>CM066035.1:487278588-487878588 GCA_033557465.1 Ichthyophis bannanicus
CGTACCACCAGCACCACCAGCAGAAGGGCATGTCAGCATGGTGGCACAGGGGTACTGGAGGTGGAGGGGGGCAGTGGCAGCTGCCCAGAGCAGACCATGGCCTAGCTCTGTGTAGGTGGGTGCAATGCACTGCAACAGACAGGCCCTGCCAGACAAACAGTCATGATATCATCAGGGAATGCCCTGTCTCTGTGGCAATACGGTGGTGCAGTGCACACAACCAGTGTGTTTGGAGACAGAAGGTCACAGGTTCAAGCCCCAGCTGGGGCTCCTGCCAATCCAGTCCCCATATTTTACCCACAACTATATCGTGATAGTAAAGACGAACCTTTATTGCAGAGAACATAAGCATGGCTCAAACACCTCTATTTTACCCTACAGAGCACAGACACCAGAAACATGCACATTACCTAAAGCAGATTACCCCAAATGCAGTCCTGGAGGGCCAGAAATCCTTCAGGGTTTATGCTGTCTCCAATCTAAGGATGGAGCGGTACTGGTGGTGGAGGTGGCAGCAGCTGGTGGCCACAGCAGACCATGGCCTAGCCCTGTCCAGGTGGGTGCCGTGCACTGCAACAAACAGGCCCTGTCGGATGTACAGTCATGGACTCTCCAGGGAATGCAGCATATCTGTGGCAACATGGTGGTGCAGTGCACACAGACAGTGTGTGCAAGAACAGAAGGTCACAAGTTCAAAGCCCAGCTGGGGCTACTGCCAATCCAGTCCACATATTTTTCCCACAACTAAACCGTGATAGTAAAGACAAACCTTTATTGCTGAGAACATACGCATGGTTAATACACCTATATTTTACCCCACTGAGCACAGACACCATAAACAGGCGCATTACCTAGAGCAGAGTCTCCCAAATGCAGTCCTGTAGGGCCCCACACCATTCAGGTTCCATGCTGCCTCTAATAAAGATGCCTGTGCTGCATATCTATGCACCACCCCCATGGTATGCAGATGTAGCTCATGCATATTCATGAGGGACAGCATGAAAACCCGAACAGTGTTTGGCATACCAGGACTGAGTTGGGAACCTCTGCCGTAAAGCAGCAGCCAACAGGGGCAGACACACCCACACCCACACCCACAGGCCCCATTGGCCAATGCCTCCTGGAGAGGCAGGACATTGGGCCCTGCGTGCATCTCCCAATACTAGCACTTGCATACCTTAGCAATGCCACCCTACACCTGGGTATGCGGTACACAGCTATCAAACGTTTCCTATGATTACTGGCAGATAGCAAGTCCTACGTTAAGCACAGTTTGCTCATTGAGCTCCATCATAACAATCTTTCTGATGTCTGCGGTGTGTGCTTCAGGTCTGGTCTCTGACAGTGTTTACCACCCTGGGGAGTGACCCCCAACAGTTTTGCGTAGCATATCCATGCCTGTACTGTGCCCAGGACTGGTGTGGTGGGCAGGGCTGCTAAACTCCTCTATAGTAGCACAATGCTGGCATAGGTGTGGGAGTGTGTGTCTGTCTATACAGTATGTGGTGGCTGCAAACACCTTCCACAGACCACACTGCCAGCACTGTTGCCAGTATTGGCCTGCCAATGTGCATAATGAGGAGCAAGGTACCATGGGTATAGCCCAGACAGGGTGGCCTGGCCAGGATGCATCTGCACAGGGCATAGGGCACTGGCTGGGACATTTCAGTGCCTGGCCATCACCTACACAGACAGGGTGACCTCAGTATGTCCTGCTGGGAGATCACTCTCACCCTGACTGTGCAGTGATGACAGCATGGCTAGGCACCCCCATAGTGCTATATAGTGTTTCTGTCATATGATATTTATGAGTTTCCTTTTGGGGCTCAGTCACTGATTTATCTGCTTGTTGTGTATGCTGACATCCCTGTTCTGGGTGCATGCATTTCCACTAGGAACATGCACTATGGACTATCTAGCAGGCTGTTTGCTGCTGGTATGTGTCTTGATGGAGTGCCTTGCAGGGTGCAGTGGCTAAAGGCTTGCTGCAGGAGAATATCAGATAGTGGTGGGGTGCAGCTTAGCATATCCAGGCCTAATGTCTGTCTGCTATTGTGTTATGGATGTGTACAGAGCTGCATTGACGGCCCTGTAGGGTGTCTGTTCCCCAGCATGACTGGGGTTGATGGTCCCCTCTACTGCCACCATTGCAGGGAAGTAGAATGTAGATCTGTTGATGGGAGACCCTGTTTGCCACCCTCAGCCCTGGAGGAGGAGGGTGGTGGTGGTGGTACATGATCCTCCTGGGGGTCCATGGGGGCTACACCTGACTGAGACAGACAGATATATCCAAGGTGTTTCTGCAGAAAATACCTATCTCACACATTAACACTACTTTGGACCTCCAGCATGGCCTATTTCTGCCATGGAAGGTGCTGTGGACCTGGTGCTGGGCGCCTCACCGCACCCTCAGGGTAAGCACAGTACCCACACAATGTGACGGTGTGTAGCTACTCTGTGCCAGTAAAACACACGGTCAGTACCCCCTACCAGGCCGAGGTGCTGTGGGGGTGCACATTGTCAGTTCCCCCTACCAGGCCGAGGTGCTGTGGGGGTGCATACCCCATCTTGTGTTTATCTGTGAACAGCTGATTTACATGTGCAGTGCATCATGGGTACGGGTGTGCTAACCTTATCCTCGTGACCACAGCAGACTGTCTGTGTGGTGACGTGCACTCCCTCTGCAGCCAGCCAGGGGCTTGCTAGCAGCTATAGAGCTGTAGCACAATGGTTACTTCGCTGCCTGTGGAGCCAGAGGTTGTGGGGTTATTTGATAGGGATGTCCAAAGCATTATCTTTTTTTAATGTACATTATTGCTGCCAGCAAAAACACCCTCATCGTACTGTACCCATAAGGTGCCTCAGAGGGCGCTTTATAGAGCGCCCTATAGGTCACCTTATGGTTACCATCCATATAAGGTGCACTATACGTTATCCACACGCTGCGGACTGTATTCCCAGATGGATTGAATGCTCAAGTGGACTGGTCTGTCTGCATCTGAGGATTTCCAAGCGAGCAGATTGATTTGGTTCAGTCCCATTTCAGTTTGAGTCTCTGAATGAGATGGAATGCTTTATAGTTCGAGGAGACAGGATCTGTGAGAGCCCTTTAAACCTCTTGTTCTCCTTCAATCAGTGGAGGTGACGTCAAGGGTGAGTTTGGAGATAAAAACTGGCCGGAGCCCTTTCACCACGCATGCGCTGGCGTCTTTTAGATGTAAGACGAGTCTGGTGAGATCGCTGTTTGAGGTATGGCCACTTGCTGCTGGAAATTGCCTTTGTGAAGACTGGTAAACTTGCATAAGTGCATATAATAAAACATTTGCTTAGAATCAAGTACTGATTGTACCTTTTTGTCTTTTTAGAGCTCACTGGGTCAAGCGGTTCACATGATAACATCAAGCAATAATCCCTCGATGAAACCGCGGAAGCGGTGAAACGCACTGGCGCTGTTCATTTGCGTTGGTATTTGATCATAGTCCATATGGACCTAACAGATAAGCGTTTAGCTTTATTTTGAAAATATATATTGGTTCAAGCATATTGACCGATAAGCCTGTTTTGAACTCATTTTTTATAATATATATATGGGAAATTTGTTTGGGTCATTGATGCAATTTAGGGGTTAGTCAGTCCTAGAGGCAGAGCTCCTCTTTGGCGTCTTCCCTGACTAAGTCTGAGACCCATTTCCCGAGAAAACAGTGGTACTTTGGTAGTAGTTAGAGAGTGAAACAAATTGTTGTGATAGTGATTTATATTGTTCCAACAAACCCATCAAATTTTTGGTTGTTTCCCAAAAGCAATATTAAAGCTACTGAAATGCAAGGGACATGGGGAAAATAAGAAGCACTCTGGATTGCATTGGAAAGAGGAGATGGCACTGTCATCCATACTGCTGTAGTTTACAGACCTCCAACTCAAATTGAAGAGATAGATAACGAATTGATTATAGATATTGCCAAGATAGCCACAAAGGGGGAAGCAATCATTTTGGGTGACTTTAATCTACCTGATGTGGATTGGATTACTCCTTCTGCACATCTGGAAAGAAGCAAAAAAAATTGTAGATGCTCTCCAAGATGCATCACTTAGGGGTATGTTTACTAAACCGTCTTAGCGTGCGCCCGGCGATAGTGTGCAGGCTGCCATAAAATGAGTGGGCGTTTCAGTCTTAAAGTAGCAAAGCGGGAGTATCACGCGATAACGCGCACTGCTGCGCACATTATTGGGTGAAGCGCCGCTAAGTGCGTTAATGCGCGGTAATCTTAAGTAGGCGCCCAGACATGCAAACAAAAAAACAGAGGTGTAGCACAATGGCTAATACACTGACTGATGATACAGGGGTCATGAGTTTGATCCCCCAGTGTGCCTAATGCATAAGGCAGGCTGAGGCATCAGCTGTGACATGTGAGTATTGTTTCTTGAGGCAGTTTATTTGTATTTTAATTATTGCTACCAGCAAACACATCCTCACGTGCCGTAACCTAAGGTGCCGCAAAAGGCACCCTATAAGGCACATTATAAAGTGCACTGTCCGCCATGGCACCCTATAATGTCCTCTATAGGGCACCCTATAAGACGCTCCATAGGATACCTTATAAGGCACTTTATATGGACGGTAACCATAAGGTGCCTCAGAAGGCGCTTTATAGGGCGCCCTATAAAGCACCTTCTGGTTACAGTACACTGAGGGTGTTTTTGCTGGCAGGACTAATGTACATTAAAAACAGCCCTATCAAACAACCCCACTGTGGGTTTGAACCCATGACCTCTGGCTCCACAGGCAGTGAAGTAACCAGTGGGCTATAGCTCTATAGCTGCTAACAATCCCCAGGCTGGCTGAAGAAGGACTGCATGTCACCACACAAACAGTCTGCTGTGATCACCAGGATAGGGTTAACCCACCCATACCCATGATGCACTGTGCATGCAAATCAGCAGTCTACAGATGAACACAAGATAGGGTATGCACCCCCACAGCATCTCGGCCTGGTAGGAGGAACAGACCATGTGTGTTACTGGCACAGAGTAGCTACACACCGTCACATTGTGCGGGTACTGTGCTCACCCTGAGGGTGAGGTGGGGCGCCCAGCACCAGGTCCACAGCACCTTCTGTGGCAAAAATAGGCCGTGCTGTAGGTCCCCAGCAGTGATAGTGTGTGAGATAGGTAGTTCCTGCAGACACACTTTGGATACATCTTTATTTCTCAGTCAGGTTTAGCCCTTATGGACCCATAGACAGATTATGTGCTACCACCCAACCCACCTTTTGGAGCTGAGGGTGGGAAACAGGGTCTCCCACCAACAGATCCACCTTTTATCTCTCTGCAATGGCAGCAGTAGAGGGACCAGACACCCCACAGCGCAGTTAATGCAGCTCTGTACACATCTATAAAGCAATAGCAGACAGACATTAGGCCCGGAAATGCTCAGTTGCACCCCACCACTATCTGATATTTTCCTGCAGCAAGCCTCTAGCCCAGGGGTAGGGAACCCTGGTCCTGGAGAGTCGCAGACCAGTCAGATTTTCGGGATATCCCTAATGAATATGTATGAGATATATATGCATTAGAGATATCCTGCCAACCTGACTGATTTGTGGCCCTCCAGGGCTGGATTTGGAGACCCCTGCCTTATACCTCTGTCATTTAAGATTGTGAGTGGGCAAGGTGCAGATGTCCTAGACATCGAAAGGGTTTATAGAATGTGTCACATTCCTCCTCGATTCTCACCACCACCAAAAAGTTGTCTAATAGACAATATTTTGGTGGTGGTGAGAAGTGAGGAGGAA
Organism: Ichthyophis bannanicus; assembly: GCA_033557465.1. NCBI lineage: Eukaryota > Metazoa > Chordata > Amphibia > Gymnophiona > Ichthyophiidae > Ichthyophis > Ichthyophis bannanicus. The sequence goes on from CM066035.1 coordinate 487,284,381, forward strand.
TGTGACACATTCTATCTAACCTTTTTGATGTCTTGGACATCTGCACCTTGCCCACTCACAATCTTAAATGACAGAGGTATAAGGCAGGGGTCTCCAAATCCAGCCCTGGAGGGCCACAAACCAGTCAGGTTGGCAGGATATCTCTAATGCATATATATCACATGCATATTCATTAGGGATATCCCGAAAACCTGACTGGTCTGCGACTCTCCAGGACCAGGGTTCCCTACCCCTGCTCTAGCCACTGCACAGGGTTCCAGCAAGACACATACTTGCTGCAGACAGTCTGCTAGCTAGTCCATAGTGCATATTCCTGGAGGAAATGCATGCACCCAGAACTGGGATGTCAGCATACACACCAAACAGATAAGTCAGTGATTGCACCCCAAAAGAGAACCCATAAATATCACATGAGAAAAATATAATAGAGCACTATGGGGGAACCTAGCCATGCCGTCGTCACTGCTCAGTCAGGGTGAGAGTGATCTCCCAGCAGGACATGCTGTGGCCACCCTGTCTGTGCAGGTGGTGTCCGGGCACTACAATGTCCCAGCCATTGCCCTATGCCCTGTGCAGATGCATCCTGGCCAGGCCACCCTGTCCGGGCTATACCCATGGTACCTTGCTCCTCATTATGCTCATTGGCAGGCCAATACTGCCAACAATGCTGGCAGTGTGGGCTGTGGAGTGTGTTTGCAGCCACCACACACTGGATAGACAGACACACACTCCTACACCTATGCCAGCAGTGCACAACTATAGAGGTGTTTGGCAGCCCTGGCAACCGCTCCAGTCCTGGGCACAGTGCAGGCAGGGCTATGGTACGCAATACTGTTGGGGTCACTCCCCAGGGTGGTAAACACTGTCAGACACAAGACCTGTAGCGCACTCCACAGACATCAGAAAGGTTGCCATGATGCAGCTCAATCAGAAAATTGTACTTCAGAATGGAGCCTGTGGGTGCGAGTGTGTCTACCCCTGTTTGCTGCTGCTGCTTTACGGCAGAGGTTCCCAACTCCAGTCCTGGTGTGCCAAACACTGTTCGGGTTTTCATGCTGTCCCTCATGAATATGCATGAGATACATTTGCATACCATGGGGGCGGCGCATAGAAATGCAGCACAGGCATCTTTATTAGAGGCAGCATGGAACCTGAATGGTGTTTGGCCCTCCAGGACTACATTTGGGAGACACTGCTCTATTTAATGCGCATGTTTATGGTGTCTGTGCTCTGTAGGGTAAAATGTATGTGTTTTGGGCATGTCTACGTCATCTGCACTACAGGTTCTGTCTGTATTAGCACGTTGTAGTAGTGGGTAAAATATGTGGGCTGGGTTGGCAGGAACTTGAACCTGTGATCTCCTGCTCCTGAACACACTGGCTGTGTGCACTGCACCACCATGTTGCCACAGAGACAGTGTATTCCCTGGGGATACCATGACTGTTCATCAGACAGGGCCTGTCTGTTGCAGTGCATGGCACCCACCTACACAAGGCTAGGCCACGGTCTGTTCTGGGCAGCTGCCACTGCCCCCTCCAAAACCAGTACCCCTCTGCCACCCTGCTGACATGCCCGTCTGCTGGTGCTGCTGGTGGAGTGCAGTCTCAGGCCATCCATTGTGCGGTTAGGCGGCTGCCTATGGTGCAGGTTCTGGGGTAGGGGTGCCTGCATAGCTGTCCACGCTTCCCCCCAGCACCGCCTGCCAGTGTTCGGTGACCTTGGGAGTACTGCAGTGCCAGGTCCCACAATACCTGCTGGGTACTATCCCCTGTGACACTGTGGGAAGCACACTCGTGCCCATTCTGGGCCCTCATCAGTTGCTGTCTGGCTGCTCTACTGTTTCAGCATTCCTATGGGCCACCTAGGCATCACCCTAGTCAGCACTGTGGCCCAGGTGCAGCACAGCATGTGCCGTCTGCAGCCCTCTGTGTCCCCTTTGCCAGCATCTCTCCAGTTTCCCATTCCAATATGCCCGCCCTGCTGTTGTGGAACATGTGCATGGCATAGGAAACCTGTTCAATGGAGAGGGAAACCCTGATCAGCGCTATTTCACTGTGGGATCATTCACCTTGTATGGGGACGGAGCGTAGACCCTTCCAAAATTCATATCCTTTTTTTGGAGCTTTCTTGAGAGTGTTTTTCAATGTTTCCCATTAATATCACTATTGCCCAGCATGGTTATGTTTTTTTTATATTTTGTTGGGGTCATTTTCAGTGTTTATTTGCACTTTTGTTCCGTGCACATGTATCACACTTATCACTTTTTTGTGGGTTTCCCTGGTTTTGCTGTACATTGCTGACAGAAATGGTTTCTCTTCCCTTTAAATCAGCTCTAACGCCAGGGTTTCACTGGCATTAGTTTTCAGCCTCGGATTTCACAGCATTAGTGTGCAGAGAGCCTCTCCCCTCCCACTCTCCACCCATTGACCCCTTCTCTCCGCCCCTGGGGAGCCTTCCTCCTCCCTCCGGGAGCCTTTCTCCGCCTTCAGTGCAATAACGTCACAGAGCGCACAATAAGATGGTTTAGTAAACATACCCCTTAGACAAATAGTCATAGAACCAACCAGGGAAAGCTCAACGCTGGATTATAGTGCTCACCAACGGTGATAGCGTGTCGAATGTCTGAGTGCCCCTGTGAGCAGCAGCGATCATCACATGGTGTGGTTTGAGATAAAAGCCAAGGTACAGGCCAAACATAGCAAGCTCAAAGTCCTAAACTTCAGAAACACTGACTTAAACTTCCTTCAGGTATATTCAGGAAAGGAAGAAGATCAGATTTGGAATTGCAGGACTCAGAAGTGCTGGGAAAGGACTCGTGGAAAGGGACATAGAAAAAGAGAAATTGCTAAACAAATACTTCTGCTCTGTTTTTACTAAAGAAAATCCTGGAGATGGACCAGCTGTGACTCCCAAATATAAAAATGGGAATGAAGTAGATACCACACCATTCACAGATGAGGTGTTAGAAAAACTTGCTAAACTGAAAGTGGACAAAGCCATGGGACCAGATGGGATACATCCCAGGATACTGAAAGAGCTCAGAGAGGTTCTTGCAGGGCCGTTAAAGGATGTATTCAACAGATCCTTGGAAACAGGAGAGGTTCCTCAGGACTGGAGAATGGCTGATGTCGTACCTCTACACAAAAGTGGTGACAGGGAAGAAGTGTCAAACTACAGACCCATGATGCAACAGAGTGGACTCCCCCAAGGGAGTGGATAACATGAGGAAAGATCTACAAAAGCTGGAAGAATGGTCTAATGCTTGGCAATTACAATTTAATGCGAAAAAGTGCAATGTCATGAACTTAGGTAGCAGAAATCCAAGGGAAATGTATGCAATAGGGGGTGAGAGGTTGGTGTGCATGGTTCAGGAGAAAGACCTTGGTGTGATTATCTCTGATGATCTCAAGGTGGCAAAACAGTGCGACAAGGCAGTGGCAAAAGCCAGGAGGATGTTGGGCTGCATACAAAGAGGGATTACCAGCAGAAAGGAAGAGGTACTTATGCCACTGTACAGGTTGCTGGTGAGGCCTCACTTGGACTACTGTGTTCAGTTTTGAAGACCATATCTTGCAAAAGATGTAAAAAGACTGGAAACTGTTCAGAGGAAGGTGACCAAAATGATTTGGAGCCTGCGTAAGAAACCTTATGAGAAGAGACTTGAAGACCTAAATATGTACACTTTAGAGGAGAGGAGGGATAGGGGAGATATGATTCAGACCTTTAAATACTTAAAGAGAAACAATGAACAAACAAATCTTTTTTAAAGACGGGGAAGCTGCAAAACTAGAGGGCATAACATGAAGCTGCAAGGTGGAAAATTGAAAGGCAATGTCTGGAAATATTTTTTCACTGAAAGGGTGGTGGATGCTTGGAATGCTCTCCCGATGGAAGTGGTGGGGGCAAACACGGTGACGGAATTCAAAACAGCATGGGACAAGCACAGCGAATCCCTTTACAGCAACAGGATAAAAGCAAAATAAACTGAACCATCTAACTTCGCAACAAATAGGGGTGTCATACATGGAGTGGTTGGTCCACCCCTAAACAAAGACATGGGGAGGGGTGGCTGCACAGAGAGACAGGTGCACCAACTCTTGCCGTATTGCTGGGCAGACTGAATGGACCATGCTGGTCTTTATCTGCCGTCATTTACTATGTTACTATATTAAAAAAGGCTAAAACATAATTAAGACAAGTTTAGAGATTTATTCAAAAAGCCTATGGGGTTCATGGCAGGATCTGTAGAATTGGATATGAAGAGAAAATAATTCACCTTTCCCGATAAAATATTTATTTTATTTATTTACATTCTCTTATATACCGTGCTATTCTGCATCAGTGCAGTTTACATTGAACAAACTGAAATTATATTGAACAGGGCATTATATCTTGGAGATAACTATTTTACAGGGAACATGGGCTGTGGAGGGTTAAGTGGCTTGCCCAAGACCACAAGGAGCACCTGTGGGACTAGAAACCCCAGTCCTTCTGGCCTAAGGTTGCTGTCCTCTAGTGTGATTTGAACCCCTGACCTTCTGGCCTGAAGTACCTTGCCCCAACCACTAGGCCACTCCTCCACTATTGAGAAAACATTGAAAGGCCAAATCCGTTCTGGGCACATCCGGCCCGTCCAGATGTCCAGAAACTGGACGGGCCGGATTTCTACCCGATTCTGATCTCACGGGGCTATACATTCCCACGGGACCAGAATCGGGTGCAACTGACCTGAACGGGTAGGACATTCCCTGTTGCTGAGCCGCCAGATGTACAATGAACACCCCATCCAACCCAGCCGCAGCGCCTGCATAAGCCCCGGTGCCATAACATCCCATCACCATGGCACCAGGACACCATGTAGATGCCCCAATCCCCCACCAAATCCCAAAATCTGTTTTCCTACCATCCGACCCCCGAATGGGCCTGCTGAGACTGGGTTGGACTGCGGGGAACCTCCTGTGCCTGCCTTATCACTCGGGGTTCCATTGCCACCTATTGCCTCTCATAGGGTGACTTGTTCCACCCCCGAGGTGGAATAAGTACTAGTCCTTTTCCTCCATCCCGGATGTACAGGGTCGCGACTGGAATTGGCCCTGTACATCCGGGGTCAGGGTCACACCTCTGGCCCACCCTTGCTCCTCCTCCAGCCTTCCTCTTCCCTCCCCTGTCCAGAGTTCCCCGCACATCTCCTGTGTGTGTGCGGGGAGCTCTGTCATCGGCATCAGGTCTAGGGAAATAGCCTGAGCTGGACGTCCATGTCGGTTGTCCAGCCCCCACTACTCGGGATCGGGGTGACCTCCCTAGTGTTTTACTTTGGAAAACACTTATTACATCTGATGTATAAAGTAAACTATGTTTTTTTTCTATCATATCTCTCTAATATGTTATTAAAAACCTTAGAGCCATCATAACAATTCATTTAACACTTCTAAGCAGCAATAAATAGCAACAGAATGTTCAAACTTTCAGGGATGAACCTTATTTCTACCAGAGCATGTTGGAGATTATCTCAATCTCTCATATTTACTGCTAATTTTCATCTCTGTTCTGAAGTCCAGAAGGAGGCTTTCTTTGGTATAGTACAGATACTAAGATGTAATTTATTAAAGGCAACATATCAAGATGTGCTTGGAAATTTAATCATGCCAGTGGTGCCCAATATATTTGGAACAATTTCAGAATCTTTTCATCATATTTTCTTGGCATTCAATCAGATTCTTGGTACTTGAGGATTTTCACTTTCTACAGTTACTACAGAATAACTAACATGTACCTCTCTCCACTGCCCACACAGACACAGACACAGCCAGCATACTGCTTTCTCTGCATCCCCCACCTACATACACACATACCCATGCAGAGCTAAGCAGAATTTCTATCTCTCCTCACACCCTATTCTACAAGCAGGAAATCTTTCAGCCTCCCACCATTTTTACCTGAGTTGCTGATCTTGGTGACAGAAGGGGTGGGGGGGGGGGCGGCTCCTCCTTCACAGGTTTTCCTTTGTGAAGGTAGAAGGTGAGTCACAGTAGCACTGGGGAGCTCCTTTTGTGAAGCTTTTGCTGTCCTGGGAAAAGGCAGTCAAGTTAGCCTTGGGGTAAGGAGTCTCCAGCACAGTTCTAACTGGGGGTGGGTGGGGGGGGGGAGGTGTCTTTTGGATAGGATGGTTTGCAGCACAGCGACATCTTTTTATAGACATGTCGTTCCTCTTTAAAATCAAAAGACAGTGCTGTCTCTGTGTTGGAGGAAAAATTGTGGAGGAGGAGGGAGGCTCATGCAACACACTGGTTGAGAAACACTGTTTTAAGTAGAGGATGCCACTATTATAAGTTATACAGCAATTTTATAGTGTCTTTACTCAGAGATAACTGAAATTGTTTATGCAGAAATTTGTGAAGCAGTGGCATTAGTACAATACTTGGTGCTCAATGCCCCTGTGCCTGAGTCAGTGAGGCAGGCTCCGGCACACTTAGGTTTGTGCACTCTGAGTTAGAGCCTCACTGGATTACCTATTGAGCTGGCTCTGATAACGTACACCCCAAGTTCTATCAACAATGGCTATATAAAGGTCAGTTCAGAGACTCCAGCTTTCATCCTTCGTGTACTGCAAAAATAGGTTATCATATACAGCAAACAAGATATTACTGCATATGGTCTGACCCAAAAGACAGGGATAAACACTTCAAACTCCTGAATGAATCTTTCAAACAAGAACATAAAAAATGCCATACTGGGTCAGACCAAGGTCCATCAAGCCCAGTGGTCAATACAGGTTACAAGTATTTGGCAGGTTCCCAAAAAGATATACAGGTTCCACAATGCTTGTCCCGGGGCAAGCAGAGGATTTCCCGGGTCCTCTTTAATGAGTGAAAAAATATTTTCTCTTATTAGTCTGAAGAGTTTTCATTTTAGCTTCACTGCATGTCCCCTAGTCTTTCTACTTTTTGATGGAATAAGCAACCAATCTACGTTTACCTGTTCTACTCCATTCATTAATTTATAGACCTCTATCATATCTCTCCTCAGCCGTCTCTTTTCCAAGTTGAAGAGCCCTAATCTTTTAAGCCTTTCCTGATAGAGGTACAGTATCCCTCCATCCCCTTTAGCATTTTGGTGGCTCTTCACTGTATTTTATTTATTTATTTGCAAACTTTTCTATAACTCCTCTTCCAGAGATCAGGGGTGGTTTACAGAGAACAGAAAATAAAACAGTGTGCCTTTTCTAATGTTGCCATATCCTTTTTATGATATGGTGACCAGAATTGCACACAATATTCAAGTTGTATTCACACCATGGACTAATACAGAGGTATTATAGATAGAAACATAGATTAGGTGTTAGCAGTTCCCAAAGCTGAGAAGGTTACTGGAGTTCAACCACCTACTGTGCTCAATGGAAGTCCCACTAAAGCACCAAAAAGAAAGTAACCTTGCTTTAAAAATGTACAAAAAACCCTTTTAAGAGCTCCCAGTCAGAGAGCTAACAATTTAATATAATAAAACAAACCCTTAAATCCTTACTGTTGGTTGATCTGGAGAGCTCCTGTAGGAAAGCCTGAACAGGGCAGGCCACTGGAGCCTTTTATGCAGGCCCTCAGCTGTTCTTCAGCTAATCAGGCCCACTAACTCCTGATTAGGTGTTAACAGTTCCCAAAGCTGAAGAGGTTACTGGAGTTCAACCACCTACTGTGCTCAAGAAAAGTCCCACTAAAGCACCAAAAAGAAAGTAACCTTGCTTTAAAAATGTACAAAAAACCCTTTTAAGAGCTCCCAGTCAGAGAGCTAACAATTTAATATAATAAAACAAACCCTTAAATCCTTGCTGTTGGTTGATCTGGAGAGCTCCTTTGCTTTATTCTCTGTTCCTTTTCTTATGATTCATAGCATTCTATTTGCTTTCTTTGCTGCCACTGTACACTGGGTGGAGCATTTCAATGTATTATGCACGATAACACCTAAATCCTTTTCCTGGGTGGTGATTCCTAGGGGCATGTTTACTAAACTGCGTTAGTGTGATTCGCGTTAGGATCCGCGGTACAGGCAGAAATCCCAAATAAGGACATGGGCTTTACATCGTTATCGATAACGTGCATTACCAGGCGCCATAGCCTAACGAGCGTTAGAAAACATTGTGTAGAGCGTCACGCAACACGCGCCCATAAGGCGTCTGATAACATGTCTAGCAAGGCATCTAGAACTGTAGCACAATGGTTAATACACTGACCAATGGTGCAAGGGAAGTGAGTTCAATCCCCTTGTGGGTCTAATGAGTAAAGCTGGCTGAGACATCACCTTTTACTCAAAATCAGTGCTGTATGAAGCAGTTTGTTTGTTAATTTTAATTAGTGCTGCCAGCAAACACACCCTCACAGGGCGCAGTATAGGGTACCGCATAAGGCACCCTATAAGGCACCCCAGAGGGCACATTATAAAGTGCACTGCCAGCTAAGGCAACCTAGAATGTTCCCTATGGGCCACCCCACAGGGCGCAGTATAGGGTCCCGCATTGGGCACTGTATAGGGCGCCTGATGAGGCACCGTAAGGAGACAGCACTGTGAGGGTATATTGCTGGCAGCACCATGTTAAATAACAAAAAGAATATGCCTCACACAGCCCCACCAAATAACCCCACTGTGGGATCAAAACCATGACATCTGGCTCCACAGGCAGTGAAGTAACTAGTGGGCTATATTGCTAGTGTGACTAACAAATCCCTAATAACGATGCTGTCAACCTATGGAGTATAACTGTCAAATGGTCAAAAGTCCCACTCCAGATCAACAACAGTTTCTCTACGTACAAACACAGAATGCTTGCCAATCAAACAAACCAAGGTCTCAGCAAACAAGGGCATATGGCAAACACGATCAACACCAAGGTCAAGATCATTACCAAAAACAAAAAGCCCAATAACATCACCGACCTTGTCAAACACTGAAAGCTACTGGCAAAATCCAAGGAAACACTCAACTTACTATGAATACGTGGAGACAGACTAGCCAGATGCCTGTTCCCCCTGCACTAACAAATCCAGGGCTGGCAGCTGAAGGACGTCAGGTCACCACACAAATTGTCTGCTGTGGTTGCCAGAGTTGGATTGGACCAGCCACACCCATGATGCACTGCACATGCAGATCAGCAGTCTACAGAGGGCCCCGTGTTGCAGGATGCACCCCCCCAGCACCTCGGCCTGGTTGTGTGTCCTGACCATGTGCAACCCCACAGCACCTCAGCCTGGTGGGGGTTCTGAACGTGTGTGTTACTGCCACAGAGTGGCTACCGTCCATCACAGTGGACGGGTCCTGTGTTCACCCTGAGGGTGAGGTGGGGTGCCCAGCACCATTTCTGCTGCACCTGGCATTTCTGAGATGGGCTATGCTACAGGTCCCCATTGGTGCCTCTGTGTGATAGGTGGCCCCTGCAGATACCCTTAGCATTTGCCTGTGTCCATCTGTACATTATGTCTTGCCCGTGTGGACTATGATGCACCCTGAATAGTTCATACACTGTGTGGGTGCCATGGTCACATGATTTCAGGTCCAAGGGGGGCAGGGGAGGTTTGGGTCCATAGGCGGTTTACGTACCAACACCCAACCCACCTTTTGTGGCTCAGGGTGGGAAACATGGTTTCCAACTAACGGGTCGACATTTTACTCCCCTACACTGTTGACAGTAGAGGGTACCATTCACCCCAGTCCTGCCAGGGAATGGACACCCCACCAGGGCAGTCTATGCAGATCTGTACGCCTTGCTACATTGGGCAGTGACAGACAGTAGACCTAGTACTGCACAGCTGCCCCACACCACTATATGACATCCTCCAGCAGCAAGCAAAGTGAGTCACAAGCCACTGCACCCTGCAAGGTGTCCCACCCACACACATACAAACTGCAGACAACCTGCCTGCTAGTCCATAGTGCATGTTCCTGGAGGTGATATGTGCACACCCACCAAGCAGATGGGTCAGTGATAGGGCTCCAGAGGACGGAGCCCATATATCTCACTTCAGAAAAACACTATTTGGCACTATGGGGGAACCCAGATATGCCGTGGTCACTGCACAGTCAAGGTGTGCATGACCACACAGCAGAACATGCCGTGGCCACCCTGTCCGTGTCAGTGGTGGGCAAGCCCTACAATGTCCCAGCCATTACCCTGGGCCCTGTACAGGTGCATCCTGCCCAGGCCGCCCTCTCCAGCTATACCCACAGTACCTTGCTCCTCATTATGCACATTGCCAGACCAATACTAGCAGCAGTGCTAGCGGTGTGTGCTGCAGAGGGTGTTGGCAAACGCAACACACTGGATAGACTGACGCACATCCCCACACCTATGCCAGTATAGTGCACCAATATAGGCTTTTGGCAGCCCAGGACACCGCACCAGTCCTGGGCACAGTGCAGGCATGGCTATGGTATGCTGTACTGTTGGGGTCTCTTCCCAAGGTGGTGGACACTGTCAGGTTCCAGACGTGACACACACTCCACAGACATCTCAGAGGTTGGTATGTTACAGCACACTGGGCCGCTTGTTCTAACATTAGGGATTGCTATGTGCCAGTTATCATGGCAAACCTTTGCTATCTGTATACCGTATTCCCTGGTTTTGGGTGTCATTGCTAGGGTATGCATGTGCTAGTATTGGGGGATGCACACAAGGCCCAACATCCTGCCTCTCCAGGACGCAGTGGCTAATGGGGCCTGTGGGTGCGGGTGTTTCCGCCCCTATGGATCAATGCTCTTGGACAGGGGTTCCCAACCCCAGTCCTGGTGGGCCGCATCATGTTTGGGTTTTCATGCTGTTCCTGATGAATATGCATGAGATACATCTGCATACCATGGGGGCGGCGCATCGACATACAGCACAGGCATCTTTATTGCAGTCAGCATTGAACCTGAATGTTGTTTGGACCTCCATGACTGCATTTGGGAGACTCTGCTCTCGTTAATGCGCCTGTTTGTGGTGTCTGTGCTCTGTGCGATAAAATGTAGGTGTTGGAAGCATGTTTATTCTATCAGCAATACAAGGTTCCATCTTAGTAGTTTCTTACTGGTAAAGGCATGGGGACAGAGTTGGCAGGGACCACAGCTTGGGATTGAACCTGTGACCTTCAGCTCCTAAGCACACTGGCTGTGCTTACTGCACCACTGGGGCAGATAATTCCATGGGGGTACTGTGACTGTTTGTCCTACTGAGCCTGTCTGTTGCAGTGCACAGCACCCACCTGGACCGGGCTAGGCCATGGTCTGCTGTGGTCATATGTCACTGCCCCCTCCGCCACCGGTACCCCTCCACCACCATGCTGCCAAGCCCTTCTGCTGGTGTTGCCAGTGGTGGGCAGTCTTGGGCCATCCAGTGTGCATGTAGGCAGCTGCCTATGGTATGGGTGGTGGGATAGGGGTGCCTAGATGGACGCCCACACTTCCCCCCAGCACTGCCTGCCACTGTTCTGTACCCTTAGGGGTGGCTGCTGGGTACTGTCCCCTGTGACACTGCGGGTGACACACTCACGCCCATGTTGGGCCCTCAACAGTTGCAGTCTGGCTCTACTGTTTATGCATTCCTATGGGCCAAACTGAGCATCACCCTAGTCTGCACTGTGGCCCAGCTGCACCACAGCATGTGCCGCCTGCAGCCCTCTGTATCCCCTTTTCCAGCATCTGCCCAGTTGCCCATTCTGACATGCCCACCCTGCTGTTGCAGGACATGTGCACGCCATGGGGAACCTGTTCAGTAACAAGGGGATGCCCTGATCTGCGTTATTTCACTGTGGCATCATTCACCTTCTATGGTGACAGGGCATGCACCCTTCCACAGTTAATATCTTTTTCTGAGGCTTTCTCAGTGGTATTTTTGGCTGTTTCCCATTTATATCACTATTGGATAGCTTGGTTATGTTATTTTCCTCTTTTCTTATGGTCATTTTCACTGCTTATTTGCCCTTTTGTTCCGTGCACATGTATCACACTTATCACGTTTTGTGGGTTTCCCTGCCTATGCTGTACATTGCTGACGCTGAAATGGTTTTCACTCCACTGCAAATATGCATCTACCGGCAGGTTTTCAATCGCGGTAGGATTCAGCCCTTGAGTTCACCGCATTGGGGTGCCTGCAGCCTCTCCCCGCCTACACTCCGCCCATTGACCCCTTCTCTCCGCCCTCTCTCCACCCTCTGCGGTGTTTTACCGCGCCGCGGAACCTTACGATCGTTAACTTGTTAACGTGCGTTATGAGACATTAACGATCGTTGACGCATCATAACGCGCGTTAACATTAGTTAACGGTCGTTAACGTTACATTACGCGCGTTATGTACCGTTACCGCAGTTTAGTAAACATGCCCCCTAATGTGGAATCTTGCATCGTGTAACCATAGTTTGGGTTGTTCTTTCCTAGGTGCATAACTGCACTTGTCCATATTAAATTTCATCTGCCAATCTTCCAATTTATCAAGGTCCTCTTGCAATTTTTCACAGTCGTCTTGTGTTTTAACAACTTTGAATAATTTTATGTCATTTGCAAATTTGATCACCTCACTCATTATTCCCATTTCCAGGTTATTTATGAACATGTTAAATTGTAGCAGGCCCAGCACAGATCCTGGGGTACTCCACAATTCAACTTTCTCCATTGAGAAAATTGGCCATTTAGCCCTACTCTCTGCCTTCTTTTAACCAGTTCCTGATCCACAATAGTACACTGTCTCCTATCCCATTACTTTTTAATTTGGCCAAGACTCTCTCATGAGGGACCTTGTCAAAGGCTTTCTGAAAATCAAGATATACTATATCAAATGGTTTACCTTTTTCTAACTTTTTATTCACAGCTTCTAAAAAATATAACAGATTTGTAAAACAAGACTTTCCTTGACTAAATCCGTGTTGGCTTTCTCCCATTAAACCATGGCTATCTACATGTTCAGTAATTTTGTTCTTTATAGTGGTTTCTACCATTTGGCCCAGTATTGATGTCAGGCTTACCAGTCTGTAGTTTCCCAGATCACACCTGGAGACCTTTTTAAAAACTGACATTACATTGGCCATTCTCCAATCTTCCAATATTACAGATGATTTTAATGATAGTTCACAGATCACTAATAGTAGGTCTGCAATCTCATATTTCAGTTCTTTCAACATCCTTGGATGTATACTATCTGGTCCAGACATTTTGCTGCTCTTCAGTTTATCAAATAGTTGAAATATATCTTCCCAGTTTATCGATATTTTCTTCAAGTCATCCAATAAATCACCTTTAAATACCATTTCAGGCATGGGTAATTTCCCTATATCTTCTCCAGTAAAGACTGAAACAAAAAATTCATTCAGTCTCTCCGCTATGGCCTTGTCCTCTACTGCCCCTTTTACCCCTCCATCATCCAATGGTGCAACTGACTCGCAGTTTTTTTGCGATGAATGTTGAAAAAGCTTTTAGTATGTATTTTTGCTTCCATGGCAATTTTTTTTCAAATTCTCTCTACCTTATTAATGCCTTGCATCTAACTTGCCAGTTCTTATGTTGTATCCAATTTTGGTCATTTGGCTCCTTTTTCCATTTCCTGAAAGATGTTTTTTTTGGCAGCTACAGCCTCTCTGACCTCACCTTTAAACCATGCTGGCAGTTTTTTGGCCTTCCATCCAGTGTTCTTAAATCATGGAATACATCTGGTCTGGGCTTCCAAGATAGTATTTTAAATGCTCATGCTTAATGTAAATCTTTAACCTTTACATTTACTCCTATTTTTTCTTAACTATTTTCCTCATTTTATCGTAGTCTACCTTTTCAAAGGGTCTTTTAATGTTTAATTATTATCATTAATAGTGTGGCTGCCAAAGTAGTTAGGAACGCTATGACAATTTCCCTCGATGTGTACAGCACAAGTATCTCCCAGCTTGAATATTGGCATATCTTCTGTCTCTCCCAGTGGTACTTTTCTTCCTAATCAATGATATGCAATTATTTTCCTTTCAGTGTATTAATCTTTTACACAGTCAGGACCCTAAAGGTATATTTATTTTCCATTACATGTCTTCCTCATCATGTTATTTCACACTTTTAAAACTTTTTTTACTCTTTTTATTCTATGGTTTCATTTACTTTCATATGTGGTATTTATGTACATGGAATTTGCATGTTTACAATATACTATATCAATGTTTTAATTTATATATGGTGTATTAATATTTTTATATTATATATTTTGTATATTATATATTCTCTTTGGGGCATGTTTACTAAACCTTCTTAGTGTGCGCTCTGTGATGTTACCGCATGCTAAGGTACCTTAGCGCATGATAATGGCGCTTTAGCAGGCGCTCAGGTACCTTATCGCGCGTTAACGCGCGCAGCGGCGCAAATGAGCGCTGAAGGCGGGGAAAGGATCCCGGAGGGCGGAGGAAGGCTCCCTAGGAGCGGAGAGAAGGGGTCAATGGGTGGAGAGTGGGAGGGGAGAGGCTCCCCGCACACTAATGCTGTGAAATCCGAGGCTGAAAACTAACGCCAGTGAAACCCTGGCGTTAGAGCTCATTTAAAGGGAAGAGAAACTATTTCTGTCAGCAATGTACAGCAAAACCAGGGAAACCTACAAAAAAGTGATAAGTGTGATACATGTGCACGGAACAAAAGGGCAAATAAACATAGAAAATGACCCCAACAAAATAAAAAACACCATAACCAAGCTGGGCAATAGTGATAGTAATGGGAAACATCAAAAAGCACTCCCAAGAAAGCTCCAAAAAAAAGATATGAATCTTGGAAGGGTCTACGCTCCGTCCCCATATAAGGTGAATGATCCCACAGTGCAATTGCGCTCATCAGGATTTCCCTCGCCATTGGATAGGTTTCCTATGGCATGCACATGTTCCACAACAGCAGGGTGGGCATGTAGGAATGGGCAACTGGACAGATGCTGGGAAAGGGGGCACAGAGGGCTGCAGACGGCACATGCTGTACTGCAGCTGGGCCACAGTGCGGACTAGGGTGATGCCTAGGTGGCCCATAGGAATGCTGAAAAAGTAGAGCAGCCAGACAGCAACTGATGAGGGCCCAGCATGGGCACGAGTGTGCTTCCCACAGTGTCACAGGGGACAGTACCCAGTAGGGACCCCCAAGGGCACAGAACAGTGGCAGGCGGTGCTGGTGGGAAGCGTGGACAGCTATGCAGGCACACCTACCCCAGAACCCACACCATAGGCAGCCGCCTACCCGCACACTGGATGGCCTGAGACTGCACTCCACCAATACCACCACCAGAAGGGCATGTCAGCAGGGTGGCAGAGGGGCACTGGTGGTGGAGGGGGCAGTGGCAGCTGCCCAGAGCAGACCGTGGCCTATCCCTGTGTAGGTGGGTGCCATGCACTGCAACAGACAGGCCCTGTCTGATGAACAGTCATGGTATCCCCAGGGAATGTACTGTCTCTGTGGCAGCACAGTGGTGCAGTGCACACAGCCTGTGTGTTCAGGAACAGAAGGTCACAGGTTCAAGTCCCAGCTGTAGTTCCTGCCAACCCAGCCCCCATATTTTACCCACTACTAAAATGTGCTAATACAGACAGAACCTTTATTGCAGATGATGTAAACATGCCCAAAACACCTACATTTTACCCTACAGAGCACAAACACCATAAACAGGCTCATTACCTAGAGCAGAGTCTCCCAAATGCAGTCCTGGAGGACCAAACACCATTCAGGTTCCATGCTGCCTCTAATAAAGATGCCTGTGCTGCATTTCTATGCGCCTCCCCCATGGTATGCAGATGTATTTCATGCATATTCATGAGGGACAGCATGAAAACCCAAACAGGGTTTGGCACACCAGGACTGGAGTTGGGAACCTCTGCCGTAAAGCAGCAGCAAACAGGGGCAGGCACACCCGCACCCACAGGCTCCATTAGCCAATGCCTCCTGGAGAGGCAGGACATTGGGCCCTGCATGCAACTCCCAATACTAGCACTTGCATACCTAAGCAATGCAACCCTAAACCTGGGAATACGGTACACAGCTATCAAAAGGTTGCTATGATTACTGGCAGATAGCAATTCCTAAGTGAAGCACAATTTGCTGATTGAGCTGCATCATGGCAACCTTTCTGATGTCTGTGGAGTGTGCTTCAGGTCTGGTGTCTGACAGTGTTTACCACCCTGGGGAGTGACCCCAACAGTATTGCGTACCATATCCATGCCTGCACTGTGCCCAGGACTGGTGTGGTGGCCAGGGCTGCCAAACACCTCTATAGTATATATACTACCAACCCGTCACCCAACTCACTAAACTCTAGCCCAGGGGTCTCAAACTCAAATTGCTTTGAGGGCCAAATGAGGACTTGTAAAGTAACCCGGGGGCCGCATAAGACGCGGGGCCTCATTTGCATAAGGGACCTCATTTGCATAAATATTTGCATAATGTTACCATACACTAACTTTTAGTAAACATGCCTCTTTAATGAGTATGGATAAAGAAAGACTAAAAGATTTAGAAACAGGAAGACAATAATTAAACTGGGAACCCCAAAAGCCAAACTTGGAATGTACAACAACACTGTAGAAATAAAACTATAAATTAATTTCCTCTTGTACTAAACAAAGCGCAAACATTAATGATGCACATTTCCCAGAGCTGACATATTCCAGTTAATAAATTCAAAATAAAGAGATATTTTTCTACCTTTTGTGCATTTTTTTCAGTTGCAATTGTTCCAGCCACTTTCTTCTGGTTTCTTCATGTCTTCTGCTAACTCTCCATCGTCTGCTGTCCATTTGCCCTTTCTTCTCTCCTAGTTTTTTTTTCCATTCTCTCTCTACATCTGCTTTAACATACTAATCTTTCTCCTTTTTCTCTTTCCTCATTCCTATTTCATCCACTCAAATTTTACCCCTCCATCCTCAATCCCCACTTACTCTCCCAATATCTGGCCAATTGTAGATTTGTCTTCTCTCCCAGACAAAATATTTTTCCCCTCTCCATTTCACTTTCCCAGCTCCATCCCATTCTAATCCTCCCCCAACATCAGCTCCCTTCTAGTTCCAGCCCCACCCAGCATCCGCTCCCTTCTAGTCCCTGCATCATCCCATTTCCAATCCTAGCCCCCCATCAGCCCATTTCCAATCCTACCTCCCTCCCCTCACAGCCCATTTCCATTCCAAGCCCCCTTCCCCATCAGCCATTTGCAGTTCAAGCCCTCCTTCCACTCAGCCCATTTCCAGTCCTAGCAACCCCCCCCAGCCCATTACCAGTCCTAGACCCCCCATAGCCCATTACCAGTCCTAACCTCCCCATAGCCGATTACCAGGCCTAACCTCCCCATAGCGCACTTCCAGTTTTACCCCCCATCACCCCATTTTCAGTCTTACCCCCCCCCCATAACCCATTACCAGTCCTAGTCCCCCCCATAGCCCACTTGCAGTCTTATCCCCCATCACCCCATTTTCAGTCTTACCTCCCCTCATAGGCCATTACCAATCCTAACCCCCCAATCAGCCCACCTCCAGTCCTAACCCCCCAATCAGCCCACCTCCAGTCCTAACCCCCATCTGCCCATTTCCAGTCCTAGTCCCCACCATAGCCCATTACCAGTCATAACCCCCCCCCGCCAATAGCCCACTTCCAGCCCTAACCCCCATTACCCCATTTCAGTCAGCCCCTCCATAGCTCATTACAAGTCCTAACTCCCCCCATCAGCCCACCTCCAGTCCTTCCTAACCCCCACCTGCCCATTTCCAGTCCTAGCCCCCACCATAGCCCATTACCAGTCATAACCCCCCCTGCCAATAGCCCATTTCCAGTCCTACACCCCGCCCTGCCACTAGCCCATTTCCAGTCATAACCCCCCTGCCAATACCCCATTTCCATTCCTACACCCCCCCCTGCCAATAGCCCATTTCCAGTCATTAACCCCCCCTGCCAATAGCCCATTTCCAGTCCTACACCCCCCCTGCCAATAGCCCATTTCCAGTCCTACACCCCCCCCCCCCTGCCAATAGCCCATTTCCAGTCCTACCCCCCCATCCCCCCCGGTAAATAAAAAAAACACCTGGCTTCTGCTGCTGCAGCAGAAAATCAGCTGTCCCACGGCCCCTTCCCCTCTGCACGGAGAGCCCTGAATGTGCTTCATCAGCGGGTGCTTTTTAAGCCGCGAAGAGAGTATTTCCCTCTCACGCGGCTTAAGCCTATTCACTTTTCAAGCCTCGCGAGAGGGGAATACTCTCTTCGCGGCTTGAAAAGCACCCGCTGATGGAGCACACTGAGGGATCTCCGGGCAGAGAGGAAGGGGCCGCAGGACAGCTGATTTTGCTGCTTGAGCAGCAGAAGCCAGTTTTTAAAAAAAAAAAATGACAGTCGATTCTGCCACTGCCACGGCAGCAACGGCAGTAGCAGAAGCAAGGCTTTTTTGTATCCCTCCGTCGCGGGCCGCACAACGGGCGGCCCGCGGGCCGCGTGTTTGAGACCCCTGCCATAGGGTAAACCACTTTTCAAGGCTGGAGGATGGAAACTCGAATATTCTAACAGAGTGTTTCGTTGAACAGATTTTCTGTAAAGTGTAGAGCTCAAACCAGAGCCTTGTTTAAAAATTTTGACATCTAAAAACTCCAGTTCTTGTGAATGAAAATGTAGAGTAAAAGACAAATTGGGTTTCTGAGCATTCAGCCAAACTATAAAAGCCTTTAACTCTTGTACTGTATCATTCCAAAGGAAAAAGATATCATCTAGATACCTGCTCCACAGCCCTATCTTAGAATACCAAGCAGAAGGAAATATTGTGGTCACCTCAAAATCTGCTAAATACAATGTAGCAATCGAGGGGGCAACTGTAGCGCCCATTGCAATGCCGTGAGTCTGATAATAAAAGTCTCCCTTTGAGAAACCCAATTTGTCTTTTACTCTACATTTTCATTCACAAGAACTGGAGTTTTTAGATGTCAACATTTTTAAACAAGGCTCTGGTTTGAGCTCTACACTTTACAGAAAATTGCAATGGGCGCTACAGTTGCCCCCTCGATTGCTACATTGTATTTAGCAGATTTTGAGGTGACCACAATATTTCCTTCTGCTTGGTATTCTAAGATAGGGCTGTGGAGCAGGTATCTAGATGATATCTTTTTCCTTTGGAATGATACAGAACAAGAGTTAAAGGCTTTTATAGTTTGGCTGAATGCTCAGAAACCCAATTTGTCTTTTACTCTACATTTTCATTCACAAGAACTGGAGTTTTTAGATGTCAAAATTTTTAAACAAGGCTCTGGTTTGAGCTCTACACTTTACAGAAAATCTGTTCAAAGACACACTCTGTTAGAATATTCGAGTTTCCATCCTCCAGCCTTGAAACGTGGTTTACCCTATGGACAGTTTCTTCGTTTGCGCCGCATTTGTAGTTCTATTCGAGAGTTTGAATATCATGCTCAAGATCTCAAATTCCAGGCTCTTATCTAGAGGATATCCTCTCCATACAGTGAAACAAGCTCTTATTAGAGCTCGGTATACACATAGAGAATGGTTAAGTACTCCAGTAGTAGACAAAGCTGAAATGGATTCTGTAACGGGTATTCTCCCTTATATGTCCAATATTTGGAATATTAGATCTATTTTAAGGAAACATTTGCATATTTTAGCCCTTCACCCGTGTTTTCAGAAGCCATTACGAATAGCATATACTAGAGGCCCAAATATTGGAAATTTGATCACTAACGCACAGAAGCGTTCTTTACAGTCATCAGAGGATTCCCCGATTGGACATTTTGTCTGCTCTAATGTTGCATCTTGTGACCTGTGCAAACAAACCATTGAAGGAGCAGAATGGCTGGTTCCTAATTCGAGGCTGAAACAGACATTTTTATTTATTTATTTATTTATTTTATTTATTACAGTTTCTCATATACCGCGCTATTTAGAATCAGCGCGGTTTACATCATAACAAAACGACCATTACGACAAACTGTCAGGTTTTACATTGAACAGGAGTACAAACTTGGATAACTGGGTTAACTATATACATAATCTATCTACACTGCAGTGTGAGGGCATTTCTAGATTGGGTCATTTCTTGGAGGGGATATCTGGTTCAGTTGCTGTCTGGGAAATATTGGCGGAAAAGGTATGTTTTGAGAGCCTTTCTGAACTGATATAGATTGGTAATGGCTCTAATGTTGGGGGGTAGGGTGTTCCAGCATTTTGGTACATAAAAACTGAATGCCCTGTTTGTGGTGTTCGTGTTGGACTTTGTTGAAGCCTTTGGTATTGCTAGCAAGTTTACAGCTGATGTTCTTCTTGCTCTATTGGGAGGGACCATGTGGATTAGATTCGTGAGTGAGAGGGATGAGGTGCCTTTGATTGCCTTAAATGCTAATACAAGGGATTTGAAGGTGATTCTCCCGTGAATTGGTAGCCAGTGCAGCTGTTTGAGAATGGGAGTCACGTGGTCGTTTCTGGATGCACCGTAGAGGACCCTAGCTGCGGCATTCATGGCCAACTGTAAGGGGGTTAGTGTGGATTGGGGGAGACCTTGTAGGATGGCATTTGCAAAGTCAAAATGCGGCAGGATCAGCGCTTGATATATGGTACGGAAATCGTCTGGGTCCAGCAGGGAGCGTAGGTGTTTGAGGGAACGGATTTTGAAGTAGATGGCTTTGACTACGCTGCTTATGTGGCGTCTCATGTCTAGATGTTGGTCCAGGGTAACTCCCAAGTATTTTATTGCATCTTTAGTTTGCAAATCAGCTTCCTTGACACTGACGTGCGATGGGGGCGTAAAGTTGGAGTCTCTGGAGATGAAAAGGACCTCTGTTTTTTTATGCTGGATACGTAGGTTCTGTGTCTGGAGCCATGTTGAAACTGCATTGAAACAATCTGTGAGTGGGGTCAGGTCCATGTGGGTTGTGGAGAAAGGCATGTATAAAAGAATGTCATCTGCATATATCATGCAGTTTACGTTGAATGATCTTATGATATTGCATATGGGCTGCATGTACATATTGAAGAGTAAGGAGGATAATGAGGATCCTTGAGGTACCCCTTCTTTTTGATGGAAGTGGCTAGACTCTTCTGATCCAGACTTCACATATTGCCATCTATCGTCCAGATAAGACTTGCACCATTTTAGTGCCTTGTTGCAGACCCCCTTTTCTTTTAGTCTTCCCAGGAGGATTTCGTGACTCACGGAGTCAAAAGCTGCGGCGATGTCTAGGAAAATGAGGACAAAACCTTGATGGATGTTGTCGATTCCTGTGATGATATTGTTGATTAGACCAGTGAGTAGTGTCTCAACCCCGTGATGTTCTCTGAACCCATGTTGGCAGTTATCTAAGGGAGCAACAGAGTCTATGTGATCTTGAATTTGCCGTTGTGCTTCCTTCTCAATTATTTTGGCTAAGATGGGGATGCTAGCTATTGGTCGATAGGAGTCTACCCTTTGGGGGTCCAGTTTGGGGTTTTTCAGTAATGGTCTAATGGACATCTGCTTGAGTGAAGTGGGAAAATAACCTGTTGAAAAGGAGAGTTTCATTATATTTGCGATGACAGGACTGAGCACATCACGTAGTTCCTTGATCCAAAAAGCTGGACATGGGTCGGTCTGTGCAGTGGAGGTGTTGAGTGATGCTATGGTGTTCTCAATACATTTATTGGATGGTGTGGAAAAAAAGTTAAGTGGAGAGAGGTCCGCCGGTTCTTGATATTGGACTGCTGTGACCTTGTTAGTTTGTACACTCTTGGATTGCAGATAATCAGCGACTTCTTGTGGAGGTATGTTGATGTGTTGCTCGGGTGATGGTTCCTTTGAGAGGGATTTGACCAAATTGAAGAGGTCACGAGGTTTATTCAAAGACCTCTTTAGGGTGTCAGTGTGATATTGTCTCATTCTGATAGAGATTGTTCCTCGATGTATTGCAAGGTGGGTTAGGTATGCGGTCTGATCTTCTGGTGAGCGTGATCGGCGCCATCGGCGTTTGAGTCTACGTAATTGCATGAGGGAAGCGCGTAGATCAGGAGAGAACCATGGGGCGGATTTTCTTTTCGCTCTTGCTGTATTTTTAGGGTTTGGGTGTTGTGAGATGGCAAGCAGGCTGGAATTCCAGTGAGAGATTAGTTCATCAAGGTCAGGTGTTGTTTTGTTGATGAGTGATGGGGTTTTCCGAAAGGATGAGTTCCCTATCGAAGGGGCGGAAGCATCTAGTGGAAGTTCGAGAGGAGATGTTCGTGGGTTGGCTTCTGTTCAGCTGGTCATTGTTGCTGGGAATCTGGATAATGATCAATTTGTGGTCGGACCAGGGTACATCCACGACTGATGTTGGCAGATTGTGGCTTTTGTCCTTGACTGGATGTGGCACAAAAACCAAGTCCAAAATGTTCCCTTTTGTATGTGTGGGTTCATTTATGATTTGTTTGAGACCCAGGTCTTCCATTGCATCAAGGAACGCATTTGCGTGGTTTTGGTGTAGCGATGGGAGATTGAAATCACCCATTATCCAATTTGGTTTGTTGGGAGTGCGGGTGTTAGCTGCAAGGTCAATGATGGTTGGGAGGTCAATTGGAGAAGTAGATGGTGTTCTATATAAGTGGGTGAAGGAGAATTGTTGGTTAGCAACAGAGAGAGTGTCCAGGCTGTTTGTGCTTGAAGAGTCCACAGTCTGGAAGTTGAGGTCTGATTTGGAGATTATGAGCACCCCTCCTCCTTTTTTGTTTTCCCTATGTTTCGTGTGTATGGAAAAATTGGGGGGAAGTAGTTGATTGAGGAGGACGTTGTCTTCTGGTGATAGCCATGTTTCTGTGATCATGAGGATCTCAAGGTCATAGAAGGAGATTGTGTCAAGGACAACAGGCCATTTTTTGCGGATGGAACGTGCGTTAATGATGGCACATTTTAGGGGTCGGCATCTACAAGGTTTTTCCTGGTTGGGTGTATTGGATAGCTGGAATGCTACATGTATCAGGTGGGAGTGGCGTGGGTAGGTGTTACTTCCTGTGTTGAAGTAAGGAGGACTATTCCATCTTTTGCCATGGCTATTCAGGATTGGAATCCTGCCATGTGGTGTGTAGAGAGATTGGGAGGTTCCAAGCCAGTGGGTGAGGAGGTAGAGGCTAAGAATGACAGCGACCTGGAGGGCCATTCTGAGGGTTTGGATTGTGTGTGAGACACTGTAGAGGAGTGATTATATGAGAGCGCACAATAGAGCAGGTACAGTTTACATGCAAGATAGTGACTAACTTTACAGAGAGAATGCAGTATTGCAGTAATGTGAACACTGTAAGAAGTGCAAAGCTGGCAGTTTAAATTGACTTTCAACTGGCAATATTGTATTGCTAAGATAGTATCTAATACGTTATGATGCTATCAGGTTACTTTGAAAGTTAATGTGGCTTACAATAGCTAGAGATATTCAACAAACACACATTCTCACAGTTCAGATGTTGGTAGAATGCTGGAATCTTGGTCAGGTGTCAGGTGTCCGGCAGTTAGGTCACTGGTAAGGCATCTGAAGTGCCGCCTCTCGTGCTCCGCCTAAGGGCTACGCCAAAGGGCCCTCTGGCGAGGCCCTCAGGCGCGGGCCCGCCAGTCGCGGGCGCGCCTGAAGGCGCGTGTTTTTTAAACCCCTTGCTGGGCCCGGATTGGGCGTCGGGAGTCAGCAGGCCCCTGCTGCTGCCGGTGGCTCGATCCCCGGGAAGGGGAGAGCTTCTGGTGGTGGTGGGGGCTGCCGGATGTCGGCGCCTGAAGGCGCGTGGTTTTGAACCCCTTGCTGGGCCCGGATTGGGCGTCGGGAGTCAGCAGGCCCCTGCTGCTGCCGGTGGCTCAATCCCCGGGAAGGGGAGAGCTTCTGGTGGTGGTGGGGGCTGCCGGATGTCGGCGCCTGAAGGCACGTGGTTTTGAACCCCTTGCTGGGCCCGGATTGGGCGTCGGGAGTCAGCAGGCCCCTGCTGCCGCCGGTGGCTCGATCCCCGGGAAGGGGAGAGCTTCTGGTGGTGGTGGGGGCTGCCGGATGTCGGCGCCTGAAGGCGCGTGGTTTTGAACCCCTTGCTGGGTCCGGATTGGGCGTCGGGAGTCAGCAGGCCCCTGCTGCTGCCGGTGGCTCGATCCCCGGGAAGGGGAGAGCTTCTGGTGGTGGTGGGGGCTGCCAGATGTCGGCGCCTGAAGGCGCGTGGTTTTGAACCCCTTGCTGGGCCCGGATTGGGCGTCGGGAGTCAGCAGGCCCCTGCTGCTGCCGGTGGCTCGATCCCCGGGAAGGGGAGAGCTTCTGGTGGTGGTGGGGGCTGCCGGATGTCGGCGCCTGAAGGCGCGTGGTTTTGAACCCCTTGCTGGGCCCGGATTGGGCGTCGGGAGTCAGCAGGCCCCTGCTGCTGCCGGTGGCTCGATCCCCGGGAAGGGGAGAGCTTCTGGTGGTGGTGGGGGCTGCCGGATGTCGGCGCCTGAAGGCGCGTGTTTTTGAACCCCTTGCTGGGCCCGGATTGGGCGTCGGGAGTCAGCAGGCCCCTGCTGCTGCCGGTGGCTCGATCCCCGGGAAGGGGAGAGCTTCTGGTGGTGGTGGGGGCTGCCGGATGTCGGCGCCTGAAGGCGCGTGGTTTTGAACCCCTTGCTGGGCCCGGATTGGGCGTTGGGAGTCAGCAGGCCCCTGCTGCTGCCGGTGGCTCGATCCCCGGGAAGGGGAGAGCTTCTGGTGGTGGTGGGGGCTGCCGGATGTCGGCGCCTGAAGGCGCGTGGTTTTGAACCCCTTGCTGGGCCCGGATTGGGCGTCGGGAGTCAGCAGGCCCCTGCTGCTGCCGGTGGCTCGATCCCCGGGAAGGGGAGAGCTTCTGGTGGTGGTGGGGGCTGCCGGATGTCGGCGCCTGAAGGCGCGTGGTTTTGAACCCCTTGCTGGTCCACCACTTGTTCTACGACTTATGCAGTCTATGTATTAATATGCCATGCACGAAATTGTATGTTGGACGGACTATAAGAAAAGTGAAAACCCGCCTACGAGAACATGCCTCATGAATTAAAAACAGAGTAAATTCAGCTCCTTTGGTTCAACATTGCACGGACTTCAATCATACTTTTTCTGAATTCCAATGGCGGATAATTGATCACGTTCCAGTGAATCCTAGAGGAGGAGATAGAGAGCAGTGCCTTCAGAGACTAGAACAAAGTTGGATATTTCGTATTGGTTCTTTAGAACCGAAGGGACTCAATTTGGAACTTGATTGGATGAGTCTGTTATGATGTCATAAGAGAGGAGGGCTATCCATGGTTTGAAAAACTATCCATTATTCTTGAGCGTTTGATCAGTAAGTGTGACTGTTTGTGCGAAGAGATGTCCAGTTCCAGAGAGGGCTAAAGTATGCTGTTGTCTCGTTAAAAAGCTGAAAAGCAAAGAGAGGCTTACAACGAAGATGTGAAACAACAGATTTCTTTGGCTGGTCATCAGAATCAGATGAGTAAACTGATAGCAGATTAGAAGCGTTGAAACAGAACTGAAAGGAGATGTACGGCTCTAAACGCAGTACTGTGTTCGTAGAGATCTGCATAGTACGTTGAGATCAAAATTGTGAACTTTTAGAGGAGATATTTGTGATGTAGCATTAAGATTTTGAATGCGATTATCTCACAATATTTTATACAGTGGTTAAGTTACCACATAAGTGATTAAAAGGGAAGTTAAGCTTCAAGAGGGAGCAATCTCTCACGGCAAAAACTTCCGAATAAAAAAGGAAATTTTGTTTTTCAGTTACTTAGGTTTCACTCAATAGGTGGATAGGCTAAACACCTCTATAGTAGCACAATGCTGGCATAGGTGTGGGAGTGTGTTTCTGTCTATCCAGTGTGTGGTGGCTGCAAACACCCTCCACAGCCCACACTGCCAGCACTGTTGCCAGTATTGGCCTGCCAATTTGCATAATGAGGAGCAAGGTACCATGGGTATAGCCCGGACAGGGTGGCCTGGCCAGAATGCATCTGCACAGGGCATAGGGCAATGGTTCGGACATTGTAGTGCCTGGCCACCACCTGCACAGACAGGGTGGCCACAGCATGTCCTGCTGGGAGATCACTCTCACCCTGAGTGAGCAGTGACCACGGCATGGCTAGGTTCCCCCATAGTGCTGTATCATGTTTTTCTCATGTGATATTTATGGGTTTCCTTTTGGGGCCCAGTCACTGACTTATCTGCTTGTGTGTATGCTGACATCCCAGTTCTGGATGCATGCATCTCCACCAGGAATGTGCACTATGGACTAGCTAGCAGACTGTCTGCAGCTAGTATGTGTCTTGCTGGAGCACCGTGCAGCGGCTGAAGGCTTGTTGTAGGAGAATATCAGATAGTGGTGGGGTGCAGCTTAGCATTTCTAGGCCTAATGTCTGTCTGCTATTGCTTTATGGATGTGTTCAGAGCTGCTGTAGGGTGTCTGTTCCCCAGCTGGACTGGGGTTGATGGTCCTCTCTACTGCCACCATTGCAAGGAGGTAGAATGTGGATCTGTTGGTGGGAGACCCTGTTTCCCACCTTCAGCCCCAGAGGGTGTGGTTGTGGTACATAATTCTCCTATGGGTCCATTAGGGCTAGACCTGATTGAGAAATACAGGACTAGAAAGGGGGACTGTTGCTTCTGGAGAGAAATCTGCAACTGTGAGTATATACTTCTGGTAATTTTCTAAAAGGAATTCTTTGTATTAAAGCTACTTAATCTGTGAACCCACTGTTTTTTGTTGGATCAGTTAGGGCCTAGTAGCAGCAATTAAAGTTTGAATTTAAAACACAGAGGAGAACTTTCTGGTTACATTTCATACCCAGCAGAGAGCTTGTAGTTTAAATTTAATAGTCACTCAGGGCCAAGTAACAGCAAAGTACTTTTAGTTTAAATTTAACACACAGAAGAGAGCTTTCTGGTTACATTTAGAACCCAGCAGAGAGCTTGTAGTGTACATTTAATAGTCACTCAGGGCCTAGCATTAGAAAAGTACTTTTAGTTTTAAAACACAGAAGAGAGCTTTCTGGTTAAATTTAGAACCCAGCAGAGAGCTTGTAGTTTAAATGTCATAAGAAGTTAGAGCCTAGCAGCAGCTAAGAGCTATAATTTAAATCAAATCAGAATTTAGCTTACCTCAGCAGCACAAGACAGGGTACTGTGTAGCAGCCTCTTTTAATAAGTGTTATTTCCCTCCCTCCCTCCCCACACCCACCCACCCCTGGGATAATCATAGCTTTATAGGTACTTACACATCTTAAAAGACAGGAGGTGCTTTCAGGTGAAGCTCATTACCCAAATCAGTCATACACTAAGGACCTGAGATTAATTAAGCTTCAGGTGAACAAGGTATATTAAACGTATTAGGTACAGTTTTATTGGTATAAATACACATAGCAACCCCTAGTAAGTAAGAACTTAAAGATCTAGACACAAACTTAAAACTAAGATGCAGACAGCAGTCTAGCAGCGGGATGGGGGCTTTCCAGTCTTTTGCATTGAGTGTCACATGTATGATTTTTTCCCAGTTGGTGAGAGGTCTTACGTGTGCACTAGGTGCAAGGAGCTCTTTGCTCTCAGGGAAGAAGTCTGCTCTCTAGAGGCTAAAGTAGCAGACTTGGAAAACCTAAGACAGACAGAGAGGTACATAGACAAGACCTACAGGGATATAGTCCTGAAGTCCCACCTCCAGTCTGGCAGCACCCCTGTTGCCATGGAGGAGAGAGGTCACGTGACAGGAGAGCATCACCCTGGTGTGGCAGGAAGTGATCCTGTAACTAGGACGTGTCCTCCAGGTGATGTAAAACCCTCTCGCACCGAGGAAGTTTCTCCAGGACCATGTGCCCATGAGGGAAGGGTAAGGACAGCTGTTATAGTTGGTGATTCGATCATTAGGCATGTAGATAGCTGGGTGGCTGGTGGACGTGAAGATTGCCTGGTAACATGCCTGCCTGGTGCGAAGGTAGCGGACCTCACGCACCACCTAGATAAGGTCTTAGATAGTGCTGGGGAGGAGTCTGCTGTCTTGGTACATGTCGGTACCAATGACATAGTATAATGTGGTAGGGAGGTTCTGGAGGCAAAATTTAGGCTTTTAGGTAGGAAGTTGAAATCCAGAACTTCCATGGTAGCATTCTCCGAAATGTTTCCTGTTCCACGCGCAGGACCCAAAAGGCAGGCAGAGCTCCGGAGTCTCAATGCATGGATGAGACAATGGTGCAGAGATGAGGGTTTTGGATTTGTTAGGAACTGGGGAACATTCTGGGGAAAGGAGGGGCTCTTCCGAAGGGATGGGCTTCACCTTAACTGGGATGGATCCAGGCTGCTTGCATTAACCTTTAAAAAGGAGATAGAGCAGCTTTTAAACTAGATATTAGGGGAAAGCCAACAGTCGCCCAAGAGCGGATGGTTCGGAAGAATGTATCCTTGAAGGATACTACCAAAAGCAGAGAGGTTCCACAAAAGATTAAAGTAGCCCAAATGCCCTCAAGTATGGAGCAGACAGAGCTTAAAGATCCCAATTTACCCATGTCTAACAATAGCCAAATTAACATGAATAAAATACATTCTCTAAAATGCTTGTATGCAAAAGCTAGAAGTCTAAAGAATAAGATGGGAGAGTTAGAATATATAGCACTAAATGAAAGGTTAGATATGATTGGAATATCAGAGACATGGTGGAAGGAGGACAACCAGTGGGACACTGTGATACCTGGGTACAAACTATATCGTAATGATAGAGATGATCAAATTGGTGGAGGGGTTGCGCTCTATGTTAGAGAGGGCATTGCCTCAGAAAGGATTAAAGTTTTGCAGGAAACAAAATCTGCTGTAGAATCTATATGGATTGAGATTCCATATAAAAGGGGGAAGGCAATGGCAGTGGGGGTGTACTATCGAGCGCCTGGCCAGAAGGACCAAATGGATGATGAAATGCTCAAAGAAATCAAGGAAACTAACAAAAGTTACAGCGCAGTAATAATAATGGGTGATTTCAATTACCCGGTATCGACTGGGTCAGTGTCACGTCAGGACATGCTAGGGAGATAAAGTTCCTAGATGCAATAAATGACTGCTTCTTGGAGCAGCTGGTTCATGAACTGACCAGAGGGGAAGCCATATTAGACCTAGTCTTTAGTGGAACACCAGA
Source organism: Ichthyophis bannanicus (assembly GCA_033557465.1). Lineage (NCBI taxonomy): Eukaryota > Metazoa > Chordata > Amphibia > Gymnophiona > Ichthyophiidae > Ichthyophis > Ichthyophis bannanicus. The sequence goes on from CM066035.1 coordinate 487,313,448, forward strand.
TCTAGTGCAAGAGATAAGGGTATTGGGGCCACTTGGCAATAGTGATCATAGCATGATCGCCTTTGATTTAATTAGTGGAGGAGGGATAGTAAGGAAATCCACAGTACTACCTTTTAACTTTCGAAAGGGAGACTATGATAAAATGAGGAAAACAGTTAAGAAAAAAAAATAAAAGGAGCAGTTGCAAAGGTTAAAGACGTACATCAAGCTTGGGTGTTGTTGAAAAATACTATCTTGGAAGCCCAGACCAGCTGTTTTCCACGCTTTAAGAAAAGTGGAAGGAAGTCCAAAAAACTTCCAGCATGGTTTAAAGGTGAGGTCAGAGAGGCTGTTGTTGCCAAAAAAGCATCTTTCAGGAAATGGAAAAAAGAGCCAAATGACGAAACCTGGAAACAGTACAAGCACTGGCAAGTCAAATGCAAGGAATTGATAAGGCAGGCAAAGAGAGAATTTGAGAAGAAGCTTGCTGCGGAAGCAAAAACGCGAAATAAAGACCTTTTGAAGTACATTCGTAGCAAAAAACCTGTGAGAGAGTCAGTTGGTCCATTAGATGATAAAGGGGTTAAAGGAGCACTAAGAGGTGACAAGGCGATAGCGGAGAGACTGAATGAATTATTTGCTTCGGTATTTACTGAGGAAGATGTAGGGATGTTACCCATGACTGAAGTGGTATTTAAAGGTGCGGAAGAATTGAAGGAAATATCGATACATCGGGAAGATGTCTTAAAACTATTAGATAAACTGAAGAGTAGCAAATCACCTGGGCCGGATGGTATACATCCAAGGGTGTTGAAAGAACTGAAATATGAGATTGTAGACCTGCTCTCAGTAATCTGTGAACTATCATTAAAATCATCTCTAATACCTGAAGATTGGAGGATCGCCAATGTAACACCAATTTTTAAAAAGGGTTCCAGTGGTGATCCGGGAAACTACAGACCGGTGAGCCTGACGTCAGTACTGGGAAAAATGGTAGAAACCATCATAAAGAATAAAATTACTCATCATATAGATAGTCACAACCTAATGGGAGACAGCCAACATGGCTTTAGACATGGAAGATCTTGTCTTACTAATCGGTTATGTTTTTTTGAAGGCGTGAATAAACAGGTGGACAAAGGTGAGTCGGTTGATATTGTGTATCTGGACTTTCAGAAAGCCTTTGACAAGGTCCCTCATCAGAGACTTTTGGCAAAACAAAAGAGTCATGGGATAGGAGGCAGTGTACTATTGTGGATCAGGAACTGGTTAAAAGATAGAAAGCAGAGGGTATGGCTAAATGGCCAATTTTCCCAATGGAGAAAGGTGAATAGTGGTATACCCCAGGGATCTGTGCTGGGTCCGCTGCTTTTTGACATATTCATAAATGACCTGGAAAGTGGAATAACGAGTGAGGTTATCATATTTGCAGATGACACAAAACTATTTAAATTTGTTAAAACCCAAGAGGATTGTGAAAAATTGCAAGAGGATCTTGATAAATTGGAAGACTGGGCATCAAAATGGCAGATGAAATTTAATGTGGACAAGTGCAAGGTTATGCACCTAGGGAAGAACATCCCAAACTATGGTTACACGATGCAAGGTTCCACATTAGGAACCACCACCCAGGAAAAAGATTTAGGCGTCATTGTGGATACCATGTTAAAACCCTCGGCCCAGTGTGCAGCGGCGGCCAAGAGAGAAAATAGAATGCTAGGTATGATAAGGAAAGGAATGGAAAATATAACAAAAGATATTATAATGCCTCTATATCGTTCCATGGTGAGACCGCACCTTGAATATTGTGTGCAATTCTGGTCGCCGTATCTTGAAAAGGATATAGCGATTTTAGAAAAGATTTAGAGAAGAGCTACCAAAATGGTAAAGGGGATGGAAGGATACTCCTATGAAGAAAGGCTGAAAAGGTTAGGGCTCTTTAACCTGGAAAAGAGATGGCTGAGGGGAGATATGATAGAAGTCTATAAATTAATGAATGGAGTGGAATGGGTAAACGTATATTGATTGTTTTTGTTATCAGAATATAGAAAGACTAGAGGACATGCAATGAAGCTACAGGGTAAACTATTTAAGACTAATAAAAGAAAATATTTTTTCACTCAACATGTAATCAAACTCTGGAATTTGTTACCGGAGGATGTAGTAAAGGCTGTAAGTGTAGCTGGGTTTAAAAAAGGTTTGGACAAGTTCCTGGAGGAAAGGTCCATAAACCATTATTAAGAGGTGACTGAAGATAGCAATGCTTGACCCAGTACAAGCATTGTGGAACTTGTGTCTCTTGGGGAAACTGCTAGGTACATGTGAACTAGACTGGCCACTGTTGGAAACAGAATACTGGGCTAGATGGATCTTGGTCTGACCCAGTATGGCATATCTTATGTTTGTCTGCAGAAACTACCTATCTCACACACTAGCATTGCTGGGGATCTGCAGTATGGCCTGTTTCTGCCATGGAAGGTGCTGTGGACCTGGTGCTGGGCGCCCCTCCTCACCCTCAGGGTGAGTATAGTACCCACACAATGTGACGGTGTGTAGCTACTCTGTGCCAGTAGCACACACGGTCAGTTCCCCCTACCAGGCTGAGGTGCTGTGGGGGTGCATACCCCATCTTGTGATCATCTGTAGACTGCTGATTTGCATGTGCAGTGCATCATGGGTATGGGTGGGTTAACCCTATCCTGGTGACCACAGCAGACTGTGTGGTGATGTGCAGTCCTTCTGTAGCCATCCAGGGTTTGTTAGGAGCTGTAGCCCACTGGTTACTTCACTGCCTGTGGAGCCAGAGGTCATGGGTTGAAACCCACAGTGGGGTTATTTGATAGGGCTGTCCACAGCATTGTCTTTTTTTTACTGTATATTAGTACTGCCAGCAAAAACACCCTCAGAGTACTGTAACCATAAGGTGCCTCAGAAGGCACCCTATAAGGCGCCCTATAAAGCGCCTTCTGAGGCACCTTATGGTTACAGTCCGTATAAGGTGTCCTATGGAGCGCCTTATAGGGTGCCTTATGCGGCACCTTAGGTTACGGCATGTGAGGGTGTGTTTGTCAGTTTCCCTGATTCCTTTTATCATCTTGTCATCCGTCTATTCATTCTGGCCAGGCAGTCGGTAGTACACCTCCACTGCCATTGCCTTCCCCTTTTTACAAAGGATTTCTATCCATAGAGATTCTACAATGTATTTTGTTTCCTGCAAAACTTTAATCCTATGTGGCTCAATGCCCTCTCTAACATACAGCGTAATCCCTACACCAAGCTGATATTCCCTTTCATTGCGATATGTTTGTACCCAGGTATCACAGTGTCCCATTGATTGTTCTCTTTCCACCAGGTCTCTGAGATCCCAATCAGATCTAACCTTCCATTTAGTGCTATATATTTTAGCTCAGCCATCTTATTTTTTAGACAAAAAGGCTACAACCCTAAAGTCATTTCCAGAAAGACTGTCTTCACTTAACACCCAGGGAAACACTATTGTAATACTATGAATATAAAATCTCAAAAAGAGTCCTTCTGATACTAACATGTAATCCAGAGCAGAAAAAACTGAGAAAAATTATAAAAGGCCTACAGCCACCACTTCAGAAGGATGAATTGCTGAAAAGTGATAATTCCTGCTTCATCAGTGTTGGCCTTTTGACAACCACAAATTCTGAAGTAAATATTAGTGATGAGTAGGCTCCCAATAGAAATTCAAAAGAAAACGAATGGCACACGTCCTTGTAATATACAAAGCTGTAAATTGGGGTCAAAGGGGGCGAGAATATTTTTTCTCTCCAAGTCTTGGGGGTATGTTTACTAAGCAGTCTTAACGTGCGCCTGGCGATAGTGTGCAGGATGCCATAAAAGGAGTGGGTGTTCCAGTCTAAACGTAGCAAACCGGGATTATCGTGAGATAATGCGCGCTGCACACATTATCGTGCGAGAAGGAGCTAAGCATGTTAAGGGAGGGGGGTGTTTGGACCCATAGGCACATTATGTACCACCACCCACCCTACCCTACCCTATCCTCTGTGGCTCAGGGTGGGAGACAGGATCCCCCACCAACAGATCCACATTCTACCTCCCTGCAATAGTAGCAGTAGAGGGGGGCCATCAACCCCAGTCCTGCTGGGGAACAGACACCCTACAGGGCAGCCAATGCAGAGCTGTACACAATAAAGCAATGGCAGAAAGACAGTAGGCCTGGAAATGCTCAGCTGCCCCCCACCACCCTCTGACATTCTCCAGCAGCAAGCACAATGAGTCACCAGCCACTGCACTCTGCAAGGGGTTCCAACCATGCACATATAACTGCAGACAGTCTGCTAGCTAGTCCACAGTGCATGTTCCTGGAGAAGATGTGTGCACCCAATACTAGGATATGAGCAACACCCACCAAGCAAGCAGATAAGGCAGTGTGATTAGGCCCCAAAAAAGATAACCCATACATTTCACTTGAGAGAAATACAATATAGCACTATGGGGGAACCCAGCCATGCTGTGGTCACTGCTCAGTCAGGGTGAGAGTGACCTCCCAGCAGGACATGCTGTGGCCACCCTGTCCATGCAGGTTGTGGCTGGGCACTACAATGTTCGAGCCATTGCCCTATGCCCTGTGCAGATGCATCCAGGCCAGGCCACCCTGTCCAGGCTATACCCACAGTACCTTGCTCCTCATTATGCACATTGGCAGGCTAACACTGGCAACAGTGTAAGCCAGGGGTGTGCAAACCTGTCCTGGAGGGCCGGAATCCTGGCAGGTTTTTGGGATAGCCCTAATGAATATGCATGAGATATATATGCATTAGAGATATCCTGCCAACCTGACTGGTTTGTGGCCCTCCAGGGCTGGATTTGGAGACCCCTGCCTTACACCTCTGTCATTTAAGATCGTGAGTGGGCAAGGTACAGATGTCCTAGACATCGAAAGGGTATATAGAATGTGTCACATTCCTCCTCGATTCTCACCACCACCAAAAAGGTGGCTAATAGACAATTTTTAGGTGGTGGTGAGAAGTGAGGAGGACTGTGACAAATTCTATCTAACCTTTTTGATGTCTTGGACATTTGCACCTTGTCCACTCACGATCTTAAATGACAGAGGTGTAAGGCAGGGGTCTCCAAATCCAGCCCTGGAGGGCCACAAACCAGTCAGGTTGGCAGGATATCTCTAATGCATATATATCTCATGCATATTCATTAGGGCTATCCCAAAAACCTGCCAGGATTCCGGCCCTCCAGGACAGGTTTGGACACCCCTGGTGTAAGCAGTGTGGGCTGAGTAAGGTGTTGGCAGCCACCACACACTGGATAGACAGACACATACTCCCACACCTATGCCAGCATTGTGCAACTATAGAGGCTTTTGGCAGGCCTGGCCACCGCACCAGTCCTGGGCACAGTGCAGGCATGGCTATGGCACGCAATGCTGTTGGGGTCACTCCCCAGGGTGGTGAACACTGTCAGACACCAGACCTGCAACACACTCCACAGATATCAGAGAGGTTGGTATGATACAGCTCAATGAGCAGATTGTGCTTAACTTAGGAATTGCTATCTGCCAGTAATCATAGCAACCTTTTGATATATGTATACCGTATTCCCGGGTTTAGGGTGGCATTGCTAAGGTATGCAGTGCTAGTTTTGGGAGATGCATGCAGGGCCCAACATCCTGCCTCTCCAGGAGGCTTTGGATAATGGACCCTGTGGGTGCGGGTGTTTCTGCCCCTGTTGGTCGCTGCTATAGGGCAGAGGTTCCCAACTCCAGTCTCCAGGTTTCACTGGCGTTAGTTTTCAGACCCGGAATCCACAGCGTTAGTGTGCAGGGAGCCTCTCCCCTCCCACTCTACACCCATTGACCCTCTCTCTCTGCCCCTGGGGAGCCTTCCTCCGCCCTCCGGGAGCCTTTCTCCACCCTCAGCACTCGCTTGCGCCACTGCGTGCATTATCGCGCGATAAGGTACCTCTGAGCCCGGTAAAGCGCCATTATCATGCAATAACGTGCCTTATTGCCCGATAATGTCACAGCAGCGCAAATAGCGCCCTTTAGTAAATATACCCCTTGCTGATTACCTTCCCATGGTGATCCTGTTGTATCTCTATTTGATTCTCTAAATTTCTTTCCTTATTTTCTAAAATATGCATTGGTTCTTCTTCAAAAGCTTCAACCACTTTACTATTTTCCTGCTTTTCTTCCTTTCTGACCATATATTATCTGCAGCTACTGTCTCCAGTACCTTCCTTATGATCAGATTTATTTCTTCTCCATGGAAATTACTTTCTTCAAAGATGTTTATGTTTTCAGTTTCTTTCATTCCCTGATCTTCAACACAATCTTTCTTCAAGCTTTCTTCCTCCAAAATTGATCCTTCAGGCAAGCTCTTTACTTTTTCTTCCACCCTAGTCTCTGCTATGTCTTCTTTTTCCTGTCCTTGGGAAATGGGTTATCATTCTGAATTACCAGATTTTCTCTCTCTTTAGAATTTGTCCCCTCTGCTACTGTCACTGAGACTGAGACATTCTTCTCAAAATTTTCTTCCCCAAGTTTCTCCTCTTCTTTTTCTGTAAGTATATTAAGTTCTGTTAAATCATCTTTTTTTTCAAGAAGTGGAGGTTTTTCCTTAACTATTACTAATCTTCTCAAAAACCTTTTCTGTCACTGAGGCAGAGATATCCTCCTTTCTTAAATATTCTTTCACATATTTTTCCAGAAAAAGATTTTTTCTTTCTTCTGCTGGGATAAAATTAACCTTTTTTTGCCACCTCTACATCTTCTTCCAGAATAGATTCTGGTACTAGATCAGCATTTCTTAAAGGAGCATCTTCTTGTTTTCTTTGGAGGCCTCACTCAAGGCATATACCCATTCATGCCTCATTTCAAGGGTGACAATCTTCTCACAATTCTGTCTGTCTTCTCTTTCATTTCTTCTTTTCAAGAAATAATCCTGTAGAGCATCCAGCAAGTCTTCAACTTCATATAATTGAGCTCTACACTGTGACAACTGATTCAGGAGAATCTTCACCAGGACTGTATCTTTTGTCTCTCCTTTCCCAGAAAACTTTGTGTAAGTCATCTAGTTGTCTTTTTATTTTAGCCCATAAGGTGTAGTGTTGTAATTGTGTTTTTGCCAACTGATGTTCTTCCTTTCTTTCGTGTAGCAGGATTTATTCTAACTCAGCTCCCAACAAATAATCCACCCGATTCCAAATTTGGGTAAAATAACATGCTCTCTCTTCCTTTTTGTCCACTATACTTTCTGTGAGGACTGATATCTTTTTGATTGCACGTGACAAACAATCAAGTTGGGATTTCAGATCGATGTCTGTGGGGTAATGTTTCCAGGATTCCCAAAGCTTCCCAGCAGAAAAAATAAACAACACAACAGACTTTTGTCTTTACTTCAGCAATCTGATTAATTTTGGACTTTAAAGCCCCAGTAATTCAAACTTTGGGATTTTGAGCTCTGGGTGCAAATTCCACTACATTTATCATATGATGGTATAGAAGAGCCTTATCCTGCAAACTATACCAAATTCTGTAGCCTACATCCCTGAGGAGAGATGTAGATAGACTGCTACAGTAATGCTGATGATATATGTGTAGTCAAACTGGTCAAGTGGAAGAGAGGAGGGAGGAAACAGACAGGAGAGGAGGAGATGCAATCACAGACCAAACAACACCACACCAATATGGACACATGTTCGAATTATTCCCACAGAGGCAGAGACAGCGGTGGCAAATATCATCAGGGGAGCAGGAGAGCTTCCCATCAGGATGTGTGATTAACTTATCAGACATAACCCTAACCCCAGTCCAGTTAGAAGTTTTAAATAAAGGCTTATCTTTCTTGCCTACAGCATGATATGATGTGTTTAATACCAGAATAGATTTTAATAAATTTGTAAGAAAGTTAAGAATAAAAGATTTTTTGCTTGTTAAGTATGAGGCCAATGCAGATATTTGTGATACATAGAAATTCTACTTGGTTATCACCTTAGAGCACGAACGCAGCCAAGGACATTTTTGAAAAAGTGGTGCTGTCATGGATTGTTGATTTGGAATAAACAAAACCACGTATTTTTGATAATACAACACGTGAACAGAGATAAGCTATTATTGCATTACAAACAGATTATCGTATTGCTATTGAACCAGCTGATAAGGGAGGGGCCATTGTAGTCCAGAATCGTGGGGATTATATTGGAGAGATCAGACGACAACTGCAGAATAAGGATTTATATGACAGGTTGGACAAAGATTCTACTGAAGAGATCAAATGGAAGATTGATTCTCTAGTCTAGGATGGCCTTGATATAGGCTTTTTGACCAAAAAATAGGGTGATTTCTGAGGGTCCAACATCCGGTGGTGCCTACGATCTATATTTTACCAAAAATCCATAAGACACTTCAGAATTCTCCAGGAAGGCCAATCATCTCAGCCATTTGATCATTATTAGAAGCTCTTTCAAAGTTTCTGGATGTCTTATTATGTCCTTTTGTTACCCAGATTCTAACGTATGCACGTGGCTTGGCACGTATAATAGAGATACTGCAAGGTTTTCATTCATATCATGGTAATTTAATCTTAATGACTTTAGATATTGTATATCTATATACAAACATCCCTCAAGAAGCTGCTGTGTCCACCCAGACCCAAGAAGGCACGCATGTCCAAATCAAGGATCAAGGTCATGCTGATCACAGAAGGGAGTGGTCCATCATGAGTTTGTGCCTGAGGGTCAGTCAACCAGCACTTCTACCAGCAGGTCCTCAATCGCCTCCATGACCAGGTTCAGTGCAGCAGGTGGGCTCTGTGGAGAGACAAGTCGTGGCTGCTCCACCACGACAATGTGCCCGCACACACCGCGCTCAGTGTGAGGCAGCTCTTGGCCAACAAAAAGATCACAGCTCTCGACCACGCTCCTTATTCCCCAGATCTCGCTCCGTGCGACTTCTGGCTCTTCCCCAGGCTGAAGACTGTGCTCAAAGGAACTCATTTTGCCTCTGTAGAAAAGATCAAGACCATTGTGATGAGGAAGTTGAGGAACCTCAAGGAAGAGGACTTTACCAAGTGCTTCCGTACGTAGCAGAAGTGAATGCAGAAGTACATTAACTCTGGGGGGGATTACTTTGAAGGGGACAATGCGTAATTTCTCTGTAGATTTTGTAATAAAGCATTTATGGGACAGTCTTGTTTCTTTTTTGTCACACCTCGTATATCTGTATGTGTGTGTGTATACGCACATATAATTCTTAAATGCGTCGAATATGTGTATGGTATGTAGGTGTATATGTGAATGTATGTATGTGCATGCATATATGTGCATATGTATGCATTTTTCTATATTCACACTTATATAACCCTTTTGGTTTTCTTATTATCCCCTTTTTGGTTTAAAGGTTAAACACATGGATAATGGTTATTTTCGATTGGTTTCATAGTGTTTGATGATGATTCTGTGAGATTGGAATTAGATTAGCTGTGCTTTACCCTTCAATTTTGTGATGGCATGACACAAGATGATGGCATGACACAAGATGATTTTTGCCAGCAAATACACAATGGCCAGGTCCTGCTCTCCATCAAATGATGTCTCCTAACATTATGCATTCCTTGTTTTGATCATGTTTGTTAGTTCCCATCAACATATTAGATCGTGGTCAATGGGCGATGTATTTGGAGCATACCGATACAGCATATGATACATAGGAATGAGGAAGTACTCTATCATCCACCATGTAAGTTCTGCCCACTTATAAATACTTAGGGGCTTGTTTACAAAGCCACGGTAGCGATTCGCGATCGTTATCGGAGCCGCGGCCCCATTGAAATCAATGGGGCCGCAGCTCTGATAACGATCGCGAACCGCTACCGCGGCTTTGTAAACAAGCCCCTTAGAGTATAACATGGTGTGATGTCAGTTTGCCTCTTTTTAAAACCTGGTGTCTGATGTGCTATCTCCTTTTTAGAAGTCTTCAATAACGAAGTGTCTTTGTCCAATGAACATTGTAGCAGTAAGCATGGATATTACATTTGACTTGGGTTTCATTTTATTTATGTGGGTAATGAAAAGATTTCTTTTGAAAAAAAACCCTTGAACTAGAGCGTTAATCTCTAGGTTCAGGTTTGACATTTGATATGTAAGTATCACCAGGCACTTATACATCCTTTTAAATGGATATATTTTCATTTACTATTGGGCAGTTAAGTTTGCTAATAGTGCCCTGTATGCAAGAGGTGTTTGGCTTTGAGGACCACCAGCGGCACTGACATTCACTGTGGGAGTGCATTTCTCCCGCTAAGGTCAGATCAGCATGGAAATCATACAAGTACATAAGGTCTGATTCTTCAAACATGATCCTATTGTTTCAGGCATACAATGTTTGGCTTTTCGCTCCAGCAAATGTGCTTTTAAGATCATATTGTTCAGCACTGAAGAAGCTACACTATATGTGTGGGAGAGTTTGTTCTTTTTGTAAAGACTGCCGGTGGTGCGAGCATTCAATTTGGGTTCAGCATTCCCCCAGGTCAGACCAGTTCAGCTCAAGATGAGACAGAGGGAAAGGGAAATACAGTCCGGATAGATATTGTTAACAAATTATTTTGGGATGATATATGCTATCCACCTCTGTTGAGACTCTGCTATAAAAAGGGTGCATTACTTTATGAGGAGGAATGAGAACTGTATACTCTTTCAATACTCAAATGAATATGGTTGGTTTACATAACTATTTGAAACTGAAAGTTGGTATCATATGTATAGGATCTGATTTCACAATGAAGAACTTATACATTAACATCAACAACTAAATTATCCCACTCCCATTGTACATTATAGTTATACAGTTTAAATTCAATCAAGAGAGCATACGACTAGGTCCTTACTCTCTGGTAAGTTGATGTCCATGGCGTAGCCAGCCTGACGGCCATCCTCATCTCTCTATTTGTCATTTGACATGCTAAATTTACATCTACAGCAGAATTTTATCAGACATTTGTATCTCCAGTACAATTTTATTTTTTCCTCTTTTTTAATTCTGACTGTAAGGTAGTTTTCTTACTACTGCAAAATAATACTAATACAAATATATGTTTTAATGCATGCTATTAACTTATGGTGTTTGCTCTTATAGATTTTTGAATGTTTATATATGTGATTTTATATGTCATCTAGATGTTTTTATGAGGTTTTTTTATTGATTTATGATATATTTATTATCAGTTTATTATTCACAAAACATGTGATCATGCATTTGATGTGGTTTTCTACTGCATTGGATGGTTCATTTATTATTTCTTTATTATATGAAGTTTCCAGGTCATTCCAAGGCACGAATAGCAGGGATGGGACGTCCATCTCCGCTATTCAGGCCCTTTCCAGATCCCGTCTACCTTTGCCATGCGTTGTATAGGGAAGGTAGATGGGGGTGGGAAAAGGGTGGATTGGGGGTGGTGTTAGGGCTGGCAGTAGGCGGTCATTGGCCCCGGACATACAGGGCCAAATCCATTGTCAGCCCTGTATGTCCGGGGCCAGTGTCTTGAATGGGGAACTTATTCCTCCTCTGAGGTGGAATAAGTTCCCCTAGTCAGTGGGAGACGGCAGGCCTGGGGTGTGTTAAGGGCAGGGGAGGCAGAGGACATTCCCCGCAGCCCGTCCCTGGCCTTAGGAGGCCTGATCGGGGGTTGGGCTGCAGGGAATGCAGCTTTGGAGCCGGCAGCCGAGGATCATTCCTGGTTGCGATTCTAATCCTGCTGGGCTAGATGTGCCCCACAGGATCAGAATCGCAGCTTTCTCCGTGCATCCTGTTCTGACCGGATGCACCGAGGTCCGGCATGTTTATGTCAGAATCATGCCCTTGTGTTTATTATGATTTTATCTTCTTGTTTGTATCAACTTTGCATGGTTTATGTTGATTAACTTATATTTTACATTTTTATATTTTTAGAGTTCAATATTCCCCTGAAGAAGGCTTTTGCTGAAACATGTGTAAGGTGACCTCCCTGTTACCAATAAAGCTCTTTGTCTTCCAAGGTGTGATGTGACTTGCTGTCCCACCATCGGTATTGGTCTCCATGTGTTCAGGTCTTCCAGTGACTCCCACCACCAGAACCCACAGTACTGCACATGCACCTCTTTAAACTCCAAGACATATCCACCTTCCCAGGTACACCCCCCCCCCCCCACATACATACACTCACACACAGACAGGCATCAGGGAACTACATATAGACACATAGGCAGGGGGTGACACCATGAAAAACACAGACAGGTAGCAGGAAACCACATAGAGACACATAGGCAGGGAGTATCACCACAGTTCACATAGACAGGCATCAGGGAAAATGAGGTTACTTACCTGTAACAGGAGTTCTCCGTGGACATCAGGATAAGTCAGCCACATTTGGAGATGTCATCCGACGGCGCCTAGATGGAAGTACTCTCCATAGCTCAGAAGGGCTTACGCCCTTCTGAGCATGAGCCAACTGGCCCCACCCTCCGGACCGCCCCAGCTAGCCAGTTCATCACAAGCTGCCTTTGCCGCTAGGAGGCAGGCACTGGTTCAGAGGTCAACCCCTTCCCAGGGGAGGAGGGCGGGTATGTTTGGCTAATTTATCCTGTTGTCCACAGAGAACTCATATTACAGGTAAGTAACTTTGTTTTCTCCTAGGACAAGCAGGATGAGTCAGCCACACATGGTGCCTCCCAAGCGCTGTGGTGGAAGGGGAGGCCGAGGTCAAATCAGCTTCAGGATGACACTTTCTCAGGCTTAATGTTATATCGGTGTGCTCTGAAAAAACCCATTAGGCAGGGCAATACCATAGTGTACCTGGAGGTGGTGCCAGAGTGTGCAGTGTGCATGCTTGCCGTTCAAAACATGTAGTGATGATGGGCATATATCCAGGTGGTGCCAGATTGTGCAGTGTGCACGCTTGCCATACAACACATGTAGTGATGATGGGCATAAGCCCATGTAGTGATGATGGGCATATGCCCATGTGATGCAATGAACGTGGAAACATGTTGACACAATGTGCACCATGTGTAGCATCAGTGAATGTGAAAATATGTAGTCTCATGGCGCACCTGTGCAGTCGCGGAGAAGGAGACACAATGCACACAGTCGCTGAGAAGGAGACACAATGTGCACATGTGTAGCTTCAGTGATTGTGAAGTACGCAATCTCAAGGCGCACATGCGCAGCCACAGAGAAGGAGTCCCATCGAGCAGTGGCAGTGAGGTAGTCACTGCATGCAATTACTGTGAGCAAAGATAGCGTGGTGGGGACTGAAGCCTTAACGCAGCCACCACAGTGAGGTGGTTACTATGAGCAAGGATATTGCGAGCAAGGGGTGTGTTAAAGAGTAGTGGGAAGCTGAAGCATTGATACAGTCCACAGTAGTGAGGTGGTCAAAGTAAAGGTATGAGCAACCTAGATAATCACTGTGCTATAAGAGCAGTACAAATGAAGCATTAATACCGCAATGGCCATGAGTCGGTCAAATGGCCTGGCTGGGAGCATCCAAGCCAGAGGGAGGTAGATGTACGGGACTCAGGTTGGTGATGGAAGCCTTTGGCATGGCTTGGGCCCTGTGTTCATCTTCCGCATGGCTTAAGCCCCTGCCTGTGTCCCTGGATCCAGGCAGGTGTAGGTGCATGCATGTGGTCCTGCTGGGCTGGGCGGCCAGGTTTATTGGGGTCAGATGGGATGAAGAGTCCAGTCCCTTATTGAGCACTGTCCCGTGTATGTCCTGGGTCTGTGTCGACCAGGTTTATAGTTACATGAGACGAAGAGTCTGGTCCCTTGTTGCTGCGTAGAGCGCTATCCCGCATATGGAACCACTGCTTCTTCAGGGGGGGAGGGTCCTGCAGTCCGATGGCTTGGCTGAAGGCCGTACCTTGGAAACAGACCTGGGCAGGGTCTCAGGAGTGGCTAGGTTATGGTAGTGCAGCTTTTGTGACAAGTGTGCCACCAAAACTAGTAGTTTGGAACACTATCTGAATTGACCTTACTGGAGGTATACCTCAGTTCTGTCTGCAGTGGCTCGGCAGCGGGACTGCCATCAGGGCAGTTCTCGAGGAACCGGCTGTGCCAGGGCAGTCAGCTGAGGTCGCGATCACAAGGGTATTGGGAGAACAATCTGGCTGCTGTAACTCATGCCAGGCATTGTAGGATTTGCATGCATGTTGATGGTGCCGTGACACCTGTATCATTCGTATCGCATCTGTGGGTCAGGTTGAATTAGTCCCTGTCAACAGTTTAGGTTTGCGATTTATGCATTGTCCCCCGGCACTTGAGGGGTGGCCTCAGGGGAAGGGCATCCAGGGGTCCTAGAGTCAGATGCATAGGGAAGACCATACTGGTGCCGGCCAGTGGGCAAGATGAGGATGATCTGGGCTCTGTCCATTTTAACTGTTGAGTGAGGTATAAAAGGGGGCCAAGGGTTAAGAGCTCCTATGTGCAGGTTCATCTGATGGCTGAGTCTGCCTGTCAGCTCCTGCTGTGTCCCAGCAGGAAAGCCTCCTGCCTTGGGCTTTGCCTGGAAGGGGGTTGTATCTGGACTTTCAGAAAGCCTTTGACAAAGTCCCTCATCAGAGACTTTTGGCAAAACTAAAGAGTCATGGGATAGGAGGCAGTGTACTATTGTGGATCAGGAACTGGTTAAAAGATAGAAAGCAGAGGGTAGGGCTAAATGGCCAATTTTCCCAATGGAGAAAGGTGAATAGTGGTGTACCCCAGGGATCTGTGCTGGGTTTGACATATTCATAAATGACCTGGAAAGTGGAATAATGAGTGAGGTTATCAAATTTGCAGATGACACAAAGCTATTTAAAGTTGTTCAAACCCAAGAGGATTGTGGAAAATTGCAAGAGGATCTTGACAAATTGGAAGACGGCATCAAAATGGCAGATGAAATTTAATGTGGACAAGTGCAAGGTTATGTACCTAGGGAAGAACAACCCAAACTATGGTTACACGATGCAAGGTTCCACATTAGGAACCACCACCCAGGAAAAAGATTTAGGCGTCATTGTGGATACCATGTTAAAACCCTCGGCCCAGTGTGCAGCAGCGGCCAAGAGAGCAAATAGAATGCTAGGTATGATAAGGAAAGGAATGGAAAATAAAACAAAAGATATTATAATGCCTCTATATTGTTCCATGGTGAGACCGCACCTTGAATATTGTGTGCAATTCTGGTCACCGTATCTTAAAAAGGATATAGCGATTTTAGAAAAGGTTCAGAGAAGAGCCACCAAAATGTTAAAGAGGATGGAAGGATACTCCTATGAAGAAAGGCTAAAAAGGTTAGGGCTCTTTAACCTGGAAAAGAGACGGCTGAGGGGAGATATGATAGAAGTCTATAAATTAATGAACGGAGTGGAACAGGTAAACGTACATCGATTGTTTACCTTATCAGAATATAGAAAGACTAGGGGACATGCAATGAAGCTACAGGGTAAACTATTTAAGACTAATAAAAGAAAATATTTTTTCACTCAGCGTGTAATCAAACTCTGGAATTTGTTACCAGAGGATGTAGTAAAGGCTGTAAGTGTAGCTGGGTTTAAAAAAGGTTTGGACAAGTTCCTGGACGAAAGGTCCATAAACCATTATTAAGAAGGGACCTAGGATATCAATGCTTGAACCAATACAAGCATTGTGGAACCTGTGTCCCGTGGGGAAACTGCTAGGTACGTATGACCTAGATTGGCCACTGTTGGAACCAGAATACTGGGCTTGATGGACCTTGGTCTGACCCAGTATGGCATATCTTATGTTCTTATGTTCTTATGAGTCTTCTGGAAGGGGGTTATAGAGTCTGTTCCCTTTGGGAGCTGGTGTAGGACTGTAGCCACCTTGTTGGTGGTCTGTCCAGGCTCTTGAGGCAGATCCATGGGTAAGGAGGCACTCTAGCAAAGTGCTCTGATTCCCCACATGATGTACAGCCGGGTCTTGAATGTGTGACTATGTGTACCTGCCCATGAATGAGGTGCTGCCGTTTGGTTGATCATAAGAGGGTTACTGGACTGATGATCCCCAGACTTGCCTTGGACCTGCCCTGCTGTACACTGTGACCTTAGGTTTATGCAGGATTCGCTCTGTGGGATTATCATGCACACAGTGACTTTAGGTTTATGCAGGATTCTCATGGTGATAGCCTGTTGCCCCATTCCTGGAGGAGTGCGAGTAGCAAGGGTGTGGGTCTCGGTTTGGCCATTGGCAGTGGAAGCTGTGTAGGATGCTCTGCAGGTTCAAGGAGGTGCCCATGTCATGATGATGATGGTGGCGGCTCCCCAATGCCTTGGGTGCTGTCCCTCCCGCCAGTAATCCATGGCACAGCAATATAGGGACATGTTCTGCAGGATCCACAGCTTGGACTTGAACCTGTGAGCCTTTGCTCCAGGACACACTGGCTGTGTGTACAGCACCACACTGTTGCCACTGGGATCCACTGTGGGGAAGCTGCTTACCAGCGGTTGGCAGGACCGTCAGAAGTAAATTATATATATATATATTTTTTATTTTATTTTTTTTTATCATAAGGGGTGTCCGTTTCTGAGCCAGGTTTCATTTGGTCAGGGTACAAGTCTGAGCCAGTGCCTATTGGTGACCTTGCTGGTAGGGCAAGTGGCCTCAGGGAGAGGGTTGTGTACCAGTACCATTTCCTGATCATCCCGGGTACCAGGTGGTGAGCCAGGGAGAAGGTTGTGTACCATTCCCATATCCTCATTGTAGGTGGAATCAACACCAAGAATCTTTGCATGGTAGAGGCCGCCTTTGTCTGAAGGAGACCCTTGTTCATGCAAGTCTCCAGTGATGAGGTTACTTCTGTGGGGCCTGACCTGCAGATGTCACAGTTTGTACCTTATTACCTCCCCCTTTTTGTTTTTTTGGTTAAGTTGACTGTCGTGTAATAAGAATGATGCAGCAGTCGTGGGTCAACAAGGTGCTGAGGACGGAAGCCTCCACCAGGAGGTGACCGTATTAAGGGAGCCTTGACATAGCCCAGTTCGGGACCTGGGAGTCTTGACATAGCCCATGAATGGGCCATCCTAAGTAGCTACATACCTCTTGTGAAGTGACACTGCAGGTAATAGCACAGTGGACATGCTGGACTGAGGTCTGACCAGTCTTGCAGTTATTTATTTATTTATTTATTTATTTACTGCACATTTATATACCGCTACTTCCAGCGATCAGCAGCGGTTTGATTCATGTTCGGGGATTGTCAATCAAGACTGGGGGGGGTGGTATGAACAAAGAACTGGGGTCACAGCACACATGGTTAGCGTCTTAGGGGGTGACTTATACATTCTTACATCTATATATACATATTTACATAATTATACATATAGCAGTTTTGAATACTCTCTCAGTTGATGGTCATAGCTGATTGTAATGACATCGGAATAGGTGAGTTTTTAGCTCCTTCCTGAATTTGGTGATGTCTTTGGTTAAACGCAGCTCACACGGGAGGTGATTCCAAATAGTTGGTGCAGAGAATGAGAACGCTCTACGACTCGTACTTGTTTTCACTGTTCTGAAGTTGGTGGGGACTTGTAGGTTGCCCGAGTTGATAGTTCTTCTGTCCCTATTTGTAGGTTGCGTGCTGATAAGTGATGATAGGAATGATGGGGATATGTTGTTTATTAGTTTGAAGGTGGTCACTACGCTCCCCTTCTAGTTGTGCAAATCAAATCTGCAGGGTTTGAAGTAAGCCAGGCCGGCATAGGTTCTCTAGGGGAAGCTGGATCCAGAGGGGAAAAAACAGGTCTTCTAATTGTTTGTGATATGAACAGATTGGCGTATATGTGTTCTTTGGCCTACTATGTTAACACATGGTTAAGACACTTGGTCCATTGGCAGTACACAAACAGGGTGTACTATTGTGCTGCCATTTCCAGGGAAGAGGTGACCTGCCCAGGGTTGCAAGGTCCACCTGTTGGAGTTGAACCCAGATCTCTTGGGTGTTGGGATGATGTTCTAAATCACTAGGCTACTCCTCCACTTGGGTAATGGAAATATGTTATCCTGGTGCATGGTAGCACTGTTGGGGTGCTATGCGGGATGAAGTGGTTGTACCTGAGGTGTGATGGAGCGGTACCGGGGCAAAGCTCCTGCACCCTGCTGCCTCTTGCCAGCACGGGTGTAGCGTGTACTATGTTGCTTATTGGTCTTAGCGCAGGGTCCTTGGAAAAACCTACTGCTGGAGAGGGCCGTGACAGGGCATAGAATAGTGCAGCCAATCACTGGAGGGGATGGTTACCTGTTGTGATGAGGACAGCGTGGCTGAGCCCATGCAAACAGAGGAAAATTGTAAATCTACCTTTAATGAAGGAGACAGGCAAGGTATCTGTGGCTTTCAGGGTGCAGGCAAAGGGAAAAAACATGCACTTGCTGAAGCTAAGCCACACCCAAGCTCTGCTGATCTAAGGGCAGGCTTGGAGGATAATGAGAGACACCTGGGTAAGGGACAGTGCAAGTTAGGGGAAAGGCAGCCTTATAAACCCAGAGAAACACGTGAGAGGGGAACAGGGGCCAGAGCTAGAGCCAGCACCAGCACCAGGACCAGCACCGGCTGGAGAGAGGATTCCACGAGAGAGCAGTACTCGGGGAGAGAGCAGCACACGAGGGAGCTGACTAGAGAGAGCACTGCAGACTTCTGTGGAGGGAGAAGCACCAGGGAAAGACCCAGAGAACTCACCAAAGAGGAGAACAGTGGAGATTTCCAGGGGGATTTCAGAGGTGAAAGCAGCACCCAGAAAGAGAGCCAGGCTTGCAGGGAAACTGCAATTGGTTCTGAAGCCATTAGAGCTGTAGCTGAAAGAATTGCAGACAAGGGGCAAGGTGCAGTTCCTCCAGTACATGGACCGGCTAAAAAGATTCCAGTTCCCAGAAGGTGGGTGAATAAAAATATACCTAAGAGTGACCTAAGCCAGTTAGAGGCACTCTGGCATTTGAATCAGGAGAAGAACCTTTTCACTCCAGGTGAAAACCCTTTTCCTAGTAAGAAGCCCCGGTGGAGGAGAATTCAGGAGCTCTTAGAGAGTTTCAAGCAAGAAGCATTGCATGAAGGCTTAGAGCCAGACATACCGGTTGAAAACCCGGAGGAAATGCAGGTAGAATCTGTTGAACCTGATTCTGACTCAGAGGATTTATTAATGGACTGTTCATGGTGCAAAAAGGCAGAATAGAAGCTGCTGGATAAAAGAAAAGGTCTGTAACTTGAAAACCACCAAAAGCAGTGAGTAAGACAGGGAGAATGATTCTAGCCTGAATTGCTAAGTACCCTGTTGAAGGAAGAAAAGACAATTACTTTGATTTGAAGAAAAGAAACTGTGTTTATTGCTGTATGTTTGGGAAACAGCTACGTATGTTATGAAAGCCAGCTAAAGCAATTTCACTGTTGGGTTTTGTGTGATTTTCCTGAGGATCATTTGTTTTGGAGAAGAATCCTGTTGTTTTGTTTGAGCTATATGCTTTTTGAAAAGAAGGAAAAAAATTCCTGTGTGTCTTTTGGAAAAAAACCCTCAGTTCTCAATACTACTGTTTTCTTTTTAAGTGGTAGCACAACTACAAGTCCCAGGAGCCCAAGCTCTGGACGAGGACAAATTATTCTTTATTCAAAGGCTAAATAGTGGCACCCCTATGCCTATAGGCCAGCGATGGCGAACCTATGGCACGCGTGCCAGCTGTGGCACGCGAAGGCCTTGCAGCTGGCACGCGTGAAGGTCCGCAAAAAAAGAAAAAGCGGGCTCTGGCTGCTGCCGCGGACGCGGCAGCATGCAGTGTCCCGCGGGGCCCCCTCCGCCCGTTAAGCCCCTCTGCAAGGGCTTTCAGATTCGCGAGGGAGACAGCGTCTCCCTCGCGTCTCTGTTAAGCCCGCAGGGGTTAATGGGAAATTTCCCATCAGCCCCTTTAGACGCGAGGGACTGATGGGAAATTTCCCATTAGCCCCTGCGGGCTTAACAGAGACGCGAGGGAGATGCTGTCTCCCTCGCGAATCTGAAAGCCCTTGCAGTGGGGCTTAGCGGCGGAGGGGGCCCCGCGGGACACTGCATGCTGCCGCGTCCGCGGCAGCAGCCAGAGCCCGCTTTTTCTGTTTTTAAATTTGCCGGGGGGGGGGGGGTTAGGACTGCTAATGGGCTGGGGGGGGGGGGTTAGGACTGCAAATGGGCTCGGGGGGGTTAGGACTGCTAATGGGCTGTGGGCTGATGGGGGCTGTATGGAAATGGGGTGATGGGGGGTTAGGACTGGTAACGGGCTATGGGGGGGGGTTAGGACTGCTAATGGGCTAGAGAGGGGGGGGGGGTTAGGACTGCTAATGGGCTAGAGAGGGGGGGGTTAGGACTGCTAATGGGCTAGGGGGGGTTAGGACTGCTAATGGGCTAGGAGGGGGGGGGGGTTAGGACTGCTAATGGGCTAGGGGGGGGGGTTAGGACTGCTAATGGGCTAGGAGGGGGGGTTAGGACTGGAAATGGGCTAGGGGGGGGGTTAGGACTGCTAATGGGCTAGGGGGGGTTAGGACTGCTAATGGGCTAGGAGGGGGGGTTAGGACTGCTAATGGGCTAGGGGGGGTTAGGACTGCTAATGGGCTGTGGGCTGATGGGGGCGGTCTGGAAATGGGGTGATGGAGGTTAGGACTGGTAATGGGCTAGGGGACTGCTAATGGGCTAGAGAGGGGGGTTAGGACTGCTAATGGGCTAGGGGGGGGTAGGACTGCTAATGGGCTGATGGGGAGGGGTTAGGACTTGAGGTGGGCTGTTGGGTGGGGTTAGGACTGGAAATGGGCTGATGGGGGGTTAACACTGGAGGTGGTCTGATGGGGTTAGGACTGGTAATGGGCTATGGGGGGGTTTAGGACTGATAATGGGCTATGGGGGGGCTGGGACAAGAAATGGGCTGATGGGGAGGGGTTAGGACTTGAGGTGGGCTGATGGGGTTAGGACTGGTAATGGACTGTGGGCTGATGGGGGGGTTAGGACTGGCAATGGGCTATGGGGGGCTGACTGGAAGTGGGG
Source organism: Ichthyophis bannanicus (assembly GCA_033557465.1). Lineage (NCBI taxonomy): Eukaryota > Metazoa > Chordata > Amphibia > Gymnophiona > Ichthyophiidae > Ichthyophis > Ichthyophis bannanicus. The sequence continues at coordinate 487,334,457 of CM066035.1, forward strand.
GGTTAGGACTGGTAATGGGTTATAGGGGGGGGGCTTAAACTGAAAATGGGGTGATGGGGGGTTAGGACTGGAAGTGGGTTGATGAGGGGGGGATAGGACTGGTATTGGGTTGGGGGGCTGCTAGGACTGGAAATGGGCTGATGCAGGGACTAGAAGGGAATGGATGCTGGGTGAGGCTGGAACTAGAAGGGAGCTGGTGTTGGGGGAGGATTAGAATGGGATGGGGCTGGGAGAGTAAAATGGAGAGGGGAAAAATATTTTGTGTGGGAGGGATAAAAAATCTACAATTGGCCGGGTATTGGGAGAGTAAGTGGGGATTGAGGATGGAGGGGTAAATTTTGAGTAGATGAAATAGGAATGAGGAAAGAGCCAAAGGAGAAAGATTAGTATGTTAAAGCAGATGTAGAGAGAGAATGGAAAAATAAAACAAGAAGACAGAAGAAAGGACAAATGGACAGCAGATGGAGAGTTAGCAGAAGACACGAAGAAACCAGAAGAAAGTGGCTGGAACAATTGCAACTGAAAAAAAATGCACAAAAGGTAGAAAGATATCTCTTTATTTTGAATTTATTAACTGGAATATGTCAGCTCTGGGAAATGTGCATCATTAATTTTTGCGCTTTGTTTAGTACAAGAGGAAATTAATATATAGTTTTATTTCTACAGTGTTGTTGTATATTCCAAGTTTGGCTTTTGGGGTTCCCAGTTTAATTATTGTCTTCCTGTTTCTAAATTGTGATTCCTTGTTTGGTGATGGTCTGTTCTGCATGTGTAACTGAGCTGAGGTATTCTGTTTATATAATTCCTATTTGACATTGCCACTTGTTCTTTCCCCAGTAGGTCATGTATTGTTGTTCTCTGAGATGTATTGGTTTAATATTTGCAGTGTTGCCTTTTGATAGGTAGAGTATGGTGCTTTGTGAGTCCTGGTAGTGCTGTTAGGATACGGCGGGTTTGCTATGGGTTCTAAATGGGCAGCGTTTGTAGTAGTTCCTAATGTGCCTGGCGGTTGGTACTGGATTATAGTAATGTAGAAACCTTTTAGTCTTTCTTTATCCATATACTCATTAAGAGGCATGTTTACTAAAAGTTAGTGTATGGTAACATTATGCAAATATTTATGCAAATGAAGCACCTTATGCAAATGGGGCTTTAATTGACGTGCTGGCACTTTGAGGAAATTCTTTGGTTTTGTGCGGCAGTTTGGGCACTCGGGCTCAAAAAGGTTAGCCATCACTGCTATAGGCCATGGCCTGGGCTAGGGGCCCCCACACTGTTCATGGGCTGCCACTTCAGTTGGATGATGCCTCATACCAGTCCCTAGGGGTTGGCACTTGCTGGTAGTGAGCACTTTTTCTTTTTTGAGGTAATGATTTTCACTGCTGGAGGCCGAAGCTTGCCGAAGGACCCAGCAGGTGCTGGCCGGACATGTTCTGCAAGGTCCATAGCTGGGACCCCAACCTGTGACTCTGTGCTCATACTGGCTGAATGTACTGCACCACACTGATGCCACTACCTCGCCCTGGATCAATGGCGTTTCCAATCCTAGGAGTAGAGGGGGCTCCACTTCCCTGAGATGGAACAAACAAGTGTGACTGAAGTCCTGGGCTTTGCCTATGGAGGCTTTGTACCAACCACTGACCAGAGGCCATAACCAGAAATTAGAAGGCATGGTGAGCCATCGCTCAGGCTGAGAGTTTGGTGTAGGGCTCCCTTTAACTGTCTTGGAGACGGTTTTGACACATACCACACGTGCACCGAGCACTTAGCGGGGTTAGGGAAATTGCCCAGGGACAAGGATCGCACTTAATAGCATGTTACATAGAGCTGGGATTCGATTGTCACACCACATGTTATCCTTGGGTGGTTATGGTGCCGGGAGAGGAAGGTGGTGGGCCCCGAAGTTGCTCCTTGTCAGCTGTTCATCGTTGCTCCTGGCTGATCAGGCTAACGTGGCTGGGGAGCGGAGCTGAAGGCTGACCTCACATTCCTCTGTGATGCCGCGGAGGTTTACGTCCATCCGTCGTTGCTCCCAGTTGTCCTGGTCAAGGGTTAAGGCACTTGGGGGGCGAAGTAGAGCTGAACTCTCTTCCTGCCTCATCTGGCCTCACTTCCTGCCTCGTATTGGCCCATGTTCGGAGGCAGAAGGCATCTCAGTGCCGAGGCCCATGCTGACAATGCAGAGAGGCGTTGAGGTGCCGAAGCTTGGTGGTGATCCAGAAGGGGTGGACCGTGCAATGTTTGGAGAGGCGTCTCGGCGCCAATCCAGAAGGGGCGGGCCGTGCAATGTTCGGAGAGGCATCTCGGCGCCGATCCAGAAGGGGCGGGCTGTGCAATGTTAGGCGAGTGAGACAAGTCACTTCCGGTGTGAGGTCACATCCGGAAGCATGGCAGAGGGCAGAGTGCTTACTGTTCCGGCGCCACCCATGGAGGTATCTCCGTGCCGAGGTCCGAACTGGAAGGCGCAGTGGCCAACAGTTCGACCAGGAGCCTCAAAGCAGGCAGCTGAGGCGTTTCAAGATAGGGCACGTTGCGGCAGCAGTAGATCATCCGGGCTTCCGGAGGTCCGAGCTCATGTCACAGGGGCAGAGCTTACAAGTGGCTTGCGGCTGAGGATGGAGGCTAAGTGGGCACATCCTGAGTGGCATCGGCTGTAGCTTGCAGTGTCCCAGTTGTGAGGAGTCTGCTGGCTGGATGCGTCCACTCCGAATGTCGTTCTGGAGGTCCAGATCGATTGGGACATCAGCTGGGACTGAGAGCACATGGTCCGTGGGTATCAGAGCTCTGAATCTAGTCTCCGATCTGAGAAAATTGGTAAGAGACGCTGGATCTGAAAAGGAATGGAACTTGGAGACAAAACAGATATAAATAAGTTTAGGTGAGTGTATTTCATTTGGAGAGTAGAAAAATCCATCTTGCTGGCAAGGCGGAAGAACAGAAACTGGCTAGCTGGGGCGGGCCGGGGGGGGGGGGAGCAGTTATGGAGAGTACTTCCGGATCGGCGACGTCGGATGATGTCACCAAGTGTGGCTGACTCATTCTGCTTGTCCTAGGAGAACCATACAGACACCATCCAAGAAGCACTCACCCCCACAGGATTCAAAAGTACAAATTAGGAGCAAGGTGAAGATCAAACAAACAGCTTTAATTGTAAAGCAGGGGAAAGTTTTAGTGTTCTTTAAACCGTTTCACTCTATAAGGCCGTATTTTGGCATGTGCCTTCTTCAGTGATGTAACCTCAAATACAAAATATAAAGTATAAACCAAACACCATATATAAAATAATAATAAAAAATACATACAATTCTTCTAATATGTATGTTAAGAACATTAATAATTAACATACATTGGTAAAAATATTATAAATGGAAAAACATAAATAGCTTTGTCTAAAATGACATTGATAAGACCACAAAAGATTTATAATCAAATAACATAATGGTAATAATATAGCAAAACAATTCCAAAGATACATTAAAATATAAATATAAATAGGAACAAATACAATAAAAACACAATATGGGATATACCATATGGTGACAACAGATCCAAATAAAACAAATCAGACAAAAATCAAATCTCTAATCAAAAAAGTAGTTCAATTGAACTCACAATTGCTAGAAACAAAAAATGCCTAGTTGTGGATCCCCACTACGGAGTAGGATCAACAAGTTCCCTTTAAAAGCTGTGAACATCATGTAAAAGACATAGAGGGTCATTTTGTCCCGCTATTCACCCCCCTGCTGGTCCTGTCAAAAGCTTCTCCATACGAACAATGTGTTTGTATGGGTAGGCTTAAGTGGAGGCAGGAGGGGGCATTTCAGAGGCAGAGTGAGGGCAGGGCATGGGCATTCTGTGACCCCTGACATACAGGGCCAACTCTGAGGTCAGCCTTGTATGTCCAGATCTGTGAACAAAGCCAGGGAACTTATTCCATTGCAGAGATGGAATAAGTCCCCTTAGACATTGGAGGACTGAGTTATCAGGGCGGGAATAGAAGGTAGGGGGTGCAATAACTTCCCCGCAGTCAGATTCTGGCCATAAGAGGTTGGATCAAGGGTCCGGCTGCAGTGAAAGAAGTGCATCGGCAATGGTCAGCATTCGTGGCTCCTGGTTGCCATGGCAATAGGACGCCATGGCACTGCAGCTCCTCAGGAGCCTGACAGAGGTAGCCGGGTAAGTGGCTATGCATGCAGGCCGATCAGAATCAGGGCCTGGCCTGCGCGTTCAGGGCTTAGACCCGATTCTGATCCCGTGGGCACGTCGAGCTCTCGTGGGATCAGAATCAGGTCTACTTCTGGGCAGCCCGATTCTGATCGGCTGCACAGGGGCCTGAACGTCTACATTGGCATGTGCCTCATACTGTACAAATTAATTAAAAAGATGATAAACAATATTGTAAAATATTTTGTGTGTCTTACAGCAAAACAAGCATCTTGTGCACAATCCAATTAAAACAAGTAAATGGAACCATGATACAAATGTATGAATTATTATGTTAGAAATCAATTTCATTTCATAATACATTAAATAGAAGACAGTAAAATTTGATCACAATGTAGTCCATGATCTGTGGTGTATGTGTGGCATTATAACTGCTGGGTTTGTCTTAAGTATATTACTCAAGCAGGTCCTTTCTTGCAAATACATGAAACTGCTTCATAAGTGGTTAATTAACTAATTTAATTTATCTAAATGTCTAAAAGGACACTAACAATGCCCCTTTACCATTTATATTGGTAAAAAATTCAGTCGAGGTAAAAGGACCATGCAATAGAGCAGAATGCAAGCACCAGCAGCATTGATGGGGAGAAATGCTACATTCCAGTTTTCTAACTTTGTATGCCACTATATGTAAGTATGAAGTCTAACATACTGCAAACAGCTAATGCAAGAAAATGTAATAAACATTATGATAGTAATCCCATGGTGATTTTAAATAAAGAAAACCACGTTTTTACCTAGGGGTATGTTTACTAAACCGTCCAATGGCTGTTTATCGCGCGATAGAGGGCGCCTTGGCTTGTTATGCGTGGTAACCTTAATTTCGTGCCAGCGCAGTGAGACTAGCTATAGAGGTGTAGCCCACTGGTTAATGCAATAGCTACCAAGCCAGAGGTCATGGGTTCAATCCCTCAGAGGTCTCATCTGATAAGGATGTCTAAGGCAATCCCTTTTGCTGCCTGTAACAGTCAGACACATCTCTACAATCTGTGCTGCCAGCAAAAACACCCTCACCTCAGTGCCATAACCTAGGGTGCCCCCTATAGGGTGTCCTATAAGGTGCCCCATAGGGTGCATTATAAAGTGCCTTGTCTGCCAAGGTGCTGTATAATGTGCCCTATGAGGCACCCTATAGGGCAACTTATATGGCGCCTTACAGGGTGCTGTATAATGTGCCCTATGGGGCGCCTTATAGGGCACCCTATAGTGCACCCTAGGTTACAGCACAGAGGTGAGGGATAGTGGAGCCTGTGGGTGTGGGTGTTTGTGCCCCTGTTGGCCGCTGCTCTAAGGCAGAGGTTCCCAATTCTGGTCCTGGTGGGCCAAACACGGTTCAGGTTTTCATGCTGTCCCTAATGAATATGCATGGTTATATTTGCATACAATGGGGGTGGTGCATACAAATGCATCACAGGCATATTTATTAGGGACAGCATGAAACCTGAATGGTGTTTGGCCCTCCAGACTGCAGTTGGGAAACTCTGCTCTAGGGATTGCACATGTTTATGGTGTATGTGCTCTGTAGGGTAAAATATAGGCGCTTATGGCATGTTTATTTTATCGGCAATAAAGGTTCCGTCTTTATTACCACTGTTTAGTACTGGGTAAAATATAGGGACATGGTCTGCCGGAGCCATAGCTGGGACTTGAACCTGTGACCTTCTGCCCCTGAATATACTGGCTGTGTGTACTGCACCAAACTGTTGTCACAGAGGGAGATTGTTCCCTGAGGATACCATGACTGTTCATCAGACAGACCTTGTCTGTTGTGGTGCATGGCACCCACCTAAACAGGGCTTGGCCTTGGTCTGCTGTGGGGAGATGCCACTGCCCTCTCCACCACCAGCACCCTTCCGCCACCATGCTGACATGCCCTTGTGCCGGTGGTGCTGGTGGTGCGCAGTCCCAGGCCATCCAGTGTTCTGGTAGGCGGCTACCTATGGTGTGTGATATGGGGTAGGGGTGCCTGCCTAGACATCCACGCTTCCCCCGGCACTGCCTGCCAATGTTATGTGCCGTTTGGGGTACTTTCTGGGTACTGTCCCCCGGGACACTGTGGGACACACACTCGTGTACATGTTTGCCCTTGGTCAGTTGCTGTCTTGCTGGTTTTCCGTGTCTACATTCCTATGTGTCACCTAGGCATCTGCCTAGTCCAACCTGTGCCTCAGCTGGACCACAGCATGTGCCGCCTGCAGCCCCCTGTACCCCATTTACACCATCACCATAGTGCCCTTTCCTACGTGGCCACTCTGCTGTTGCTGCACATGTGAAAGCCACGTAAGCAAGCTGCCCAATATTCACAATAGCAAACCCTCGTCAACACTATCAATGTTGGAAAATTCACTTTGTGGGGGGAATCAGAATTGACCCTTCCAAAAGTGACATCTTCCTTTTTATTCTTTATGGGCAGTGTTGATTACCGTTTATCATTGTTTTTTCTATTGGCCAGCTCGGTGTTTTGTATTTCTATTTTGGTTCTGGTCATTATTTCTCTGGCTTTTGCATGTTTTGTTACTGCACATGTATCACTACTATCACTTATCTGGCTCTCCCTGCCTTTGCTGTACATTGCTGACTGAACTGGTTTTTCTCTCCTGCAAATGTGCCTCTAATGCAAGGTTTTCAGTGGCGTTAATTTTTGAGACCCTGATTTCACAGCGTTAGTGTGCCTGGGGCCTCTCCCCGCCTACTCTCCGCCCATTGACCCCTTATCTCCGCCCTCTGGGGAGCCTTACTCCACTCTCTGTGCACCTTAATGCCTCTGGAGACGTTATCACGCGATACGTGATGTTATCGCACAGTAATGCTCCATTATCTTGCGATAACATCACTTATCGCGCAATAACGTCACTGCTGCGACGTTAGCTCTGTTTAGTAAACATACCTCTAAGATGGTTTAGTAAACATACCCCTATGTTTCTCTGGTTCATTTGATTGTATTACTTTTTTGGATTAGAGGTTATATTTGTTTATGTGGATCTGTTGTCACCATATGGCATATCCCACACTGTGTTTTTATTTTATTTGTTCATATTTTTATTTATATTCTTATGTATCTTTTGAATTATTTTATTATATTATTACCATTATGTTATTAGTTGATTATAATATTTTGTGGTCTTATCAACATGTCATATTAGACAAAGCAATTTACGTTTTTCCATTTATAATATTTCTATCAATGTATGTCATTTATTAATTTTATTTTTTTTTAAAACGGATATACCGCCATTTGCTAAAGCATTCACAGCAGTGTAGAACAGTTCATAAAAATACAAACCCCACCAGTCCCATCCATCAGGACCCATAAAACCCAACTAATATGCTGCCTGTGATCCCAGTCCTCTTATAGCCCATCCAGGGATTGCTATTCCAGATATTTAAGGAAAAAGGAAGGTTTTGAGAGCCTTTCAAAATGAAAGTAAATTTGTCTCCATCTGAAGAGCCACTGGCAGAACATTCCACAAAGTGGGCACCACCACTGAGAATACTCTTGCCTGCCAATGTTGTAAATGAACCTGGGAGCAACCAGGTAACACTAACCCGCATTCACCCACAGAGCGCAAGGCCTGACTGGGTGAGTACCATTGTACCAGCTCTAACAGATACCATGGGCCTGTACCACATAAAACCTTAAATGCTAAGTTAAACACACATCTCTGTTTTATCAGATGTAATAGGTCTTTTATACTGCTTTATCATTTAGTCAAAGCAGTTTATATTGTAACAAACTTGGAAGAGTACTTTAAACAGAGACATTGATAACTTGGATTCTTCTGAGGCAATAGAGAGTTATGTAACATGCCCTAGGCCACAATCATACTAGTGGGAATTGAATCCTGGTCTCTTGGCTCCCAAGCCAGTACTCTAACCATTAGTCTACTCTTCCACTCTGGATGGCAAGTTAATTGCTGCATTAGGGTTGAAGACAATCGATATTCCCTAAGTTAGAAAAACATGCCTTCACTACCAACCCAGTTTGTTTCTGCATATTGATAAAATAATCTATCCATACTTCAAAATGTTCATTTATATTCTAGGATGCAATAAAGTAGTCCTCAATTGACTATCAGTGCAAACAAATACATAGATAGTTTTCATACCCATAACATCTCCATTTTATCATGATTAAGCTTTAACTATAATTTGTTAGCTGCCAACCAGCCCTCTGAACAAATGTGTAATCCATTAAGCAGTATCATTATCCCTATTATCACCTGTGTAATTAGATATCATTGGTATACATCACATAATTAATACCTGATTCACAAGTAATCTATGTCAATGGTTGTAAATACATTGAAAATAATAGGAAACAAAAGAGATTTCTGAGAGATTCCTGACTGGAGTTCTCAGGCCATCAAATATATACAGTTGTGGTCAACAGTATTGGCACCCTAGCAGTTCAACCCCTTAATGTCCAATATCTCCTAAAAAACGTGGCCAGTACAATGGCTTTGGACTATATATGCACACATATTTGACACATAAAAGAAACAAATAAAACAAGACCAATTAAAAAAAGAAATAGTACGAAATAGTACGAAATAGTATAAAAATGGGGAAATTGCCAGGGCATGATTATTGTCACCCTTATAAACAATTCAAATCTGTTTGAACAGAAGAACCACATTTCCATTGCAGTAAAATTAGATGTTCCTGTGATCGTCAGTACTCACATGACTTGAATCAACCAATGAATGATAGTTCTAATGTTTAAAATGGCCACATTCAATTCATGTCCTATTTTCACAATGGTGAACACAAAAGAGCTGCCTGAGACCATCAGAAAAGCCATTATCACAAAACATCAAACTCCAAAGGGGTACAAGGCCATCTTCAAAGATCTTGGGATTCCTGTGTCTACAGTTCGCAATGTTATTAAGAGGTTTTCTGCCCATGGAACTGTCAAGAACCTCCCAGGACATGATGGGAAGAGGGTAATTAATCCAAGAAGTCTTTGAAGGTTAGTGCTAACTATTGGAAAAACACCATGTACAACATCCAAAGAGCTTAAAGCTGACCTGGAGCAAGCTGGAGTGGTGGTTTCAACCTGCACCATATGCCGTGCACTAAACACTAAAGACCAAGGAGAACCCCACTGCCCAAAGACAGACATAAAAGACACACCTGATCTTTGCCGAAACCCACCTTGAGAAACCACAATCCTTCTGGGAAAATGTTCTGTTGACAGATGAAATCAAATTTGAGCTTTTTAGCAATGCAGACCAGCAATACATTTACAGGGAAAGAAATGAAGCTTATAAGGAAAAAATACACCCTTCCTACAGTTAAATATGCTGGAGATTCCATAATGTTGTTGGGCTGTTTTGCTGCCTCAGGAACTGGAGGCCTGAAACAGGTTAAAGGAATCATGAAGTCAGAAGACTACCAAGGTATTTTGGAGCAAAATGTGCTACTTAGGGGGATGTTTACTAAAGTGCGGTAAACGTGACTAACGCGCGTTATACGACGTTAACGACCGTACGTGCCGCATAACGCGCGTACCGACGTGCTAACGACCGTTAACGTAATACTACGCGCGTTAACCGTAGTTAACGATCGTAAAGCTCCGCGGCACGTTAAAACAGCGCAGAAGGTGGAGAGTGGGCGGAGAGAAGGGGTCAATGGGCGGAGAGTGGGCGGAGAGTGGGCGGGGAGAGGCTCCCCTCATACTAACGCGCTGAATTTCAGAGCTCAATTCCAACGTGAATGAAAACCTGTCGTTAAAGGCATTTAAAGGGAAGAGAGACCATTTCCGTCAGCAATGTACAGAAAAACCGGGGAAACCCATAAAACGTGAGCAGTGTGATACATGTGCACAGAACAAAATTTCACATAAAACGTTAAAAATGACCACAGGAAATATTTTAAAAAGCATAATTCAGCTGGGAAACAGTGATAGCAATGGGCAACAAGGAACAACACTCCCTGGAAAGCACCAAAAAAAAAAGAAATGATGTGTGGAAAGGTCTACGCTCCGCAGACCCTTTTAAAGATCATTTCATTGTAATGGAGCTGTCCTGGGAGTGTTGTGTAATGTTTCCCAATGATATCATTGTTGCCCAGCTTGGTTATGGGTGTGTGCCCCTTTTGTGAGGTCTTTTCTGAGGTTTATGTGCACCTTTGTCTGCATACAAGGTAAATGAGACCACAGTAAACCTGTTGCAGATCAGGGTTTCTGACTCGTCAGGCCGGTTTAACTAACTCCAGGGACTGCACTGTCTCTGTGGCCACAGTGTGGTGCAACAGACACAGCCAGTGCCTGTAAAACCAGAAAGTCACAGGTTCAAATCCCAGCTGGGGCTCCTGCCAACCCAGTCCCCATTGTTTTACCCACCACTAAACAGTGATAGTAAAGACACTCCTTTACTGCAGAGAACATACGCATGGCCTATATTTTACCACACCAAACACAGACACCAGAAACAGGCACATTACCTAAAGCAGAGTCCCGCAAATGCAGTCCTGGAGGGCCCCACACCATTCCGGTTTCATGCTGCCTCTAAAAAAGATGCCTGTGCTGCATAGCTATGCACCACCCCCATGGTATGCAGATGTAGCTCATTCATATTTATGAGGGACAGCATGAAAACCTGAACAGTGTTTGGAACACCAGGACTGGAGTTGGGGAACTCTGCCATAAAGCAGCAGCCAACAGGGCCACACACCCACACACCCACAGGCCCCATTGGCCAATGCCACCTGGAGAGGCAAGACATTGGGCCCTGCCTGTATCTCCCAATACTAGCAGTTGCATACCTTAGCAATGCCACCCTACACCTGGGTATATGGTACACAGCTATCAAACGTTTCCTATGATAACTGGCAGATATCAATTCCTACGTTAAGCACATTTTGCTCATTGAGCTCCACCATAACAATCATTCTGATGTCTGCGGTGTGTGCTGCAGGTCTGGTCTCTGACAGTGTTCACCACCCTGGGGAGTGACCCCCCAACAGTCTTGTGTACCATACCCATGCCTGTACTATGCCCAGGACTGGTGTGGTGGGTATGGCTTCTGACCACCTCTATAGTAGCACAATGCTGGCATAGGTGTGGGGGTGGCTGTCTGTCTATCCAGTGTGTGGTGGCTGCAAACACCTTCCACAGCCCACACTGCCAGCAATGTTGCCAGTATTGGGCTGCCAATGTGCATAATGAGGAACAAGGTACCATGGGTATAGGCCGGACAGGGTGGCCTGGCCAGGGTGCATCTGCACAGGGCATAGGGCAGTGACAGGCACATTGTAGTGCCCGGCCACCACCTACACAGACAGGGTGACCTCAGTATATCCTGCTGAGAGATCACTCTCACCCTGACTGTGCAGAGACCACAGCATGGCTAGGCACTCCCATAGTGCTATCTAGTATTTCTCTCATGTGATAAATATGGGTTTCCTTTTGGGGCCCAGTCACTGATGTATCTGTTTGCTGTGTATGCGGACATCCCAGTTCTGGGTGCAGGCATCTCCACTGGGCACTAGCAGACTGTTTGCAGCTGGTAGGTGTTGTGATGGAGTGGCTTGCAGGGTGCAGTGGCTGATGGCTTGCACCAGGGGAATATCAGATAGTGGTGGGGTGTAGTATACCATATCCAGGCCTAATGTCTGTCTGCTATTGTGTTATGGCTGTGTACAGAGCTGCATTGACTGCCCTGTGGGGTGTCTGTTCCCCAGCAGGACTAGGGTTAATGTTCCCCTCTACTGCCACTGTTGCAGGGAGGTAGACTGTGGATCTTTTGATAGGAGACCCTGTTTGCCACCCTCAGCCCTGGGGGAGGGGTGTGGTGGTGCATGGAGGCTACACCTGACTGAAACAGACAGAGATGTCCAAGGTGTTCCTGCAGAAACTACCTATCTCACACAGTAACACTGCTTTGGACCTGCGCCATGGCCTCTTTCAGCTATGGATGGTGCTGTGGACCTAGTGCTGGGCGCCTCACTGCACCCTCAGGGTGAGCACAGTACCCGCACAATGTGACGGTGTGTAGCTACTCTGTGCCAGTACAACACACGGTCAGTACCCCCTATCAGGCCGAGGTGCTGTGGAGGTGCACATGGTCAGTTCCCCCTACCAGGCCGAGGTGCTGTGGGGGTGCATTCCCCATGGTGTGTATCTGTGGACAGCTGATTTGCATGTGCAGTGCATCATGGGTGTGACTATCACAATCCAACCCTGTGAAACTCCAGCACCTGCTCACAGGCTCTGATAAACCATAGGCCATCACACGTACATCTGTTAGCATAATGCATAGGTGCAAGACACCCTAAAGAGTCTGTAATATAAGATGCCCACACTGGTAAAAACACACGTACCTACGCACGTAAAAACACACGTACCCACGCACGATTGTACGCGCACAGCTACGCACGGGGCTACGCACGTACCAATGCACGCAACCTCGCACGCACCAACGTACGTGGCTAGGCACACTCCGAGGGTGTTTTTCTGACACCAATACTCAACGTAATGAAAAACATGCCTCCTCTTTCCCTCTGTAATGTACAGGGTGATGCCTGGGACAGCCTTCTGCGTTAGGCACACTGGGAACTCAAACCCATGCTGCTTGTAACAGCGGTCAGTACCGTAACCATTGTGCTACAGCTCTGTTTCAGTGCTTTGTGTCTGTACGTCTTCTTACGTTTAACGCGCTGTAACGCACCACGGCGCCCGGTAATGCTCGTTAATTTTTTTAACGCGCGTTAGTGGTGATGATGTACCGCCCATGTCCTTATTTGGGGTTTCTGTCACTACCGCGGCTCCTAACGCGAATTGCACTAACGCAGTTTAGTAAACATACCCCTTAGTGTCAGGAAGTTAGGTCTGGGTTGAAGATCATGGGTCCTCCAACAGGACAATAACTCAAAATATGCATCCAAAAGTACAAAAGAATGGTTAAACAGGAAAAATGGATTGCTTTAAACTGGCTAGCAATTAATCCTGATCTCAATCCATTTGAGAACCTTTGGAAAGAACTGAAATCTGCCATTGGTAAAAGGAATCCTGGAAACATTCATAAACTGGAACAATTTGCAGTTGAAGAGTAGGAGAAGCTACCAGCAGATAGATGGCTAAAGTAAATGTTTGGAGGCTGTCATCACTGCCAAGGGCATTGCAATCAAATATTAGTGAAGGGTGCCATTAATCCTGTCCAGGTCATACTTTGTTTTTCTCTCAGAAATTACTACATATAAGTTGCACAGACATCCCTTTTTTGTTGTATACCTTTGAATATTTGATTAAAATATTATGATGACATATAGTTAGAATATTTCCAATTATTTCTCAAGATATTGTATGCAACAAACCTAAATTGCAAGAGTGCCAATGTTGACCATAGCTATAGAATTGCAGTAAACTGTCCACCCTGAACCAATCCTTAGCATTTCTTTTGATACCATGGTCTGAGAGTTTAGTTAACAGAATATCATAAACCATGGTGTAAAATGCTGCAGAAAGATCTAGTAATATTATCACAGAATCATGGCCCACATCCAGGCCACTATACTCTGATTTTTATAGAATCCTGCTTGACCTGCAGTTAAAATCTAATGCTCCTCAAGGTAATCAGTCAGCTGATTAAAAACACCTTTTTCAACCAATTTACTAAAAAGGTAAATGAGAAATTGATCTATAGGTATAGTAGTCAAATGCAAAGGCACTTGCATAGTTTGCAGATATTAAGCTGCTGCACGGTTGGTGACACATGGTGAAAGTCAGGCTCAGGAAACACTGGCCTAACTTTTGTTGCAGAAGCTAACTGGGCAGTGGCTCAATATCGCCGCTACCCGGTTAGCTTTGTGGCAATCTGGGCAACTCAGATATTCAATGCAGGAGCCAAGATTGGCCCTGGCATTGAATATGCAGGTTTAAAATTCAGCATCAGTGGTTAGCCACTGTAGGAGCCCTAGCCGCGATGTTGAACATACGGTTTTTGTTCCTCAAAGTACTTGCACTAGCCTTTTTTAACTTGGAAGGAAACAACCCTTCACTTAAAAAAAAACAATCAAACATAAAATGGGTAGCTTAGAAATATCACCTGCATCTTTAATGAAGCATGTTAGTACAATGTCTAGAGGTAAGTTACTGAGTGACACACTCAAAAGTAGCTCATGAAACCCTCCCTCTGAAACTGAATATAATTCTGTTAAGATCATCTTTTTCAATTACAATCTAGAGCAGGGTTTCTCAACCCAGTCCTCAGGACACACCAAGCCTCTTAGGTTTTTAGGATATCCATAATGAATATGTATGAGAGAGATCTGCATGTACTAACACTGTTATATGCAACTTTACCACATGCATATTCATTGTTGATATCCTGAAAACCTAACTGGCTGGTTTTGTTCTGAAGACTGTTTTGAGAACCTCTGATATAGAGAGAGAGGATGGCAATACCTCTGTATGTTAATTTCCTCACATATAGTATCATTATTGCTAAACTTACCATTATGCAGGCTAATATATTCCATAAGAGCCTGCAAAGGGATTTTGATATTCTGAAATTTATTATTAAAATGAATTTCTATGGCCTCAGTTATTTAAACATCTTTACCTTTGTCAACATCATTTCCATAATTTTCAGGAGCTGGATTCCTAAGCTTCCTTACAATTTGGAAAATGCTTAAACAGTTATTTGTGATGAAGACAATTAAGCAACAAAAAAGATCTTTACTCTTTTCTTGAATCTTATCATTATAAAATCGTGCATGATTTTTAAAAGTAATTGTGTCTCAGTATGTAATTTCTGCCATAATCTTTCTAATTTCTTATTCTACATTTTATAGTCAGCAAGTCCTCAATGAAGGAGTGACCATGATCAATGTTTTCATCGATTTCATGAGGGGTCAATCAATTTGAATACCTACCTCAGAAACACATACAAATTATCAAATTGTATCTCCACTGATACACCAAGACAAGATGCAACTGTGGACCTTTTCTCCAGAGTTTTTTAGTAAATTACTGTCAGTCTTTTTTTTTGTGGATGTCAAGTTTCCTGCAGTTCTTCAATTAAAATTTCAAAATTATTAGTATTCCATAAAAGGACCAAATCCAGTTTATTTCCTTTGATATGGGTTGAGCAGTCAATCCATTGATAAAATCCTCCCGAAAATGACTTGGTAGAGAAATCAACTGTTATAACCTCTATATTATCAGCAATATACACATTAAAATTCCCCAATAACATATTAAGAAAATCAAAACAAGAATCAGAAATAACTTGAAGAGGTTCCGATAATCATAAATTATAACATAGGCAAACACACACTTTCCTTGCTCGTTAACAAAAATATGATGGTAAAAGCTTGGCCACGGCTTTATTGAACTTCAAGTGACAGCACATTCAACTCAAAAAACACTTAAACCCATCACTGCCAAGCTTGGCCTTCCCCCTATCAACCCTCCTATGCAAAATCCCCCCCCCCCCCCATCCTGCAACTACACCAGTCATATAACCCATTGTTCTGTTTCCACAACTGCAGTTGGCCACTCGACTAGTTGGTGCCAACCTAGCCATACTAAGATTCTTTAAGAACCATATGGGAAGTCCACCATCATCTCCCCACACATCCTCTGGAGATGCCATGCCATGCAACATAGCTTACGATGGGGTTGCCTGCTTGCCTCTGAACCCTTCCCCCTACTTCACTACAATCAGCATAGTATCCCTTCTTCTGGACTGATTCTGGGAGGGATGCTATGCCCCTGAACTCCTGCCACCAGCTGTGGACCTTAGATCTTACCCTCCAGCCCAACCAGCTCCCCCCTCTGAGACTAATAAACCCATCAAGAGATAGAGTGGGAGGGGAGTACAACTTTGTTGCCTCTTCCTCACCAGCCAGCCCTACCAACAACTGCTGACAAGCTTACCAATTCCCTACACTGTACCATTCCCACATTCCACTCCCTTTCTCTACAATTCTTGACCTTCCAATCAGCAGCCCTTCAACCTCCTACCTTCCCTTTTCCTCCGTACTGGCCACTGCCATTTGGAAAGACTGAGCCATATTATAGGGCCCTAGTCTAGAGCATGGATTCTCAATCCTTTCCCCAGGATACACCTAGCCAATCAGATTTTCAGGATAACCTAAATGAAAATGCATGAAAATGCATTGCCTCCATTGTAAGCAAATCTCTTGCATGCATACTATACTCAGTGTGGTTATCCTTAAAAAGTTCCTGGCATGGTGTGTCCTAAGGACTGGTTTGAGAACGCCTTGTGTAGACCAAGGATTCCATATATCACTAGAGGCTCTTTGTAGTCATAAGATAGTAGGTTGTTCATATTTCCTAATCTAAGCAGCAGACAATCTGAACCGATTTATACCTCCATGGCATAAATGCAAAGAAGGAAAGCCTCTTTCAATTGAAAGCAAGCTCTGCTACAAGGGGACATGGGATGAGGGTGAAAGGAGATAGATTCAGGAGTGATATGCGAAAATATTTCTTTACGGAAAGAGTGGTGGATCTGTGGAATAGACTTCCAGTGGAGGTGCTAGAGATGAGGACAGTATGTGAATTCAAAGAAGCATGGGACAAACACAGAGGAGCTCTAAAAGAAAAAAGGGGACTGTTGTAGTGGTTGATATAGAAGGACAGACTAGATAGGCCATGTGGTCCTTTTCTGTCGTCATGTTTCTATGTTTCTTATTTCATCTGGCATTTGATCTCCCCCCACCCTCCCAACCCCTGAGTCCTCCTTGTCAGTTATTCCACTCCCACATCCCTCCTTTGTGTATCGCTGCTCTACTTTCTGTCCTTTTTTCTTCTGCCTGTTCTGCTGCTGTCCTATCTGATTAATGGTGTTCTTTTTTCGCTTTTTGTTTCCTCTGCAGCCTTTGGGGATTTTTTTGATTGTACACTGCTCTGATGCAATCGCCTGGGCGGTATATTAAATGTCTCAATAAAGCTAAAGTAAAGCTAAAGATTATTTTGGAGAGTAAGGACTTTATGGTTCAGAACAATTCACTTTCTGAGTAAGCAAGGAATCCATCTTGTTTGGTTCAGAACAAGTCAGAACAGGCCCTGTCTTGTAACAGGATGCCATGCTGTTTGATTCAGGCATTAGTTTCTGAACAGGCATGAGCCCTACATTTTCTCCTCTTTTAAGATGGAAATAGCTACAAGGGAACATATTCCCTCTTAAAACCTAACTAACTAGCAGGCTGCTGTGCAGGTCAGCACCAAATGGCATAGTTACTAAAATCTAATAATGGTTACTGTACAGCATAATAGTTGCATTGGAAGCAATACTGCATGTGTAATTATATTGTGCATACACACAAGCAGTAAAAGAAGTTAATACTGAAATGATATATGTAAGATCAAATCAAGTCAATCAATGTAATGAGTATAACTTTAAACTTAGTAGTATGGTGTACTTAATCTAGCTTAATGTATAACTTGATATGTAGGTTATACAATATAATGGGTCAGATTCTGAGTTGTGGATTGCGGGACATGCAGCCCTACAAGCCGACTGACCCTATTCCCCCTCCTGCTCTGCCCACACAGCTAGAACCTCAGGATGGGAAGAGCCAATGGGGTCAGGAGGAGGTGGGGTCAGGGTCAGGGTCAGAGTGGAACAGGGACGGGCTGAGCTGGCAGGACATACAAGGCCGATTCAGGTCATGGCCCTGTACATCCTGTGGGGTCAGAGGGGACATGCTGATTAATCCACCTCGAAGGTGGAATAATCAGCACCAGCAGGGCTATCGGACCCGGGTGCGGGAGTTCCACGCTGCCCGATCCAGCCCCAGCTGACCAACCTTGGGCAGGCGGCAGGGATGAAGAGGGTCTTAACCAAGGGAGCCGGTGGTGCCTGCGGGGATGACATCCCTGCAGGCAGGCAGGCAGAGGCATGCCAGGCCATCCCTGGGCCCGATTCTATCTTCTGCAGAAACGTTTTGTTCCCATGGTACAGAATTGTGTCCTAATGGGTCCGTCTTGCTGAGGGCCATCCGGACTGCCCAGACATGCACCTTTGTGAATCAGGTTCCACGTGTAAGTGTTACATCAACCGAACACCTAGATGCATAAGTGTGTTAGTAAACAAAACATAAGCTTTCATTGATAAATGAAGCAACTTAGTTAAAAGTAATGCATAACTGAAAAGTTAATGGCATCACTAGTCAATAAGGTTACATTCCATCAAATCCTGCAGACGCATGGTAGATAGTGGAGGTCCATGGCATACAAGATGATACAGGGTACAAATCTGTCTTTGCTGATATAAGGAAACCAAGAATCGGATTGTCAAGAGAAGGGCAAAGACAGGCACAATGACATGAGACAGTCTGTAAAATGTACACATCATGTGAATGAAAGTTGTAATCAGTGACATCAAGGCTCTCCTGGTCAATGGACAGTTCAACTGTGTGAGAGTCCTTATAATCTTGTAGGTAGTTCAAGGCTTCAGTGAAGTTAATGTCATGGCCTTGAAATACATCCAACTCCTGGATTTAAGTAGAAACAGCATCTGAATCTAAATAAAACAGGGCTACTCCACCATCAGTAACAATGAAGTGCTTAAGAACATCGATTAAGCAAACATTGTAATGTAGAGGAACTTTATTAACTCTTGAATATTGCTCAGGAGTTTAATTAAAGATACTGCATTAGCAGTGGCATACTCCATGTGTGCTTTTAACCTCTGTTTTGTGTTAAGTGTACGTGGGTCAGACATGTTGAAGTGTTTCTGTAAAACATGTTGTGGATCCAGTGACACAAAAACTTTCTGTGTGACAGTCTGGGATTGTGTGATCAGGAATCCTGGTGTATCCTGTGATATTCAGCCCACTGCGGTCAGCACTTGTAAAATACCTAGCTGTCATGGGCAGAAATGAAACCAGATATTCAGCTCCAGACTCTGGATCAAAATAACTATCTCTTGTATCTCAAATAGGGATGACCTGCATGAAGCAGTGGGTATACACCTAAACAAAGGCATGTGGAGGGGTGACCTGCATGAGCGGCAGGTGCACCTACTCTTGCCACCTTGCTGGGCAGACTAGATGGATCATGATGGTCTTTATGTGCCGTCATATACTATGTTACTATGGATATTCTCTGGTGCTGAATATCCTGTTTCTATCCTAACCTCTAAACCCAACAGTGTTCCCCGCAAATTTACTATAATCCCATATAAGAGCAACACCAATCTATCAAATTTTTGTTGGAACGCACACCATGAAGATCAATATAATGTTATATTTTCTCGTAGTGTGTTGTACCTTTTTATTCTTTAAAAAGGGGAATGACTCCCCTACACAATACCAAGGAGACCAAACCCCTCAGTATATGCCGGTGGAAACATTTCCTTAGGCTTGATTTTGTTTTATAATTTTTATAAACCAGAGAAAGAGTCACTTAGCTGTTGCAAGCAGATCTCCACTATAGAGAAATGATTCCCCAAAGGTAGAATCACTCTTAAAGGAGAAATCAGGTCCTCTCCCACCGCCGATTCAAGACAGCTAACTCTCTCCGAAGATCACCTGTTTATCCGAAGACCACCTGAATGTCTTGTTTCAGCACTGATCTCAATCACTAGCCAACTAGCAGTAATATTCAGCCACTAACCAGAGAGCACTGCCTTTGACCTGGATTAATCAGTTATTTATCTGATTAGAGTGCTAAAAGTCAGCGCTGAATGGATAGGTAATGGAACTGTCCCAGTCTTGCCATTGATCACCCCAGCACTATCTGGATTGTGTCAAGGCCGTCTATGAGGATATTCAGTGGCAAAGGCCGGCCAGTGTCACTGAACAGCGGACTCAGTGGGATTTAAGCAATTTGCAGTTTCTGCTGCTAAACACTTTTGAATATTGGGCCATAACTTTTTAGTTGGTGTCAAGTTCTCATAACACAATTAAAACTACACTGCCTTCTTTACTTTCAACAGGGAGAAGAAAAAAACTGAATAACCTACTGGTACTACTCTGCTAAGGTCACAAAATCATTAACATTCAACCAGGACTCTGTAATACTCAAAATATCCATACTATCCTGTACAATTGAGTCAATAATTGAAGCCACTTTTCAGTGAACTGCTTGAATATTTGAAGGCTTACATTTAATGTAGTGACTTTTTCCTTACACGTCAAACACAAATTTAATCTGATCTCAGTTAAGATCTTCTTTTTTTTTATTTTGAACAGCTGACTAGCTTTAAAACCTAAAGCACTTTACCCATTTTATTTTAATTCTTTTCACACGATAAGAAGAGTCAGCTATCAAATGCATTTCACCAAGCCTGAGGCAATAATTTCTAGAAAAAAATACATCAGCAATAGGAACACAAGAATACAATTCAATTATCCAGATGGATGAACAGTTCTGTTTGTGTTCCACCTGAGTCCCGCAAAGCGGCACACTAAAGCTTAGACTACACTCATTCAGTGGAAGGCCCACCACATTTGGCTGGACTATAATTGATGAGGAAGGATGTACCACTGTAATTTATCCCTTAAAATATGACACACCAAAATAAGAAGTTTAGATTCATTTCATTCAGAAATTGGAAGCCAATGAAATTTAACTAAAAGTAGCTGAGCACTGCACCATTTAGAACTTTGTGTTGCCATTCAAGCAGCTACATGTCATTAACCAGAAAAACCTTAATGTGTTAGAGTAAATAGTCCCTTAATTTCTCTAATACTTCTCATGGCTAACTGTTTCTTCAATATCTTTGTCAGAAACATAGAAAGAGAAAAAAATGACAGTAGATAAAGATCATATGGCCTATTCAGTTTGTCCATCTTCACCAAATACTAAGTTCTGCAATCCCTTCCTGTCCCTCAAAGATCCTCTGTACTTGCCCTATGCATGTTTGAATTCAGATACCATCTTCTTTTCTATTGCCTATACTGGGATACTGTTCCATGATCCAACATCTTTCCATAAAGAAATATTTCATTAGATTACGCCTGGTTTTCACTTTCACTCTTATCTTATGGCCTCTCATTCCTTTCCATTGAAAGAGACCTGCCTCTAGTGCACTTATACCATGGAAAGTCTCCATAATCTCTTCCCTCTCATACCTTCCTTACAAAGCATGAATATGCTTTATCATAAAAAACACTGACTATTTTAATCAGCACTCTCTGGCCTGACTCCATCCTGTTTATGTCCTTTTGAAGGCACTGTTTCAAGAATGGCATATAGTATTCCAAATGAGGTTTCACCAGGGACTTACATAGAAGGACTATCATCTCATTTTATCTATTGGTCCTACTACTGTATGTGCTGTCATTTTTTCTACATGTTTGGACACCTTAAGATTGGCTTTTATTTTGTAGGTATTTAGTGTTGTATGCAAGCATCTGCAATCTTTGACATAGTGTGATGTCTCACTGGGAAGTTGGTTGTTTTTATTATTTATTTATTGCTTTTATTTATTGTTTTTATTTTTATGTTATTTTTTTAGCTTATGATTTTATGTATGTAAGAGTTGTGTTTGTCTATGTTTGTCCACTCGTTCATTGGAAAAAGTTTTCATATTGCTTACTCTTTGTGTCCCAAAGCCAACAGGTCTCTGCCATTTTCATCCAGAGGAGGAACCACCTTACTGAAATCCTGCCTTGCCCACTTGTGAAAAGTGGACTTATAGTCTAGCATGGAGATGACTTCTGGCCACACTAACTCATCTGGAGTTCCCAGTGTGAGGAAGATCTGGAATAGCTGGTCCATTTCCGTGTCCCCCAGGAATAGAGCTCTCCTGATGATCATTTCTGCATAGATGCAACCCAAATTCCAGATGTCAACAGCTATCAAATAGTATTTGCATCCAAAAAGGATTTATGGAGCTCAATACCACAAGTGACTGCCTCATGGGTGTAGTTTCATATTGGAACACTGAATGCTCATGCTAGTCCAAAATCAGCCACCTTAATGGCTCCTTCAGCATTAATGATGAGATTTTGTGGTTTTAAATCACGGTTAAGCACCCTGTGAGAGAGGAAGAATGCCAGTCCCTTCAACAGCTAGAATAAGTAACTCTTAATAAGAGGTAAAGGAATTCCACTAATGGAAGATCCATACATGAGCTTTTTTAAGTCAAGGTGAAGGAACTCGAAGACCAAGTAGTTTATTTTCTGTTTGAAAGATACACCTCTGATGCAGGCTTCAACTGAAACATGTTGGACTTTGCTACAGTGTTCTGAGATTTTTCTGTTTTTTTAATGTTTGTATAGTATTTATGGTTTTACATGTATTTACATTAAACTAATCCTAAGTCTTATCTGGCTGGTTTGGTGTTTTGGAACATTACTACTTTATCTAAATTTCAAGAACAGAACATGAGGAAACATCAGGTTTCATCGCCTTCCCAGGAGCCCAAAATTATAGACCAAAAACAGCTATAACACACACAGTTCTGATAGAGTTTTGTCCCTTTGAAGAAGAAACCCTGGGACTGGGGGAGGAGCAATCATTCTATACTGGGTTTTCTCTGTTACAGTTTCATTCCCCTAGTACAGAGAAAGTCTATTAATTGTATACCTTCTTTTTGGATCTTTAAATGTATCTGGCCAGTAAAAGTGCAGCATAGAAAGCTAGCAGTCAGTAATAGCCTTCTGAATTTCATCTGTAGTACCAGGGGGCTGCAGAACATGAGGTCTGAAGGGCCAGAAGAGTTGCAGAATATAAAAGGGCCACCATTGCACTTTGACTGGAGTCAGGGGTGACTCCATAATGAGGCAGAGTGAGGCAGCTACTTCAGGTGGCAAACTTTTGGGGGCGGCAAAAAATGCCCCCAAAACAGCCGCCTCAATCCACCTTCAAATTTAAAAAAGAATGGGTGGACAAGCTTCTCAGCAGCGGCAGATTCAACCCCTCTGCTGCCACCCTCCCACTGCTGCCCCGGGAGGCGTCGCACTTGCTTGACTGGCTCTAAGCCCGGCACCCTATTCAACTCTGTGAGATAGGAAATGCTCCTGACACTCAATGTGCCATTGAGCTCAACAACAAAAGAGACACAAGAAAGAAGGGAAACACTGATCTTTCTTGTGGCACTGCAGAAGTAAGCCTATTATCAGTCATAGCCCCCTCCCAGAAGCACCACTGAAGCGGTGGGGTGCTTCTGGGAGGGGGTTATGACTGATGATAGGCTGATTGGGGGGAGGGT
The DNA here is from genome assembly GCA_033557465.1 of Ichthyophis bannanicus. NCBI lineage: Eukaryota > Metazoa > Chordata > Amphibia > Gymnophiona > Ichthyophiidae > Ichthyophis > Ichthyophis bannanicus. The sequence continues at coordinate 487,357,814 of CM066035.1, forward strand.
TAGGACTGGTAATGGGCTGATCAAGGGAGGGCTTTGACTGGAAAAGGACTGATCAGTGTGGGTTACATAAGAACATAAGAACATAAGATATGCCATAATGGGTCAGACCAAGGTCCATCAAGCCCAGTATTCTGTTTCCAACAGTGGCCAATCTAGGTCATACGTACCTAGCAGTTTCCCCAAAGGACACAGGTTCCACAATGCTTGTATTGGTTCAAGCAGGGCCGGCCCGTCCATTGAGCGAGAATGTTTTTTGCACAGGGCCCCGCGTTTCAGGGGGCCCCGCGCAAAAAACATTCTGATCCTAAAGTTAAATTTAAAAAAAAAAAAAAAAGCTGTCTTCTTCCGCTGCCGGGGGCCGCCGCGGCAGCATCGAGTGTGCCGCGGGGCCCCCCCTGCCCAGCAGAACCTGCCCTCCCCTTTATCACCTCTGTCTCTCGTTGTAGCTTCAGTCACACGCGCCGGCTCTCAGAGCGCGAGAGGAGAGTTTCTCCCTCGCTGCTCTGTTAAGCCCGCGGGGGCTGATGGGAAGTTCCCATCAGCCCCCGCGGGCTTATCAGAGCCGCGAAAGGGAAACTGGTCCTTTCGCGCTCTGAAAGCCGGCGCGTTTGACTGAAGCTACAATCAGAGACAGAGGTGATAAAGGGGAGGGCAGGTTCTGCTGGGCAGGGGGGGCCCCGCGGCACACTCGATGCTGCCGCGGCGGCCCCGGCAGCCGGAGAAGACAGCTTAAAAAAAAAAAAAATTTCCCGGGCTGGGGGGGGGGGGGCTATGGTGGGGGTTAGAAGTGATGATGGGCGATGGGGGGGGGGGGTAGAAGTGGTGATGGGCTATGGGGGGGGGGTTAGAAGTGATGATGGGCTATGGGGGGGGTTAGAAGTGATGATGGGCTATGGGGGGTGGTTAGGAGTGGTGATGGGCTATGGGGGGGGGGGGTTAGAAGTGATGATGGGCTATGGGGGGGGTTAGAAGTGGTGATGGGCTATGGGGGGGTTAGGAGTGGTGATGGGCTATGGGGGGTTAGAAGTGATGGGCTATGGGGGGGTTAGAAGTGGTGATGGGCATTGGGGGGGTTAGAAGTGGTGATGGGCTATGGGGGGTTAGAAGTGGTGATGGGCTATGGGGGGGCTATGGGGAGTTAGGAGTGGTGATGGGCTATGGGGGGGCTATGGGGGGGTTAGGAGTGGTGATGGGCTATGGGGGGTGGTTAGGAGTGGTGATGGGCTATGGGGGAGCTAAGTCTGTATATGGGCTGATGGGATTAAGACTGAAAGTGGGTTGATGGGGGGGGTTAGGACTGGTAATGGGCTATGGGGGATTAGGACTGGAAATGGGCTGATGGGGGATTAGGACTGGAAAGGGGCTGGTGGGATTAGGACTGGGAGTGGGCTGATGGGGAGGTTAGGACTGGTAATGGGGTATGGGGGGGCTTAAACTGAAAATTGGGTGATGGGGATTAAGACTGGAAATGGGCTGGTGGGATTAGGACTGGCAGTGGGCTATGGGGGCTAGGACTGGTAATGGGTTGGGGGGTTGCTAGGACTGGAAATGGGCTGGGGGGATTAAGACTGGAGGTGGGCTGATGGGGTTAGGACGTAATGGGCTATGGGGGGGCTAGGACTGGGAATGGGCTGATGGGGGGGGTTAACACTGGAGGTGGGCTGATGGGGTTAGTACTGGTAATGGGCTGTGGGCTGATGGGGGGTTAGGACTGGTAATGGGCTATGGGGGGGTTAAGACTGGTAATGGGCTGTTGCTGATGGGGGCTGTCTGGTAATGGGCTATGGGGGGGATAGGACTGATAATGGGCTATGGGGGGGGCAAGTACAGGAAATTGGCTGATGGGGAGGGGTTAGGACTTGAGGTGGGCTGATAGGGTTAGGACTGGTAATGGGCTGTGGGCTGATGGGGGGGTAAGTAATGGCAATGTGCTTTGGGGGGGAGACTGGAAAGGGGTTGAAGGGGTTAGGACTGGAAGTGGGCTGATGGTGGGTTAGGACTGGAAGTGGGTTGATGGGGGGGGCTAGGACTGGTATTGGGTTGGGGGGTTGCTAGGACTGGAAATGGGCTGATGGGGGGCTAGGACTGGAAATGGGCTGATGCAGGGACTAGAAGGGAATGGATGCTGGGTGAGGCTGGAACTAGAAGGGAGCTGATGTTGGGGGAGGATTAGAATGGGATGGGGCTGGGAGAGTAAAATGGAGAGGGGAAAAATATTTTGTGTGGGAGGGATAAAAAAATCTACAATTAGCCGGGTATTGGGAGAGTAAGTGGGGATTGAGGATGGAGGGGTAAAATTTGAGTGGATGAAATAGGAATGAGGAAAGAGCAAAAGGAGAAAGATTAGTATGTTAAAGCAGATGTAGAGAGAGAGAATGGAAAAAAAACTAGAAGAGAGAAGAAAGGACAAATGGACAGCAGATGATGGAGAGTTAGCAGAAAACATGAAGAAACCAGAAGAAAGTGTCTGGAGCAATTGCAACTGAAAAAAAATGCACAAAAGGTAAAAAGATATCTCTTTATTTTGAATTTATTAACTGGAATATGAAAGCTCTGGGAAATGTGCATCATTAACGTCTGCGCTTTGTTTGGTACAAGTGGAAATTAATTTATAGTTTTATTTCTACAGTGTTGTTGTACATTCCAAGTTTGGCTTTTGGGGTTCCCAGTTTAATTATTACCTTCCTGTTTCTAAATTGTGATTCCTTGTTTGGTGATGGTCTATGTTCTGCATGTGTAACTGAGCTGAGGTATTCTGTTTATGTAATTCCTATTTGACATTGCCACTTGTTCTCTTTCCCCAGTAGGTCATGTATTGTTGTACTCTGAAATGTATTGGTTTAATATTTGCAGTGTTGCTTTTTGATAGGTAGGGTATGGTGCTTTGTGAGTCCTGGTAGTGCTGTTAGGATACGGCGGGTTTGCTATGGGTTCTAAATGGGCAGTGTTTGTAGAAGTTCCTAATGTGCCTGGCGGTTGGCACTGCATTATACTGTAGTCTGGGCAGTGTTTGTAGTAGTTCCTAATGTGCCTGGGCAGTGTTTGTAGTAGTTCCTAATGTGCCTGGCGGTTGGCACTGGATTATAGTCTGTCTTTATCCATACACTCATTAAGAGACATGTTTACTAAAAGTTAGTGTATGTTAGCATTATGCAAATATTTATGCAAATAAGGCCACTTATGCAAATGAGGCCCCGCACCGAGTCTCCGCACATGGCCCCGCACCCCCCTTGGGCCGCCCCTGGGTTCAAGCATTGATATCCTGGGTCCCTTCTTAATAATGGTTTATGGACCTTTCCTCCAGGAACTTGTCCAAACCTTTTTTAAACCCAGCTACACTAACAGCCTTTACTACATCCTCCGGTAACAAATTCCAGAGTTTGATTACACGTTGAGTGAAAAAATATTTTCTTTTATTAGTCTTAAATAGTTTACCCTGTAGCTTCTTTGCATGTCCCCTAGTCTTTCTATATTCTGATAAGGTAAACAATCGATCTACGTTTACCCGTTCCACTCCATTAATTTATAGACTTCTATCATGTCTCCCCTCAGCCATCTCTTTTCCAGGTTAAAGAGCCCCAACCTTTTTAGCCTTTCTTCATAGGAGTATCCTTCCATCCCCTTTACCATTTTGGTGGCTCTTCTCTGAACCTTTTCTAAAATCGCTATATCCTTTTTAAGATACGGCGACCAGAATTGCACACAATATTCAAGGTGCGGTCTCACCATGGAACGATATAGAGGCATTATAATATCTTTTGTTTTATTTTCCATTCCTTTCCTTATCATACCTAGCATTTTATTTACTCTCTTGGCTGCCGCTGCACACTGGGCCGAGGGTTTTAACATGGTATCCACAATGACGCCTAAATCTTTTTCCTGGGTTGTGGTTCCTAATGTGGAACCTTGCATCGTGTAACCATAGCTTGGGTTGTTCTTCCCTAGGTGCATAACCTTGCACTTGTCCACATTAAATTTCATCTGCCATTTTGATGCCCAGTCTTCCAATTTATCAAGATCCTCTTGCAATTTTCCACAATCCTCTTGGGTTTTAACAACTTTAAATAGTTTTGTGTCATCTGCAAATTTGATAACCTCAGTCGTTATTCCACTTTCCAGGTCATTTATGAATATGTCAAAAAGCAGCGGACCCAGCACAGATCCCTGGGGTACACCACTATTCACCTTTCTCCATTGGGAAAATTGGCCATTTAGCCCTACCATCTGCTTTCTATCTTTTAACCAGTTCCTGATCCACAATAGTACACTGCCTCCTATCCCATGACTCTTTAGTTTTGCCAAAAGTCTCTGATGAGGGACCTTGTCAAAGGCTTTCTGAAAGTCCAGATACACAATATCAACCAACTCACCTTTGTCCACCTGATTATTCACTCCTTCAAAGAAACATAACAGATTAGTAAGACAAGATCTTCCTTGTCTAAAGCCATGTTGGCTGTCTCCCATTAGGTCATGACTATCTACATGCTGAGTAATTTTATTCTTTATGATGGTTTCTACCATTTTTCCAGTACTGATGTCAGGCTCACCGGTCTGTAGTTTCCCGGATCACCCCTGGAACCCTTTTTAAAAATTGGTGTTACATTGGCGATCCTCCAATCTTCAGGTATTAGAGATGATTTTAATGATAGTTCACAGATTACTAATAGCAGGTCTGCAATCTCGTATTTCAGTTCTTTCAACACCCTTGGATGTATACCATCCTGCCCAGGTGATTTGCTACTCTTCAGTTTATCTAATAGTTGTAATACATCTTCCCGATGTATCGATATTTCCTTCAATTCTTCTGCACCTTTAAATACCACTTCAGTTATGGGTAACATCCCTACATCTTCCTCAGTAAAGACTGAAGCAAAGAATTCATTCAATCTCTCCGCTATTGCCTTGTCGCCTCTTAGTGCTCCTTTAACCCCTTTATCATCTAATGGACCAACTGACTCTCTCACAGGTTTTTTGCTACGAATGTACTTGAAAAGGTCTTTACTTCGTGTTTTTGCTACCGCAGCAAGCTTCTTCTCAAATTCTCCCTTTGCCTGCCTTATCAATGCCTTGCATTTGACTTGCCAGTGCTTGTGCTGTTTCCAGGTTTCGTCGTTTGGCTCTTTTTTCCATTTCCTGAAAGATGCTTTTTTGGCAACAACAGCCTCTCTGACCTCACCTTTAAACCATGCTGGCAGTTTTTTGGACTTCCTTCCACTTTTCTTAAAGCGTGGAATACAGCTGGTCTGGGCTTCCAAGATAGTATTTTTCAACAACAGCCAAGCCTGATGTACGTCTTTAACCTTTGCAACTGCTCCTTTTAGTTTTTTCTTAACTGTTTTCCTCATTTTATCATAGTCTCCCTTTTGAAAGTTAAAAGGTAGTACTGTGGATTTCCTTACTATCCCTCCTCCACTAATTAAATCAAAGGCGATCATGCTATGATCACTATTGCCAAGTGGCCCCAACACCCTTATCTCTTGCACTAGATCTGGTGTTCCACTAAGGACTAGGTCTAATATGGCTTCCCCTCTGGTCGGTTCATGAACCAGCTGCTCCAAGAAGCAGTCATTTATTTCATCTAGGGTTAAGGCTGGTAATGGGCTGATGGGAGGGCTAGCACTGGAAATAGGCTGATAGGGGGCTACATCTAGTAATGGGGTGATTGAGGGGAGGTTCGGACTGATAATGGGCTGATAGGAGGGCTAGCACTGGAAATAGGCTGATTGGGGAGGGCCTAGGTCTGGAAATGGGCAGGGAGGAGTGGCCTAATGGATAGGATAAGGTACCTCAGGCTGGAGGGACTGGGGTTTCTAGTTCTATAGGCATTCCTGTGGCCTTGGGCAAGTCACTTATCCCTCCATTGCCTCAGGTACACATAGATTGTGAGCCCTTTGGGGATGAGGGAATATATCCAGTACCTGCTTGTACTAGTTGTAAACTGCTCTGATGCCCTTCAGTCTGGGCAGTATATCAAGAAATTGAATAAACATAAACATTAGGGGAGGCTAGGACTGCTAATGGTTTGAGGGGGAGGAGAGAGCTTCTGGCCCTGGAAGAAAACTGAGGGCTAGGGCTACAAATGGGTTGATGCAAGGGGATGGGAGAATGGGACTGGAAAGGAGTAGATGCTGAGAGGGGCTGCCAGGGGAAGGAGGGGACAGGAAAGGAGCTGACATGGGGGGAAGGTGGGGGCTGGAAGAGAGCTGATTCCTGAGGATGGGGGCTGTCGGGTAAGGTTTGCCTCTTTGCAGATGATACCAAAATCTGCAATAGAGTAGACACCCAGGAAGGTGTAGATATTGGCAGCTAGGATTTAATGTTAAAAATTGTAAGGTCATGCATTTGGGCTGCAACAATCCAAGGGAACAATATAATATAGGGAGTGAAGTACTTTTGTCCACTAAAGAAGAACAGGACCTAGGCATGGTTGTGTCAGATGATCTTAAGTGGCTAAACAGGTAGAAAAGGCGACAGCAAAAGCTGGAAGGATGCTTGGTTGCATACGGAGAGGAATGGCTAGCAGAAAAAAGGAGGTAATAGTGCCACTGTATAAGTCTTTGGTGCAACCTCATTTGGAAAATAGTGTGCAATTCTGAAGACCGCACCTTCAAAAGGATATAAACAGGATGGAGTCAGTACACAGGGTGGCTACTAAAATAGTTAGTGGTCTTCATTATAAAGCATATGAGGACAGACTTAAGGATCTTAATATGTATACCTTAGAGGAAAGGCGGGATAGAGGTGATATGATTCATGGGCACTGTTATGTGAAAATGGTTACTAAAATTGTTAGTGGTCTTCATTATAAAGCATATGAGGACAGACTTAAGGATCTTAATATGTATACCTTAGAGGAAAGGCGGGATAGAGGTGATATGATTCATGGGAACTGTTATGTGAAAATGTAAAAATGTAAAAATGTAGATATGTAAATTCTGAATCCGCTCCTTTTAAACCATCTTCCTGTGTGCTGTGCTTTTCCCTACAAATCTATGTGTATATACTCCAGATTTTCTGTCATGATTGACAACCTACAATCTGTAATCAAACCGCTACTGATCGCTGGAAGTAGCGGTATACAAATGTATACTAAATAAAAAATAAAATAAAAATGATTGAGACGTTTAAATACCTCTGTGGCATAAATGCACAGGGGGAGAGCCTCTTTTGATTGAAAGCAAGTTCTGCTATGAGGAGACATGGGATGAGGGTGAAAGGGGATAGATTCAGGAGTGATATGTGGAAATATTTCTTTACGGAAAGAGTGGTGGATCCATGGAATAGTCTCCCAGTGGAGGTGGTAGAGATGAGGACAGTATCTGAATTCAAAACAGCATGGGACAAACACAGAGGATTTCTAAAGGAAAAAAAGGGGGCTGTTGTAGTTGTTATGGAAGGACAGACTAGATAGGCCATGTGGTCTTTTTCTGTCATCATTTTTATATGTTTCTTTCTTTCTATGTACTGAAGGGGGACTGAAAGGGAGCCGACACCTGGGGGTGGGACTGGAGGGAGCTGACACTTGGAGATGGGACTGTTAGGTGGCTAGGTAATGAGGAGGAGGCTGGCAGGGAGGGGACACTGGGACAGGAAGGGAGCTGACATGTAGAGATGGCACTGGAAGAGGGATGTACAAAGTGTAGGGTAACTGGAAGGGAGCTGACAGGGGAGTGGAAATGAACTGAGTGGTGTGCCCCAGGGATCTGTCCTTTGTCCGAGACAGAGGTGATATTTACAATGGTTGGACTAGAAGGGGCTGGGCAGTGGAGAAGGAGGGGGACTGGAAGAGAATGGACACCAGTGGCAGTCCTGGGAATGCAAGGGGTTTGACAATGGAAGGTACTGGGAGGGGATGATTGGAAAGGGGACTGATACTGGGGAGGATTACTGGGACTGCAAATAGGCTGATAGAAGGAAGTGAAGAAAACAAAAGAAGAGATAAGAAATGGCAGATGGACCATGGACCAAAGAAAGAGAGCTAAGAGAAGATAGGAAAGCAGAAACCTCAGATTGGGACCAGCATGATCAGAGAATAAAATGGTCAGACAACAAAGGTAGAAAAATAATTTTATTTTCATTTTAGTGATTGAACTTTGTGCTATCTTTATATTTTACATAGCATGGGAACTGCATCTCTTATTTATCTGATGTTGCACTACATGTGGAGTCTGGCTTCTTGGAGGGTTTCAGTTTAATTTTTGTCTACATATTTTTATTTTTACTTTAGGTTGTAGTCACTTATTCTGTACTTGGTAAGGGTCTATGTTCTGAGTGTGTGACTGAGGCCAGGTGTTCTCTTAACATGGAGTTTGTACATAGGGATTCATACTGTACTGTAGGCATTTGACTTGTTCAGCTTTTCAAATAGGTGTATGGATGTTCTAGGGCTCACTGCAGTATTTATAGTTCTGCTTTTTTCTAGGTAAGCCCCTTGTATGAGTTTTGGAAGTTTATGCTGGTATGGTATGATAGATTTGGCCTTGTAGAACTTAGATGACTTTTGTAGGGCTTTGTGTCAATTCCCAAGTGGAGGAGTAGTGGTTAGAGCAACTACCTAGTAGGCAGAATAGCAAGGGTTCAACTCCCATAGGTATTCCTTGCAACTTTGGGTAAGTCACTTTACTCTCCATTCCCTTAGAAGAAAAGGTCTTGCAGTCTACTATCAATGATACATTGCTAAGAAGACTCAGAGGTAGCTGAGTCAGCATTAACTTAGGGGTATGTTTACTAAAACCCCGTTAGGTGCGCGCCGCGCTATTGTGCGGGATGCCATATAAGGAGTGGGAGTTTCAGTCTGAAAATGCAAACCGGGATTAATCGTGCGCTGTGCGCTCATGTGCGCCACGCACATTAGCGCATGAGGAACTTGCGCGGGAAGCATAAGTGGCGCGCTGATGTGCAAGCACAGAAACAGAGCCACAGTACAATGGTGAAGACACTGACTGATGGTGCAGGGATCATGGGTTCAATTCCCCACTGTGCCCAATAAAGAAGGCTGGCTGAGACATTACCTGTTAAAGGTAATATTGCAGTCTGAGGCATATTAATTTTATTTTAATTACTGCTACTAGCAAACGCACTCTGAAAGCACTGTAACATAAGGCGCCCCATAAGGTACCCCAGAGGGCACATTTTAAAGTGCACTGTCCGCCAAGGCACCCTAGAATGTTGCTTATAGGGCGCTTTATAGGGTGCCGTATGAGGTACCGCAAGGTCACAGCACTGTTTTTGATGGCAGCACTGTGCAGTTTAAGGAATGAAAATCATAAGTAGGTGCACTGACATGTAAAGAGGCACAGCAGTGTAGCACAATGGTTAAGACACTGACCAATGATGCAGGAGTCATGGGTTTAATCCCCCACTGTGCCTAATGAAGAAGGCTAGCTGAGGCATTACCTGTTATAGGCAATAGTGCTTTAGGGGGCATTTTATTTTTTTTCTAATTAGTGCTGCCAGCAAACACATCCTCAAAGTATTGTAACATAAGGTGCTGCATAAGGCGCCTCATAGGGTACCCCAGAGGGCACATTCTAAAGTGCACTGTCCGCCACGGCACCCTACAATGTTGCTGAAAGGGTGGCCTATAGGGCGCCATATAGGGTGCCCTATGAGGCACAGCAAGGTCATAGCACTGTGTTTGATGGCAGCACTGTGCATTTATGGGAATCTGAAGTAGGTGCGCTGACATGTAAGGAGGAACAGCTGTGTAGCACAATGGTTAAGGCACTGACTGCTGATACAGGGGTCATGAGTTTGCTCCCAAGTGTGCCTAATATGTAAGGCTGGCTGAGGCATCAGCTTTGCAATGTATGTATTGTTTCCTGCAGCACTTCATTTGTATTTTATTAATTGCTGCCAGCAAACATGCCCTCACGTGCCGTAACTGAAGGTGCCGCATAAGGCACCCTATAAGGCACTCCATAGGGCACATTATAAAGTGCACTGTCCGCCACGGCACCCTAAAAATGTCCCCTTTAGGGCACCCTATAAGTCGCTCCACAGGATAATGTATAGTGCACCTTATATGGACGGTAACCATAAGGTGCCCTATAGGGCGCCCTATAAAGCGCCCTCTGAGGCACCTTATGGGTACAATACGCAGAGAGTGTTTTTGCTGGCAGCAATAATGTACATTAAAAAGAGATAATGCTTTGGGCAGCCCTATCAAATAACCCCACTGTGGGTTTGAACCCATGACCTCTGGCTCTATAGGCAGTGAAATAACCAGTGGGCTACAGCTCCTAACAAGCCCCTGGCTGGCTGCAGAGGGACTGCATGTCACCACACAGACAGTCTGCTGTGGTCACCAGGATAGGGTTAGCCCACCCGTACCCATGATGCACTGCACATGCAAATCAGCTGTCCACAGATGAACACAAGATGGGGTATGCACCCCCACAGCACCTCGGCCTGGTAGGGGGAACTGACCATGTCCACCCCCACAGCACCTCGGCCTGGTAGGGGGTACTGACTGTGTGTGTTACTGGCACAGAGTAGCTACACACCGTCACATTGTGCGGGTACTGTGCTCACCCTGAGGGTGCGGTGAGGCGCCCAGCACCAGGTCCACAGCACCTTCCATGGCAGAAATAGGCCATGCTGCATGTCCCCAGCAGTGCAAATGTGGGAGATAGGTAGTTTCTGCAGGCACACCTTCAATATATCTGTATGTCTCAGTCAGGTGTAGCCCCCATGGACCCTCAGGAGGATCATGTACCACCACCCTCCTCCTCCTCCAGGGCTGAGGGTGGTAAACAGGGTCTCCCATCAACAGATCCACATGCTACCTCCCTGCAATGGTGGCAGTAGAGGGGATCGTCAACCCCAGTCCTGCTGGGGAACAGACACCTACAAGGCAGCTCTGTACACATCCATAACACAATAGCAGACAGACATTAGGCCTGGATATGCTAAGCTGCACCCCACCACTATCTGATATTCTCCTGCAGCAAGCCTTCAGCTGCTGCACCCTGCAAGGTGCTCCATCAAGACATATACCAGCTGCAAACAGTCTGCTAGCTAGTCCATAGTGCATGTTCCTGGTGGAAATGCATGCACCCAGAACTGGGGTGTCAGCATACACAACAAGCAGATAAGTCAGTGACTGGGCCCCAAAAGAAAACCCACAAATATCACATGAGAGAAATACTATATAGCACTATGGGGGTGCCTAGCCATGCCGTGGTCACTGCACAGACAGGGTGTGAGGGATCTCCCAGCAGGACATGCTGTGGCCATCCTGTCTGTGTAGGTGGTGGCCAGGCACTGCAATGTCCCAGCCATTGCCCTATGCCCTGTGCAGATGCATCCTGGCCAGACCACCCTGTCCGGGCTATACCCATGGTACCTTGACCCTCATTATGCACATTGGCAGGCCAATACTGGCAACAGTGCTGGCAGTGTGGGCTGTGGAGGGTGTTTGCAGCCACCACACACTGGATAGACAGACACACACTCCCACACCTATGCCAGCATTGTGCTACTATAGAGGAGTTTAGCAGCCCTGGCCACCACACCAGTCCTGGGCACAGTACAGGCATGGATATGGTACGCAATACTGTTAGGGGTCACTCCCCAGGGTGGTAAACACTGTCAGAGACCAGACCTGACGCACACACCGCAGACATCAGAAAGATTGTTATGATGGAGCTCAATCAGCAAACTGTGCTTAACGTAGGAATTGCTATCTGCCAGTAATCATAGCAAACGTTTGATAGCTGTGTACCGTATACCCAGGTGTAGGGTGGCATTGCTAAGGTATGCAAGTGCTATTAGTGGGAGATGCACGCAGGGCCCAATGTCCTGCCTCTCCAGGAGGCATTGGCTAATGGGGCCTGTGGGTGTGGGTGTGGGTGTGTCTGCCCCTGTTGGCTGCTGGTTTCTCTTCCCTTTAAATCGGCTCTACTGCGAGGTTTTCACTCGCAGTATTTTTATCCTTGAATTTCAGCCCCGCTAGTGTGCGGGGAGCCTCTCCCCTCCCACTCTCCACCCATTGACCCCTTCTATCCGCCCCTGGGGAGCCTTCCTCCGCCCTCCGGGAGCCTTTCCACGCCTTTATCGCACATCAGCGTACCGCGCACATGAGCGGGCACTTTAGTGCGCCGTGCACCTGTGTGGGGCACATTTGTGCCCCGTAACGTGAAATTAGCATCTGCTAAGGTACCTTAGCGCACGCTAATGTGCGCCACGCACATTAGCGCAGTTTAGTAAACATACCCCTTAATGTCACAAAAAATATATATATATATTAGTTCCCAATATGTGTGGTACTGGAGAAAGTTTGTTAGTAAGATGTCCAGAATCAGATTTCTTTTTAAATATATTGAGTTCTATGGGTGAATGTTCTATTACTGCTCTGCATCTATTGTCGAGGGAGAGGTTTCTGTGGATGCAGAATATATATTCAAAAAGAAAAAGTGAGAACCATAACACATAATTTGGTGTTAAAAACTGTTCTGTTGTTCTCACTTTTTCTTTTAGTTCCATGGTGTGTCAGCATCTTGCATTTCCTTTTTTTTTACGGAATATATATTTACATTAACACCATGCTGGTCCAGTGCATAGCTTCAGGAGTTATGTTGGGGTTGCCAAGCTCTTCTTGGTGTTTATGTTGAAGTGAGAGGTGTTGTGTTGTGGTCACAAAGTCCCTCTTGTTTTTCAGAGAGTGGGAAGTGCTGTGTTGGGGTGCCAAGTCACTCTTGTTTTTGTGGAAGTGGGAGATGCTGCATGGGTGCTGTTGAGCCCCTCGTTTGGCATATTTAGCAGCATGTTTCCTAGGCTAACATATGGTAACATATGAACATAAGAAATGCCAAACTGGGTCAGGCTAAGGTCCATTTTCCCTTCTCATTAATTAGCTGGTCATAGCAAAATAAATCTGATGTGCAGATACTTATAATGGTTAATTGGAGCGGGTGTGGGGGGAGGCTGTGTAAGTGGCTTTTCATTAATCAAATTTAATGTTTTCTTATTATGATTGTTTTATTGTAACATCTGTTTTACTAAATTGCAAATGTATGTTTAGAAGCCACCTAGGATTTTAGATGGGTGGCATATACATTTTAAAATAAAGTATACTAAATTATGCAAATAATGCCACAGTGAGTCTCTGTACTTGGCCCTCATGCCCTCCTTGGGGGAAAGTAGACAGGAGGGTGCACTGAGAGACAGAAGAAAGCAGAAACTTCAGATTGAGATCTACATGACCGGAGAATAAAATGGTCAGACAACAAAATTAGAAGAGAATTTTATATTCAGTTTAATGATCGGACTTGGTATTATCTTAATATTTTATATAGTAGATGGAAATGCATCTCTTTCTATTTCTCTGGTATTGCACCATATGCAGAATCTGGCTACTTGGGATTGTAGTTTAATTTTTATCTACATATGTTTACTGTATTTTTAGGTTATGGTCACTTATTCTGTACTTGGGGCGAGTCTGTGTTTTGAGTTGTGTGACCAAGACCAAGTGTTCTGTTAACATGGAGTTTGTATGTAGGGAAATGTACTGTAGTAATCTGAATTGCTCAGTTTTTCAGTTTTGAATTGTTCAGCTTTTCAAATACATGTTTGGATGTTTCAGGGCCCACTGTAGTATTTACAGTGATGCTTTTTTTGGATTGCCTCCTTATGTGAGTTTTGGAAGTTGATGCTGATATGGTATGGTATGGTATGGTAAATTTGCTCTATAGATACTCAGTGACTTTGTTGTAGGGTTTTTTATTAGTTCACAATATGCCAGGTACTGGATAACATTTGTTGTTGTTGTTAGTGAGATGATCAGAATCAGATTTTTTTTTTAAAAGATACCGAGTTCTGTGAGTGAATGTCCTGGTTCTGCTCGGCTCCCACTGTTTAGGAAGGGGGTTCTGTGGATGCAAAATTTATGTTCAAAAAGAAAAAGAAAAAGCAAGAACCATAATGCAGTTTATAACAACAAAATAAAAATGAGTTATAATTTAGTTTTATAAACCGTGTTGTGGTTCTCACCTCTTTCTTTTAGTTCCTTGGTGTGCAAACATCTTGCAATTCCTCCATATAATCTAATCAGCTTTTTGTTTTCATTCAGTCCCTGATTGGAGTTTTGAGAATGCCCCCCTCCCACTATGGGGGCAATGTTTCCTCTAATTTTCTGTAGGCTGTGTGCACATAAAATATCAGCTGTGCAGATTTTGAAGGAAGGTTACATTTTTTGTGCGCCACATAACGACACTCGGAGTTATATACTTTAAAATTTGACTACACGTCAGAATACAATATGTACACCACATTGATTGCACTAGAAAATATTGTAGAACTTGTGAAAACTGTAAATACACAACAACTTTTAAATTTCAAGACATCTGTGTTGTTTCCTATCAGAATCAGAACCGTAATTTTTGTGCGCTCTGTTGTAAAGTATGTGTGCTCGCTTGGCAGGGTGTGTGCGCACGCACACGCGCACAGCTTAGAGGGAACAGTGTATGGGGGGGAGGGGGCGTCATCCCATCCCTCGCCTCAGGCCAGAGATTGCCTTGAGCCGCCCCTGACTGGAGTTTGCTAGGAATGCTGCTTTCACTTCCTCTGATTCTCTTAAATTGTGATAGTTATTTTTTCTTGCTTTTTATAATAAGTTTTGGCTTGGGGAACTAATAAGTAGCCGCTAGAAATGGGTACTGTCCTAAAGAGACTGTGATACCAACTATCAAAGATACATCTAGTAGACACACTGAAGAGAGAAAGTGTGGGCAAATGCTCAACAGTATAGCTCTACAATTCCTACTCCTCCCAGTCACATGGAAATGAAGGGAAACCAAGCAAGGGGAGGTTTGTCTTCAGGGTCCCTAGCTACAGTATCTGTGAATGATGGGGAGCCATGACTTCCTCTTACATGAAGAATATATGTACCCTGGGCACACATTAGTTGGAGGACAGGGCATAGAAGTTTGTGCATCATTGGATAGCTAAGGCCAGAATGTCGACTTGTGAGCTCAGAATGCCAAGGGATCTATGTGCATAGCCTTGATGTGCTCTGCATGGTAGCATATCACTGAAATATATTCAGGAGTCCAATTTATAGCAGCCTCATCTCTGCACCTTGGCATTGCAGCCAGGATTGTCCATTGCAGAGGCTCATGGAGCATGGGAATGTAAACTACTATTACTTCTTATCATTTCTATAGTGTTACTATGCCTACACAGTGCTGCACACATACATATAAGAGAAAGTCCCTGCCCCACAAAGCTTACAATCTTTTCAAACTGAGAAGGGGCATTGTTGGTGACAGGATAACACACATGTTAGCAATATTACTTGCCGGTGAGCCTGATATTTCCTCTGCCGCATCACCAACACTATCTACCACTCCCGCTGGTGCTCCCTTTTTCCCTACCTCAGTCACCAGCTTTATTTTCCAGCAAGTCTATGAGCTGCAATTCAGAACAACCATTCCTTTCATCCATAGATCACAGAGACCAGATGGAATATAAGCATCCTCCTTCCAACCTTTTTCCCACTTGACCATGCAAAATGCCCACCATCAACTAAACCTCCACTATGAATCCTTGCTATTCTAAAAATTCTCTAACCTGGCCTGTAGAATTTCATTATTGGAATGAGAAGGCTCAGGTGCATCTCAATCACTGTTTACAGTTTTACTCTGATATTACAAACAATAAACACACGATGACGTCATGTAATGACGTCACATACTGCACGTATTTAACAAATAAGTAACTTCACATTAATTCACATCTGCATTTCATGCTAAATGCAGTCGTCGTGATAATGCGTCAATTGACACACTTTGGGGTTTCTAGGTAAAATTCCTTTTGGGGTTTCTAGTGTTAAACTCTAATTCTGATTCTGACTTTAAGCTCTTGAGAGTGGATGAGCGGATTGATTTTATAAGAAACATCTTCTTGGATTAGAGAAAAAAAAACTCTGCCTTTCCAGAAGTGGGTAATTTCTGGTTGAAGTGACTGAATTGTTTGTGTGCAGAAGTAACTGACCAGAAGAAAAAAAGGGAAAATTCAAACCTAAACTGTGACAGAACTGATTGTGTGCAACTGAAGCAAAACATAGAGCTTAAATATTCTGCTGGGCTCTGTGTTTAGTTAACTGAGACTGATCCTTAATGGGCCTGAGAAGATAGTCTCATTCCTGGATTGAAAGAATAAAGCAGTCCCTAGCTGGCTAGCTAAGGGAAGTGTGATTGGGAGATTGCTGCATGTGGGTGTGGTTGAGTTGCAATCCAGAGTGCGGAGGTGTGGAATGGATATATTCAAAGAAACAAAGGAAGACAGAGTGACTCAATTATCTTTTATTTAATTAGAGAGGTAAAGTTTTATAGTTGCTGAAAAAAAAAAAACTATATTCTTTCTTAAAGAGAAAGACATTTTGCCCCAACTTATAGGATAGACAGGGTTTTCTCTTCTTGAATTGTTAAAGGTAAGGAGTAGGATCCGGTGCAGAAGAGGACATCCAAAGTACCTGGGAAGATTTTCAACTCAGTAGCAGAAGGATCCAGAGTCCTGGGCACCTTCACAAGAAAGAGAACTGGAAGAGGTACTGGTGCACCCTACACAAAGACAAACAGGGAAAATATATTAGAGCTCAAATAAAACAGACACTGGAAAAAAAAAGAAGAAATTCCAAAAAAGAAATTAAACTTGTTAGAGCAGAAAAGGTTTGAAGGCTTTCCAGTGCACAAGAAGACATCCAAAGAACCTAGAAAGGTCTTCAATCCAGTAGCAGAAGGATCCTTGAGTCCTGGGCCCCTTCGCAAGAAAGAGAACTGGAAGAGGTACTGGAGCACCCTACACAGAGACAAACAGGGAAAATATGTTTGAGCTCATATAAAACAAACACTGGGACCCCCTCCTCCACCTCCCTACAAATTCCAAAAAGGAAATATTTATAGGTTTTGAAAAAGAAAACAGGAATTCCTTAGTAGGAAATGGCCTGGATATGTTTGTGTAAAAGTTTCACCAGCAGATTTAAAAAATAACTTTACTTGCCTGTTACTTGATGTGACTAAGTGCACTTGCCTAAGTTATTGTTATGCTGATGTGAGCAAACTGTTACTGTAAGTTAAGAATATTTTGGATGGTTACACCATTGTAGTATTTAATAAATTGCACTAAAAATCCTATTCCTGAAAGTCATCTATGTAGTCCATTATTACAACCCACTACGTAGTTACAATTAATACCTGTAACATCACCTTGATAGCGGCTTATCCACTTTAGTTTATTTTCTTTTTGGTCTCTTCTTGCCTCATAGTAAAGGGAGATTAAGACAAGTTTAGTGAAATCTGTCAGCTTCCATCCAAAGAAACCGCCAGACTCAGGCCACTTGAGCCAACCCGACTACATTTAAACATCATTAGTGCTGTTGCAAGTGAGTCTGACAGTAAGCTCTTCAGGGTAATGGGAACCTACATTATACAGTGCCTCGGCTCTACCAGGATCACTTTCTCTCTCGTCTCCAGTTGGCACATTAACAACAACTTCTTCAACAGCCTCTTCAGACAGTACACTTTCATCTTCTCCACACACTTTTCAGCAGCGAATACAGTGTGCCTGTTGTGAGGCTGAGTTGCCTTTACCTGTTGCTTCTCTCATGTCCCTCTACCTAGTACCATGTCAGTCTCACCTTGCCTCTCTTTGGAGATGACACCTGACATGGACACCTGCACGTCCACAATCAAAATGGGAAATACAACTGTTTCCATTCTCCTTATTAAGACATCTCTTTAGCTTGGGCAGCGGACTAAAGGGGCCCATAATCATACCTTGGGAATACACTGCCTCTTTCTGTGTACTCATGTTAATACTTCTTTCACTTTCCCTCCTTTAGTTCTTTTTACGATTATTTAATATTCCAAACTCCCCCCTACCCAAAAAGAAAAGCATTATGATATGACTGAGTCTGCCCTGCAGTGCCTGCCTTCTAAGGCTTTATGCCTCTGCTGACACTCTTGAAGGATCAGGGGGATGTATTAGCACACTGCCCACCAATTATACTGCACTTGCCGGTATAATAAGGCCCCAATGGCACTAGTGAATTCCTGGGGATTGCTCCTCTACTACAATGTTTTACTTTTACATTTTTAACTTTTAGCCTCAGAGTTTACTATTTGATGAACAATGGAATGTTACAGATATCGTACAGTCAAGTTCCCTTTGCCCTGCAGTCAGGGTCCTATGTCCAGCCTGCACTCTACCTGCAGTGCCGTCCCACTAAGGCTGTATGCTCTGCTGATACTCTTGAAAGGACCAGAGGCATATGTTAGCCCACTCTCCACCAGCTATGCTGCGTTTGTAGCTATAGTAAGACTTTAGTGGCACTGGTGGAGTCCCAGGGATTGCTCCTCTACTGCAACATTTTACTTTTATTTATGTTTTTGCCTCAAAGTTTAATGTTCTATGATATGGAATGTTACAGGTTTGGTGCAGTACAGTAAGTTGTCTTGTGCCCTGCCAAGCTCACAGCTGCTGTCAGAGGCAATACTCAAAAAGATATTGGAGGAAATTTTGTTGTACTGAATCTTATGTTTGTGCAGTGGAATACATATTGATGCAGTAATTTCTGTCTCTTACCCAGCATTGTCTCAAAGTGCAAAGGCACTGCCCTTTGAATTCCCTAGTATGGCATACTCTGCTTGAAGTTCTTCGTGTTTTCTCAGGTTTATAGTCCTCCTTTGCCCGGATACAACACTATAGTAGTAGTGCAAGTGCTGCTAGCAAAGCTGATATATATTGGTTTTTTTGCAATTCTACCCCTGCTAAGTCAAACTATCTTTCCCTTAGAATTCTGAAATCCAAACCAATACTCTTTCCTAATCCTCTGAAAATCAGAGTCCAAATGCTTGTCTATTCTTGTGTTCATTGTGGGAGTCATTCTATCCTGTGAATAGCGGGGATGGACGTCCCATTGGGATGTGCATCCCCACTATTCGCCACCCTGCCAGACCCGGCAAAAGCCTCCCCGTACAAACAGCGGGTTTGTACAGGGAGGCCTAGATGGAGGTGAGAGGGGGTGTTCTGGAGGCGGAGTGAGGTTGCAGCATGGGCAGCATGGGCAGACTGCGACCCCAGACATACAGGGTCAATTCAAAGGTTGGCCCTGTATATTTGGGGCCTCAGATCTAGACGGGGAACTCATTCCACACCGAAGGTGGAATAAGTCCCCCTGGACATCATGGGATCCTGAGCTGGGAAGCTGGAAGCAGGTGAGGGGCCGCAGGGGGTTCTCTGCAGCCTGACCCTGGCCATGGAAGGCCGGATCGGGGATTGGGTTGCAGGGAAAGAGGTTTGTTTTCCGCAACAGGGGATCACGGCTGAGGTAGCCAGGCATGTGGCTGGGCATGCAGACCGATCAGAATCGGGGCCCAGTCTGCAAATCCAGGCCACAGACCTGATTGTGATCCCACAGGCACATCTAGCCCCTGCATCATAATCAGGTCTACCTTTTTGCGTCCTGCTTCTGATCTGCAGCACGGGGGGCTGGACGGCCTGAACGGAATAGACCTCCACGTGTTTTATAGCCCTGCTGTAATGTCATCAGCCATGGGATATGTATAAATCAGACAGAGATAGGATTCTCTGGCTGCCTCTCAGATATTCAAAGTTGGATTGGCTCAATCTCCTCATGCTGGCTGTTGGTGACTGCTCCTCCCTTGTGTATTGTACTGTAGGTGCAGCCCTGCTGTGATGTCATTAGCAATGGGATCTGCAGGTCAGACATAGGGATAGATTTCTCTGGCTGCTTGTCAATCATTTAAAGGATGATTGGCTGAAGTCTCTCATACTGGTTGTTGGTGAAACTATGCTAACTTGGGTCCTGTAATCCTTTCAGCATTCTGCAAGGTTCTCTTCTAAGTCCCTTGCTCTTCTCATTACTCATGATTGTATGCTAATGATACACATATTATCCCTTTACTTTTTCATCTGTCTCTTCTCAGCTTTCACAATACTAATTCTTTTTTGGTCTTCTCAGCTTTCAACTGAGCTAGGACAAAGGGAACTTCCTGTTTCCTGACACTCAGCGTGTCAGCAGCCTATAATACCACACAGCTGCCAAAGTGAAGAAAAGTGGTGCTCTTTACTTCGGCGCTGTCAGAAGTGAGCCGGGGCCTGCCAGGAGCCCTCTAAAGGCAGTCGGACAGCCATGGGGCTCTTTGGGGGGGGGGGGGGTGAGGCGGATATGGCTAGGACTTGAAATAGTTGATGGGGGGCTAGGGCTTGAAATAGGCTGAGTGGGGGGCTAGGATAGGACTGAAAATAGCTGATGGGGGAGCAAAGACTGGAAATGGGCTGATGGGGGGCTAGGATAGGACTGGAAATTGCTGATGGAGGAGCTAAGACTGGAAATGGACTGATGGGGGGATATGATAGGACTAAAAATGGCTGATGGGGGGCTAGGATTTGAAATGGGCTGATGGGGGGACTAGGACTGGAAATGGGCTGATGCAGGGGGATGGGAGAATGGTACTAGACAAGAGCAGATGTTGAATGGGGCTAGAACTAGAAGGGAGCAGATGTTGGGGGAGGACCAGAAGGGGATGGAGCTGGGGGAGTGAGAATGGAGAGTGGAAAAGATATTTTGTGTGGGAGGAAAGAAAAATCTATGATTGGTCGGGTATTGGGAGAGTAAGTGGGGATTTAAGATGGAGGGATGAAATTTGAGTGGATGAAAAAGGAATAAAGAAAGAAATTGAGGAAAAAGCAAAAGGGGGAAGATCAGTATGTTAAAGTAGATGTAGAGAGAGAATGGGAAAAAACTAGAAGAGAGAAGGAAAGGACAAATGGACTGCAGACAATGGAGAGTTAGCAGAAGACATTAAGATACCAGAAGAAAGTGACTGGAGCAATTGCAACTGAAAAATAAAATGCACAAACAATAAACAATAGAAAAATACTTTTTTTATTTTGAATTTATTAGCTGGAATATATCAGCTTTGGGAAATGTGCATTGTTAACGTCTTTGCGTTTTGTTTAGTACAAGAAGAAATTATTTTATAGTTTTATTTCTCCAGTGTTGTTGTATATTCCAAATTTGGCTTTTGGGGTTTCCAGTTTAATTATTGTCTTCCTGTTTCTAAATTGTGATCCCTTGTTCTTTGTTTGGTGACAGTCTATGTTCTGCATGTATAAATGAGTTGAGGTATTCTGTTTATGTAGTTTCTATTTGACAGTGCCACTTGTTCTCTTTCCCCAGTAGGAAATGTATTGGTATTCTCAAAGATGTATAGGTTTAATATTTGCAGTGTTGTCTTTTGATAGATAGAGTATGGTGCTTTGTGAGTCCTGGTAGTGCTGTTATGATATGGCAGGTTTGCTATGGGTTCTAAATGGGCAGTGTTTGTAGTACTTCCTAATGTGCCTGGCGGTTGGCACTGGAGTATAGTAATGTAGAAATCTGGTAGTCTTTCTTTATCTATGCACTCATTAAGAGGCATGTTTATTAAAAGTTAGTACATGGTAACATTATGCAAATGAGGCCCCATATGCAAATGAGGCTCCACAATGAATCTCCGCACATGACCCTGCACTCCCCTTGGGCTGCTCCTGGGTCGGACGTCAGCTCCACAAGCCATCCAGGCCTGATTCCCCCACTGGCTCTCCCCGTATGTCCCGAGTAGCAGGATGGGGAGAGCTGGTGGGGGGCAGGAGGGGGCAGGATGTGGATGGAGTGGGGGCAGGCCAGCCCGGCAGGATGTACAGGGCTGATTCAGATCATGGCCCTGTACGTCCCACTGGGTCAAAGGGAACATGCTGCTTATTCCACCTTGAAGGTGTAATAAGCAGCACCGACCCAGCGATTGGGACTGGGGATCCGTGGGTCAGGCGGAGGGGAAGAGTGGGGGCCAAAGCCACAGGAGTCGGGGACGTCTGCGGGGAGCATGGCCCTGCAGGCAGCAGGGGCAAGCCGGATCATCCACTGGCCCAATTCTGTGCACTGCGGGAATGTTTTGTTCTCGAGGTCCAGAATTAGGTCCTAATGAGCCCATCTTCCTTGGGGGTCATCCGGGCGGCCCCGATATCCCACTCCCTGAATCTAGTTCCACGTGTCTTTAAAAAACAGGCTTGGAATAGGTTCCTTCTTGGCCTTCAAACATAGGCCACCCTATGTGTTATAAAATTGCCTTTATGACTTCCTTTGAAACTTGACTCCTAAATTAATTGAAACTCAAAGAATAGGTATAATCATCAGAAAGTAAAATTTCAATTACTGTGCAGCCAGTCCTTTTTTTCTCCAGATGATCTTTCATCTAAGGTATATTTTTCCATTTTTGTTTTCCATTCTGATTCAGTGATGATTGATTCAGTATCTAGCCTTCTTTATTTATCTTACATGATTGTTTATTTTTTTATCTCTATTTCAGTCATTTCTCAGAACAAAATGAGATTATTTCTACATAAATATTTTTTTCCTCTAGAGTTTTGTTTTTTAGAAAAGCAATTCATGTACATCATAATAGTTCCATGAAGTGAGTTTAAAATGGAAAAAAAGCAGGACAAAGTCAGTCAAACCGAAGCAAATTTAACAGAAATATTTGAGACAATATTTCTGTTAAAAATTTGGCAAAACAAAAATGAAGGACTACAAAGAAAGTGATAACAAAGTTTCTTTTCCAGGGTGCTCCATTTTCTTCATATTAATGAAATGGAGTTCTCTGCTAAGGAAAACAATGTCATCTTTAGGAAAAAAAATCACAGTACGCATGCAGTACTGAATCAACGCAAAATTGGGTCAGTCACCTCACTGAAGTTATCAAGTGTGATACTTTGGTTTTGAAAAGCAGATGAAAGAATTTGAGGGTCATAGATATAGCATAAAACCACATTTACACCAATTAGAGAATAAATAGTGATAACATACCTGCCTTGAAGGTAAAAGAAAAGAATTGACATGCAATGTTCTTTTCACATGAAATATCCACATCTCTTTTCCTATTATTAAATGAAGCAGAGAAATCTGCCTGCACAATTTCTCCTCAATTTTTTCTGCCATTGGCCATTCATATGTGTTTCCAGATGAAAAGCAATTTTAGCTTTATGTCACTTCAAAAATGATAGTATTTTTTCTCTTTTATCTCTGAATGAATGCCATGAACATCCAAGGAGAAATTTTAAAAGACACTCAGAGCAAACAATAAAGTAAAAATAACATTAGGAAACGTCAATGCCGACCACATTATATATTTCCTTGATAAATTATTCAAAACTCTCTCCTCTGGACATATTGATATGGCACATGCACGTTTAAATGTCTTTATTTATTTATTTAGCTAGTTTTGTATACCGCCTTATCCTTCAATCAAGGCGGCTAGGGACATAACAGGGGTCTACATTTAAACATAGGGGTGTCAAGACATACATATATTCTTCTTATAACATACCACTTGGCAAAAAAAGTATGTGTTTTGGCAAATTGGTGCATGCTGTGCCGGTAGATATGCACATTGTAGATTTTGGGCAGAGCATGCAAATATGTGCAGGGATTATAGGATACTATAATTTACAATCATATCTGCAAATTAGAGCTGCAGACATTTACACCAGATCCAGAAATGGTATAAATGTCCATGCCTGCAATGCAGGCAATATATCTGTCTCTTGCATTAACTTAGTATAAAGACAAATAGCTTCCTACTTCTCTTCATAAACTTGCCTTAACGTAGACGCCAGAAGACAAGCTTAAACTAGGTGCCTTCTTGAAAAATTACCCTCTTTAAGTCAAACACATAAAACATGTGACCAGAACTCCTCCTGTAGCAATATTACAGCTAAAAATGATATCACAACATGCAGTAAACTCATGGTTATTGAAATAGAATCCTTACTTGGTTGTTTAATTCATTAGACCCAAACTGTGAGGCATATTTATTAATGTTTGCTAAGAGTTTGTACTGTAACATGTTTTGGGAGTCAAAAATTAGCACTGGAAGTGTAACACCCCATTCTAACTTTTGGGGATGTGTCCAGCATTTCCCCTTGCAGTTTCCATACTGGAAAGTAACTCAACATGCTAAAACCTCAATTACAATAAATGCAAGTGCACTTAATAACACCCATTGAGGTGACATTAAGTGCATCCCTGCTAACTGCAACATTGACGAATAGTATGTCTTAATAACCCCCACACTGCAATGTATAGTCAACGCCTACTCACTGCCCCAAATCTCCCCTGTCCTGCTCTGGCATGCGCTAAGCATGGGAATTTTACCACACTGTGTTTTTTTAGTGCATCGTAGCAATTACTGCAGTCTCATGTATTAACTATTAGCACACTTTAGTAAACAAGACCCTATATTAATACACAGGGGCATGTTTACTAAACTGCGGTAAAGTTATCAGCTGTAAGGCCAGCGTTAAGGTTCCTGAAGCCATATAAGGCAGTGGGCAGGTAGGGGGCGTTCCAGCATAAAGGGAGCAATGGGCCATTTAACGCTTGTTAACAGGGCACCTTGGCTGTTTAACGCACGTTAACGGGACATTGCATGTTAAGGTGACAAGCATGCACTTTAGGGCACGTTAAGGCTGACAAACATGCCTTAAGGTGCGGAGGCAGAGGTGGTAGGATATTTGCAGCAACAGGAGGATAGAGGAGTAGTGATGCCATCCAGATCAGGCAGAGGAGAAGCAAGCACAAAGAGCCGCAATGCAGAAAAGGGTACCAGTGCAGGACATGGGGTAGCAGCCTACATAAGAAGACAGGACTGTACACAGCTGACAGAGGTAGATAGATGGGCCGAATGATGGATGACAGCTGAGGAGAGGGTGTTATGGGTTGGCAGCACAGATCTGCAGAGCCCTGACTGTTACAGGCATGAAAATTATCTGAGTAGCACAGTCACAAAAGGAACAGGTAGAAATCAAACCCCTAGCCCCTACCTACAGAGACCTTGAACTAACCAGTAGGCTATATCTCCACACCTTGCTGCACAGCAATGTCTAGATTAAAAAAAAAAAATGTCTGCTATGTGTGCCGGTATAGGGTAGCCCCACCTATACCCATGATGCAGTGCACATGCAGAACAGCAGTCTACAGCTGATCACCAAATGGAGAATGCACTTATCCATCACTTCAGCACAGTAAGAGGACCTGGCAGTGTGTGATACAAGTACAAAGCAGCTGCAAACCATGCTACTGAGCAGTGTCTGTGGTCACCCTGAGGGTGAGGAAGTGTGCCCAGCAGCGGGTCCCCACTGCCTGCCTATGCTGCAGAGTCCCATCATTACCAATTGGTAGTATGTATTCTCTGCAGTGTGATATACTAGTCAACGTGAGTCCTGCTGTATGCGCCAGTCTCATCTGGCCCTGTTGGACCAGGACCCATGCAGAACAGTGTTACAATGCTGATGCCATGGATGCCTACTACCAAGAGGGAGGGTTGTCTAGACCCACATGGGAGTTTATATATTTTATGTAGCAATGCTTACATACCGCTGGTATTCAGTCAGATACATTATAAATTTCCCTTGTCCCCAAAGGACACACAATGGAGTGGTATGGCCACAAGGGGTGCCCATGGGACCAGAAGCTCCTATCCATTCCAAACTCCACTTAGTAACTTTCTCAGCTCTTTGGAGCTACTGACACCTGATCAGGAGTTAGTTGGTCTGATTAGCTTGTGCAAGAACTGAGAGCAGCTGAGGCCTGCATAAAAGGCTTCAGAACGCTGCACTGTTGAGGCATTCTTTACAGGGGCTATACATTTCAAACAAAGATAAGAATTTGTGGTTTTTTAAATTGCTAGCTCTCTGACTGGGAGCTCTTAAAAGGGTTTTGGTAGATTTTTTTTAAAAAGTTACATTCTTTTTGGTGCTTTAGTTTAAAAGGAGAAATATTTTTTTAGTGGGGTAGGTTTAAAACGCTGCTTTCGTAACTTTCTCAGCTCTTTGGAGCTACTGATACCTAATCAGGTGTTACTTCCCTCCCTACCCCCCCAACTCCCACCCACCCCTAGTGAGCAGTATTGCTTTATAGCGCACCTCCCCAATTAACAAAACACAGGGACTTGGAACAGCACATTTTGAATATAATTAAAGAGATTTAGCTGTTTTTTCTTTGAAAGGACACTGGGAAACCGGCTGGTACTTTGGTAGATCTCTCTCTTTTGCTTTAATAGATACATAAGCTCCACGAACAGAACAATGGCTGGGAAAAATTGTATTGCTAAAGTTGTTACCCCTGTTACAGCTTCTGCCTCTGTCCAGACAGAGGTCCCAATGGCAGTTGAAGGACCAGTTCCATGTGCAGCGTGCCTGCATGATTAAGCTCTCAGGAAACAAGTGGAGGAACTCAGAGAGGAGGTGGTGAGGCTGAGGAGCATTTAAGACAGTGAGAAGTACATTGATGAGATGCTTCTTGCAACAATCAAGCTCTCCGGCAGAGGAGAAGATGGGTGCCTACAGAATGACGAAGGTTCAACATAAGTCACCAGGGCCTGCAGAATCACCAATCCAACTTCTCCAGACCTTGAATTGAAGAACCATTATGCAGCCCTGGAAGTGGAGGAGGTGAAAGCATACCTGGAAAGGGAAGAACCAGAGCTCAAATACCCCAAAGTTTCAGAATTAGTGAACACAAGGAAGCGAAGGGTAGTGGTGATTGGTGACTCTCTTCTGAGGGGTACTGAGGCGTCCATCTGCTGACCAGACTTGATGTCTAGAGAGGTACGCTGTCTGCCAGGCGCCAAAATCCAAGATGTTATGGAGATTTTTCCGAGACTCATCAAGCCCACTGACTATTACCCAATGTTGCTAATCCATGTCGTAACAAATGATACTGCCAGGTATACCTCTGAGCGGATCAAAAGTGACTTCATGGCTCTGGGACAGAGGGTGAAGCAGATAGGTGCACAGCTTGTGTTCTCTTCAATCCTCTATGTAAAGGCCAAGGCATACAGGCTCACTTCCTGGAGATGAATGCATGGCTGTGCAGATTGTATCATTGAGAGCATTTTGGTTTCCTGGACCATGGGATGCTGTTCTGAGGGTTGCAGAGCAGAGATGGCATCCATCTGTCCAAGAAAGGTTGGCATGTCTTCAATAGTAGACTGGCTAATCTACTGAAGAGGGCTTTAAACTAGATTTGTTGGGGATGGGTGAAGAAGGCCCCCAGGTAAGTGAAAGCCCCCAGATAAGTGAAACATGGAATACCTTTATGGAAATGGGTAAAAGGGGTAACATATGCAAAGCAGTGTGTATAAATGCCGTTGCATGGGAAATAAGATCCCTGATGTTGAAACTTTGGTGGGAGTGGCTGACTTGAATTTAGTGGCAGTTACAGAAACATGGTTCACATAAAACCATGACTGGGATATAAATATACCAGGCTATGCTTTATTCAGAAAGGACAGGGTGGGAAGAAGGGGAGGAGGAGTGGCATTATAGGTAAAAAATAATATTAAAGCTTTGGAATTACAGAGCTTAGAAGGTAGAGAGGAGGCACTGTGGGTTAAACTAGAAAAAGGGAAGGAGAAATCTATTTGCAATGGCGTGATATACAGACCTCCCTCACAAGAGGAAGAGGTGGACAGAGAGTTTATTGAAGACATACCAGCATTGCTAGGAATGGGGAAGTGCTACTGATAGGGGATTTCAATATGCCAGATGTTGATTGGCACATTCCTGCTGCAATAGCATCTAGAAGTAAGGAGATCCTGGATTCTCTACAGAGAGAACTATTCAGGCAATTGGTAACAGACCCCACATGTGAAGAGGCCATACTGGACTTGGTGCTTACCAATGGTGAAAGTGTTTCTGATATTATAGTGGGAGATCATTTTGCATCCAGTGATCACCAGATGGTGTGATTCAGTAGTAGGACTAGGGTTGTTAGAATGCATTCAAAAGTGAGGGTCTTAGACTTTAGGAAATCTAACTTTGCCAAGATGGGCCAATACCTCAGGGAGTCATGAGCAGGATGGGAACAGCTGGGGGATGTAGAAAAACAGTGGGTAAAACTGAAAGGGGATATTTTAAGGGCCACCAACCTTTTTGTTAAAATGGTAAATAAAAGTTAAAGGAAAAGGAGACCGCTATGGCTTTAGAAAGAAGTAGCTGAAAAGGTGAAGAAAAAAAGGAAGGCCTTCATGAAATACAAGAGATCACAGAGAGAGGAAGACAGGCATCTATATTTGGAAAAACTTAGAGAAGCTAGCAAAGTAGTCAAGAGAGCAAAGATTCAAAAGGAGGAGGAAATAGCCAATGCAATAAAATGGAGGGATAAGACATTTTTCAGATAAGTTAGTGAGAAGAGGAAGGGCAAAAGTGGTACTGTCAGACTCAAGGGTGAAGGGGAGGAATATGTAGAAGCTGATGAGGATAAAGCAGAATTGCTTAACAAATATTTATTTTCTGTGTTCACAGAAGAAGAACCAGGAACAGAACCTCAGAAAACACCCACAAACAGGAACGGAAGCGAGGGGCATCTTGAACAATTTTCAGAAAACTGTGTTCGTGAGAAACTAGCTAAACTTAAAGTAGCCAAAGTGATGGGACCGGATGGGATACACCCTAGAATACTGAGGGAACTTGGGGACGTTCTAGCAACTCCACTGCCTTTTCAATGCCTCGTTGGAGTCAGGAGTGGTGCCAAAGGACTGGAGCTAGGCTCATGTGGTGCCTTTACACAAAAGTGTAAGTAAGGATGTGGTTAAAAACTACAGACCGGTTAGTTTAACTTCGGTGGTGAGTAAATTATTGGCAACACTGCTGAAAGAGAAAATAGTGAGGTTTCTGGAGTCCAGCAGATTACAAGATTTGAGGCAGCATGGACTCACCAGAGGCAGATCTTGTCAGACAAATCTGATTGATGTCTTTGACTGGTGATCAGGGAGTTGGACCAAGAGGGAACCCTAGATGTGGTGTATTTAGATTTTAGTAAAGCCTTTGACACCGATCCTCACAGGTGACTTATAAACAAACTCAGCACCCTAGGGATGAACCCTAAAGTTACTGCTTGGGTTAGAAATTGGTTTAGTGGGAGGTGACAAAGAGTACAGGTAAATGGAGCTCACTCTGAGGAGAAGGAAGTTACCTTGGATGTGTCCTTGGTCCGATTATTTTCAACATCTTTGTTAGTGATATAACGGAAGGGCTGTTGGGTAAAGTTTGCCTCTTTGCAGATGATACCAAAATCTGCAATAGAGTAGACACCCAGGAAGGTGTAGATAACATGTGGAGGGATCTAGCTAAGCTTGAAGAATGGTCTAGAATTTGGTAGCTGGGATTTAATGTTAAAAAATGCAAGGTCATGCATTTGGGCTGCAGCAATCCAAGGGAGCAATATAGTATAGGGGGTGAAGTACTTTTGTCCACTAAAGAAGAGCAGGACCTAGGCGTGGCTGTATCTGATGATCTTAAAGTAGCTAAACAGATAGAAAAGGTGACAGCATAAGCTGGAAGGATGCTTGGGATGAATGGCTAGCTGAAAAAAGCAGGTGATAATGCCTCTGTATAAGTCTTTGGTGCGACCTCATTTGTGGTATTGTGTGCAATTCTGGAGCCCATACCTTAAAAAGGATATAAACAGGATGGAGTCAGTATAGAGAGTGGCTACTAAAATGGTTAGTGGTCTTCATTATAAAGCATATGAGAACAGACTTAAGGATCTTAATATGCACACCTTAGAGGAAAGGTGGGATAGAGATGATATGATTGAGATGTTTAAATACCTCTGTGCAGGACCGGCCCGTCCATTGTACTATAATGTTGTTCGCACAGGGCCCCATGCTTCAGGGGGCCCCACGCGAACTATTGCGCAATGTGGACGGTGCAGAGGAAACCGGGGAAGCCCGCACGAGGCCCCAGCTCCCTCTGCACAGCCGCCAGCGCGAGGAGTCTTTTCCTTCATGCTGGCAGCTGTATCTGTGAAGCCGTGAATGCCGGGAGAGGTTAAAGGCAATGCCCTTTAGCCTTTCCCAGCATTCGCAGCTTCACAGATACAGGCTGACGAGTGGGCTAGAAATTGGGGCATATGGGGGGCTAGGACTGGAAATGGGCTGATGGGGGCTGGAATAAGGTTGGAAATGGGCTAAAAAAGGGGACTACGATTGGACCTGGAAAAGAGCATATGGGGTCTAGGACTGGAAATGGGCTGATGGGGGGAGCCTGGACTGCAAATGGGGGATGAGCTGGAATAGGACTGGAAATGGCTAATGGGGGAATAGGACTGGAAATGGGCTGATGGGGGCTGGAATAGGACTGGAAGCGGGCTGAGGGGAGTTGGAATAGGGCTGGAAATGGGCTGACAAGGGGCTAGGATTGGAAATTGGCTGATGGGGGAGCTTGGAGTGGAAATAAGCTGATGGAGAGCTGGAATGGAACTGGAAAAAGCATATGGGGGGCTAGGACTGGAAATGGGCTGATGTGGGGACTTGGAAGATTGGGACTAGAAGGAAGCGGATTTTGGGTGGGTCTAGAACTATAAGAGAACTGATTTTGGGGGAGGACTAGAAAAGGTTGGGGATGGGGAATGAGAATGGAGGTGCATGCACCATATGGCCTGGAAGCACACCTGGTAGGCCTCCATCTCACACAGGATGTGGAAACATCTGTTGAGGTAGAAGGGAGGTATCTTACATATGCACATTTCTTTCTCCCCCCCCCCCCCCCACCCAGGTCTGTCACTGCAGCTGCCTGCCTGCCATACCACCAACTGTATACACTGGACCCAGTCACATAATGCTGCCATATCTCTAGTGCTATCTTACCCCAGTCCGGGGCTTGCCCTGGTCCCCCAGGCCTCTTATGTCCTGTGTGCCTGCATTGCTGACTCGCCAGGCCATGGACTGAGGGGGCCACAGAGACAGTGCTGCCTGCAATATTCCTCTGGGACCCTGCTGCATTTGCTGCCTGCCCTGTGGAGCATATCGTGGGCCTTGCATGCTGGTATCAGACCTAGCAGCTGACATGTCAAGTTATACAATTATGGATCATGAATTTGGGCTGCATCAATCCAGAGGAGTACTACTGTGTGTGTGTGTGTGGTGTGGTACCTCTGTACACATTTCAGGGCTGGGACCTGGCCGTGATTGTGTCTGATGATCTTACGAGGACTGATCAGGTGGGCCAGGCAACAGCAGATGCTAGTGGGATGCCTGAGAGCATTAGGAGAGGTATGGACAACAGAGTACAGGTGGTGATAGTGCCTTTGTATACAGTGCATTGCAAAGGTATGCATCCCCTCTGTGTTTGTCCTGTTTTGTCACCAGGGAAGCATGCCTTGACATCCAGGATCTCCATGTTCAGCATGTTCAGCGAGTGGTAGGCCTTCCAGTTCCTATATGCTGCCTCGTGCAGGCACGGTGGGTGGAGGGCCACATGTGTGCAGTCAATGGCCCCCAGGATGGACAGGAACCCTGTGATCTCACTGAATGCCAGCATGGTCTGTTGCTGCTGCTGTGGAGTGCGTGGAAAGGTTATGCACTGTGCAGCATGTCCCACAAAGACATCTAGGAATTGGCTGATGCTGCATGACACTGCTGCCTGGCTCAGCCCAGCTGTTGTTGCCACAACAGACTGGAACATGCCTGTCCCCAGGAAGGCTAGAGCTGTGATCACCTTCACATGGACAGGCACTGTATCCTGTCTGTGTGCCTGCGTAGCAAGGTGTAGTCCCAGTTCCTGACACAGGTCATGGATTGCTGTGCGGTCAAATCTGTACTGGGTTCAGCACAGCTCATCACTGGTGCCCAGGTGCTGGGCACAGAGCCTGGTGACCCTGGCATATGGGTGTAGAGTCCAGCACACCAGCACTCAAGGTCAGCGATCACCAGAAGGGCAATGGCAAACATGGTGCTGGTCCTCTCATATACAATCATCAAATACCTGGCAGCTGACCCTAGAACCTGG
The DNA here is from genome assembly GCA_033557465.1 of Ichthyophis bannanicus. NCBI lineage: Eukaryota > Metazoa > Chordata > Amphibia > Gymnophiona > Ichthyophiidae > Ichthyophis > Ichthyophis bannanicus. Next base: position 487,389,668 of record CM066035.1, read on the forward strand.
GGGAGGATGAGATAGGTCATTGGTCAGTCCGGGCCCCAGGAATGTGCCACCAAATGTCCCCACTGATTCCCCCTTTGGGAGGCAGAGAGGCAGATGCTGCACTAAACCACTGGCCCCGCACCTTCCCCACTCGCACATGCTACCAGAGCACCCAGTGGGTGGCTTGTCCACCAGGCACTGCTGCAAGTCACATATGTGCCTGTGCACATGCTCATTAGGATGGTGCATCCCCATCTGTGCACTACTAGGGTATCTTTCGCGCCACACATGCCATTGCATCAAGGTGTTCAGGTGCTGGTGACATCACACCTACAAACATGTGCCTGTGGGGTCCACCCATGTGTACCCCCTGTACAGTGCCCATGGTACAGTTGCATGGGCATGGGTCCACAGATGTGTGGGTAGTCTAGTGCATAGGGGTAACATGCCACATCTCACTGCAAGCCAGTTGCTCCATGCCCCAAACCGCCCCATGACCACACCAGCCTACCCTGTGGCACCTGGAGTCTGCACTCAGTTCTTTGCATGCCACTGTCTCCCACAGGGACACTGGCACTGCAATCATGCATCAAGGGCACAGGCTCCAGTACACATACCATCCCAGTCACATCCTTCCCCTTTGGACCTATCATGTCAGTGGCAGTGTGGTTGTAGACTCCGATATGTTGAAGCAGGTCAGCCCTCATGATGTCGTAGACATGTTGCTCACAGGAAAAGAAAGAAATGTGGAATTGCACATGTTTTATATGGTGGATGGGAAACATGGATGTGTATGTGTGCCGTATTCTACACACCTCCGCAAAACACCATTCTTCCTCTGCTGTTTTCCTTGACGGTACTACTGTTCCAGAGCTGCTATGTCATTTGCCAAGGCTCCCATGGTGTCCTACAGGAAGAATAATTTTAGTGATGGAGAGCAGACCCTCCTCATTGAGGAGATACTGGCCAACCTTGGGTCCTCATGGGCACCAACGATGCCCATGTAGGTGCATATAAGAGGCAGCACAGTTGGCTTACCATATGCCATAAGTTGAACGTCATATACCACAATAACTGGGACATTGAGGATGTGAAGCGCAGGTGATGGCAAGTGTTACGTAACACATGCAGGAAGGTGCATGCTGTGGGCCCAGACTGTCAGGGGGTGCGCCTCACTGATCTTGAACAGTGGGTCCTGGCCACGGTTGACACTGCCACATTGGAGGGTGTCAGGAACATAGACACTTCACGGTACCCACTGGTCCAAGGTACGTGTCTGTGCTGACATTCACCCGCTGCATGTCCCCCAGACCCGGCTTGCACCCATGATGTGGGAACCCATTGAATCACCCACTGTGCCTTTCACATATGTCCCCTCTGGTTTGAGGTAGGGCTCACATGGGCATGTTGCACTTTCATATTTACCTCTGCTGGCTCACTGGGTGGCTCTGTGGTGGCGGCACTGAACTCTCCAAGCTGCCCCTCCACCTCTGTGGTGTGGTATCCCAGGGGCCTTTGTGAAACACTGTATGTGTGGGAGGGGAGTGGGTTGCTGCATGCAGGGATCAGCATTGAGTTGTTCATCCCTGCTTCTCTCAACAGGTGCTGCCACAGATGCTAGACCCGGCACTGACCCCCATACATGCCTCACCACCCCCTACTCCTGCATCCTCTGTCCCCCCTTTTCCCCACCACCTGACCCAAGGCTGGCCTGCTGTGACCAGGATTTGGCAGCAGGGTCCCCGCCCCCCCCCACACCCAGCCCTGGACCCGGGGGGGGGGGGGGGGACTCTGGGCCCGATCGCTGGGTTTTTGCTGCTTAATCCACCTTTGAGGTGGAATAAGCAGCACGTCCCCACGGACCCGGCAGGACATACAGGGACCGCCCCCACTCTGCCCCGATCCTGCCCCCTGCTGTATCTCCCTGTTCTGATGCTCAGGATGTATGGGGAGAGCCGGAGGGGGAATTGGGCCTCGAAGGCTTGCGGGTCTGCACGCCCTGCCGGGATGTGCAGCCCCGCAACTCGCATCCCAGAATCAGGCCCATAATTAAAATGTCATACCAATGCTGATAAGTAAATTAGGATTCAAAGAATAGACTTTGCCAAAAGTATAAAAACATATTGGGGGTTATTATGAACCATGAATAAGCTGTTAACAAGTTGTGGCAAAGTCAGCCATCCAGAGCCTGGGGGAGGTGAAAAGCATAAGGAATTCACCTTAATCAAGGGGCCTTTGTTAGATGTGCAGGGTCAGAAGGCCAGAGCCACGTTTTAAAAGCAGAAAACCCCCAGCTGGAATATGTTTCAGGAAATGCTTGATAGAGTAAGAGGGGGAGATTGCAAGCATGAGGACCAAAGCCCTTACTCTAACAAGTGCACTGATTATTCTGAGTTCAGAAGGCAGGGAGATTACAAACACCTGGGAGAGAAAGAGGTGGGTTTGGATCCTAGTGAGTATAAACCCTGGTTAGATTATGGAGAGAGGAGGAGCAGCAGAGGAAGCCAGAGGAGCATCAGAGGAAGCAAGAGAAGTAGCAGATGGAGAGAGGAACAGAGTCCAGAGCAGCAAGGACGAGGGAATGCTGAAGAAGCCAGAGCAGGTGCTAACTCCTGGATAAGGACTGAGCTACCCAGAGCTGAGAGAGCCGTTTTCTCTGAATCAGGTTGGCAACAAGGGTGGAAGCCAGGAAATGGAGAAGCATTCAGACCCCCCGAGAGAGATTGTCAGCTGAGCAGTCTGATCAAGTGAGTGAGTCAGAGCCCATGCAATTGGGAGAACCAGAGCCAGAGTTGGGGGAAGATGATATGTTTATGAATTGTTCTTTATGTCAAGCTTTAGAATTGGAGTGTTGAAGAAAAGCCAGCCTTGAAAGAATTGTTCCTCTTGCAAAGGTAATCTTAAGGCATTAGCAGTAAGGAGGTAAATTCCTGGGTGTTTTGGAAAGGGAATTTACTGCCACATAAGTTTGTAAAGGAAGCTGTGTTTAATGCCTGATTATCAGCTGTGTTAGAACTCTGCAACAGCAAGAAAGATAATTGGCTACTTCAAGAGTTTGTGCTTTGCTCCTATATTATATGAAAAGCCTGCTTAGCTTTAGAATTGAAGTGTTGAAGAAGAGCCAGCCTTGAAAGAATTGTTCCTCTTGCAAAAGTAATCTTAAGGCATTAGCAGTAAGGAGGTAAATTCCTGTGTGTTTTGGAAAGGGAATTTACTGCCACATAAGTTTGTAAAGGAAGCTGTGTTTCATGCCTGATTATCAGCTGTGTTAGAACTCTGCAACAGCAAGAAAGCTAATTGGCTGCTTTAAGAGTTTGTGCTTTGCTCCTGTTTTATATGAAAAACCTGCTAAGAGTTTTGAGGATATTTTGAATGCTTATTTCATATTTACCTGGAAGTGCAGCCCAGAGAATTGAGGCTGTTGCTCCTGTTTTATATGAAAAGCCTGTTAAGAGTTCTGAGGACATTTTGAATGCTTATTTCATATTCATCTGAAAGTGCAGCCCAGAGAATTGAGGCTGAGTGAAGATAAACTGCCATAGGAGAATTAACCTTGTTTTCTTTGTGCTATGATTAACAAAGGACTATAAGAAAAGTGACACACTGTTCTTGTGAAAAGGCTAAGCTTCTACATTTAAGAGGACTTTGAAAAGCCATTGTTGAGTTCTGTTTGTTTTTGCCACCAGTTTGCTGAACCTTAAGCAAAAGCCTATAATTTATCCTGTCAATGGAACCTTGAACCTTGAACCTGATCTGTTCTTTTGTGTTTAAAATAAACTTTTTCTGTCATAAACCTTACCCTCGGTTTGCCTCAACTACAATCCTTTTTACTTGAAGCATAAATATAGCTGATAGAGGAAGGATACATCAACCACCACACCCTCAACAACTAGAGACTAGTGGTTTTGGCGTTGTGCTTGTGACAAAGTACAGGTTGGACCTTTTCAGCACGTAAACGTTTAGACCTGATTCCGACAACAAGATGTGTTACATGTACAGACGAGAAAGATGGGTAACCTGTATGTGGATGTGGGCATTGAGGGGAGGAGCATGGGCATGTTGAGCCGCTTAAATGTCTAAACTGTACAACTTAGACGTCTAGGTTAGACCTGCTAAAACGTAGGATAACAGCCTATGTCGGCTAAAGTAGCACTGTATTGTAACAACACAGAAGGACATCTATGTTTAAATAAAGCAGTTAGCCTAGCTGGGTCATAAAAGGATATGAAACAGCACGCACCCTGGGAGCAAGCAATGTAGCATGTTTCGGGGATGCTACACTGTAAACGTGATCCAGATTGGCCATATCTGGAAATAATAATAAGCCACATGAACGTTTGATCTGAATCAATATGGAAATACCTATGCCCTCTTATTCAGTTAAGTGCAAGAGTAGGCAGATTGAAGACAAACAAACCAAACCATGGGGAGACAATAGGGGTGCAATGGTAGCCAGAAACAGAGGGACCAATAGAAGGGAAAGAAATGTCACTGCACACAGCCGAACATAGTATACTGTTCTGTGCCTCATCGCATCACCTGCTGTAGCAGGGTGCACAGGATGCAGATGTATGGTGCTGCACAAAGGAGGGACATGTAGCAGGTGCATGAGAAACAATAGGCAGTACCAGGGAAGCAGGACCAAAAGATACAAATGCCCACAGTAATGGAGGCAGAGGGAAGCACACAGTCCAGTGTGTGTGTGTAATGACATTTATTGAGTGCTCAGAACATATGGAAACATGCCCAACCACACCCCACCCACACACCCAGATGCCCCCCTAAAGGCAGACGTGAACACCCCTACCCCTATCCCAACCCCCCCACCCCCCAACACCTCAGCCCCACCCCCAACCCCCCTCCTGGACTGCAAACTGCAGCTCTTGGATGGCCAGCTGCCACTCCTGAACCACCACCAATCACTGGAGGAGCCGGGGCTTCTCTGCTGCCTGTGCCTCCTGGGCCCCCTGCTGGTCCAGTAGCCAGTATACACAGTCCACCAGCTGCTGATAGGCTGTTCTGGTTGCCGGCCATGGTGTCTGCTGCCTCCAGGCTGTGTTGGGGCTCTGGCAATGGTGCCAGCCCGTCCCTGGAGTCCGCGGAGCTGGCACTCCCTGGATCCATGGTGGCAGCTGGCTCTGAAGCCCGATCCTCCGGCACATGCTGCTGAAGACCTCTAAGGTGGCAGTAGTGGGGTTGCTGGCAGTGGTGCATGGGAGGGCCCGGCACTGGGACCAGCATCTGTGGTGGCACCTGCTGAGAGAAGCAAGGATGGAGAGCTTAATGTGCACCCCTGCGGTCAGGAACCTACCCCCACCCCCACCTGGGGTGCACCAGTGAACCTTGGCCACAGGGATAGCACGGGGTAGCTGGGAGAGTGCAAGCCATACCAGGGAGGCCCCACCACCATAGAGTCACCTGATGAGCCAATGGTGGGGGTAGACACAGTGCAGCAGGGGCACGCATGCCCAACCCCAAACCAGTGGGGATATGTATAAGAGGGGCAGTGGGTAGTTCAGTGAGTCCCCATACCATGGGTGCAGGCATGGGGCAGGGGCAAGCAGAATGCAAATGTCAGTACAGACATGTACCCTCATCCCGTGGGTGCCGAGAGGTGTCCACCCCCCTCAACACCCTCCAGAGTGTGACATCCACAGTTGCCAGTATGCACTGCTCCACCTCTATGAGCTGCACTAGCAAGCCATCAGGGCCCATGACCAAGGGACCTCTGGCAGGCCTCACAGCAGACCTCCTGCCACTTCCGCTTGATGTCCTCTATGTCCCTATTATTTTGGTAGAGGGCATGATTTTACTGCAGATGGCCAGCCACCTTCATTGGAACTGATAGGCTCCTACATGAGCCTCCTCTGTGCTCATCAGGACACCATGGTTTGGAAGCACCTCCTCTATAAGGTGGGCCTGCTCCCCCTCAGTGAAATTCTGCTTCCTAGATATCTTTGGTGCCATTCTGTAACCAAACAGATGTCTCTCAAGGAGGCGAGTTCACGCCAGAGTTACACGTTTTATAGCGGTTAGACGTACAACGTCATATACATCTAACTTTACGGAATCATGTACACGTTTGTACGTCCAAATGCACACGGATGTACAACAGCATGGAATCACGTTCAGATTTTTACATGTAGATGCACACCGGTATGTCGATGGATTAACACACTTTTTTTTCCCCATGTGCAACACATTTTGGACATTGTGGAAGTTGATTCTTTGTGACTTATACTTATCCACCTCTACAGCAATACTGCCACTGACAGCAATACTGCCACTGAAAAAGGGTCTCTGATGTACTTGCAATGGTATATGTGCTGGGGCCTGTGCCCCTGGTGCATGTCTGTGGCCCTGTGGGAGAGAGTGGTATGCATGGACCTGGATGTGGAGGCCAGGTGTCCTGTGCAGGTACACACCACAGGGCAGGAAGGTATGGGCATGTTTTTGATTGGGGCAGAGACTGACTAGCTTGCAGTGAGGTGTACTTGATACAATGTTTTCTATCATGGTCCAGTAGGTGGGGTCCCACAGTTTATACTATTCAGCATTTTCTATGAGGAGCAAGAAGGAGGTTGTGGTTTCATGAGGAGCTTGACTTCCCCATACATTTCCAACAACAAATTCATTTGCTAACACAAACTATCCCAGCAATGTTTGCTTTATTTATGAGCCTTATTGTTTCCTGGCTATTCATATAGGATTGCAGTTAGGTGTGGCAGGTCCTGCCCCACCCACACATTCCCAGCCACATACTTTGGCCCCCAAGGGTACATGCCAGTAGGTGTGGTGCCACTAGTGTCTGAACACTTTGCTGAATGTGTGGAGCAAAGGGCACCCCAGTGATGCACACATGGGGGTGCACCTGCCATTAATAAGCATGGTCACGGGTAGATATGCAACCATGCAGCATTTCATAGTGGACTGGCCACCCATTGGATTCCCTGGTTGCATGTGTGCAGTGGGAGGGTGAATCACTATTGGTTTAGCACAACACCTGCTCCCCTGCTACCCACAGGGAGCTTGGGGAGGGACAGTCAGTGGTACCCCGAGGCCTGGATTGAACATTGACCTGTTGCATCCCCCACAGATTCCAGTTGGAGGATGGCCCAAGACAGGACCAGATCTGTAATCGCTGCCACCTTTCTTGTGCTCGCTGACCATGAGTGTCAGCGCACCTCACACCAACACTCATATGCCACGGTCCCCAGGCGCTGAACCAAGTATCTCAATCTCAGTGATGAGCTGTGCCAAACCCGGTACAGGTTTGACTGCAAGGCATACTGACGGGACACAGTGCCTGTCCATGTCAAGGTACTGATAGCTCTGGCATTCCTGGGAACTGGCATATTCCAGTCTGTTGTGGGAACGGCATTGGGGGTGAGCCAGGCAGCGGTTTTGTGCAGCATCACCCAATTCCTGGATGCCTTTGTGGGATGTGCTGCCATCTACATCTCCTTCACATGTACCCCACAGCAGCAGCAGCAGACCATGCTTGCCTTCAGCGAGGTGGCAGGGTTCCCATCTGTCCTCGAGGCCATTGACTGTATGCATGTGGATCTCCGCCCACCATGCCGGCATGAGGCAGTTTTCCAGAACCGGAAGGCATACCACTCAATGAACATGCAGGTCATCTACAATGCCCACATGGAGATCTTGGATGTTGTGGCATGCTTTCCCAGCTCGTGCCATGATTCCTACATTCTGGGATACATGATGATTTTGAGGGCGGCACAACCACCGGTGGCTGGCTGCTAGGTGATTAGACATGGGTCAGAGTTGCACACACATGCATGCATATCCCCAGAGGCATGAGGGCATGGTCAGCCATGGGCCTGCAGGCATGCCATGCCCACAGGGGATCAACACCATGGCTGTGGGCTGTCCATATGTGGTGGGGGGGCAACAGGCACCCCTACCAGTGCATGGTGGGGGGGGCAGCTATACCAACAGCATGAATATGGTGGGGGCTGGGGAATCAGCACAGCAGGAATGCATAGGCATGGGTGATGGGGCACCACATGGCATGGGTGAGGCACACATGCATGTTGGGCCTGGTGGGATGGCACCTGGTGCATGGCATGATGACACCTGCATAGCTGGCACTACTTGTTGACATTCCTGCCACTGTTCCTCTATGCAGGTGACAGGGGCTATCCACTGCGGAAGTGGCTAATGACCCCCCTCGTCCACCCATGCACCCCAGTGGATGTGCGCTACAACCGGTCCCACCAGCTGACGCGTTCTGTCATAGAGTGAACATTTGGGCTACTCAAGAGCTGCTTCTGCTGCTTTGACAGGTCTGGTGGGGAGCTGCTCTATGCCCTAGAAAAGGTGTGCAGGATATTTGTGGCATTCTGCATGCTACACAACTACGTCCTGCGCCAGAGGCAGCCTGAACCTGATGCCATGGTCAGTGATCCTGAGGGCGAGGAGGATGACATGGTGGCACCCCGGCCATCACATGGTCTACATACTGACGTGCCATGGCGATGAGGAGGTCCCTCATAGAGATGCACTTTGTTTGATATTCCACTGGGACTGAGGGGTGCATAGCAGGAATGGACAATGCAGCCATGTCCTATCAGCACAAGGCCATTCTGGCCATCCTGACCCTTTGTGTGCCCTGTCAGAATGGGACACACAGAGGGAGCCTCAGTTATGATCCTGCAGGGCACCTCTAGCCCACAGGACCAGATCTGCAAACAGGTCTGTGTGTGTTGGCCAGGTCCACAAAGCAGCCTTGCCTGCATATACAGGCTTTCCCCAGCTAAATTGGTCTTGTCTGTATAATGGAGCTCTGGCGTCATCGTGTCCAGTCACCATGACATTGCTTCTCCATTGTATGGCCATGATCCACAGACACCAGCACTTGTGACCCTATACCCATAGCCTGACCCCTGATCCTACCTCCCTAGGCTGGGGACAGGTTGTGGGGGAGGCTCTCTGCCCCCTCCCACTGCCCTATAGCCCCTGACCTGCGGTCCATTGCTACATGAGGGAACCTATTCCACCTCAGAAGTGGAAGATGTTCCCTGTCTATGATGTTGGCCCCAGATATACAGTCCCACCCTGACATCACCCCTGTCTACCCCTCTGCCGCCCCCATCTACCTTCCCCATATGTCTAGGGATGTTAGACTGGATCTGGAGGGGTGGAGATAGTGGGGATGGACTTCCCAACAGACTGTCCATCCCCACTATTCAAGGCCTGGACTGGGCATGCACGTGTACATATTTGGCTCTCCATGCTGTGAGCCATTCAGGCTACTGCAGGCAGTCCCCACCCACCTACTCCCTCACCCCCTTCTGCCACTACATGCCCTCCAGATCCAGGTGACCTGGGCCAACATCCATATCAGCCCTGTATGTCCAGGGCCACAGACCATCCACTGCCCCACTTTCCCCACCACCACCCCTACTCTTTCCCACCCCTGGTTGGCTTCTTGGTATGGCCACCATGTACATACCGAGAGGTTCATCAGGGTCGGCCGAGGTGTCTGGTTGGCAGGTATGCATGTACACACAGGACCCCCATCCCCACTATTCAGGCCTCAGAGTGACCCCCTATACAGATATACACATGTAAACGGTGTTTCAAACTAACAATATTTATCGGTAGGTGTTATGGACATGGTTTTTCCTGATAGGCAGGCATCCCATGGGGTGTCATTGTGATTACCTATGTGGGGCCAGGAGTCCCTCTGTGAGCTGCTCCACAGCCCAAGTGAGGGCCTGGAGGTCACCCCTGATCCCATGTAGGTGATCAACAATGAGCCGCAGGGGCCCTTCCACACCTGCCCCTTACCCCCTCCTGTCCCCTCCCTCTGCCCCTTGCCCTCTCCCATCCCCCCTCCACTTCCTGCCCCCTCCCATCCCGTCACTCTGCTCCTGCCCCCTCCCATCCCCTACCCTCATGCTCCCTCCTCCTTCACCCACTGGGTGCCCCTGGGCAGGGTGGCCCTGAGTTCCCTCTTCTCCAGGGATGACTCTCCCTCCTCCTCCCCCTGCTTCTCAGGGCCACCCACCAAGGGGTGCTCAGCCTCCCACCCAGGGGTGCCCTAGCCAGATGTCATAGCACTATCCAGCCTCTCCCCCTTAGGAGAGTGGGACACCTCCATGGGATCCAAGTTGTACACCTCATCCCCACGCTCCCCTGATGGGAAGGTGCTGGACAGTACTATGGGGCTGGGTCGGGCTGCCATGTCAGCCACGGTGGTGGCAGGGCCAGATGGTGCAGCTGTCACTGGCTGCTCCCCCCCCCCTCAGCTGTTGTCATGCCTCCAGCTTCCTTCTCTTCCTCTTCCTCTTCTTCTTCCTCTTCCTTCATCTCCTCCTCCTCCTCTTAATGTTCTGCTGCAGGTGGGGAGCTGTCCTCAACTGGGATGGCTGTGGAAGGGATGCAGAGAGGTGTCTATTAGTTTTGGTGGGTGGAGGTGTCCAGCTGCCATGTCCCCATTGTCAGATGCCATGTTGCATGTCATGGCCCCATTCCTGTGCCATTCCCCCATACTCACCTCACTCCCTCTGCAGCTGGCATCGGATACGGCACAGGAGCCAAGGCCAGGTGTGCCATATCATGTTGAAGTGCACCCTCAGCGCCTCCACATCACGCAGGACATGGAACCATCTGTGGAGGCAGGAAGGAAGTGTCATACATATGCATGTTTCTTTCTCCCCCAAGGTCTGTCACTGCAGCTGCCTGCCTGCCTGCCTGCTTGCCGCAACACCACCTGCATTCAACACACCCTGTCATCCTGCTGCCACATCTCCAGTGCTGCCACTCCCTGGTCCAGGGCTTGCCTGGTCCCGCAGGCCTCAATTGTCCTGTGTGCCTGCATTGCTGACTGGCCAGGCCAGGGACTGAGGGGGCCAGGGGACAGTGCTGCCAGTGACATTCATCTGGGATCCTGCTGCATTTGCTGCCTGCCCTGTGCTGCACATCGAGGGCTTTGCATGCTGTTGTCAGATCTGGCAACTGACATATCGGTGGAAATTCTAGGGTGGGGAGTGGGTGGGCAGTGGGCAGTCTCCAGGCATGGACGTGCAAAGCCGATTCTTGTCGGCTCTGTATGTACTGGCCTGGCGAGATGTCCGGGGAGGTTATTCCAACCCCTGGGTGAATTAACTTCCCTGGATGTCATTTTTTAAATCACCAGTACCAGCATTGTAATGTGTCCAGTGGGTGGACAGTAGGCATCCATGGGGTGGAGAGTGGGGGGGGGGGGGAGGGTCAATGGGCAGGGAGTGTGCGGGACCAAGGCATGCTCCCTCAATGACAGCACCTTAATGGCAGGAACCCTAAAGCAAACAAAACACAGTGGAGAGGGTATATTTTGAGGAGAGGTAGCCTATTTAAACATCTGCAATGCGATGCACAGACTTGCCAACAAGGGACAGGTTCCACTATCCTTTGCTGGATGGAGAGTGAGGCTGACAGCATTGGCACACTGAGCAGCCATGAACATCAGAACGCACTACTAGCTCCTGCACAGTGAGCACAGGGCTGAGATTGGGACCAGACTGGCAGGCAGGATGCCAACCATCCTCATTTTTGCATAGTGCATCGATGTGAGCATGTGTGTGTGTATGTCTATCCATTGCTTTGTGGCTATCCACACCTCAATGAGCCTTGCAGTGGCTAAGCCAAGGGTGGCCAACTCTGGTCCCGGTGCACCACAATCCAGCCAGGTTTTCGTGATGTCCCTAATGCATATTCATGAGATATATTTCCATCCACCCCCCCCCCCCTTGTATGCATATATACCATGGGTATTCATTGGGGACATCATGAAAACCAGGCTGGATTGTGGTGCACCAGGACTGGAGCTGGCCATCCCTGGCCTAAGCTGTTTCAGCGTTAGCCTGCAAATGTGCATGATGAGGAGCAAGGTATTGTAGGTATGGACTGAAACAGGGCAGATTGGCCAGGACGTGTCTGCATCGGGGTATGGCAATCTCTGTGACATCATAGTGCCCAACTGCCACATGCAGGTACCGGGTGGTCACAGCATGTCATGCTGGGAGGGCGCTCTCATTCTGACCAAGCAGTGGCATTGGCATGGCTATGTATCCGCATAGTGCTATATAGTGTCTAGTTCTAGTGATGTGGGTACATGTCATGTTGTTTGGGGCCCAATCACTTAACCAACTGCTGGGTACACATGCAATGTATACTGATCAGTGTACTGTCTGCAGTTGATATGTGCATGGCTGGTAGACCCTGTGATGGGCAGCAGGTGCAGTGTAATTGTGTTTGTTGTGGGTGACTGTTAGACTTCGGTGGTTGGGATAGGGGTGCTCCAGCCCTACTCCAAGTTTCATTGGTAGGGTCATGGTAACAACCCCATCCAGGTATAGATGATGCCGCTTTTATCCATCCCTTTCCATGTGTGCTTTCCCTTTTGTCCATTCTGCATTTTTTCCACCTTGCCATTGTATTTCTGTTTGCTTGTTTCCTGTGTGGGACTTGTTTTGTGTGTTTACTGTCATTTGATTGTGTGGTGGGTCCAGCTTGCCCCTGCTCCTTTTGACCTTTCACTTTGCAGCTACTTCCTGGCTCTTTGCACTGTTCTTGTCCCACCATATGCATTTCTCCTGCCTCCTCCCTTTTCTGCTTTGCCCTACTTACTGAGCTAGGGTGGCCCTTATCCTTTCCCAGCCCCTGTGTGATGCAGCAAGGGTGGCCTTCTGTGCCCAGTGGGGAGCAGGGCTGCCTCATTCTCCAGCACCATTGTGCATAGCTGTCTGGTCTCTGCCTCGCTGAAGTTTATGTGGCGAGTTGCCATTTTCCTGAGGTTAGCAGAAAGGGGGAGGGGGGATTCACTGTATCCTGTTTCCTGTTGCACGTGGACAACTGTGCAGGTGGACACGTTTTCGTAACTGAACGTCCACGTCTTGTTGCGGTTTACATGTGTTACTTGCACGTAAACGGGGCACCGCTCTTCGTGAGTTGCACATTTAGCGACTATATGTACAACACCCGTATTCTGTCACATGGCTGCATGTCTAACCTTGCAAGCAGGGAAACCAGGGAAGTGTGTCTACATTTTGGACGTACACATTTTGGACGTATACAGCCGCCCTGCATGTTTTTCTCAGAATAGGGCCCATTGTAAATAAATAAATAAATATATCTATCTATCTATATACTGGTGCTATGTGTGTCAAAATCATGTGCCACATCCACATAAAAATTAATCATTAAACAAATACATAAAAAATTATAATAATAATAAATAATAATTATAATAGATATGTAGAGAGCCAAAATTTAAAAAAGAGTAATCGAAAAATAAGATTTAAAAAGTCAGTAATTAGATAAGTCTTCAACAAACAATGGATATATGGGGGAAATATCTACCCAAAGTTACTCACCACTCTATGCAAGAGAACAGGGAAAGATATATTGTGATGATAATAATCTAGTTTGATAGGATAGAAAAGAGGGGAACCCAAACAATTATATACAGGGGAGGTACACCAGGGGAAATAATTCTTAAGGTCCTATATGGACTAAGATAATGCCCATATAGGCATTCCAAGTTACCTTAAAAAGGGCATTTCCAAACTCAATTGGTTTTGTTCCAAAGAATTTATATAGCAGAAAACAATTCATAAGACACTACATGAACTGAACATTGCAAAGATATCTAATTGACTAAGCTGCTATCAGAAGAGGAAGCCAATCCAAACCGCTCTAGGATGGTGAAGGGATGAAAGGTGAATCTCAATAGTAGTCTGATATATATGCACCTGAATATTCACCGGTGGCCTCAAAATGGCAACTGCAAAACTAAAGGTCGAACCAATGAGTATCATATGCAGGTAGCATAAAGATACAAGGTGGTGAAAAATGTCTAATCTTAAAAAACCTTAAGACAGTCCCGTAGCAATTTAGAGTGAATGTTTAGAGTGGCATCCTCTTTCTTCACAGAGTCTGGTGGTCCCTTCAGTGGTTCACTAATTGAAGTCTTGGCGCCAACATATACTTTTTAAAAAGGTCAATCGGAGAGGCAATTGATGATTTAGGAAAGTTCACAAAAAGTCTCTTAGAGAAATTTTCCAATTTCTCAAATTTAGCATATAAAGCAAAGCTGTCCCGAATAAAGGATAAACTCTACATCTGCAAAGATTGCACCTGAGTAGTCAAAACTTTCACCGTAGTACTAGTGCTCACACAGGCTTGTTCATGCAACAAAATCTTTGTAGTTCCTGAGTTGCTCCTTCTACAGTAGAAAAATGATTTGATACCAGTTTCTCCAGGGAAGCAATTGCTGTCCAGATCACGTCCAAGGTCACCACAGGCAGCTTCACCAGGGCACAGCTACTCACCAGGGGATAAGGACTCCCCTCCAACCCCGACACAGCTTGATCATTGAGCTTTGTTGCCACTCCTGATGCCATGACACCTGAACTAGCACTGCTCACAGGGATGGAGACTCCTCAGTCCCTCTGGGAGAAGTTACCCGGGCTCTTGGATTTGTCAGCTCCCCCGACAACGGCACCACTTCCTCCAAACCAAACGGTGGAAGAGAATGTCGCAGTGACTCAACACCAGCTAGTGAAAAAGGCTCCCTTGGCAGAATTCACTGCTCCAAGCTCAGACTGGCATCTGAGGCTGAAAAAAACACCTTCTTGTCAGCTCCAGCACATACACCAGCAGTATCCTTTGGAAGCTCTGACTGAAACAAACTTTGTTATGGGCATTTGACCAGGTAAAGGGCCAGCTTTGGGGTAAGTCAGAATCTTCCCTTTTCTCTGTCTCATAGAATCCAACCAGAAACAACACAAAAAAATTATAATTGAGAACAACACAGCCCAACACAAGCAAGCAGCCAGAGCAGGCTAACATGTGGCAGCCATTTTGGATCTTCAAGCTCTTTGAAAGATTATCAGCAGTTTAGTAAGGTTGGTAGCTTTTACGGTTTCATATTGCTCTGGCGTGTTTGACTATCTTTTAATGTTTCATGATTGCCAGTGTGGTTGTTGTGGACTGTGCTCTTTGCAATGATTATTGCAGTTTTTTATGTAAGTGCGGTTGCATATCTCATGTTTTACTGTTCAGGTTTTCATCACTTTAGTGTTGGTCTCTCTTGCTACTGAATCTATGAGTCACAGGAGGAGCTTAATGAGTGTGCACAGTGTATGTTTCATGCATAGTTATGCCATTCTGTCTTTCACAACATCTTTTGCAATGAAGAGGATGTTGTAGCCCCCTGAAGAAGCATCAGCAAAACAGCTGAGTTGGCATCACAGGTAGCAATGGGGAATTGGCTATCTGCAAGATAAGTGACTTTGATGCCTTGTATGGAATTTGTAATAACAGGGAGGAGTGGTCTAGTGGTTAGGACAAGGTACTTCAGGCCTGAGGGCCATGGGTTCAAGTCCCACCTGGGAACAGCAATCTCAGGCCAGATGGACTGGGATTTCTAGTCCTATAGGAACTCCTTGTGGTCTTGGGCAAGCCACTTAACCCTCCATTGCCCATGTTTCCTGTAAGTATTAGCATATGTGTCTCATATCCCCTTGTGTTAAATGTATCCCCCAATTGACTGCCTTGATCTGGTGAAAAGCAGGATATAAATACAGCTAAATAAATAACCCATATGGTTGGTGAAGTGATGCTCTGCTGGTAGCTAGAGAATGGTAGTATATGCTGTGTGGGGCTAAGAGGCTTTCCTATTGAAATTTTCCAATATATATTGATTAGCATACAATAATGATAGAATGCTTAACAATTAAAAAGAATTGATGTACATTTTTTCTTGAGCACTTTTTTTCTGCCAATTATGGGCTTTTTGGGATTGTTGATGTATCGAGCGTATGTCAAGAGCTTGGAAACTTTATGCCTATAACACTCAGCTCAATGGCTTCTGAGATCCTTTTTCTCCTATACATTATTGAGTAGTAGTTTTTTGGAACTTGTTCTCCTGCCTATGTACGTTCTTTGAATGATATTAACATGAAAACCCAAAACTTAATGATCAAACAAGTTAAGTCCTTTAAAAAGATCATAGGTAAAAAAAGTGGCAGAAGAAATTCTTTTTGTTGGAGATGTCATCAGGGGAGGGGAGGGAACACTCATTCCTTCACAAATCAGTGACTCCCTTTTAATAATTTTATATCAAACTTGCATTAGTAAATGTGCATTTAACTTGACATGCAGAGTGCAAACCAAAACACTGCCACTTTTTTACCTATGATCTTTTTAAAGACCATTTTTTGAATGAAGTGTTGTTTTTGTTTGGTAACAAGTCATCCACCAACTTCAACTAGCACAAAATACAGTGGCTAGAGTAATTGCACAAGCCCCAATCAAAAATCACATTACCCCAATATTAAAACAGCTCCATTGGCTACCAATAGAAAGCAGAACAAAATTCAAGGCTATTCACGCAATATTCAAAGCACTCCAAACAGAAACACCAAACTGCCTGAAGACGCTTATTCTAACCACCCCAGAAAGCAGATCACAGAGAAACAGAAACAAAAGCTCACTTGTGGTACCCACCAAATTCAGGATATGCAAGTCCTGTACATCAAAGAAAGCCTTCTCCCTCTATGCATCAATCCTGTGGAATTCACTGCCTGAAGACTTAAAAGACTCTAAGGACCCAAACACTTTCCGCAAACTACTAAAAACATATTTGTTCAAGGAACATTTCAGGGAGATAATTACTTAATAAAAATGTTATTAAAGGCTAGTTGTAATACCAAACAATTCCAAACAAATTCAGCTCCCCGCCAAAATTATTAGTCACAATTCACAATAATTATTAAGATCATTGTAATCAAAAGTTCATATTTCACTCCCTAGATATGATCTTACTTCATTCCTTGAATATAGTTTATAACTTAACGCAGCAGAATGCGAGATCAAGATGTTATTTCCTTCAGTCCTCATCACTCCTTTTTACCAATGTTCCCTGTATAATGTGTTAAATTTGTTAATTTTGTTAATATTGTTAAATGCACGATATCATATTTTGTTGAATGTAAACCTCTAAATTTTGAGTTCCTTGTAAACCACTTTGATTCACGAAAAGCGGTAAATAAGCACAAATACATAAATAAATAAATATTTTTTATGGACTGATCTGGATTGATAGCGACATTCTAATTAAGTGCTTTTTTACTGCTATTTGCCACTGAAGTTGCTTTTTTAGGGAAGGGGCTATACTTATGTGGGGACTGTTTTTCTGCAGGCTTAAGAGGTTTTTTTCTGACCGTTGATGTAAGTAGAGCACTGTTATTTTCTGAGGCATGTTTTGCCCTATAACAACCTCGATTCCTCCTAGATTACTGGTTGGAGATATGCTGAGGTCTTTTTTCCTCTTTTTTGCCTGAGCCTGTTTCCCACCTTTATCTGCCGCCTCCCGATTTCATGTTGTTTGGGTGTTATATTGTGTTTTATTTTCTTGGGTATTTTGGTTTTTTTAGTTTTTTCTTTTCTTTTTTGACAACTTTTGTTGAAGTGCCTATTTGGAGTTTATTTTTTGTTCCTGGATGGTGTAAATGGGGCACAGGGGGTGGCACAGTGGTCATGAAGTGATGTGCTGGTGGACCTGGTGGACTAGGCAGCTGCCGGGGTGGCACAAAGGGGCATAAGAACATAAGTTCAGTATATATGCCATATTGTGTCACCCCAAGGTCCTTCAAGCCCACTATCCTCTGTCCAATAGTGGCCAATCAGAGGCACAGGTACCTAGATGGGTCCTGACAGGACACACATGGTCAAAGAGGCCTGTATTTGGCCAAGTAGCCAATACTCAGTGTCCTTCGAATAAATGTATAATGACCTTTCCTCCAGGACCATGATCAAACCCTCCGAAAGCCCAGCTATATGAGGATCTGTCATGACATACACTGCAACTGTGTGCCAGTGTTTGCCAACACATTGAATGACAAACTATATGCTCCAATGTGTTTGAAATGCATTACACTGTAGCGGTAGTGCCTGTCCCCTAGTCCCCCCATATTTGATGGTGTTAACGACCGTGAATCGTTCAGTGCCATGCAGTACTGTATAGATCCCTATCATATCTCCCCCCAGCCAGTGACAGTGGTGGAAAACAGACATATTGCTGGTGTGGAATGGTGATGTGCCACATGGAGCAGTCCCAGGGACATGGCACCCTTGGCAGACATGCCAGCAGCCCCCCTGGTGCCACTGAACCAAGCTGTGGAGGAAGAGACCGATAGCGCCTGCAGCTGTAGCCCTCCAGATAGCTGGAAAAAGCAAGTGCTCAGGAAAATACCACAGCAGTGACAGCTGAAACCACTCTGCAGCACTGATTGCTGTTGTTATGTGCATGTAGCACACGCAGCCACTGTGTTTTACTGAGATGATATGCTATATCAGTGCATTCTTCATTGATTCTTCAGCTGCAGACTGCTGTTTTGCATGTGCAGTGCCTCATGGTTAGTGGAGGGCCCAACCTATACTGACAGCAAACAGTTTGATCAGAGATCTGCAGGCTCTACACATCTGAGTAGTGCAGTGTGAAGGTACAACCTACTGGTTGGTGTAATGTTTCAAAGGTCCAGGGTTTGATTCCTACTTGTTCATTTTGTACCTAGGTGTGCTTTCCCACTTTGCACAGCCTGGCTCTGCTGTGACCAGCAGACAATCATTCTTCTACATTTGTATGCATTATGGCCACACGTTGGGTAGTCCAACATGGCATTCCCCATCATGGACATCTGTCAGCATGGCTTTAGTGACTCTGTCATGGCACATTGCAGTAGGTCAGTGATGTATACAAAGCAGATGTCTGGCTCAACTGGTTTGGATGTGTTTTCTGTTTTGCCATCATTGTGACCTCCCAGCTTTACGTAAAGAGGTTATATCACATACATTCAGGCACCTAACATCTAAAATAGATTGATTGTTTATGTCATCAGAATATAAAAAAACTAGGGGACATTCAATGAAGCTACAGGGTAACCTATTTAAAACTAATAAGAGAAAACATTTTTTTCTGTGAACGTGAAATCAAACTCTGGAATTTGTTACTGGAGGATGTAGTAAAAGCTGTTAGTGTAGCTGGATTAAAAAAAAGGTTTGGACAAGTTCCTGGAGGAAAGGTCCATAAACCATTATTAAAAGGGACCCGGGATATCACTGCTTGACCCAATACAACTATAATTCAAGTATATGCCCCAACAACAGCTGTAGAAGAGAATGAAATTGAAGAGTTCTATGAACAAGTACAAGCTGAAATTGACAGAACATGCAAACAGGATATCCTATAAGTCATGGGTGACTGGAACGCAAACGTTGGCAACAAAGAAGAAGGCAAAGTAGTTGGAAAATATGGACTTAGCAACATAAATAAAGCTGGAGAAAGACTGATAGAATTCTGCAAGACCAACGATCTATTCATCTCAAACACCTTCTTCCATCAATATAAGCGGCGACTGTACACATGGACTTCACCCAATGGATTGTATAAAAATCAAATTGACTACATCTGTGGAAGTCAACGATGAAAAAGTTCTATAACATCAACAAAGACAAAACCTGGAGCTGACTGTGGTACAGATCATCAACTACTAGTATGCAAACTCAAGCTAAAGTTGAAAAAGAGCAAACCACTCATGAATGCAGCAAAATATGACCTTGAGAATATACCACTGGAATTTAAAGACTGCCTGCAAAATTGATTTGCTGCCCAGAAGAGTTATGGAATGACATCAAGAAGGTTGTGTTGGAAGAAAGTGAGAAGTCTCTACAAAAGTTGAAAAAGCAAAAACGGCCAAAATCGATGATGGAAGAAACTCTGAAAATTTCCCAGAAACGCAGAGAAGCTAAAGCCAGAGGAGAAAGAAAGACAATAACAGAACTCAACAGAGATTTCCAATGTGCAGCAAGACAGGACAAGGAAAAGTACTACAACGACACATGCAAGGAAATAGAAGCAGAAACTATTAGAGGAAGAACAAGATCGGCTTTCCTAAAGCTACAAGAGTTAAAGAAAAAGTTCCAGCCTCAAATTGGAATGTTACAAGATGCTCAAGGTACCATGTTGAATGATGCTGAGAAGATCAAAAAAAGGTGGAAGGAATATACAGAGTTTTTATATGATAAAGATCAAGTGAACTAACAGCCGTTTCAACCTGTACCTTATGATCGTGAGCCATTGGTGATGAAAGAAGAAGTTAAAGCAGCATTGAAAGCCTTATCAAAGAACAAAGCACCAGGCATTGATAGCATTCCCATAGAAGTATTACAGCAATCTGATGCAGCTGTTACCGTCCTTACAAGGCTCTTCCAAGAAATATGGAAGATAACATCATGGCCAACTAACTGGAAAAGATCTGTGTTTATACCAATACTAAAGAATGGTGATCCAACTGACTGTGGAAATTATCGCACAATCGCTCTGATCCCACATGCCAGCAAGCTTCTACTGAAGATTATTCAAAAGAGACTACAACCATACCTGGAACAAGAACTACCTGAAGTGCAAGCAGGTTTCAGGAAAGGGCGAGGAACGAGAGACATCATTGCGGATGTGAGATGGATCCTTGAAAAGACTAAAGAATACCAAAAGGATATCTATTAGGCTTTAACGACTATAGCAAGCCTTTTGACTGTGTAAACCATGAGAAAATCTGGGCCACATTAAGAAGCATGGGTATACCAGAACACCTGATCGTACTCTTGCACAATCTGTACATTGATCAAGAAGCAGCAGTTCGAACGGAACAAGGAGAAACAGAATGGTTTAAAATAAGCAAAGGTGTAAGACAAGGCTGCATACTTTCCCCCTACCTGTTTAATTTATATGCAGAACAAATCATCAGAGAAGCAGGATTGTATGAAGACAACAGAGGTGTGAAGATTGGTGGAAGACTCATCAACAACCTTCGCTATGCTGATGATACCACATTACTGGCTGAAAGTGAAGATTATCTGAAACATTTGCCTCTCACAGTCAAAGAACATAGTCTCAAAATGGGCCTGCACCTTAATGTAAAGAAGACAAAGATCATGACAACTGGCATAATCAACAGGTTCATCGTTGAAGGAGAAGAAATTGAAATCGTGAACAACTTTAATTGGATCAACTATCAATAAAGAAGCAACAAGCAGTCAAGAAATCAGACGACGCATTGCTCTTGGCAGAATGGCTATGAAAGACCTAGATAAGATTCTCAAGAGCAGAGATGTCTCTCTCCATACAAAGATTCGACTTGTTCAAGCCATGATATTTTCAATAACATCATATGGATGTGAAAGCTGGACAGTGAAAAAGATAGACAGGAAGAAAATTGATGCCTTTGAATTATGGTGCTGGCGGCGAATACTGTGTATACCATGGACTGCCCGAAGAACAAACCAGTCGGTACTAGAGGAGATCAAACCTAAGCTTTCTTTAGAAGCTCAGATGACAAGACTTTGACTTTCATACTTTGGACACATCATGCGAAGAGAGTGATCATTAGAGAAAGACATCATGCTTGGCAAGATAGAAGATCAGCTCAAAATAGGAAGGCCAGCAATGAGATGGATCGATACAATAACAGCAGTTACGGGTACCAGTCTGTCAACAATGAGCCGCCTGACTCAAGACCGGACTCAATTTAGAATAGCTATCCAGAGGGTTGCCATGAGTCGACTCCGACTCGACGGCACTTAACAACAACAACATGTTGTTTTAATAAATATGGAAAGGGAAACAAGATTCTATGATTGATTTTGCAGTGTGGATGTATTTGGACAGCAAGTGTTTTGTTTTGTTTTTCTATCTGTATGGTTTTGTATTATAATTTGGAATGGATTCTCTGAGTCAATGGATTGGGAAGGGGAATGTATTGTACACTGAAGTAATAACCTTAGAAGTAGATAGTACAAATAACAAGTTTGGCAATGCTATGTGTGTTTGCAGTAACTCTGTAGTGAGAGATATTGCCACAGCTATCTGGCGAGAAGACCTTGAATGCAAATTTTGTTGGAGAAAGTTTCTTTTAAACAAAAAATAGTTACAGTTAAAGTACAACCTGTATGTTGCTAATTCATTTTCTTTTGCCCATGTACATATAGTAAGAACAATTTCTGATTTCAATTGGCAGTAATGTTATTGACAAATAATGTGCATGATCATAATTTTATTATATTTAAGATTATTTTATAGGGATCCATATTTGAAAATACTGAGACATGGTTTGCGGATCTGAACGTCTTGGTGGCCCAATTCCCCCTTCGATGCTCCCTGCACATCCAGGGCAGCAGGACGGGGAGTACTGGAGTAGGGCAGGGGGGGGGGGGCGGGATCTGGGCAGAGTGGGGGTGGGCTGAGCCGGCAGGATATATAGGGCCTATTCCATTGTTGGCCCTGTATGACCTGAGGGATCATGGGGGATGGCCTGCTTATTCCACCTCTGAGGTCAACCCAGGGTGCATGTGGATCCTCGCCGCTCAGTCAGGCCACTGGCTTTCCCTGTTGGGCACGAGTAGTGGATATTGGGTTCCTGAGGTGCCCCAAACATGTGCTGCCATGGGGAGGAAGTCCCCACGGCACCAGAAGGGACACTCCAGGAGGTCATTGGGCCCCATTCTGTGTGCTATAGGAACATTTTGTTCCCATGGCACAGAATCGTGTCTAAACAAGCCCGTCTTGCTCAGGGCCATACAGATGGCCTGCACATGCTCCTTTGTGAATGGGAACATCTTTCATGCATGCGTGATAGTTTTTAGATGTATTTAGATCTAAGTTGTGAGAATTTACATAATATAACAGACTAAGAAAAGTTATGAAGATGTTTAAAGGAGATGTAGAAAAAAGTTAAAACTGAGTTTCTTATTGAGCAAGCAATGTAGTGATATGTGTAATATTTAAAGAAAAGATGTAGGATTAGGGATTTAGCTTTTACAAATCACAAATAATGAGTGATACAATTTCATTCTAGCGGGTAGATTAAGGAATTAAATCATGGTGTTAAATGTGTGTTATGAAGTTTTCTTTTTATGTTAGTAGATTAACTGAAAGTCCTGATATGCATCACATCCATGAAAGTGTAAGAGATTACAGTAGCAATGTCCTGGTCTGTTATAAGCCACCTACAAATGTTGTTGTTAAGTGCCGTCGAGTCAGTGTCAGCTCATGATGACCCTCTGGATAGTTGTTCTAAACTGCATTCGGTCTTAATTCAGGCAGCTCATTATTGACAGAGTGGCTCCCATAGCTGCTGTTACTGTATCGATCCATCTCATTGCTGGCCTTCCTTTTTTGTGTTGAACTTCTACCTTGCCAAACATGATGCCTTTTCTAATGATCTCTCTCTTTGCATGATGTGTCCAAAGTATGAAAGTCGAAGTCTTGTCATCTGAACTTCTAAAGAAAGCTTAGGTTTTATCACCTCTAATACTGACTGGTTTGTTCTTCGAGCAGTCCATGATGTACACAGTATTCGTCGCCAGCAACATAATTCAAAGGTATCAATTTTCTTCCTGTCTATCTTTTTCACTGTCCAAATTTTATATCCATATGACTTTAGTGAAAATACCATGGCTTGAACAAGTTGAATCTTTGTATGGAGAAATACATCTCTGCTCTTAAGAATCTTGTCTGGGTCCTTCATAGCCAATCTGCTAAGAGCAATGCATCATCGGATTCCTTGGCTGCTTGTTGTTTCTTTATTGATAGTTGATCTCAGTGGAGGTTATTCTGAGCCACAAATAATTTTTCCACCAGTTGTGTGGGGAAGTTAGATGGGGGCGGGGAATGGGCAGCACAGGCGGAGAGTGGGCGGACAGTGGGTGGTCACTGGCCCTAGATGTACAGTGGCTGGCAAAATGTCTGGGGAAGTTATTCCACCTCAGAGGGGGAATAAATTCAATGGACATTTGTTTTTGGAAGGCCTGGGGTGTGGATAGGGCAAGGGGGGGGGGGGCAGGGTTTATTCCCCATAGCCAAACCCTGGCCTTAGGAGGCCAGATCAGGGGGTTGGGCTGCGGGAAATAAAATCTTTTATTTATTTTAACATTTCTTATATACTGCCTTTCATGCTATCAAGGCAGTTTACACTGAACAGGGCATTATAACTTGAAGATAATTATTTTACAGGGAGCATGGGCTATGGAGGGTTAAGTGGCTTTCCCAAGACCACAAGGAGCACCTATGGGACTAGAAACCCCAGTCCTTCTGGCCCAAGGTTGCTGTCCTACTAGTGGGATTTGAACCTCTGATTTTCTGGCCTGAAGTACCTTGCCCCAACCACTAGGCCACTCCTCCATTCCACTCTACTACACTCCACTTTTTCTTGATGGCTGGCAAAGTGACTTTTAAATGGAGCCACAGTGCCATGGCAATAGGACACTATGATGCCACGTCTCCATTTAAAAGCCCTGACTCAGTTAGTCAGGCTACTAATGCCGTGCAGGCTGGACTGAATCACAGTCCCAGCCTGTACATATATTGCTGTTCGTGATTCTGATCCCTTGGGGCTAGACGTGCCCCTTGGGATCAGAATCGCAGTCCCTTTTGTACGTCTGGTTCAGACTGGACGTACAAAGGGGTTAGACGTGCAGGACAGAATCAGGCCCAATAGGTTAAAGTCATCCACTATTTCAATTTCTTCTCCATCAGTGATGAACTTATTGATGTTGCCAGTTGTCAGGACCTTTGTCTTCTTTACATTAAGATGCAAGCCTATTTTAAGACTATGCTCCTTGATCTTGAGAAGCAAATGTTTCAGATCGTGTTGGGGCCACTTGGCAATAGTGATCATAGCATGATCGCCTTTGATTTAATTAGTGGAGGAGGGATAGTAAGGAAATCCACAGTACTACCCCTTAACTTTCGAAAGGGAGACTATGATAGAATGAGGAAAACAGTTAAGAAAAAACTAAAAGGAGCAGTTGCAAAGGTTAAAGACGTACATCAAGCTTGGGTGTTGTTGAAAAATACTATCTTGGAAGCCCAGACCAGCTGTATTCCACGCTTTAAGAAAAGTGGAAGGAAGTCCAAAAAATTGCCAGCATGGTTTAAAGCTGAGGTCAGAGAGGCTGTTGTTGCCAAAAAAGCATCTTTCAAGAAATGGAAAAAAGAGCCAAATGATGAAACCTGGAAACAGCACAAGCACTGGCAAGTCAAATGCAAGGCATTGATAAGGCAGGCAAAGAGAGAATTTGAGAAGAAGCTTGCTGCGGAAGCAAAAACGCGAAATAAAGACCTTTTCAAGTACATTCGTAGCAAAAAACCCGTGAGAGAGTCAGTTGGTCCATTAGATGATAAAGGGGTTAAAGGAGCACTAAGAGGCGACAAGGCGATAGCGGAGAGACTGAATGAATTCTTTGCTTCGGTCTTTACTGAGGAAGATGTAGGGATGTTACCCACGACTGAAGTGGTATTTAAAGGTGTGGAAGAATTGAAGGAAATATCGATACATCGGGAAGATGTCCTACAACTATTAGATAAACTGAAGAGTAGCAAATCACCTGGGCCGGATGGTATACATCCAAGGGTGTTGAAAGAACTGAAATTTGAGATTGCAGACCTGCTATCAGTAATCTGTGAACTATCATTAAAATCATCTCTAATACCTGAGGATTGGAGGATCGCCAATGTAACACCAATTTTTAAAAAGGGTTCGAGGGGTGATCCGGGAAACTACAGACCGGTGAGCCTGACATCAGTACCGGGAAAAATGGTAGAAACCATCATAAAGAATAAAATTACTCAGCATATAGATAGTCATGACCTAATGGGAGACAGCCAACATGGCTTTAGACAAGGAAGATCTTGTCTTACTAATCTGTTATGTTTTTTTTTTGAAGGAGTGAATAAACAGGTGGACAAAGGTGAGTCGGTTGATATTGTGTATCTGGACTTTCAGAAAGCCTTTGACAAGGTCCCTCATGAGAGACTTTTGGCAAAACTAAAGAGTCATGGGATAGGAGGCAGTGTACTACTGTGGATCAGGAACTGGTTAAAAGATAGAAAGCAGAGGGTAGGGCTAAATGGCCAATTTTCCCAATGGAGAAAGGTGAATAGTGGTGTACCCCAGGGATCTGTGCTGGGTCCGCTGCTTTTTGACATATTCATAAATGACCTGGAAAGTGGAATAACGAGTGAGGTTATCAAATTTGCTGATGACACAAAACTATTTAAAGTTGTTAAAACCCAGGAGGATTGTGGAAAATTGCAAGAGGATCTTGATAAACTGGAAGACTGGGCATCAAAATGGCAGATGAAATTTAATGTGGAGAAGTGCAAGGTTATGCACGTAGGGAAGAACAACCCAAACTATGGTTACACGATGCAAGGTTCCACATTAGGAACCACCACCCAAGAAAAAGATTTAGGCGTCCTTGTGGATACCATGTTAAAACCCTCGGCCCAGTGTGCAGCGGCGGCCAAGAGAGCAAATAGAATGCTAGGTATGATAAGGAAAGGAATGGAAAATAAAACAAAAGATATTATAATGCGTCTATATCGTTCCATGGTGAGACCGCACCTTGAATATTGTGTGCAATTCTGGTCGCCGTATCTTAAAAAGGATATAGCGATTTTAGAAAAGGTTCAGAGAAGAGCCACCAAAATGGTAAAGGGGATGGAAGGCTACTCCTATGAAGAAAGGCTAAAAAGGTTGGGGCTCTTTAACCTGGAAAAGAGACGGCTGAGGGGAGATATGATAGAAGTCTATAAATTAATGAACGGAGTGGAACGGGTAAACGTAGATCGATTGTTTACCTTATCAGAATATAGAAAGACTAGGGGACATGCAATGAAGCTACAGGGTAAACTATTTAAGACTAATAAAAGAAAATATTTTTTCACTCAACGTGTAATCAAACTCTGGAATTTGTTACCGGAGGATGTAGTAAAGGCTGTTAGTGTAGCTGGGTTTAAAAAAGGTTTGGACAAGTTCCTGGAGGAAAGGTCCATAAACCATTATTAAGAAGGGACCCAGGATATCAATGCTTGAACCAATACAAGCATTGTGGAACCTGTGTCCCTTGGGGAAACTGCTAGGTACGTATGACCTAGATTGGCCACTGTTGGAAACAGAATACTGGGCTTGATGGACCTTGGTCTGACCCAGTATGGCATATCTTATGTTCTTATGTTCACTTTCAGCCAGTAATGTGGTATCATCAGCATAGTGAAGGTTGTTGATGAGTCTTTCACCAATCTTCACACCTCAGTTGTCTTCTCTGATGGTTTGTTCTGCATCTAAATTAAACAGGGGGAAAGTATGCAGCCTTGTCATACACCTTTCCTGATTTTAAACCATTGTGTTTCTCCTTGTTCCATTCGAACTGTTGCTTCTTGATCAATGTTAAGGCTGTGCAAGTGAACGATCATGTGTTCTGGTATACCCATGCTTCCTAATGTGGCACAGAGTTTCTCATGGTTTACACAGTCAAAAGCCTTACTGTAGATGATAAAACACATATAAATATCCTTTTGGTATTCTTTTTGTCTTTTCAAGAATCCATCACACATCCATGATGATGTCTCTCATTCCTCGCCCTTTCCTGAACCCTTCTTGCACTTCAGGCAGTTATTTTTCCAGGTATGGTTGTAGTCTCTGCTGAATAATCTTGAGTAGAATCTTGCTGGCATGTGGGATCAGAGCAATTGTATGATAATTTCCGCAGTCAGTGGGCCTTTCTGTAGTATTAGTATTAGTATCTTTTCCATTAAGTAGGCCATGATGTTGTCTTCCGAATTTCCTGGCAGAGCCTTGTAAGTATGGTAATAGCTGAATCCGATTGCTGTAATACTTCAATGGAAATTCCATCAATGCCCAGTACTTTGTTCTTTGATAAGGCTTTCAATGCTGCTTCAGCTGCTTCTTTCATCATCAATGGTTCCTGATCATAAGGTACATGTTGATCTTTATCGTATAATGACTCTGTATATTCTTTTCTTGATCTTCTCAGCATCATTCAACATGGATCCTTGAGCATCTTGTAACATACCAATTTGAGGCTGGAATTTTTTCTTTAACTCTCATAGTTTTAGGAAAGTCGATCTTGTTCTCCCTCTAATAGTTTCTGCTTCTATTTCCTTGCATGTGTCATTGTAGTACTTCTTGTCTTGTCTTGCTGCGCATTGGAAACCTCTGTTGAGTTCTGTGATTGCCTCTCTTTCTCCTCTGGCTTCATTTTCTCTGCATTTCTGGGCACTTTTCAGAGTTTCTTCAGTCATCCATTTTGGCCATTTTTGCTTTTTCACCTTTTGTAAAGACTTCTTATTTTGTTCCAACATTACCTTCTTGATGTCAATCCATAACTCCTCTGGAGCGCTGTCATTTGTATCTAAAGCAGCTAATCAATTTTGCAGGCAATATTTAAATTCTGGTAGTATATTCTCAAGGCCATATTTTGCTACATTCATGAGTTGTTTGCTCTTTTTCAACTTTAGCTTGAGTTTGCATACTTATAGTTGGTGATCTGTACCATAGTTCCAGGTTTTGTCTTTGTTGATGTTATAGAACTTTTCCATTGTGGACTTCCACAGATGTAGCCAATTTGATTTTTGTACAATCCATTGAGTGAAGTCCATGTGTACAGTCTCCACTTGTGTTGCTGGAAGAAGGTGTTTGAGATGAATAGATTATTGGTCTTGTAGAATTCTATTAGTCTTTCTCCAGCTTCATTTCTATTGCCAACCACTTTGCCTTATTCTTTGTAGCCAACGTTTGTGTTCCAGTCACCCATGACCATCAGGATATCCTGTTTGTATGTTACGTCAATTTCAGCTTGTACTTGTTCATAGAATTCATCAACGTCACCCTCTTCTGATGCTGGTGTTGGGGCATATACTTGAATTATAGTTGTGTTGATGGGCATTTCTCGTAGACAAATAGATATAAAACATTCACTGACAGCATTGTATTTCATTACAATCCTTGCAAGTTTCTTCATAATTATAAATGCAACACCATTTCTTCTTTGTCTTTCATTTCCAGCATAGTAGACAGGGGGAATGGAGGAGTAGTGCAGTGTTTAGAGCAACTGCCTCAAACCCAGAAGATCAAAGGCTTGATTCCCACTGGCACTCCTTGTGACCTTGGGCAAGTTACTTTACCTTCCAATGCCTCAGAAGAAGAGGCCTGGCAATCTACTTCCTGTGATACATTGCCAAGAAAACCCAAAGGCAGCTGGGTCAGCACTGACTTGACAGTACTAAAACAAAAAAGACCATATGATCATCAGATGCAAAGTTCCATATGACAGTCAATTTTAGTTCACTGACACCCAATAGATTGAGTTGTACATGTTCCATATCTTTCATGACCACCTCCATCTTCCCTTGGTTCATGCTTTGTACATTCATGTCCCAATATGTAAGACATCCTATCAGAAGCCATACATCCCAAGGGACTTTGATCCAACCACATCATAAATGCTGGTTTTACTCTGAAAAGTCTTCAGCTCCTTCCCAGTAGCTAGTTGAGTGCCTTCCAAACTGGAGGTCTCATCTTCCAGCACTATAGTGTAGTTTGTTTTGTTGTCACAATCCATTGGGTTAGTCAATTTGATCTTAAATTATTATGTTGTCTGTTTCAGTTTTGTTATTATGGAGTAACTTCTGCAGAACTGATATTTTGTTGCTAGTGGAATAGGTATTAAATTAGTATCACTGACTGAGGTAGATTCAAGGTGTAAATAAATTTCCCTGTTCAAGAGACTAATTGATCCTGTATTATTATGCTGTTTTGTGCAGAAGAAAGTGTTAACAAAGAGAAGTTGTAAACAATGACAATTGAATTTAAAATTTTTCAAACATTTTGTATTTATGAATGAATGAGAGAGTCAGTTGGTCCATTAGATGATAGAGGGGTTAAAGGGGCACTAAGAGGTGAGAAGGCGATAGCGGAGAGACTGAATGAATTCTTTGCTTTGGTCTTTCCTGAGGAAGATGTAGGGATGTTACCCATGACTGAAGTGGTATTTAAAGGTGTGGAAAAATTGAAGGAAATATCGATACATCGGGAAGATGTATTACAATTATTAGATAAACTGAAGAGTAGCAAATCACCAGGGCCGGATGATATACATTCAAGGGTGTTGAAAGAACTGAAATATGAGATTGCAGACCTGCTATTAGTAATCTGTGAACTATCATTAAAATCATCTGTAATACCTGAAGATTGTAGGATGGCGAACGTAATACCAATTTTTAAAAAGGGTTCCAGGGGTGATCCGGAAAACTACAGACCGGTGAGCTTGACGTCAGTACTGGGAAAAATGGTAGAAACCATCATAAAGAACAAAATTGCTGAACATGTAGATAGTCAAAGCTTAATGTGAGACAGCCAACATGGCTTTAGACAAGGAAGATCTTGTCTTGCTAATCTGTTATGTTTTTTTGAACGTGTGAATGAACAGGTAGACAAAGGTGAGTCTGTTGATATAGTGTATTTGGACTTTCAGAAAGCCTTTGACAAGGTCCCTCAGAGACTTTTGGCAAAACTAAAGAATCATGGGATAGGAGGCAGTGTATTATTGTGGATCAGGAACTGGTTAAAAGATAGAAAGCAGAGGGTAGGGCTAAATGGCCAATTTTCCCAATGGAGAAAGATAAATAGTGGTGTACCCCAGGGATCTGTGCTGGGTCCACTGCTTTTTGACATATTCATAAATGAGCTGGAAAAGGGAAAACGAGTGAGGTTATGAAATTTGCAGATGACATAAAACTATTTAAAGTTGTTAAAACCCAAGAGGATAGTGGAAAATTGCAAGAGGATCTTGATAAATTGGAAGACTGGGCATCAAAATGGCAGATGAAATTTAATGTGGACAAGTGCAAAGTTATGCACCTATGGAAGAACAACCCAAACTATGGTTACATGATGCAAGGTTCCACATTAGGAACCACCACCCAGAAAAAATATTTAGGCGTCATTGTGGATAACATGTTGAAACCCTCTGCCCGGTGTGCAGCGGCAGCCAAGAGAGCAAATAGAATGCTAGGTATCATAAGGAAAGGAATGGAAAATAAAACAAAGGGTATTATAATGCCTCTATATCTTTCCATGGTGAGACCGCACCTTGAATATTGTGTGCAATTCTGGTTGACGTATCTTAAAAAGGATATAGCGTTATTAGAAAAGATTCACAGAAGAGCCACCAAAATGGTAAAGGGGATGGAAGGATACCCCTATGAAGAAAGGCTAAAGAGGTTAGGGCTCTTTAACCTGGAAAAGCGACGGCTGAGGGGAGATATGATAGAAGTCTATAAATTTTTTATTATTTATTTATGAAGATACCTTTTACATAGTCATATTGTATAAAACAATTAGAACCAATAATACAGCAAATAGTACAAAGAAAAATAAATATTTTAGAAACCAATACAAATAAACAGCCCACGTCTCGGGGAAAGTCTAAACAAAGCAAAGAAAACAATGAACATACAGAGAAAACAAGGCCAAACCTCGAAAGGATATAGCCAACTTCAGCCGGACAAAATTTTAGTACCCACACCGCCCACCTATTTAATCATGGTATAATACGGGCCTTTTCCCGCTCAACAATCCACTTTTCCAAATCGGATGAGGAAAAAAAGACAAATTTATCATAATGCAATGAAATACAACATTTGCAAGGGTACTTTAGAAAAAAGTGGCCTCCAAGGCAAGCACCCTCGGTTTTAACAGAAGAAATGACTTTCTACGAAGTTGGGTAGAACGTGATACATCTGGGAATATCGATACTCTATCACCAGAAAATTGGAACTCCTTCCTCTTGAAATAAGATTTCAAAATAGAAATCTTATCATCCTCAGAGGATAAAGTAACCAATAGAGTGGCCCTAGTAGTAATCACATCTTGTGTATCTTCTAAAAAAGCTGTTAAATTGAAATCAACTTTATCTGACATAGGTAACACCTCCTTATCTTCAGGACTAGAAGAAACATTAATAGGAAGATAGTAACATTTAATCACAGAGCAAGAATCAGCCTGAGGAAAAAGGAGAGTGTCTTTCAGATATTTCCTAAAGAGCATTATTGGAGACAACATTGAACAAGTGGGAAAATTCAACAAACGAAGATTCATCTTACAAGCTAAGTTTTCCAGATTCTCCAGCTTCTGATGCAAAAGAAAACTATCTTTGGCATGAGCGGCTGTGAAATCTGCAAACTTACTAACTTGAGGCTCTAGTTTCGCCAGAGCTGAGCCACAGGCTCCAATCTGGGAATCCAGGGACTGAAACCTTTGAACCGAATCCTTGGTAAATTGACATAGTTTAGGAACAGTCTCTAAAAGCATATGTTCCGTACGTGAGACAACAGTCCAAACATCCGAGAGAGAAACTGTGGAAGCGGACGGTTTGGGCGATAAGGGGGGAGGATGACTCCAAGAAACCTCATTAGGAAGCACTTTTAATGAGGACATAACAGGAGAGGCTTCCCCGGATAGTTCAAGAAAACCAGGGGGAAGCGGGGGGGTACGCTCGATTGAGCTTAGGCTCGCTCCTTCAGTGACAGGATCAAGAGGGTCAGTACCTGGAATGACGGGACGCGACGTAGAAACTAAATGTTTCTCAATTGCCTCTGCTTGAGGCTCATCAGCAGGAGGTTTCTTCTTGCGCTTGCCACCTGGCATACCTCCTCAGCTCACACTGAATAACTCCAAAACGGCTCCAAAGGGGCTCACAAGGGGCAAACAACCTCCTTTGAAACGTGCCCCTTAGAAGACGCGCCGATGGCTGAGCGCCGTACAAAATCAAAATTATAGTAGGACCTGGGGGGTGACGTCAGCCGACTGCCCGCAGAGCCGCCAGCCACGGAGCCAGCCTCCTCTCCTCCACTGTGTCCGTACGGCAGATGAAGACGCTCCCGATGAAAAACAGCAAGGCAAGGGCTTTAAGCCAGGACCTGGGGGTGACATCAGCCGACTGCCCGCAGAGCCGCCAGCCGCGGAACCAGCCTCCTCTCCTCCACTGTGTCTGGACGGCAGATGAAGACGCTCCCCAGAAGTCTATAAATTAATGAACGGAGTGGAACAGGTAAACGCAGATTGATTGTTTATGTTATCAGAATATAGAAAGACTAGGGGACATGCAATGAAACTACAGGGTAAACTATTTAAGACTAATAAAAGAAAATATATTTTTCACTCAACGTGTAATCAAACTCTGGAATTTGTTACCGGAGGATGTAGTAAAAGCTGTTAGTATAGCTGTGTTTAAAAAAGGTTTGGACAAGTTCCTAGAGGAAAGGCCCATAAACCATTATTAAGAAGGGACCCAGGATATCAATACAAGCATTATGGAACCTGTGTCTTTTGGGGAAACTGCTAGGTATGTATGACCTAGATTGGCCACTGTTAGAAACAGGATACTGGGCTTGATGGACCTCGGTCTGACCCAGTATGGCATATCTTATGTTCTTATGTTCATTATCTTTTGTTGTGCATTATTCTTGGAATTCCATGTAATGATCCATGATGTATCCATTTCCTTTTGTTTTGTGTCCTGATGTCCTTCCTTTGTGAGTTGAGATGTCTATGTCAATCAGACAATGTTAAGGGTAATATGAGTCAAACCATTACTTGAGATAAGAGAGCCTTCCTAAGAAATTTTGGTGAACAATTTCATTGAGGTTAATTTTATTTGCCATAAGCTGCCAATTATGTTTTGATATTTGTTACCCCTTAAGTAAAAAGATTAACTATACTTTGCATATTGTCGCAGTTGGAGAATAAATTACAAATATAATTAATGATATGCATATGTAAGTTGTGTACCTGTTGAGAGGTGTGTCTGTTAGGCAACATGCTAACTTTAATTTGATAGATATAGAGAAAAAGTGAAGAATGTAGATGCAAAATAGAACTATGTTGCAAGCTAGCTTGGGGCCCGATTCCGACATGAACATGTCGGCCCTCTGTGCGCCCGGTCGGAACCGAATGCACAGAGGGAGCCGTGATTCTGATCCCATGGTGCATGTCTAGTTCTGCGGGATCAGAATCGCGACCAAGCCCGTATGTGCAGGGTGGGACCCTGATTCTGTCTGGCCTGCACGTAAGACCTTGCCAGTTAGCTCAGTCATGGCTTTCCAATGGAGCCACGGTGCCATAGCCTCTGGTTGCCATGGCACCGTGGCACCATTGAAAAGCCACGATCCCCAGCCACCGGCTCCAAAGCTGCATTCCCTGCAGCCCGACCCCTGACCTGTCCTCCTAAGGCCAAGGTCAGGCTGCAAGGAATGTCCTCTGTCCCCCCGCCCTTACCGCGCCCCGGGCCCGACGTCCCCCACCAACCAGGGAACTTATTTCACCTCTGTGGTGGAATAAGTTCCTTGTTCAAGCCGCTGGCCCCGGAAATACAGGGCCGACATTGGAATCAGCCCTGTACATCTGGGGCCGATGACCGCCCACTACCCATTCTAACGTACAATGTGTGGGGAAGGTAGATGGGATCGGGAAAGGGCCCAAATAGCGGGGATTGACGTCCCAATGGGACGTCCATCCCAACTTTTTGTGCCTCGGAATGACTCCCTTGGTTTACATATATTTAAATAATTTGTAATAATTTAGTGTTAGCAGTAGATGTATTGTAGATTAGATTAGATAAGATAATTCTGTTTAGTAATTCTATATTGCCATTTGTAACTGTGCATGTTTGCCATTGTGAGGAATCAGGGATGATTGTGGTGGTGAGCTATGGTTCTGCAAATTATATATTACATGCACTGAGTCCTATGGCAATAATGAGGAGGATAACCAATATTTCCCAAGGACCATGTAAGTATTATTGGTCCATTGAAGGGTTCCAAATGTCTGGTTTGTGTGCCTCCCTGTATCAGGGCGCAGGTCTACGGTGCCCAGGATCAGGGTGTCCTAGTCTGAGATGCACTTGTCAAGAATATCCAGGGGTGCCTTGGGATCTGTGGGTCCCTGACTCAGAGATTTCATTTCCAGGGATTCATGCTGATTTTTTAACTCTCCATTTGACTCCATTGAAATCAATTGGAGCTTAGAACTTTATCTCCGGAGGAGGCATTTCAGCACTAATCAGAAACTGAAAAACTACACTAATCTTTAGCACAGCATTTTGTATGAGAAGTAATTCCATATCCAGGGCCAGCACTACCATTAGGCAAACTAGGCAGTTGCCTAGAGTACAGGCCCTCTGGGGTACCCATTGCAGCTGCTATTGCCCTTCTCTCGAGGAAAAACAGCAATGGCAATTTCTGCAAACAGTCCCACAGAGCTTACCTTGAAGCTTTGGTGCTGTGGGGCTGTTTATTTCCACCCCTCTCTGACTCTCAATGCTGACTTCCTGTTTGCATGAGAAGTCGGCATTGGGCATCGGACACTGGTGGAAGCAAAAAGCCCCATTGTGCCTAAACTTTAAGGTAAGCTCCATGGGGCTGTTTGCAGATATTACCATCGCTGTCTGTGCTGGAGAGGGATAGCAGCGGTGGCAATGGGCACCATGGGGGAGGGGTACAAGAGATGAGGTTCGCCTAGGGTCCTGTCCGAATCCAGTTTATTTGTATGCTTTTACATCCTAACTTTGTTAAGATGAGTACAATGGTTTACTTCTGTTTTATTGCTGATTATGGGCCCGATTCTGGGATGCGAGTTACATGCAGCCTCGCAAGCTGTCTGGGTCTGATTCCCTCTTTGACTCTCCCCTTTCGTCCTGAGCTTTAGGAGGGGGGTGAGAGGTGGTGTGATCTGGGCGGAGTGGGACAGACCAGCCCAGCTGGATGTAAAGGGCCGATTCAGGTCACAGCTCTGTACATCCTGCCGGGTCAAAGGTGGAATAAGCAGCACCGACCCAGCAATCAGGCCTGGGGATCCCCCCTCTAGAGCTGGGGCCAGGTGCGGGAGGGTCCCTGTCACCCGATCCAAGCCCCAGTAAGACAGCTGTGGGTCGGGCAGTGGGGAAGAGGGGGGCCTAAGCCACGGGAGTCGCTGGGGCCTGCAGGGAGGACGTCCCCGCAGGTGGCAGGGGCATACCAGTCTGTCCATGGGCCCAATTCTATGCACAACACCACGTTTTGTTCCCAATGTTCAGAATCGGGTCCTGACTGGCCCATCTTCCTCAGGGACATCCAGAAGTCCCCCTCTCTGAATCGGGCTCCACGTGTTTGCTATGATACTTGCTACCTCAGAAGTAATCAGCACAAACAAAATCAGTGCTACACTGGAAGTAAACTGCTGTACTAGCACATTTATTATGAATTCCCCCTCATGACCTTTAAAAAGACCAAAAAATATTTGTAATATATGAATGAGCATTTGAAACCTCAGAGACTTCCTCAGAGTTAAAGAGAAAAAAAAGTGATTTTAATAGAGCAGAAACTATATCACAGAATGGAATAGCCATATGTCCTACTAGTCAGCCATATAACAAAACTCCTTAGCAAACTGTTTATTTAATATGCATTATTTTGGAAGTGTTTAAGGTATGCATGCCTCAGCTATGCTATTGCATTTTTTTGTCAGTTTCTTCTTCCTCCAAGTTAGATTTTCAATCTATTTTAATATGTTTAATGTTTGTAGATCAATAAATTTCTCTTCACTTCCAAAGCTTACAAGGTCATTTGTTTCCCTTGTTTTCTTCTCTTAGTCCGTTTCTCCTGGGGTAACAAATCTGAAAATAGTACTTATAATTCATACAAAATATAATGAGGTTTCTTTTCTGTTTATGAACTTCTTCTGTATGAGAGGGAATGATACAGTCAGTCATGGCAGTTCTACCATGAAATTGGATTACAATTTAGGATTGTAATATGCAATCTAACTAAATCAATCTATCCACAGCTGGTAAAATCCACATTTCCTATTACAAAGTGTGAATCTGTTTGCCAGAGTCACAGTGCTTATAGCACATTAGAGTATACAAGTAAGATCCATTTACTAATTTTTAAAAAGTGATATTTCAGATGTACTGTAGACTGTGAAACAAAAATATGTAAGATATGAGAAATGTACTAACATTAGACCATAGTATTGAACAAATAGCTGGAAAGTATTTAATCTTACAGGAAGCTCCTATAGACTTCAAGGAAAGAGCTATCAATTCCACTATTTGGTAATGTAGACTAAGGGGGTTATTTTAAAAGACTTAGGGGTAAATTTGCTAATCAGTGATAGCCACTTCCATGAGATATCGAAGCTGTGCCCCATTGAATTCAATGGGGCCGCGGCTCTGATATCGCACGGAAGCCACTACAGCTGTTTAGTAAACATACCCCTTGGTCACGATTTGGACGTACAATCATGGAGGCATCCCAAGCGCAATTTTACAAATGTCTTTTAAAGACATCTCCAGTGCAGATGTAGGGGCCATGGCAAGGTGTGTTTGAGGTGTAGTGACAAGACAAAGGCAAGGCAGAGACATCCAAGTAGGTAGGAGATGTGGCAGATGTGTGTCTAGGGCAGTGCAATGGTCTTTGAGGTCCTCATTTTGGCAATAAAGCATCCAAGGCATGTAGAGAGGTTGACGCTTCACTACCCCTTAGTAAGCTGCGCAACCATAATGATAGTATCAATGAAATTTGAACCCTGGCTCTAGCCCACTACTCTAACTATTAGGCTATTCTTAGAAAGTTGGCACCTGGAATTCTATTTTGGGGATGTCTATGTAGACACTCCCATAGATATCCATATAGGGCACGTCCATGTTTGTAAAATTGTGCATGAACTTCGATGTGTCGGCTTTTTATTCAGATGTTCTGGCTTGGATGTCCCAGATTGCACTTGGTTTTCTTTTGTAAAATGCTACTTTAAAGTGTAAAATGTAATCCTGAATTTTTTTTTTATTTATGCAATTTCAATATATACAATTCTCAACAACTAGAGATACAAGTGCTATTGGGAAAAGGAAAAATGTAAGAAGAAAATGCATTAGCAATAGTTAAGGTAACACAACCAAGGGGGAAAAATCCTAAAAAGGAAATAAAATACAATTTTAAGAGAAAAAGAAAGAAACATTTCTTCCTCACCAAGATTACTTATCTCTTAAGTCCTCAACATTTCCAAACAGGTATATCAGAGAAACATTATTCCCAAGAAGAAACTTTATCAGAAAGAAAAGCCTCAAGCTGAGATGGTGAAGAAATATTTGTTTCTTTTTCTCTTATAACTGTATTTTCTTTTTCCTTTCTAAGCATTACCCTGACACTTTACTAGGTACTTACATAGGAAACTCAAATGAAAAGACCTCCCAGCAGCCAGCACACTAGATTTTAACTCTAGGAACATCTGGATACATTTGTATCCATTATCCACAAAAGGAAATATCATACTATTGAAAATACAATCTAAATAATTTTTGCTTATCCGTCTCTAGCCCTAAAATCACTACAAGTGTAGACCTAGTTGTTATATTGTCCACAGAGGACTCCAAACAAGCAGAGAGAACCAAACTATGCACTAATACAAACGAGTCCATACTACTTTGGACTCCAACTTTTTCTTAGATGGTAAATAAAACATCTGAGTCACCCGTATTTCCTCCAGAGTAACAATTTTCAAAAAATCCTTGAAATACATATGCCACAACTCAGCAGCAGATAAAAGTCTCAGTTTTGAGAAGTTTAAAAGTCGGATATTCCTTGACCAATTTGCATTTTCAGCCACTTTCATCTTGTAATGTAATGCCAAGTTATCCTTAACAAAACTTCCCTCTGCTGCTTGGACTGTAGACAGATGAACTTCTCTTTCCCATACTCATGAGAACATATTGGTGCTCTCTAGTTTAGTCATCACTTGCAGTGAGAGACTTGAGAAACAGTGCTCACTGCTGCCTCGCTATTCTGTAACACACTCAAAATGTCATCTAGGCCAATATTCTTGCCAGAAGACACATCTGTACAAATTGGGACCAAATCTGGCAGGGGCTGGGGAGGGAGGAAAAGGTTCTCCAGGAAACCACCATAGCTGGAACCACCTGGCCTGTACCAATGCATGAGTTACAGCAGCCAGATTCTTCTTCACCTCCAGCCACACCCGCAACCTCCCAACGTAGCTTTTCCTCTGCCTGGAATCAATGTTCCCTCTAATTTTCTGTAGGCTGTGTGCGCATAAAATATCAGCTGTGCAGCTTTTGAAGGAAGGTTAAATTTGTGTGCGCCACATAACAACACTCGGAGTTATATTTATTTATTTTATTTATTTATTTAACATCTCTTATATACCGCATATATATTTTAAAATTTGACTATACTATAAAAACTTATATACTTTAAAATTTGACTACACGTCAGAATACAGTATGTACACCACATTGATTGCACTATAAAATATTGTAGAACTTGTGAAAACTGGAAATACTCAACAACTTTTCAATTTTAAGACGTCTGTGTTGTTTTCTATCAGAATCAGAACCGTAATTTTTGTGCGCTCTGTTGTAAAGTATGTGCGCTCGCTCGGCGAGATGTGTGCGTGCGCACACACGCACAGCTTAGAGGGAACAGTGCCTGGAATGCAGACTCAGCTACTGCGCTCAACTGAAAGGGAGCCGGAATGCTGTCAGAGTCCTCTGAGTATCAAACAAGCTGCGGTGTGTGCGTGTGTGTGTGGGGGTGGGGGGGGGGTGGGGTCCACCTGAGCTGAGAGACACATCCAGCTCCTCTAGAAGACATCCCAACTCTAGGCTTGCAGCAGACAAAACAGATGCGGCAGAAGCCACATTCAGATCAATTGGACCACTAATGATCAGCTGCTTCTGCTGCTCTTGCTGCTTCCCATTCTTTGCCTTCCTCTTATGAGCCATAGAGGGAATTTTCCAACACCAAGAAAAAAATTAGAGGAAGGGGAAGCGTCTTACTATGTGTCTGATCATGGCACCATCTTGGATTCTCCCCCCGTAATCCTGAATCTTGATTTTTCCTTGCTCAAGTACTGGTATCCATGCACATGAAGGCCAATTCCATTAAGTGTGTCCCCTGCCTGTCTGACTGGTCAGAATCAGGGCGTGCTCCGATGTACCTGATTCTGGTCCTGTGGGGGCTAGACGTGTCCGTGGGATCAGAATCAGGTCTACCATCCTGGACATGCAGACTGTGCCCAAATTCTGGCCACCCAGATGTCCAGCAATTCTCTGGCTAGCCCAGTCAGGCTCCTGCATGGATTGGCAGTGGTATGGCATCCTGTTGCCATGCCACCGCGGCTCCATGCAGGAGCCACAATAACTAGCAGAATGTAAGATTCTTCTTTCCCCATAGCCCAACCCCAGATCAGGCCTACTGTGGCCAGGGCCAGGCTATAGGGATCCCCTTGCACCCTCTCACCTTTGTTTCTGGGCCCGGGCCACCAATTGTCCTCTATCCAGGGGGACTTATTCCACCTCTGAGATGGAATAAGTCTCCATGCAAATGGCTGAGCTACCATGGAATTGGCCTTGTACATCTGGTGTCATGTCCATGCCTACAGCCCACCCTTGCTCCATCTACAGACTGCCCTCTTCTGCCCACAAACAGAGCTCCCCACACAAGCTGTCTATATGTGCGGGGAGCTCTGTCAGCAGGGTAGCCATACTGGCATTTAGCAGGGCAGGACATCCAGATCGTATGTCCATCCCTAATAAACGCGGGTCAGAATCTACTCCCTAGAGAAGATTTCCATTTCTTGAATAAAACAAAAATAACTTTATTAGCTAAGGAACATTTCAAAATTTTGTTCACCAAAATAAGCATAATTACAGACAGAGTGGGTAGTTCTGTGACTAATACTGAATTATAAAACTTACTTTGTACATAATAGCTGAAAGTTTTGATCTAAACCTACAAGGGACTAGAGATGGCAGAAGATTTTCCATTGGCAATTGAACAAAAATATGTAGGCTTTACAATCAGTTTAAATTTTATTAAAAAATCTGTAATAGATATTGGAACAGCAATGTAAGAACAGAGAGCCTTTATTGCTATACTAACATCCGGTAATAACGGCACCTCTGATGTAACCTACTGTTATTGCTGACTCTTGA
Source organism: Ichthyophis bannanicus (assembly GCA_033557465.1). NCBI lineage: Eukaryota > Metazoa > Chordata > Amphibia > Gymnophiona > Ichthyophiidae > Ichthyophis > Ichthyophis bannanicus. The sequence goes on from CM066035.1 coordinate 487,430,564, forward strand.
TATAAGATATTGTTGTATCTTGATGTTACTATTGCCTGTTCACTATTTTGACTGGTAGAAAAATGGTATACCAAAACCAGTTAAATAAATAAATAAATAAAACATTCTTTAAATTGGAAGATCTTATTATTTAGAGTTGAAATCTAGATAGTTCAATGTTTTGCAAGGTTATGGGAAATGTGATCTATGTTTTCAGTTTTTATGTCCTACTTTATATGAATAATCATGAAGTGAACATAAAAAATGACCCATGCCATGATAAGTTATATCAAGAGCCTTTGAGTCCAGTATGACATAACACAGCATTGAGAAGTAGTCTAATGGTTAGAGCATTGGGCTGAGTACCAGGAAAAACCATGTTTGAATCCCACAGATACCACTAGTAAACTTGAAAAATCACTACATCCTCCATTGCCTTAAGTACAAATTTAGATAATAAGAGTGGTAATAATCAGCACATCAAAGGAAAGAGGAGTCTGGAAAAAATGCAAGCAAGCCAACCACAAATTTGCTGGAAGGCAATGAGAACAAATGCTCAAAGTCTAGCCAACAATGTGGCTATTGCATGCTTTAATGAATTGTGTGAATGGAATTTAGCCATAGCTGGCTATAATTTATTTAGAAGAGATAGCCAAAAAGGAGGAGGAGTAGCCCTATATGTCAAAAGCAATATTAAAGCTGCTGAAATGCAGGGATGTGGAGAAAAGAAAAAGCATTATGTACAGTGTTAGAAAGAGGAGATGACACTATCGTTCATACTTGTATAGTCTACAAGCCTCCAACTCAAACTGAGGAAATGGATAGATACTTGATAATTGATATTGCAAAGGCAGCAATGAAGGAAGAAGTGATCATATTGGATGACTTTAATTTACTAGATGTGGACTGGAGCATTTGTTCTGCAAATCTGCAAAGAAGTAAAAAGATTGTGGAAGCCTTCCAAGAAGAATTGCTCAGATAAATGGTGATGGAACCAACCACAGAAAGTTCAATGCTGGATTTAGTACTCACCAATGGAGATAGTGTCAAAAGTCTAGGTGGGTGCCCATGTGAGCAGCAGAGATCATCACACGGTGTGGTGTGAGGTAAAAGCCAAGGCAGAGTCCAATGACAGCAAACTCAAAATCCTAGACTTCAAAAATGCTAAATTCAGTAAAATGGGAAAGTGTCTGAAGGAGAAGTTGGCAGGATGGGAGGAGATTAGGGAAGTGGAATTGCAAACTAAAAAAGGCTATAAAAGGGGCAACCGATACATAAAACAAGAGAAAAAGGAAACCTATATGGTTCACCAGTGGCTGCACAAATAAAGGCAAAAACCACAGCTTTCATGAAATTCAGCAAATCACAAAAAGAGGAACACAGAAAAGAATACAAAATAAAACTAAAAGAGACAAAGAGAAAAATAATGATAGCAAATGAAAAGGCGGAAGAAAAGATGGTTAAAGATATGAAGCATGGGGACAAAACGTTTTTCAAATATATTCAGGAGAAGAGGAAGATCAGAGGTGTAATTGTAAGACTCAAAAGAGTCGAGGACAGATATGGGGAAAGAGATATCGAAAAAGTGAAAATGCCAAACAAATACTTCTATGCTGTATTCACGAAAGAAAATCCTGGAGGAGGACTATGTATGATTGACAAATATACAAATGGGCATGGAGTTGATTCCACACCATTCACAGAACATGATGTTTTTGGATAGCTTGCAAAACTGGAAGTGGACAAGGCCACGGGACCAGATGGGATACATCCCAGGATACTGAAGACATCAGAGAATATCTGCAGGGCCTGTGTTTTTAATGGATCCTTAGAGACGGGAGAGGTTCCATAGAACTGGAGAAGGGCTGATGTGGTATCTCTTTACAAAAATGATAATAGGGAAGATGTCACTAACTATAAGTTGATAAGCCTTATCTCTGTGGTGAGAAAAGTAATGGAGGTGCTCTTGAAAGTAAGAATAGTGAACTTTCTAGAAACCAATGGATTGCACGATTCGAAGCAACATGGTTTTACTAAAGGACGATCATGGCAAACAAATTTGATTGAGTTCTTTGACTGGGTGACCAGAAAATTACAAGGGCATGCGATGGATGTTATATACCTAGATTTCAGAAAAGTCTTCAATACTATTCCTCATAGGAGACTTATCAGCAAACTGAGCAGCCTGGGGATAGGTCACAATGTGGTGAACTGGATCAGAAATTGGTTGACTGACAGGTAACAGAAGGTGGTGGTAAACGGAACTCACTCAGAAGAAAGGAAGGTGCATAGAGGCGTGCCTTAGGGATCAGTCCTGAGACTGATACTGTTCAATGTATTTGTGATTGATATTGGGGAAGGAATGAATGGAAAAGTGTGCCTATTTGCAGATGATACAACAATTTGCAACAGAATGGATACTTCTGAAGGGAATGGAGAATATGAGGAAAGAGCTACAAACACTGGTCTAATGCTTTGCAGTTGAGTTTTAATGCACAGAAATGCAGAGTCATAGACTTGGGATACAAAAATCCAAAGAAATTATATGCAATAGGGGGAGAGAGGCTGGTATGCATGGTCCAGGAGAGGGGCCTCGGAGTGCTAGTGCCTGAGGATCTCAACGTGGTGAAACAATGCAACAAGCCCCTAACCAAAGCCAGAAGAATGCTGGGCTGCATACCGAGAGGAATAACCAGCAGAAAGAAGGAGTTATTAATGCCCATGTACAAGTCATTGGTAAGGCTTCTCTTGGAGTATTGTGTTCAGTTTTGAAGACTTTATCTCACAAAGAATATAAAAAAAACAGCTACTACTAATCATTTCTATAGCGCTACAAGGCATAAGCAGGGACTGTAAGAAACAGTCCCTGCTTGAAGACCTAAATATGTATACCCTAGAGGAGAGAAGGGACAGGGGAGATATGATACAGACCTTTAAATACTTAAAGAGTATTAATGAACAAACAAACCTTTTTCAAAGAAGGGGAAACTATAAAACTAGAAGGCATACGCATTTTGCCTGATGCATAGACATTTCAGCAATTACGACCAACTATAGTCCTGGTCTTTGTCTGATAATTACTGACAACATTGTTTAGCATTTTTACTCAGTCAAATTTGATAAAGACATGTTTATACTGACCTCTGATGCAGGCATCTATGCCGAAACTTGGCCAAGTTGGGTTTTTTAATAAAGTCTTATATCCGCGAAGATACCATTGGTGTGGCCATTGTTCGTCTTAACTCCTTTGGTGTGATGTTTACTGTTTGCGAAAGACTTCCTCTTTCCTTGCAGTAGTTTTTGTTACCATTAAGGATGTGGTTATTGTTCTAAGAGTAAAATTGGGTTTTCATATAAGGTTTGATGAACAGGTTATTTGTCTCACTCAATCCTCCTTCTGCTTACTGAGGAAAGTTACTGCAGTCAAATCCTTTCTGGATTAAAAAGATTTAGAATATTTTATTCATTGTTTAATTTTGAATAAGATTGATTATTGTAATTTCCTTTTAGCAAGCTAGTTTGACACTTCTAAATTAGTTGCAAATAGTATAAAATACTGCTTTGAAGCTTCCTTTTGAGCAAGAAAATGTTATAGAAGCATAGAAATATGATGACAGAAAAAGACCACATGGCCTATCTAGTCTGTCCTTACATAACAACTACAACAGTCCCCTTTTTACCTTTAGAGCTCCTCTGTGTTTGTCCCATGCTTTTTTGAATTCAGTTACTGTCCTCATCTCTACCACCTCCACTGGGAGACTATTCCACGGATCCACTACTCTTTCCATAAAGAAATATTTCTGCATATCACTCCTGAATCTATCTCCCTTCACCCTCATCCCATGTCCCCTCGTAGCAGAACTTGCTTTCAATTGAAAGAGGCTCTCTCCCTGAACATTTATGCCACGGAGGTATTTAAACATCTCAATCATATCACCTCTATCCCGCCTTTCCTCTAAGGTGTACATATTAAGATCCTTCAGTCTGTCCTCATATGCTTTATAATGAAGACCACTAATCATTTTAGTAGCCACCCTCTGCACCGACTCCATCCTGTTCACATCCTTTGAAGGTGCGGTCTCCAGAATTGCACACTATACTCCAAATGAGGTCGCACCAAAGACTTATACAGAGGCATTATCACCTCCTTTTTTCTGCTAGCCATTCCTCTCCGTATGCACCCAAGCATCCTTCTAGCTTTTGCCGTCGCCTTTTCTACCTGTTTAGCTACTTTAAGATCATCAGATACAACCACGCCTAGGTCCCGCTCTTCTTTAGTGGACAAAAGTACTTCACCCCCTATACTATATTGCTCCCTTGGATTGCTGCAGCCCAAATGCATGACCTTACATTTTTTAACATTAAATCCCAACTGCCAAATTCTAGACCATTCTTCAAGCTTAGCTAGATCCCTCCTCATGTTATCTACCCCTTCCTGGGTGTCTACTCTATTGCAGATTTTGGTATCATCCGCAAAGAGGCAAACCTTACCTGAAAGTCCTTCCGCTATAACACTAACAAAGATGTTAAAAAGAATCGGACCAAGGACAGATCCCTGGGGCACACCACTGATAACATCCTTCTCCTCAGAGTGAGCTCCATTTACTTGTACTCTTTGTCGCCTCCCACCCAACCAATTTCTAACCCAAGCAGTAACTTTAGGGTCCATCACTAGGGTGCTCAGTTTGTTTATAAGTCGCCTGTGAGGAACAGTGTCAAAGGCTTTACTGAAATCTAAATACACCACATCCAGGGCTCTCCCTCGGTCCAACTCCCTGGTCACACAGTCAAAGAAATCAATCAGATTTGTCTGACAAAACCTGCCTCTGGTGAATCCATGCTGCCTCAGATCCTATAATCCGCTGGACTCCAGAAACCTCACTATTTTCTCTTTCAGCAGCGTTTCCAATAATTTACTCACCACCGAAGTTAAACTAACCGGCCTGTAGTTTTCAACCACATCCTTACTTCCACTTTTGTGTAAAGGCACCACATGAGCCTCTCTCCAGTCCTTTGGAACCACTCCCGACTCCAACGAGGCATTGAAAAGGTCAGTCAGTGGAGCTGCTAGAACGTCCCCAAGTTCCCTCAGTATTCTAGGGTGTATCCCATCCGGTCCCATCACTTTCTCTACTTTAAGTTGAGATAGTTTCTCACGAACACAGTCTTTTGAAAATTGTTCAAGATGTCCTTTGCTTCTGTTCCTATTTGTGGGTGTTTTCTGAGGTCCTGCTCCTGGTTCTTCATCTGTGAACACAGAACAAAAATATTTGTTAAGCAATTCCGCTTTATCATTATCAGCTTCTACATATTCCTCCTCTGCACCCTTGAGTCTGACAATACCACTCTTGCCCTTCCTCTTCTCACTAATATATCTGAAAAATGTCTTATCCCCCCATTTTATTGCATTGGCTATTTCCTCCTCCTTTTGAATCTTTGCCTTCTTGACTACTTTGCTAGCTTCTCTAAGCTTTTCCAAATACAGATGCCTGTCTTCCTCTCTCTGTGATCTCTTGTATTTCATGAAGGCCTCCCTCTTTTTCTTCTCTTTTTCAGCTACTTCTTTCGAAAACCATAGCGGTCTCCTTTTCCTTTTACCTTTATTTACCATTTTAACAAAAAGGTTGGTTGCCCTTATAATATCCACTTTCAGTTTTTCCCACTGTTTTTCTCCATCCCTCAGCTGTTCCCATCCAACTAACGACTCCCTGAAGTATTGGCCCATCTTCGCAAAGTTAGTCTTCCTAAAGTCTAAGATCCTCGCCTTTGAATGGATTCTAACAGCCCTAGTCCTAATACTGAACCACACCATCTGGTGATCACTGGATGGAAAATGATCTCCCACTACAACATCAGAAACACTTTCACCATTGGTAAGCACCAAGTCCAGTATGGCCCCTTCACGTGTGGGGTCTGTTACCAATTGCCTGAATAGTTCTCCCTGTAGAGAATCCAGGATCTCCTTACTTCTAGATGATACTGCAGCAGGAATGTGCCAATCAACATCTGGCATATTGAAATCTCCTATCAGTAGCACTTCCCCTTTCCTAGCAATGCTGCGCATGTCTTCAATTAACTCTCTGTCCACCTCTTCCTCTTGTGAGGGAGGTCTGTATATCATACCAATGCAAATAGATTTCTCTTTCCCTCTTTCTAGTTTAACCCACAATGCCTCCCCTCTCCCTTTTAAGCTCTCTAATTCCAAAGCTTTAATAGTAGTTTTTACATATAGTGCCACTCCTCCTCCCCTACTTCCTACCCTGTCCTTTCTGAATAAAATATAGCCCGGTATAGTTACATCCCAATCATGGTTTTCTGTGAACCATGTTTCTGTAGCTGCCACTAAATCCAAGTCAGCTACTCCCACCAAAGCTTCAACATCAGGGATCTTATTTGCCATGCTACGGGCATTTATACACACTGCTTTCCATATGTTACCCCTGTTACCCATTTCCATAAAGTTATTTAATGTATGTACCTACCTGGTGGCTTTCATCATGTGACCCCTTTATTTTATGATGAATATTGGTAACCTAGGGGGATGTTTATTTATTTTTATTGTATTTATTTATTTGTTTTTATATACCGCGCTATTACAGATCAGTGTGGTTTACATGAAACATGAACGTGTTTTACAAATAACATTTGAGCAAGGTTTGAGCATTTGAGCAAGTTTGCTAAACTGCACAAACTGTTAACAGATAATGCATGCAAAATGGAGATAACATAATAATTTTCTGCACTATCTGCAGAAAGCATGTGCAGAGTGGGCAGAATTAGGGCAGAGTGGGCATGTCTGAAATGTGCAATTACCATGGGACTTAACAGCATGTAGTAACCATTGGATTTGCAGACAGTGCAGGTTCAACTAACCCCATCTCAATAGGTGCCATTAGCTTCATCCAGACTGCTGTCAGAAAGAGAGAGAGAGAGAGAGAGGGGAGATGCTAGATACAGGGTGGGTAGGGTGCGAGATACAATAGGGGAGGGAGAGGGCAGAAGCTAGATAGAGTGGGGGGTGCTGGATAGTGGGGAGAACAAGGGGGAGAGATGCTGGGCATAGGAGAGAAGAGAGAAATGTAGCATTATTGAAAGACTGTGGAATAAGAGGCTAGGGAAGGAGACAGAGAGATGGGGAATGGGAGAGTTGGAATTAGGGTTGAAAAACAGTAGGTAGATTGAGGAGTGGATGGTAAGAAGGAGGAGTGAATTCTAAACTGAGCCCATAGAGAGAGAAAGAAAAATAAATGCAGTATCTGAAAATTGGAGAGTGGCCAATGTAATGCCAATTTTTAAAAAGGGTTCAGGGGTGATCTGGGAAATTACCGACCAGTGAGCCTGACATCAGCAATGGACAAGATGGTAGAAACCATTATATAGAACAAAATTACTGAATTTGTACTGTAGGTAGTCATGGTTTAATGCATGAAAGCTAACATGGATTGAGCCAAGGACAGTCTTGCCTCACTAATCTCATACCTTTTTGAAGTGTGAATAAAATGGTAGATAAAGGTGAACTGGTTGATATATTGTATCTTGATTTTCAGAAAGCCTTTGACAAGGTCCCTTATGAGAGACTCTTGGGAAAATTAAAATGTCATAGGATAGGAAGCAGTGTACTATTGTGGATCAGGAACCAATTAAAAGATAGAAAGCAGAGACTAGGGTTAAATGGCCAATTTTCTCAGTGGAGAATGGTGAACAGTGCAGTACCCCAGGGATCTGTGCTGGGCCTGCTGCTTTTTAGCATATTTATAGATTACCTCGAAATGGGAATAACAAGTGAGGTGATCAAGTTTGCAGATGACAACAATTATTCAAAGCTGTTAAAACACAAGAGGATTGTGAAAAATTGCAAGAGGACCTTGACAAATTGGGAGACTGGGCATCCAAATGACAGATGAAATCTTATGTGTACAAGAGCAAAGTTATGCACTTAGAGGCACATTCAGAAATGTGCTTCCCCGGGCCATCCGGACATCTAGACATCCAAATGGCCCAGGGTTGTACCTGATTCTGCTCCTGTTGGGGCTAGACGTCCCCGTGGGAGCAGAAACACAGTACAGTGGCTGGACATCCGGAAGGTGCCTCGATTCAGACAGCCCAGACATCCAGCCACTTCCTCGGCTAACTCAGCCCCACTCCTCCATGGAGCCGCAGTGGCATGATGTCCTGTTGCCATGCCATTGCGGCACCATGTAGGAGCCATGATCACCAGCCGTCCCTCTAACATTCTTTCCCTGCAGCCTGACCCCCAATCAGGCCTCTTATGGCTGGGGTTGGGCTGTGGGGGACCTCCTGCTCCCCCTCATCTGTTTGGTCCAGCCCTGCTCCGCCGTCCCCCATCTAACCTGCCAACCCCGAATGTGCAGGGCTGACCTCAGAATCCATTTCCACATCCAGTTCAAACTTCTACTATTGACCTATAAGTGCCTTCATTTTGCTGCTCCTCACTACCTTTCCTCTCATCTCTCCCTACATCCCTCCTCGGGAACTCTGCTCTTCTGGCAGATTCCTTTTATCTGTGCCCGTCTCTTCCACTGCTATCCCCAGACTTGAATCTTTCTACTTTGCTGCTCCTTATGCCTGGAAAAAACAACCTGTCAGTACATCAGGCTTCATCTGTGGTCTGTTCAAATCCAGGCTAAAAGCGCATCTCTTTGAGACGGTTTTTGGATCCTGATCACTTTAGTTTGACTGCTTAGTTTCTTGTTCACCTCCTATGTGTTTCGTTACCATTCCCCTAGGTATATCCTTGTCCCTAATTGTTATGTTGTCTGCCTTGACTGGACTGTAAGCTCTTAGAGCAGGGACTCTCTCTTATATGTTTCTGTACAGTGCTGTGTATGCCTTGTAGTGCTATACAAATAATACGTAGTAATAAGTAGTCATAGTAGTAGCATCTGACTCCTCTGCTCTTGTATAAACTTCCTGTAACAGTCAGAGGAGAGTGAAATCATTTAAAACTTAAGACACTTTAAAGACATTGCTTAGTATTGCATTCTCCTGAAAATTGTGGTTATTCTTAATTTGCAGCTTATCTCATGGTGGGGACTTCGCTTTGTTTCAATTCAGTTGTTTTGCTATGTGCTGACTTGCATGCTCTTGTTTTTTCCTGTCCTACAGAAAATGTTACCGCAGAGGAAATTTTATGAGTATAAATTATATCTGCCTTTCCTTATGCTTCTGTCTATGGAATATAATAAATATTATAAATAAAATTGTGAGTAAAGATTCACCCCTTTTGCTGCTAATTCATTCTTTTGAGAATAAGAGGGATAGTTACTAAAGTGTGTTATGGGAACAACACATGATATTTGCCCCTTACTACATGGTAAGGGACACAAATGTGCATAATTTCTCTATAATGCATACTTCTTTACCACCGCACTGAATACTGAGATGCAAAATATCTCAGTATTATTCATATGGAATAGCACTGCTTGCATTGAACACCGCAAGTTGCATTATTCTTGAAAAAAATAATGCCAGCTCAAAGCAGACAATATTGTTCCTGGCTGAGAGCAATAGGCTGCTAACTCATGGCTGTCTTAAAAGGGCTGGGATGATCTTCAGTGATGACCCCCACCCAACCCCTCAAAGTGAGCAGCAAAAAGGCTCCTATAGACGATGGCCCTCTCTAGTAGATGAGCCACCCCCAGAAGGCACTCTCAAGTAGTGTAGTCCCCAAGAAGGCACCCTAACAAAAAATAGCCTGCCCCCTCCAATGAAGGACACCCCAAATACCCCCACTCTTCCTTAGGCTCCCAGCCAATCATTGGGGGTGTACTAGGTTCAAATTGATACCACTTGAACCCTAGCAGTATTCTTGTGCTACTAATACTAGGGTTCAAGTTGCCATATAAAAACACATTATTTTTGGTTTAATGGCCATTTTTATGTTCGGATGCATGGAATTGCTATGGGCGATGCTTCTGCTCCTTCAGTTGCCAAAACCCACGCTAACTGCATAGCACACTTTAGTAAAAGGGCCCCTTAGAAGTGATAAATTGTGAGATTTTACAGCAGTTTAATATTCAGCCCTCAAAAGTTTTAAGAATTACATAAACTAGAAGCAGAATTTGAAAGAAACGTTGGGTTAACAACGTTGGGTTTGTCAGACAGCTGCACCTATGAGAATAACTTTCAAACTCTATTTCTGAAGTGTCAGAGCACTGGGTCACTATAAATGTGGTAGTTGTTCCGTATATGCTGTGATGCTTTCACTAATCCCACACATGGCAGATGTCATAAGTCATTTGACCACATGGTCTTCCATCAGTTATTTATGTGATAAGGTGTCCAGATGATAAAATAGGTGTGGGCAAAGCCATTTGTATCTTGAAAATTAGATTAATAGAATATCACAGTTATTTCAAATGATACAGCAGGGATACTCAACTTTTGCAGTACTGCAAAGAAATGAAACATCTTTCTTGCTGTATAACTGATCATGTTTTTTTCCATCTTTGGGGTGGTGATTGTGGATTGATACTGTGTAGATTTGAGCAACATTTGAATTTTAAGCTAATCTCAGTGAACTGTCAGGGATTTAATACTGCTATTGAATGGCATTATTTTTTTCTAAATTAGTCCCTTGAAAGTGCTCTAGACATCTGATTGCTGTGTAGACTTGAGTACTTCTAATTTGTTTTAGTTCAATTACTATCATTGGCAAAAGGGCCCTTTTACTAAGATGCTGTTAGTTTTTTCACTTATTGCACATTTTGTGTGAAAACTAATGCACAGTAAGTGCAGAAGTCATGCACTACCTAGTGGGGGGTATGCCCAGCATATTACTGGCAGTTACTGCACAGAAAAGTACCATACAGCAGTATTCTCAATTAGCGCAGGTGCACTTAACATCATACACTGTGGTGGCGTTAAGTGTACCACAGTTAATTACAGCATCGACAGCATACACTATGGGGCTTGTTTACAAAGCCGCGTTAGCGGTTTCTGCTCGTTAACGATCGGAAACCACTACCGCGGCTTTGTAAACAAGCCCCTGTGTACCTCAGCACTAACCATATGTGCTCTCCATGCCTCCTCTCTGCCCCTAACCGGCCCATTCCCTACCCCATCACATGTTAATCGCAGTGAAAGGTATATTCAGGGGCACTAACACGGTTAGTGCCACTAAATATCCACGGCTGCCATCTCTACATGCCCTGATGCCACCTGCTTAGCATTCAGGTGTTCTGAGGTGCAGCAGAGGTGGTGCCAATCAGCAGTTGGGAGGAGGAAATATTGAGCTGTTGTCCACTTAACAATATGTGGAGAAAGCTAGGCACAGGTAACTCTGGCCTATCTTTCACCACAAATGGGCAAGGATTCAATATTGGCACTACCCAGTTACCGCTGGGCAAAAGCAGCTAACCTGGATATTCAATGTCAGGAGTGGATATGGCCCTAGCAGTGAATATCCACAGGGTTGGCTCTATAATGAGGCCGAGTGAGGCGGTAGCCTCAGACGGCAGCTTTTTGGGGGCAGTAAAAATTGTCCCAAAAAAGACGCCTCACTCTGCCTTCCCCCCCCCCCCCCAAAATAATACAGCTGCAGAAGCTGCTGCTGTTGCTGCAGTGGCGGCAGCGGCAGAGTGAAGTGCCCCGTGGCCACCGCCTCCCCGGAAGAGCCCTGACAGCGTTTCCCCTCCGTGCCGACTCAGCTTTGCAGAGCTACACAAAGGGAGAATGTTTCCCTTTCCCGTGGCTCTGTTAAAGCTCAGCCCTCTAGCGCTGATGGGAAACAGGCATGATGTTGTTTCTCTTGAACCTTAGTAATTTTTTTAATGTTTGTTTTCCACAATTTGTTGTTTATATTGCCTTTCTGTGTTATCATGTCTCTCTATACAAGTTTTTTGAGAGCTCCTATTTAGTATATTATAGTTCTTCAATGCGCTGATGATTTTGTCCTTTGTAAAAAGATGCCCTTTTTGTGGTATAATTCATTGAAAAGGTGAACAGGTATAATTTAATAATAAATGATAAATTATTATTCATTCCTTTAGTCTTATTGCTGAGAATACTAATCATGAAAAACTCTTTTGGTATTTGTGTGGCTGAAATTTATAACTCCACATGGTGCATCATGAAATTACCAGAAGCAAGTTGAAGGTCACAGTATCCCAGTCCATTTTGAAATGTAAATTTATGTATCTGAAAATGGCAGATGTAACATATGTGGTTGTATGGTAGCAGACATATTCCAAAGTAAGGAAAGAATACGTTAGAAATGTAAGATAGGCTACAAAAAATATGTGTGCTATTAGCAAAATTATATTAATCAAGTTAAAATATATGATTATGGAAATATGTTTTATAAAATGAACTATGGGACTAATGCAGCCACAACTGAACAGATCTTTTAACATTTTTAAACTGTATATGTTTGAATATTTTATCATACAGTAATTTATTTCATTGATCCTCAAGACCTGTCCAGCTTGTGGGCATGGAGACCACATGCTTTAGTGCACAACTCTTTTAGAGGGCCAATTTCTCCAAATGTGTTAGTTTTGCAGATAAAATGGCATTCAAGAACCTCACTCCTAAGCCAGAGTGTGTGAAATATGATCTCAGTCTCTCAAATTTACTGCTAATGCACTTCAACAGGCTTGCGTTGTGCCAAAGCGAGATTCCTTCTGGAGTTCATAACGTGTATAGGCAACTTGTGAAGGTGCGATTAGAAATTCCTCTTAAGGCTCCCAATAGGATGGGATATATTTCTGTATCTTTCTGCCACATTTTTTTAGGCTCTGACTGCATTCCTTGTTATTTCTGGATTGTCTTCCTCTCCATATAATTCACAGAATAATTGCTTGGAACCAACACCTCTATTATCAAAGCCATTCTGTTTTTTTTCTCATAAGAACATAAGAACATAAGAAATGCCATACTGGGTCAGACCGAGGTCCATCAAGCCCAGTATCCTGTTTCCAACAGTGGCCAATCTAGGTCATACATACCTAGCAGTTTCCCCAAAAGACACAGGTTCTGCAGTGCTTGTACTAGGCCAAGCATTGATATCCTGGGTCCCTTTTAATAGTGGTTTATGGACCTTTCCTCCAGGAACTTGTCCAAACCTTTTTAAAACCCAGCTATACTAACAGCCCTTACTACATCCTCCGGTAACAGATTCCAGAGTTTGATTACACGTTGAGAGAAGAAATATTTTCTCCTATTTGTCTTAAATAGTTTACCCTGTAGCTTCATTACATGCCCCCTAGTCCTTCTATATTCTGATAGCGTAAACAATTTATCCACGTTTATCCGTTCCACCCATTCATTAATTTATACACCTCTATCATATCTCCCCTCAGCCGCCTCTTTTCTAGGTTAAAGAGCCCTAACCTTTTTAGCCTCTCTTCATAGGAGTAGCCTTCCATCCCCTTCACCAATTTGGTGGCTCTTCTCTGTACTTTTCTAATAACTCTATGTCCTTTTTAAGATACGGTGACCAGAATTGCACACAATATTCAAGGTGCGGTCGTACCATGGAGCGATACAGAGGCATTATAATATCCTTTGTTTTATTCTCCATCCCTTTCCTTAGGATACTAGCATTCTATTTGCTTTCTTGGCCGCCGCTGCACACAATGGGCGGAGGGTTTTAACATGTTATCCACGATGACTCCTAAATCTTTTTCCGGGGTGGTGGTTTCTAATGTGGAGCCTTGCATCTTGTAACTATAGTGTGGGTTGTTCTTTCCTAGGTGCATAACTTGTGCACGTGTCTGTCCACATTAAATTTCATCTGCCATTTGGATGCCCAGTCTTCCAATTTATCCAGATCCTCCTGCAGTTTTCCACAATCCTCTTGGGTTTTAACAACTTTAAACAGTTTTGTGTCATCTGCAAATTTGATTACCTCACTAGTTATTCCCCTTTTCCAGGTCATTTATGAATATGTCAAAAAGTAGCGGACCCAGTACAGATCCCTGGGGTACTCCACTATTCACCTTTTCCATTGGGAATATTGGCCATTTAGCCCTACCCTCTGCTTTCTATCTTTTAACCAGTTCCCGATCCACAATAGTACACTGCCTTCTATCCCATGACTTTTTAGCTTCGCCAAAAAGTCTCTGATGGGGGACCTTGTCAAAAGCTTTCTGAAAGTCCAGATACACTATATCAACCGACTCACCCTTTGTCTACCTGTTTAGCACACCTTCAAAAAAACAGATCAGATTAGTAAGAAAAGATCTGCCGTGTCTAAAGCCATGTTTGGCTGTCTCCCATTAGGCCATGACTATCTACATGCTGTGTAATTTTTGGTTCTTTATGATGGCTTCTACCATTTTCCCTGGTACTGACGTCAGGCTCACCGGTCTGTAATTTCCCGGGTCACCCCTGGAAACCCTTTTTAAAAATTGGTGTTACAGTTGGCGACCCTCCAATCTTCAGGTATTACAGATGATTTTAAATGAAAGTTCACAGATTACCAATAACAGGTCTGCAATCTCATATTTCAGTTCTTTCAACACTCTGGGATGTATACCATCCGGTCCAGGTGATTTGCTACTATTCAGTTTATCAATAGTTGTAATATATCTTCACGGTGTATCGATATTTCTCTCAATTCCTCTCTGCAGTATCACCTTTAAATCCCACTTCAGTCTTGGGTAACACACCTACATCTTCCTCAGTAAAGACCGAAGCAAAGAATTCATTCAGTCTCTCTGCTATAGCCTTGTCTCCTCTTACTGCCCCTTTTACCCCTCTATCATCTAATGGTCCAATTGACTCTCTCACAGGCCTTTTTGCTACGAATGTACTTGAAAAAAGTCTTTATTTCGTGTTTTTGCTTCCGTAGCAAGTTTCTTCTCAAATTCCGCTTTGCCTGCCTTATCAATGCTTTTGCATTTAACTTGCCAGTGCTTGTGCTGTTTCCAGTTTTCATCATTTGGCTCTTTTTTTCCATTTTCTGAAGGTTGCTCTTTTGGCAGCAACAGCCTCTCTGACCACACCTTTAACCCATCAGGGCAGTTTTTTGGACTTTCTTCCACTTTTCTGAATGCGTGGAATACAGCTGGTCTGGGCTTCGAGGATAGTATTTTTAAATAACACCCAAGCTTGCTGTAAGTCTTTAACCTTTGGAACCGCTCCTTTTAGTTTTTTCCGAACTATATTCCTCATTCTATCATAGTCACCCTTTTGAAAGTTAAAAGGTAGTACTGTGGATTCCTTACTATCTGTCCTCCACTGATTAAATCAAACATGATCATACTATGATCACTATTGCCAAGTGGTCCCAACACCCTTATTTCTTGCACCAGATCTGGCGTTCCACTAAGGACTAGGTCCAGTATGGCTTCCCCTCTGGTCGTCTTCATGAACCAGGCTGCTCCAAGAAGCAGTCATTTATTTCATCTAGAAACTTTATCTCTTTAGCTTGTCCTGCTGTGACACTGTCCCAGTCGATACCGGGTAATTGAAATCACCCATTATTACTACTCTGTTGTGGCTTTTGTTAGCTTCCTTGATTTCTTGAGCATTTCATCATCAATTTGTTTCATTCTGGCCAGGTGGTCGATAGTATACTCCCACTGCCATCACCTTCCCCTTCATAAATTGGAATTTCAATCCATAGAGATTCTACAGCATATTTTGTTCCCTGCAAAAACTTAATCCTTTCGACTCAATGCCCTCTCTAACATAGAGCGCAACCCCTCCACCAATTTGTTCAGCTCTAATCATTACGATATAGTTTGTATTCCAGGTATCACAGTGTCCCACTGGTTATCCTCCTTCCACCATGTCTTGAGAGTGCAATCATATCTAACCTCTCATTTAATGCTATATATTCTAATTCTCCCATCTTATTGTGTTAGGACTTCTAGCATTGGCATACAAGCATTTTAGAGACTGCATTTTATTAATATTAATCTGGCTATTGGTAGGCATGGGTAATTGGGAATCTTTATGCTCTGTCTGCTCCTTACTCAAGGGCATTTGGGCTACTATACTCCCTTTTGGAACCTCACTGCTTTTGGTAGTATCCTTCAAGGATACCTTTGTCCGAACCGTGCGCTCCTGGGTGACTGTCGGCTTTTCCCCTATTTTATAGTTTAAAAGCTCTCTATCTCTTTTTTAAAGGTTAATGCCAGCAGTCTGGTCCCATCCTGATTAAGGTGAAGCCCATCCCTTCGGAAGAGCCCCCCCTTTCCCCAGAATGTTCCCCAGTTCCTAACAAATCCAAACCCTCATCCTTGCACCATTGTCTCATCCACGCATTGAGACTCCGGAGCTCTGCCTGTCCTTTTGGGTCCTGCACGTGGAACAGGAAGCATTTCGGAGAAACGTATCCTGGAAGTTCTGGATTTCAACTTCCTACCTAAAGAGCTTAAATTTAGCCTCCAGAACTTCCCTACCACATTTTCCTATGTCATTGGTACCAACATGTACCAAGACAGCAGACTCCCCCCCAGCACTATCTATTGATCCTATCTAGGCGGTGCGTGAGATCTGCTACCTTCGCACCAGGCAGGCATGTTACCAGGCGATCCTCACGTCCACCAGCCACCCAGCTATCTACATTCCTAATGATTGAATCACCAACTATAACAGCTGTCCTGACCTCCCCTCATGGGACATGGCCCTGGAGAAACGTCCTCGGTGCGAGAGGGTTGTTTACATCACCTGGAGGACAGGTCCTAGTTACAGGATCACTTCCTGCCACACCAGGGTGATGCTCTCCTGTCACGTGACCTCTCTCCTCCATGGCAACAGGGATGCTGCCAGACTGGAGGTGGGACTTCAGGACTATATCCCTGTAGGTCTCGTCCATGTACTTCTCTGTCTTTCTTATGTCTTCCAGGTCTGCTACTCTAGCCTCTAGAGAACGGACTCGTTCCCTGAGAGCAAAGAGCTCCCTGCACTTAGTGCATATGTAGGACCTCTCACCAACTGGGAGATAATCATACATGTGACACTCGATGCAAAAGACTGGAGAACCCCCATCTCGTGCTGGACCTCTGACTGCATCTTAGTTTAAAGCTTGTGTTTAGGTCTTTTAAAGCGGTATATAATAAGGATTGGTGTAGATGCTTATGCTAATAAAAGTGTATCTAATACCCCTAATACACCCTGTGTACCTGAAACTAATTAATCACAGGTCCTCTGTGTATGACTGATTTGGATTAAGAGCTGCACCTGAGAGCAGCCCCTTTCCTCTAAGATGTCCCAGTACCTATAACACTACAATTTCCCCAGGGGTGGGTGGGTGCTGGGGAGGGAGGGGGGGAGATAAGTCCTATTAAAGAGGGCAGTTACAAGGTACCCTGTCCTGAACCCTCAGCAGGGGGATGGGGGTACCACACAAGGCCCAATAAGTCAGGTTTCCTCACATTCCAGCTTCTTATCCATTGGAACAGGATTGTCCCAAGTGATTTTACTGTCAGATATCTTAAATGTTTCTTCCCCATGTGGAGAACAGTTTAAAAACCATTGCTGACTGTAAAATGGTGCTTTATGAGTAGAAATAGCCATTTATAAACTGTGGGGTCCTTTTACTAAAGTCCATTATAATATTGCACTTAATGCTCATTTAGAGTGAAAACTAACATGTGTTGAGTGCAAAATCTCCTAGGTAACTATTGGGAGTATCATCAGCATGTTATCAGAAGTTTTTGCATGGGCGCATACCCTAATAAGTGGTGCAATTAACAGGGGGGAGGGGGAGGCACTTATCATCACCATAAAGGTGTCACTAAGTGCATCTGTGCTAATTGCCACAATGACAGCACATTATACGAGTTATGTACTCCTATAATGTGCCTCCTACCTCCACACTCTGCCTATTCCCCACCCTTTTGCACGATGGACAATAAATGTATGATTTAGCACCCAGTAATTGTCCTGCCTGTGCATTATCTGTCACTGAGAGCTGTTACCACCCACTTAAATACACATGTCCTATATATATGTCCTATATATAAAATGTCCTGTAAATACATAAAGTTATGTGCATACATCTTCACTTCACTTAGACTGAGAAGGGATTTTTGGGCACAAGGTTGCAGAGGAGTTTTAATTTATACAGATATAGTATAAAATATGCACATATTCATGTTAATTAACCTAGGAAATTGTGCATGGTAAAAAACAGGTGTATCTGTAAATGCATACATTTCCAAGAGCACTATTCAAGATGGAAGTATAAAAATCCAATTGTTAGTAACAGAGAATGTATGCATGTACTAATTGCATATGTGCTCAGTAACAAAATTACTCCCATAGGACACTTACGAAAATGTCGAGAAACACATCTATTTTATCCTTATTTTATAAATTCCAAAACATAAATACATAAAGGCACATTTTACAAGGGATGTCCAAGCCAGAGCGTCAGAAAAAAAAACAGGCATATCCAAGTTCGGGCATGATTTCACAAACATGGATGTGTCTGATATGGACCTCTATGGGGATGTTAACATAAACATCTCCAGAAACGTATTCCAGAATGGGGGCATCTAACGGCCTAGTGGCTAGAATAGTGTACTAGAACCAGTATGGCCAAAGGTCAAATCCCACTGCTGCTCCTTGTGAATTTGGGTCAATCCAAAGCTTTTTTAGAGGGGATGCATGGTAGTTTGGAGTACCAGCACTTTTTACATTGCCTGCTAAAATCGACCTATGGTCCTCATGTATTAATGAAAGAACCCTGCATATGAGTACTGGCACCTTTTTTTCTAGGAAAAATACACTGGGTGAGTCATTGAACTCTTCATCTTCTCTACACTGTATGCTTTATTTATTTATTTTATTTTTTATTTATTTAACAATTCTTATGGCCAAAACAAGCACTTGTCCAATGCCTATTTGTGCCTGGAGCAGGTCTAAACTTGGATGCAGAAGTCCCAGATGTTTCTGAAATCAAGCAGGGATGTCTAAGTCCATTGAACAACCAAAGACACACCTCTTTCATGCCTCATGCCTACTTGGATGTCTCCATACCGGAGACATATTTAAAAGCCATTTGTGACATGGATCTGGGAATGTCTCCATGATTTGAACGTCTGCATTCATGTTTTCGAGCATCCAAATCATGACTACTACTACTATTAATCAATTATATAGTGCTACATCCTCACTTGGTTTGCAGCTTATCATGCTGTGAGGGCTTGTGTGCATCAGTGATGCTGAGAGCTAAGCTATGAGTAGATTAGCTACTGGCAGAGTCTCCCAAGATAGACAGATCTCAGCTGAGATGCCAGACTAAGACAAACTACCCATCTGGGCAGCAGCAGACTGGGATGGTATTGTAAGCAGTTGAGCATATTTTTGTGACAAATGCAACAACACTGGAATTAACTGTGCAGAAGAAAGGCTTAGCAAATCTACTTCTGTATCTTGCCTCGAAAACCCTGTGCATAGTCACAAAACAAATTGCACTATAATGCTGGAAGATGAGACCCCAGGTTGAAAGGTACTCAAATTGCTACTGGGGATGAACTGAAGACTTCTCAGAGTAAAGCCAGCATTTATGATGTGATTGGATCTGCTGAAGTAGCTGTGCATGAAAAGAGAGTCAGAAGTTGTAAAGATATCTTACATATTGGACATGGAATGTACGAAGCATGAACCAAGGGAAGTTGGAGGTAGTCAAGAATGAAATGGAATGTGTACAACTCGAACTGAAATGGACTGGCTTTGGGCACTTTGCATCTGATGATCATATGGTTTAAGGAGGAAGGGGGGAGGATTTAGAGGTAAAAACAAGAAGTTCAGTTTTGGTCATGTTCAATTTTAAATGGTGGTGAGACATCCAGGCAGCAATGTCAGATAGGCAGGCAGATATACAGGCTTGGAGTGTAAGGAAAATATCAGGTATAGATAGATTTGAGAATCTTCAGCATAAAAGTGATATTGAAAGCCATGGGAGGAGATGAGAGAACCAAGGAATTGGGGATACAGAGAGAAAGTAGAGGGTCTAGGACAGACCTTTGGGGTATACCAACTGACAGAGGAATAGCAGTAGAAGAAGAACGATTAGAGCAAACACTGAAAGAGCGATGGGAGAGATAAGAAGAGAAACAGGACAGTACAGAGCCCCCTAAAACCAAGTGAGGACAAAGTGTTGAGGAGAAGGTGGTCAATAGTGTCAAAGGCAGCAGAAAGGTCAAGAAGAATGAGAACTGAGTAAAGGCCTTTGGATTTAGCCTAAAGCTTTTAAACTGACCCCCATGGGATTCAGTTATACTTTTATCACAAATACAGTATAAACTAAAGTTTCAGCTTTCATGAAAGGAAAACACTGAATACTGGACTCAGTGTCTCAAGATTCAGTCTCACCATATTAGCCCAGCTTAAGCTGTCAAGACATATGCACAGTATAGCCAGCTGCTTTCCAGAATATAAGCATTGCCATATTGCAGTTCTAACAAATAATTTATCTGAATGATGTGTCAAATGATGTGTCACAGTGTATGAATCCGCAAAAACAAGCTGCCTTTTACTGATTCTCAGCTGTATCAAGGGAGCTGGAACTCAAATAACAACATCATATCTAAATTCCAAAACAAAAAAAGAAAAATAAGGCAGGGAGAACATAAATTGAAAATAGACAAGAACTTAAACCTTAAAACCTTTAATTCTACCTGCAATTCAAATGTATACAACTTCTACGAGTTAATGGGCAAGAACCAGATTCAGAGCCAATACTGGCTATTTAAAGAGGTAGAAAAATAGTGCTGACAATCCAGTCAATTGGGGGCCAGCAAAGGGCAAACAAATTATTACAAGCTTCTCATATTAAGAAGCCACAAAACAAATCTTTAAGAAGGCAATTTTATAAAATCATGCCTAATTAGACCTGTAGTGACCACTGTTGGAAACAGGATACTGGGCTTGATAGACCCTTGGTCTGACCCTGTTATGAATAGAAACATAGAAAAATGACGACTGAAAAAGACCACATGGCCTATCTAGTCTGTCCTTCCATATCAACAACTACAACAGTCCCCTTTTTTTCATTAGAGATCCTCTGTGTTTGCCCCATGCTATTTTGAAATCTTGATATCTTATGTTCTTAACACACGTTTTCATAAGCCTATTTTATGTCTATTTTAAAACGTCAAGTATTAACATACAGTATTGGACTGTATAAAATGTTAGCATAAGTGACAGAGAGCGTGCCTTAAATTTAGGCATAATTACTTAACACCAATCCTAGAGCTGATGTGACTATCATTTTGCACATACGTGTGTAAATTACAGCATTCCATAATCAACACATATACTTGTGTGCATCACCCACAGTCTTCATAAACTCCACCCATATGTGCACACACATTGAAAGTACTTGTAATACAAACAGTTGTCTTACTTTCACCCTAGCTGGTATTTTATAAGAGTTCATTTTTGCTAGTGGCCATTTACACATGCAACTTACTAAGAACATAAGAACTGCCATACTGGGTCAGACCAAAGTTCTATCAAGGCCAGTATCTTGTTTCCAACAGTGGCTAATCCAAGTCACAAGTACCTGACAAATCCCAAAAGTAGCTACTGTAGGTCCATGCTACTTATCCCCATGGATAAGCAGTTGTCTACATTAATAACTGTTTATGGACTTTTCCTCCAAGAATTTGTGCAAACATTTTTTAAACCCAGCTACACTAACTGATTTTACCATATCCACTGGCAGTGAGTTCCAAAGACTAATTGTTATATTCCTGGGGCTGCTGATCTTCCCATTCAGTCTGGATTCCCATTCATTTGCTAAAGAAACGTGTGGTTCATCTTGGATTAACTACAGTGGGTACTGCAAGCTTGGATGGGGATTCATGATGCCTTTCATTGCAGTCATGTCCTGTTTGTTGCCCATCAACAAAAAAAGGTCACAGGGGACTTTCATCTCTGAAGTCACCTATCCAAATTCTAATCTAAACTCACAGAAATACACACAAACAGTAAACTGTAAATAGTTACTGGTCGTCCGTTCAGACAACAATGTATATAAAGCATTTGCTTCATGTTAAATGCACGTTTTCTGATCATCCCTCCAGGCTAGTCCCGGAATCTCTGGGGTTGTCAACCTCTACCAGCAGCTTTGGAGACTGAGGAACTTCAGGTCTGTGACATCACCAGTATATAGGAGCTGGATCCGCCTCCTCAGTTTATCAGTCTCCAAAGCAGCGAGTGAGGTGTGAGCCCAGAGGTTCCAGGGCTCACTTGAGGAGCAATTGAGTAACATTTACTTTGATTTGGGTTAGGTTAGTGTAGTGCGGTTTGAGTTTACGCTGGTTTGCCCTGAGATCTACTGTTCTCCCCCTTGTTTCTCCCCTCCTCTAAGGGAGCGATGGAGGAGCAGCATCGTTATTAGCTCCGGAGAGCAGACCTGTAGCTGTGTACCATCCCGCTGGTGTGGGGACCGGACCCAGCTTCACTGAGAGCGCGCTATCGGCAGAGGTTTGTTGCCTGCCAGCGCTGGCAGCGCAAGACTGCACAGTCACGTTTTTATGGTCCCTGCACAGCTCCGTTAAAGGCATCGGGGAGGAAACACGGTAATTTCCTGTTTATCCGGCCTTTGAGGTAAGAGGAGGCTTTGCATTGCTAGTTCAGCAAGAATCGGAGTTTGAGTGCGATTTCGGCGGGAAACGCCATCTCAGGGCTGCCGGCCTGACCGCGTGTGTGGAGAGCGAGAAAAGTGCCGTGTTTTTACTACAGGCAGTTTTCGGCCTGGCTAGAGGCCCTCAGGAGCTTCGTTTCTCAAAACCTTAGTCAGGGTTTAGGTGGGGAGGTCCCATTGAAGTCTCTAGAGGTAAAAAAAAAAAAAAATAGAATTGCATAACTTTGGTGTTTTGCTTAGGAGGCTCAGCTTACAATGCCTTCCAAGCAGCTTTGCTTGCTGTGTGGGGTGAAGCGGAGTACCCTTTCTCAAGAGGGGGTCTGCAAGGGGTGCGCAGAGGAGTTGGATCCCAAGGGAGTGGAAGTCACCCCGGAAGCGGGAGAGAAGGAGGTTGGAGAGGACAGAGCGGGGCCTTCTTCTTCTTCCCTTGCGCAGCCAGGACCAGAGCCAGGTGACGGTGTGTCGGCAGCGGCAGCGTCCGCCTTCCTTCCACAGGCGGGGGTGGGCAGTTTGGCGTCCATTTTTTCCGCAGAATTTTTAGAGCTGCTCCAGAGGTCCTTGACCGGGGCGCCCGTGGCGTCACCATCAGGGGGTCCCAGGGTGGAACTGGCTCAAAAGAGACGAGGTTTGCCGGGATCGGCAGTGGTGTCTGGAATCGGTGCCCAGAAGCTCAAACCCGGGTCGGATTTGTTCGTCCTGTCCATTGCTTCCGATGAGGGGCGGTCGGACGAAGAGCATTTCCAGGGTGAGCTAGAGGACCTTGAAGAAGGAGAGATCAGAGACCACGAGGATCAGGCTCAGGTGGTTAGGGTGTTTCGGCGGGAAGAGCTGCCAGCACTCATTGCCGAGTCCCTCAAGGCTCTTAATATGCCGGATGCCGGACCAGGGGAGGATGCTTCCTTGGAAGATCCTCTCTTACAAGCAGTTCAGAAGACGCGGAGGGCCTTTCCAGTACATAGGGTACTGCCAGTACTGATGCTATGTTAGAGCAATGTCATCTTTAGCTAGATAAGAACATAGGGACTTGGGATGTACCATAGTGGGTCAGACCAAGAGTTCATCAACAGATCCAGCTGCACACACACGAAACAGGCTCCCTCCACGGGACAGGCTCCCGCACCGTGACAAACCCAGCTCCACATCCACGGGACAGACCCCCGCAACAGGGCGACCACCACAGATCCGGCTCCACCTCCACGGGACAGGCTCCCTCCACGGGACAGGCTCCCGCACCGCGACAGATCCAGCGTCACATCCACGGGACAGGCCCCCGCACCAAGACGACCGCCACAGATCCAGCTCCACATCCACGGGACAGGCTCCCTCCACGGGACAGGCTCCCGCACCGCGACAGACCCAGCTCCACATCCACGGGACAGGCCCCCGCACCAAGGCGACCAACACAGATCCAGCTCCACACACACGGGACAGGCTCCCTCCACGGGACAGGCTCCCGCACCAAGGCGTCCGCCACAGATCCAGCTCCACATCCACGGGACAGGCTCCCTCCACGGGACAGGCTCCCGCACCGCATCAGATCCAGCTCCACATCCAAGGGACAGGCTCCCTCCACGGGACAGGCTCCCGCACCGCAACAGATACAGCTTCACATCCAAGGGACAGGCTCCCTCCACGGGACAGGCTCCCGCACCGCAACAGATACAACTTCACATCCCCAGGACAAGCCCCTGCAACAAGTACAGCTCTCCTCAAAAAAGCAAACAACAGACGAAAACCTAAGGACACAGGCGTCGCCCTATCAGAACATCACAAGCTATCAACATGCACACCACATACTTCCTCCCACTATACCTACTAGTCACACAACTCCTCCCACCAACTACACACCCCACTACCCCCAAACAAACACACCATGGTACCCACCAACTGCACTGCCATATCTCGGTCCACAACACACACACAAAGAGACACTCGCAACCTCCCAAACAAAGAGACAAAACAGACACAAATCAAACCCCAACACCGGCCCTAAGGAAGCACACGTCGCAACAACCTCTTCCACAAAGAAAACATCAATTGAGCTCATAAACGCCAGATCCATCTGCAACAAGATACACACTCTGGTAGACCACATTGAAGAGCGACAGCCAGACATAATATGCATCACAGAGACATGGCTCAACCCTACCGATAGTGTACTACTCAACCAACTAGTACCGAACAACTACTCAGCATACAACTGCCCACGCATCCACAAGCGTGGAGGAGGAGTCCTAATAATAGCAAAAACAGAACTCAAGTTCAAGACACTGAATCTCACAGATACAAAGCAGTGTAACATAATTAGCATCAAGAACAAGAATATTGCAATCTGCCTAACCTACAGAGCACCCCGTGCTCCACCCGACGAACTAGCCTTCATACTCGAAGAAGCCTGTGCCATAACGTCAAACAACAAACCAGCACTACTAATCGGAGACTTCAACCTCAAGTCCGCCAATACAAAAGATGCAGAGGCCTTCCTTCAGGCAATGTCATCACTTCAATTCACACAGATAGTCAATGCACCAACACACAGACTAGGATCATCCCCAGACCTCATCTTCGCATCAAACTACCTAACTTCAAGAGACCTAATCTCTACACCCACCATCACCCCAGTACCATGGTCTGACCATTACTTAATCGAGACAAATCTGCAATCACAAGAAGACTGGACAAGCGAAAGAGCGAACTTCCCACACACACAAAGACGATTCAAGTCCTTTGACAAGGACAAATTCATCCAGGACACAATACAACACTTGAACATTGACTCAGAGGACCTGGAGGAACAAGTTTCCAACTGGAACAATGTCCTAGCTAACGCCGCCAAACCATCCGTTGACAGGACCAAGAAACAACACCACAACAAGAGACAAAACAAACCATGGTACTCAGCAAAAATACGACAGGAAAAGAGGGAGCTCAGGAAAATTGAACGGAGATGGAGAAAAAACAAAACTACTTCCGACCAACATCTTTACCTAACAAAGCAAAAACAATACAATGAACACATCAACCAATCAAAGAGAGAATTCCACACAAACCTGATAAATTCTTCCATCAACAAACCCAGAGAACTTTTCGAAATAGTAAAAACCCTGACAAAAGAGCAAGCAGCAGAAAGAGAAATACAAGTGGATCCACAGATATTCGCCGACCACATCAAAGACAAATTTCACTCCACAGAGCGCTCAACACCCAGTAGAACCAACAGAACGAACGTCCACCCCAAAACCTGGGGCACATTCCACTCACCCTCAAAAGAGCAGATATCAGACATCATCTCCACAATCAACACAAGCACTGCTCCTACAGACCCTTGCCCAGTGTCATGGGTCAAAGCCACCAAAGCAAGCCTCATACCAAACATTCATAAAATGGTACACAACTCACTCACTCAAGGACTCATGCCACAGCAATTAAAGCTTGCCTCAGTAAGACCAATCACAAAGAAAACTTCTCTCGACAAAAAGGACCCAGCAGCATACCGACCAATCTCCAGCATACCCTTCCTCGCAAAAATAATCGAAAAGACGGTTCAACTACAACTTCAGGAACACATTGACGAACACGGAACTCTCGACGACAACCAACACGGATTTCGTCCCAACCATGGAGTCGAAACTCTCCTGATCTACCTCTTCGACAGCATCATAAGAATAATTGACGACATCAGGAATGGAATTATAATGATCTTCATCGACATCTCCTCAGCGTTCGACACAGTTGATCACAATATACTCCTGGAGAGACTGAAGAACACTGGTATACACAGTACCACTCTAAAATGGTTCCACTCATACCTAACAGAAAGACAGCTACAGGTCAAGGTGGGACAGGACACCTCCCGGCCCATAAACGTCCAACAAGGAGTACCACAAGGATCCGCACTCTCAGCACTCCTTTTTAACATCTACATCCAACCAATATGCAACATTATGAAAGAGAACAACATCCAATACACAATATACGCAGACGATATAATGGTATACTCCCCGATATCAATCGAAAACCCGGACT
This sequence comes from Ichthyophis bannanicus, assembly GCA_033557465.1. NCBI lineage: Eukaryota > Metazoa > Chordata > Amphibia > Gymnophiona > Ichthyophiidae > Ichthyophis > Ichthyophis bannanicus. The sequence continues at coordinate 487,457,142 of CM066035.1, forward strand.
TCTCTAAGATAGCAGACTGCCTTACCCAAATGGCGAAGTGGTGCCAAAACAACAATCTAGCTATAAACTACAACAAGACTGAATCTTTAATCATCACTCGAAACCAAAGCTTCAACAACCACCCAAACATAAAGATACAAAGCACCACGATACCGATAAGATCGGAGGTGAGATACCTTGGGGTTACTCTGGACAGTAAACTCAACCTCAAACCACACATAGACAAAACAATCCAAAAAGCATATTACAGGATGCGAATCATCAGGAGACTGAAACCACTCCTCGCTCCAGAACACTTCCGTACAGTCTGTCAAGCACTGATAACCCCAATACTGGACTTCTGCAATCCGATATACCTCGGACTACCAAAACAAGCTCTCAAACCACTACAGCTGGCACAAAACACTGCAGCTCGAATCATATCCGGAGCCGCAAGGCAGGAGCACATCACACCTACACTAAAGGACTTACACTGGCTCCCAATCATTGCTCGCATCAGATACAAGACTATCATAAACCTATTTAAGATAAAAGAACACACATCAGCCAACAGCCTCCACCTGCTCATACAACCGGAAACCAGCGCACGTCCCAGAAGAAGTCAAACACGCAACCGAGTCAGCACCCCAAATGAGTACAAGCACACACGCAAGGACACAACAGACAGAGCTCTCTCCATGGCTGCTCCAACAATATGGAACAATCTACCGGACGATCTAAGGGCAACTCCAGACCTCAAAGACTTCAGAAAACAACTGAAAAACCATGCTGTTCATAGAGCACTATGGTCACATCACATAACCTAAGAGAATGGATAACAGCACTCCAATCCTCCCAAACAACTGAATATATATAAAATATGATTCTAGCACCACTGTAAATAGCCCACCCTGTATATAGCTCAAACAAATCAAGCACCCAACACATCCCTCACACAACTAAGTTTTATCCTCACTGCATGTACAACACACACACTTTACCTGATTGCTTGCTGTGATACCACCTTGATTATTAAGATAAGGCGGTTTAGAAATACTGTTATATAAATATATAAATATATATATATATATATATATATAAATATATATATAAATATAAATAGGGTGTTTAAAGAGATGATTCAGGAAGAGTGGGATATGCCAGAGACCTCACTTAAGGGGGCACGAGTTATGGCAAGGCTGTACCCTCTCTTGGATCAGGACCGGGAGTTGTTTAAAGCTCCCAGGGTGGATGCAGCTGTGTCTGCAGGGACAAAGAAAACGACTATCCCTGTGGAAGGTGTGGCGGCGCTCAAGGATGCGCAGGACCGCAAGTTGGAGACGTTGCTCAAGCAAATTTTTGAGGCTAATGCCCTATCAATGCAAGCCTCCATTTGTGGTGCCTGGGTTGCGCGGGCGTGTTTGCATTGGGCACAGCGGGTCCAGAGTGCGTCCTCATCTGAGGTGGCAGAAGACGCTGCTAGGTTGGAGTCGGGGCAGCGTATCTCGCCGATATACATTATGACTTGATCAGGGGAATTGCAAAAAGTATGGCATCGGCGGTGGCAGGAAGACGGTGTCTCTGGTTGCGAAATTGGTCAGCAGATGGCTCTTCCAAGGCGCGGTTAAGTAAGCTTCCTTTTCGTAGGAAGCTATTGTTTGGAGAGGATTTGGAGAAGTTGGTTAAGGATTTGGGAGAGACTAAGGGTGGTAGATTGCCTGAGGATAAGCAGAAACAAACCCGATTGGCCTTCGGACCCCGGCAACAGCAGAAGGAGTTTCGCCGCTTCAACTCCCCAAGAGTCAATCAGTTTCAGTGGGGACAATTTCCGGCCAGATTCCAGGGCTTTCGGGGGTTTCGAGGTGCCAACAGGGGTTTTGCGTCCGGGGCCTCCACCTCCTCCAATACCTTCAAGAAGTCACAATGAAGTCAGGGGGGCCCAGGTGGGGTTAGTACCCGTGGGAGGTCGGCTGCGGGATTTTTATCCTGCCTGGGTCCGACTCACGTCCGATCAATGGGTGTTGGAGGTCGTTCGCGAGGGCTACGCTCTAGAGTTTCTGCGACCGGTCACCGAGTCTTTCGTCCGGTCTCCGTGCTGCACTCGGGCAAAGCGCAAGGCGGTGCACGAAACAGTGACACGACTTCTAAGGCTCAAAGCCATTGTCCCAGTGCTGGCCGACCAATTAGGGTGCGGTCGGTACTCCATTTATTTCGTGGTTCCCAAAAAGGAAGGCTCGTGGCGGCCCATCCTAGATCTAAAAAGAGTCAATCGCTGTTTGCGCGTAACTCGTTTTCGTATGGAGACCCTCAGGTCGGTCATCCTAGCAGTCAGGCAAGGGGAGTTTTTGACATCCTTGGATCTGTCGGAGGCGTACCTTCACATTCCGATTCGCCAGGAACATCAGAAATTCCTCAAGTTTGCGGTGCCGATGGGACATTTTCAGTTTCAGGTTCTTCCGTTTGGTCTGGCGACGGCGCCACGTACGTTCACCAAGGTCATGGTGGTAGTGGCGGCGGCATTGAGACGAGAAGGGGTGTTTGTGCACCTGTATCTGGACGATTGGTTAATCAGGGCGAAGTCCAGGGAAGAGAGTGTAACCGCAACGGCCAAGGTGATAGCTCTCTTGGAGAGTCTTGGCTGGGTGGTCAATGCGGCGAAGAGCAAGTTGCAGCCGTCTCAAGATCTGGAATATTTAGGCGCTCGGTTCGACACAAGCATGGGTCGCGTGTTCCTGCCTCGGCTTCGGGTTCTGGAGCTCCGCCGGTTGATTTGTCGGTTTCTCATGCAGAGCCGTCCCACAGCCTGGGAGTATTTACAGGTGCTAGGGACTATGGCGGCTACATTGGAAGTGGTGCCGTGGGCGAGGGCTCACATGCGGCCATTACAGCGGGCTCTGTTGAGGAGGTGGTCCCATCAGAGGGGATCTCTATCGGACAGATTGGTTTGTCCTCCTCGGTCTCGCAGGGCTCTAGATTGGTGGTTAAGTCCCAGAGGGCTGGAGGCGGGGATGCCGTTAGAAACCCCACCGTGGATTTGCCTGACGACGGATGCCAGTCTCTTCAGATGGGGAGCGCACTGTCAGGGCCGTCTCCTACAAGGGGAGTGGTCTGACCTGGAGAAGCAGTGGTCAGTCAACCGTCTGGAGTTGAAGGTAGTAGTCTTAGCTCTGCGGGGGTTCGGATCCGTGCTTCAGGGGAAGGCAGTACGAGTGTTCTCCGACAATACGACGGCGGTGGCATATGTAAACCGCCAAGGAGGCACCAGCAGTGTGGCGCTGGAGACCGAAGCAGAAGGTTTGTTCGAGTGGGCCGAGAAGAACCTGGTGGCCCTGTCAGCAGCGCATGTCGCAGGGGTGGACAATGTGGAGGCCGATTTTCTAAGCCAGGTAAGGGTGGATCCGGGAGAGTGGGTTCTCCATCCTGAGGTGTTTGCAATGTTGGTAGAGCGCTGGGGGATGCCGGTGATGGATCTTATGGTGACATTTCAGTCGGCAAAAGTAGGTCGCTTCTTCAGCAGGCACAAGGAATGCATGGCGGAAGGTCTGGACGCGCTCGTTCAAAAATGGCCGGAGAACCAGCTCCTGTATGTGTTTCCTCCGTGGGTGTTGATCGGCCGAGTGGTGCAGCGGATAGAACAGCACTGGGGTCGAGTGGTGCTAATAGCTCTGGATTGGCCGCGAAGGCCGTGGTACGCAGACCTAGTTCGTCTTCTGGTGGAGCACCCCTGGAGGTTGCCCAGTCGTCCGTATCTCCTCACGCAGGGTCCTCTTTGCATGCCCCACCTGGATCGGTTCTCGCTTATGGCTTGGCTATTGAGCGGGCACGGTTGAGGGCGAGGGGATATTCAGCGGCAGTCTACTGAAGGCGCGGAAGCAGTCTACTTCCTTAGCGTATGTCCAGGTGTGGCATGTGTTTGAAGATTGGTGTGCACAGCGGGACTTTGTTCCTTTGCGAGCATCGGTGCCGCAGGTTTTGGCCTTTTTGCAGGACGTGTTTCAAAAGGGCTTAGCGGCGGCCTCGTTAAAGGTTCAGTTGGCGGCCTTGGCCTGTTATAGGGGTAAGGTACAAGGTGTTTCATTGGCTGTCCATCCAGATATTAAGCGTTTTTTGAGAGCGGTGGCTCTTCTTCGTCCGCAGCTCAGGCGGGTTGTCCCAGCGTGGGATCTTCGCTTGGTATTGGAGGCATTGGCTCAAGCGCCGTTTGAACCACTAATAGATGCCACCTTAAAGGACCTTACGCTGAAGGTGGTGTTTCTGGTGGCCGTGGCATCGGCTAGGCGAGTGTCGGAGCTGCAGGCCTTTTCCTGTCGGGAACCTTTTCTATCATTTTCAGCAACTAAAGTCGTGCTGCGGCCGGTTCCTTCTTTTTTGCCAAAGGTGGTTTCCCCTTTTCATGTGAATCAGGTAGGGTCGTTGCCGGTATTTCTCGATAAGGCTAAGGGTCGGCGGATGGAGCGGCTTCATCGTTTGGACATTCGCCGGCCGTTGCGAAAGTATGTAGCTCGAACGGCGGAATTTCGGAGGTCGGATAGGCTGTTTGTGCTTTTTGCAGGGCCTAGGAAAGGGGAGGCGGCCTCGAAAGGGTCGTTTGCACGTTGGATAAAGGAGGCGATCGCGTCAGCGTACATTCTGCGAGGTTGCTCGGTGCCGGACAGACTCCGGGCTCATTCCGCTAGGGCGCAGGCGACGTCTTGGGCGGAGTGTGCTTTGGTGCCGCCAGCGGATGTTTGTAGGGCAGCGACTTGGTCGTCACTGCATACCTTTGTGAAGCATTACCGCCTGGATGTACAGGCGGCCGAGGATACCTGTTTTGGAACGACGGTGCTTCAGGCCGGGCTGCCAGGTCCCTCCTGTTGCTGATTTTACTGCTCTGGTACATCCCCAGAGATTAAGGGACTAGCCTGGAGGGACGATCAGGAAGGTTAAATTAGACTTACCTGCTAATTGTAATTCCTGGAGGAACTCCAGGCTAGTCCCAGACCCCACCCTGGCTCATCCTAATGTGGCCTGAAGCAGGAGCGGTATTACCAGTAAGTAGCGTTTTCGTTACCTTGTTTTCAGGGGAGCGGAAGTGTGTAAAGCTGTGTGAGCGGTCTCACAGGGTCGGAGACCACGCTCCATTCCTTGAGGGATGTGGGCAGGAGATTTCAGGGCAAGCAGTGCGGGTAGATCTCTTCCCGTGTTGAGTTTGACAAGTTATGCTAGTTGTTTACATTAATATTTATTGCTTACTTTTGCTCCAGTGAGTCTGCTTTGTCATTAGGTAAACTAAGGTGAGGAGGCGGATCCAGCTCCTATATACTGGTGATGTCACAGACCTGAAGTTCCTCAGTCTCCAAAGCTGCTGGTAGAGGTTGACAACCCCAGAGATTCTGGGACTAGCCTGGAGTTCCTCCAGGAACTACAATTAGCAGGCAAGTCTAATTTAACCATGGATCCATGTAAATAGTTCAACCTCTGTTCTTTGTATGTTGTGTTAAATGTAAACTGCCCCTGATCTCTGGAAGGGGTGGTATAGAAGAACCAAATAAATAAATAAAATTCAACTCACGTATACAGTATAATGATCAAAAGCAATTATCATCTGAAATCTTACAGCTCATTTCCAGTTTCTGGAGCTTAGGCATCCACATTATCAAAAAGCTACCATCAAAACTGGGTTCCTCTTAGGCATCATTGTTGCCTGTCTCAACCAAAAGGTCACAGATGGAAAAACACAGACAATTATTTGCTTCATCACCATCAGAGGCAGTCTCCAACAGAGCCTCTTTAAGGCTGCCTTTAGATCCTGGCCCCTTGTTTCCTTGTGTCTCCTTACCCTTCACTATTCTATCCTAATTCCTTACTTTTGCTTTATCTGTCTTGATTAGATTGTAAGCTCTAACAAGTAGGGATTATATCTGTGTTTGTACAGTGCTGTGTATGCCTTGTAGAACTTTATACAATAAGGGCCCGATTTTCGAAGCCCTAGGCACATGCTATACGTTTAACACACGGCCTTACCCAGGTAAATCCGCCATATCCATGTAAACCAGATTTTCAACAAGATGGCTTGAACTGGAGAATTCAGCTACCCACACAGCACCAATCACCAAGGCTTGAGGGCAGAACGGGGGTGTTCCATCCTGAAACCAACATAAAGTGGATTTCCGAAAGCCGTGTGTGTCAACCTTAGACGTCACTAAACAGGTAAGCCAACATGACATTTCCTGGCGCATATGATTGCTTAAGATGTGTGGCAAACCCGTGTAGTGGTGTTACAGTGCATAGTATAGAGAGGAGAGCATGTGTAGGCCTGTACCCAAACCGTGCAGAGGTAAAGCGTTGTTGGACTGGCTGAGTAGCCATGTGGGCCATGCACAGGGTGTTCCAGAGATGGAGATGCACCCGTCATGCCCAGGCACAGCGGAGATGCAGCAGGCAGTGCGGATCCATCAGCAGGCAATAGCCCAGCACCCAAGACACAGGTACCATGCTCCATGTGTACACAGGTCCAAGGTGACCTACCTGCAATTGACGGAGTAGGAGGTCTACCAGAGATACAGACTGGATGGGCAATGATAACTGAGTTGTGCAGCATACTCAGTGTGGACCTAGAGTCCCCAACTTTCAGAAGATCCCCACATCAAGATTGAACACCCATGTCCGTGGCCACACGGTGGGCCCTATTACAACCCAATGCAGGGCAATCCCTAGCATGGGGATGGCCTATGGTGCAGGGTGACCCTGCCTTTGCCCCATCAGTGCAGCAATGATAGTATCTAGGTGCATGCTGATTGCGTGTGTTGCTGACTGCATGTCCTCCCTGAGGAGACGCACCTCCACCCAACAGGGTAGCCAGATGGTTGGTGGTGCAAAGAGGCCTGGTGTGGCACAGCCATGCTGTGCCCATGGGTGCTGGGGTGGATGTGGGGGCCCAAGGCTGCGGAATGTGGCCCACGGATCTGTTGCATGTAGTGCACGATCCATGCCAGTCCTTGCAATGGGCTCATGTCACCCTGAGATGGACATGGGCAGGCATGGCTGTAGGGTTCAGGGTACAGCCAGGTGCTGCTCCTCCAGTGGCCCCCCTCTTGGTGCCTGCTGGTTGTGTGATGCACTGTACTGCCATACCTGGGGCACTTGGAGGGTGATGACTGCATCATTTCTGCAACCCCCTCGGGGCCTGCCTCTGCCTTTGATGCAGGGGACAGCTCTGGTCGTGTTGCCTCCTCCTCCTCCTCCTCCTCAAACTCCCCATCCTGCCCCTGACCCTCTGAGCTCCCTCCCTCCTCGGACTCTCCATCCTGCCCCAACCCTCTAAACCCTCCCCTCCTCAGACTCCCCATCCTGCCCCTGACCCTCTGATCCCTTCCCCTCCTCAGACTCTCCATCCTGCTGCCTGACCTTCTGAGCCCTCCCCCTCCTCGGACTCTCCATCCTGCCCCAACCCTCTAAACCCTCCCCTCCTCAGACCCTTCTTGGACTCCCTGTCCTGCCCCTGACACTCTGAGCCCTCCCCCTCCTCAGACTTCCTGTCCTGCCCCTGACACTCTGAGCCCTCCCCCTCCTTGGACCCCCATATTGCTGCTGCGCCATAGCCTCCTTACTTCCCTCTCTCTCTGTTGTGCTGTCCTCCATCACAGTGCCACTGGACCCCTCTTCCCCGTCACTGCTGGAGGTACTGCTGGAAGATGCACCTCGGGACAGCTGCGCTGGTACTGGGTCACTGCTCTGGGTTGGTGCCCTTGGTGGGCTTGCATTGTTTGGGGCCTCCCTGGAACTGGCTGCGGAGGAAGAGGGAGAGGGTTACATGTCCACACTGGTAACTGGGGTAGGACTGACATATCTCCGGGGAGCCCACACATGATTTGTGCAACCCACCTTTTGTGTCATGGGGGTGTGCCATCCCCAGTGCACACTGTACATCCTCCCTTTGTCTACCTCCAGCCAGCTCAGTTATCCCCCTAACATACCCATCTGTGGCTTGCTGACCCCCCTCGGGTGATGGACACCTACAGGGTGCAGTGTGGACAGATGCACAATGTGCATCTGGGCCCACTGCTGGTGGTATGTGCCCCTGTACCACCATGCCATGCCATGCTCCGGCCATGTATGTGTGTGTCTGCATGTATAGGGTGCTGGCTGGTGCACACATGGGAGTGGCACTGGGGGATTGGACTGGAGGATGACAAGGCTTCCCCAGACACATTCCCATCATTGTGTACAGGGGATTCCCCACTGGATGGTCTGCCTGCAGTTATGTAGTAGTCATGGCTGCCACTTCCTATGTCTGCTAAGTTCCACTGTATACCCCACTGACATTCCTCAGCCACCAGCCACTCCCTGATGTGTTGAAGCTAGTTTGGTCACTTCTGGTGCAGTTTTCTGTAGTGACACTTTAGGGCCTCCAGGGTGTGTTGCATTCCATAGTCACTGTGGGAGAGAGGGGGAAGGGACACACATGGGCTCAATTATTTGCTTCCACATCATCTATTACATATAACTATATCCTGCCTCTGTCTGGTGGCTTGCTCATCCTAGGGGCAGGGGCATATCCATGGATAGCAAGTGTGGAGTTCATGTGATGGTACACCTCTGGTATCAGACTGGAATCATTCCCATCACTCCCCTGGTCCTCTGACACGTGCCCGATGGCACCACCAACAGTGCTATCTTGACCACTGATTCACCTGTGTCATCCCTCTGGTCCCTTCAGCCACCTCTGCAGTCCTCGTCCTCCCCCTCCATTGCTCCCATCTGTTGCAAGCAGTCTTGCCTTGGCACCATGGTACATGGTTGTGGATCGTGAGTGGCCTCAGCTGCAGTCAGGTGTCATGACAGGGGGCATTCACCGCTTCAGGGGGCCACATCACTGCATGTTTTTTTAAGCACCATTCAAGATAGGGTGTCACAGTTTGTGCATGCTCACCATTACATATCTGTCAGTTCCTGTGACATCACATTGTTGGCATGCTGCCACAGCCATACAGGGGGTGGCGGGCAGTGGTGGCTGATCCGCTTGCAGGGACAGATGAAAAGCACATCTGTGGATACTGCTACTGGCCCCCTCTGACTCCTGGGTCGGTGTTGCAGGGGATGGGGGGCATGTTGCATGTGTCTGGGATATCGGCACTGGCCAGTGGGTTCTCTGGGGCAAGCAGCCCAACTCACAGCTCCCCATGCACCGGGCAATGCCTTTGCTGTGTCAGCCCTGTGATGTTGCTGCTATCCACCACCAGCTGTGGTGTGCATATACCTACTGCTTTGGGCAGCCAGGGATGGCACCTGTACCATGCATTACCCACCCCCCTGCTGTCATCTGTTCTGCTACTATTGGTGCTACACCAGCATGTGGCTTGGCCTTATAGTTCTGTCTCCATGTGCAGACACACAGCTGTACCTTTCAGGGTGTATATGGCCTAGCATGGCTGGAGTTAGATGGCCCTCCATATGGCCATGGTCAGCTGCAGGTTTGGCCACGGGCTCCCACTGGGGTATAGCACCCCCTAATACTGCAGCATGGAATGGGCAAGGGTCTCATCAGGGTAGAGGTTTACTGTCCTCCTCACTGCCATGCCGCTGGTGTCTACCCGCCCAGCCACAGGGGGCTCTTGCACAGGTAGCTCGTGGGGCCTGTGCGATGGTGTCATCACTGCACGGATACACCGGATGGGCAATACATGGGTTCATGCACACTTGCCATCATGCTTAACTGCCTGCTGGTTTGGACCCATACATGGGTATCGCAGGCTTACGTTTTATTAGACGCCAAGCCCAGGTTCCGGCTCCTGTGCATACCCATCTATACTGTGCTAGGCACCTGCTGCTGTGCTTGGTTTGTGCTGGATTTTTGATGCTTGGCCGTTTTGGAGGCGCCTGACTCACGATTCAAGCACTTTTCCTGAGCAGGTATCTTTATATGGTTATGGAATGCCTTGGTGCCTTGTTAAAAATAGGGCCCTATATGTTTAATAGTAGTAGTAATTATGCATTATTCATTAAGAGAAAACATATTTTATCCTATCTGTTTTAAATATACTACTTTGCAACTTCATGGCGTGTCCCCAAGTCCTTCTTTTTTTGAAAGAATAAAAAATCATTTTGCATCTATCCATTCCACTCTACTCAGGATTTTATAGACCTATTTCATATCTCCCTTCAATTGTCTCTTCTCCAGACTGAAGAGCCCTAATCTGCACTGTTATAGTTAACGTTCAAAAATATGTTCCCTGTAATTACACTTGTATATAGTTAAAACTTAACGTTCCTTGTAAATGTATACAGAAGTATACAAATGTTCTGTTCACTGTTTAATGTAAACCGCCCCTGATCTCTGGAAGGGACGGTATAGAAGAAACTGTTAAATAAATAAATAATCTTTTATAGGAGAGTTGTTCCATTCCCTCAATCATTTGGTTGCCCTTCTTTGTCTTTGTTCTAATGCCGCTATATCATTTTTGAGACCATAATTGCACACGATACTCAAGGTACAGTCACACCATGGAGTGATATCAGAAAGCAAAACACTGTGAGAGTAAACAATGCTCCTTTTCTACTAAACTAAATTTTCTGGCAGGTGGACATGTCCTCATTCTAAATAGTCATTTCCTAAATGCAAATCTTTATTAGCATTGAGCATTTAATATAACTGGAATTCTTATATTTAAGTTTTAAGAAAGTTATTTTTCACCAAGGAAAATTATTCTTTCACAATTGACTCAAGGGATAATGAGAGAAGCCTCGGCGATATAGGAAACCCCAGTACTTTCCCTAAGGAAATAAATGCTAAAGGCCTGATATTCATTTGTGATGGCGATGTGCCTCTAAGCTGTTGCCACCGAACTTTAACCCCAGATGGAGAGGAAGAGTTAGAAGAAGAGATAACATAATAGAATTATTAATTAAATCATTATTAGACTTATCAGTGCTATCAATTAATCAAATAATGCAAAAGGTTAAGTAGCACTGAGCAGATACATGAAAGGGATAGTCCTTGCTCGAGGCTGTAGCTAGTAGGATTTGGGAAACTTCAATGTCAGAGTTTGTGAAGGTTGCAGGTTGCACTGGTTTCACAGGCACTCCCAGCTCTCCCTCAGCATAGTTAGGGTAGTCTGACTGAAAGTTCTATCAGCAACTCTGGGCAGAGGACACACTCTTTGGTAGGGCCAGAGCCTCATGTCATGATCCTCAAAGACAGCAGCCGGCACAGAGAAATCCCAGGCGCATCGATGGCAACCATGTGGTTAGGCCTCCTCAGCCACAGCACAAAAAGACTGATCAGGAGCCATTACTGAAAGGCATGGGTGGGCCCGACTCTTCCCGGCTGTGTTGAGTGTCCACTCCTTGATACTCCAGTAATGTCAGCACCCCAGGAGTACAGTAAGAGCTCACTTTCTCTCTCCTATCTCGGCAGAGAGCCTGGACCAATGTCTGAGCCTGGATCCTATCCCTGGCTGGTAGTGTCAGTAAAACAGGATCAGAAGCCTTGGATTCTGTCTGCAGCAGCTAGAGGACCTGGACAAGTGACTGAGTCTGGATTCTTTCCCTGGCTGGTAGTGTCTTTATAACAGGATCAGAAGGCCTGGATTCTACCTGCAGCAGCTGGAGGGCCTGGGCCTGTGACTGACCCTGGATTTTTACCCTGGCTGGTAGTGTCTTTAAAGGCAAACTTTTATTTTGCATTGGCCCACTTAAGTTGGGGCATGAAGGCAAAAAAGTTGCTTTCAACAATTCAATATCATTTTGTTAAGATCTGGTAAAATAAGGATGGAGTTTCCATTGTAACAGATAGGGGCCTGAAGTCTTGCTGCATCTAGCAAGGCCAGTGCTTGTTGGTAGGATTTTGGCTATGAGGGGGGCGCAGATGACACACATTTAACTAGGGTTGCAAGGGAACCTGGTTGGCCTGCCCCAACTCAAATGGGTTCTTAAACTGTAATTCCAAGATACATGGTAACCAGTTGTCCAGAAAGTGCAGCATGTTGAGTCCTATCTCCTCAGGTAATCCCAAACCGAATGTTGGGTCTATGGATTCTATTGTTTAAATCCTTCAAGTCTCTTTCCAGGCTTTTGATGGATTATGCACAGCAATGTAGTATCTTAAGCTGCTCATCATGTGTACTCACTTGTTCCTACACCTGATTTATTTTGGCTGCCATGACAGTCAGGTGCTCTTTCATTCACCTCTTCTTTAAGTTCCATGATATCCTTATTGTTCTTGAGGAGATCTTTCAATTGCAGTATCTCCTGTATAAGGGCCTAAGAGAGTAATTTCAGCTTCTTTATTTGCCATCATTTTTTTGGGGACAGAGTTTCTTGTTTTGAGCACTTAACTCCTTATGGAGGTTGATTATTGAATTTCCACCCCCTTGCCAGCAGGAAGTCATCCATCAGAGAGAGCATAAGCAGATAGTCCTGTGGCACCAAAGTTTGCAGGCAAATGCTGCAGAGCTGTTTCAATCCATTGCCACTGCTGTAGATTTTGGTGAGGGGTGACCGGCGAGAATTAGGGATGGCCAGCCAGGGGGAATCAAGGAATGAGGTTCACCTAGGGTGCCTCATCTCCTTGCATCGGCCCCGGTAATATCCTTCTCTCTCCACATCTGTAGGAAAAGCATCAGACACTCATGAGGCAACAGTGGATATGGCTATGGTCTATAACCCAAGAGAAATTCCATTCCCCCAAGATCACCCTCCTTGCATGCTCCCAAACCCATAGTAAGCACTTAAGAAAAGGATCTGCTGACCCAGACAGAGCCAGATCCCCCTCTCCACAAAATTTGCATTGCTGGTTCTCTATGGACAGCCTCCACAATTTGTACCCACTATTTTGTAAGTACTCTCCCCTACTCCACAATTGCTGCAGGTTAGGCTGCAAAAAAATGCCATTGTATATCCACTACCCCATCCCACCCTCAGACTTGGGCAGTATCAAAAACTGTGCCCTTGGCAGGCTATGTCTCCATATAAAACCAAATAGTTTTCTATTAAGATTCTGAATTCCATCCTAGGGGTCTCTACTGGTAGAGTCATAAATAGATACATGAAGCATGGCAACACCACCATCTGTAGAATCACCATCTGTCCCATCCATGAATGATCCTTCCTCCACCACCTCTCCAAATCTCCCAGTACTCGTTTAATCAATGGCAAATAATTAAAAATATATCTTTTCCCCAGGTCAGTACCCAAACTTTTCACCTTTCTTTATGTGTGGGATATGTCTGATCTGAGCTTCCAAGGTTGTAGTTTTAAACAAATTCCCACACATGATGTAAACTCTTGTCCTTTGCAGCTGCTTCTTTCAGTTTTTTCTAATAATTTCCCTGATTATCATAATCTTCCTTTAAAAATTAAACACTAACACAATAGATTTCCTTTGCATATTCACTCCAGTTATTAAGTCAAATTTTATCATATTATAATCACTAGTGCCCCCACATGAAACACTGGCTGCAGTCATGGAACATATACTATCATCTTAAAAACTAAAGGAGATCATCTTGGAGTGGAGGAGTAGCCTAGTGGTTGGGGCAAGGTACTTCAGGCCAGAAGGTCAGGGGTTCAAATCCCACTAGAGGACAGCAACCTTGGGCCAGAAGGACTGGGGTTTCTAGTCCCACAGGTGCTCCTTGTGGTCTTGGGCAAGCCACTTAACCCTCCATAGCCCATGTTCCCTGTAAAATAGTTATCATCAAGTTATAATGCCCTGTTCAATGTAATTTCAGTTTGTTCAATGTAAACTACACAGATGCAAAATAGCACAGTATATAAGAGAATGTAAATAAATCTTCAAGCAAGGCAAAGCTGGTGAGTTATGTAATAAGTTCTTATCATGGAACATATTCTTTGCTTCCAATAGGTTGTAACAAATGATGGATGAACCCGTTTTAACAATAACCCATTTGTCATTTCTCATGAGATGGGTATATTACAGCTTTTTCAAACAAGTATTTGTCACATGATGAACTTTTTTTCTAAAATGTTCCTTTTCCTATACAGTATATTCCAAAAGCATACTGTGGCATTTTTAGGACAAATGTTTATTTTAAAAACTAGAGGTAGATAGGAGCACTAGGATTTTCTTTCCAAATAACATAAAATAGTTGAAATACAGATATGTAGGATGGGTCAATCACTCAGCCATGCAGTGATGCTCTTAGAATGAAAATTAAAATCATACTTTCAGAATTCAAACTAGATAGTCCACTGAATATTGCTGCTAGCCAGTTATTCTCAAGTGCTGCCTTTGCTCTGCCCCACACCCTTTGAACGCCCTGACTCTAACTGGCTAGCATCATGGTGCTTAGTGGCTGAAACTGGGGATACTCAGCAGCACTAACAATGTTGGTGTTGTTGAATATCCTGGGGCCACGGATCCTGTGCAAGAAATAGGAGGTGCAGCAAAATATGAGCATACTTATAACATGTCATCTATGCCTCAGACAATGTGTTACTTACAGTAGTTGCCAACATTTTCTGGATAGAAGATGGATAACACAAAAAGAATTTCAGTTTTTGAATAAAAAGAACCCGCTGACACCTTTTCTTTACAGGGTCCCTAAGATCTATAAGAGTTTGGAGGATCCTCTGAGACTCCCGATCGTATTGTGTAGAGGATCAGTTCTTGAACCATTGTCACAGTTTTGTGACGTGTTTTTTCACCCGTTGTTGCCAGAAATCCCTTCCTATATTCGGGATTCCTTTCATTTTTTGTCTAGATTGCATCATCATCATCAGGAAAACTATTGAGTGGTATCTTGTAACAATGGACGTTAAGGCTCTATATACAAATATTAATCAGGAAGCAGCATGACAAATGGCAGCCCAGTTGCCGGTACGTTTACCAGCATGTTTACCTAAAGAGTTTCTACTCCAACTGTTAGAAATAGTTCCGACAAAAAAAAAAAAAAATTCAGTTTGGAAATCAGTTTTATGAACAAATTCATGGGGTAGCAATGGGGGCTACTGTGGCCCCATCAATAGCAACTCTGTATATGGCACAGTTTGAACAAAGCTTCATCTATTCGTCAGTCTGGTTTCAACATATCCAATTATGGTCCAGGTTCTTAGACGATGTGTTCTTTTTATGGACCCAGTCAGAGCAACAGCTGAATGAGTTTTGTGACTGGATTGACACATTGGACCCTGACATTCAGTTTGTGCCCAAATATCATCTTCAATCAATTGAATTTTTGGATTTGTGGTTATACAAGCAGGGTTCACAATTAAAATTCACATTATATAGGAAAGAGGTACAGAGGAATACTTTGTTACACTATCAAAGTTATCATCCGGGTTCCCTCCGGAGAGGGTTACCTGTGGGTCAATTTATCCGGCTATGAAGATTGTGTTCTACAACGGAAGAGTTTAAAAAACAGGCTAAATATCTTAAAACACATTTGAGAACCCGGGGTTACCCAATGAAGATCATCAATCGAGCCTATATTCGAGCATGATATAATCATGCTGAATGGTGGGGTGAGTTAGGGGTCCATTCACAAGAAACAAAGGTTCAAGGAAAGGATAAACCTTATGTTGGCATTTTACCATTTATGCCTAATAGTACGTCGTTTATGACGATTCTGAAATGCCATTGACCAATGTTAGCATTGCATTCTTGTTTTGAGAAACCATTAATGTTTGCATTCCAAAGAGGCTGTAATATTTCAGAGTGGGTGGTAAATACATCCCAGACCTCTTCGGTACCTACTGTGAAGGGGCATTTTGCATGTTCAACATGTGATTTTTGCAGAACTACTTTGGAAGGGGATCATTGGGAACATCCGCGCACAGGAAGGGTGTTCTATAGTAAAGATTTCACTGACTGTCTCTCCTCCTTTGTAGTATACATTTTAGTGTGCCCCTGCAACAAAGTTTATGTAGGCCGAACGACGAGACCCATTCGGAAGCGTTTGCAGGAACATCGCTCGAGGATTACCACTAAAGTTTTAACCACACCAGTAGCTCTATATTGTGTGGAACAACAACATGCATTTCAAGATTTACGCTGGAGGGTAGTGGATTGGATAGCAGACAATCCACGGGGAGGTGATCGAGTACATTATCTACAATATCGGGAGCAATTATGGATATATTTACTACAATCAATAGTGCCAGAGGGTTTGAATCTGTCATTGAATTGGTGGAGTTTATTGTGCGTGTTGTGTGTTTGGATGGTAGAAACAGCCAATGCCCTGGAGAATAAAAAAGGGGGTCAGGTAACCCTGTGGTGGCTTTAATTGGAAGTGGGGAGATCGCTTACTCAGAAACACTTGTGGGTTTTGAAGAAGGGTCAGGAGCATCTATGACCAAAAGCACAACATTGTGTCAACACGGAACTCAAAAACAAGGATGAATTAGTATGGCATTGTGAGGAGCCGGTTCAGCTGTTGGAAGAGTGGAAGTTGGAGAAGGTGAATGGCGAGCGAAAATCCAGAGAAGCTCTTGGCTACACCTGTGGTGTGAGTGCAGTGACGCAAGAAAGGTTTGAAGAGTTTCAGGTGCTAGCACAGGAGAGCTGGTGGAGTACGCCAATTTTTTGGTATTGCCCTGGGATGTGAGTACATTGGGTGGTTGCTTGCCGGTTGAATATATTCTAGTCTTCATAGCTGATGTGTTGTTCCCTCAGGTAAATTTGTATATCTTTTGAGGGTTTATAGGGGAGATCCCCTTTTAAAACAGAATAAAAGGAGTATTATGCTGCAAGGAGTTTCCTTCATGGCATACGCGCCGACAAAAATTTGTTCTTCTAGTATTTGAATATTAAATTCATTAGGGCAGTTAGGTTCATTATTTGGGTTTAAATAAGTGTTGTGGATAAACATATTTAGGTTTATAGGTAAGGAACATTTTCTTTCTAGCAAGGGATGTCTGTGTGAACCACAGGTCAGATATCAGTAATTAAGGCTCTGTTGGTGAATGATGTGTGCAGAAACATAAGCCTCATAGCTACTTCTGAGAAATGACAAGGTGAAAGACAAATGGTGTACCTCCCCTAATGGCTGTGACTCTGTGAACAAACACATTGCTCTCACATATGAACATTATCTGTGTGCACCCTGGTACACATGTGCTGTCTCACAGAGGTTTGAACCATGCATATCATACTTGGCAAACCTTGTTTCTCACATATATATCTTCTGTATACCTCTACGCTGGCTATTGATGACATTGGTGATGTTGAGAAGGCAGTGCGGTGAGTGAGTTGGAGGGCATGCACTGATGTGTCCTGCATTACCACATATGAAACATGGCTGATGTTTCAACATAGTTCTAGTGAATGTGTGTAGGCAATAATACAAAATGATGCTGCAGGGGCAACAACCTCTTGGATATGACACAGGATGTTTAGGTCAATGCATGCCCTCTGATGGCCTGCTAGATAGCTATGAGAAGGTATATCCACAGAAGACGTTGCTGCTACATGTCAATGAGCATGAAAGCAAATGCTGCTATGCTCAGCGAAGCTACATTCCTTGGGCAGATGCCAGAGCCAGATGTGAATGGCAAGCACATGTATGGATGCTATGTGCTGAAATATCTGGTTCCTAGATTTTCATCTGAGTGCTGCAAAGTGTTGTGTTGGTGCTTAGCATGACTGTCACCTGTCTAACCTTGATGTGAATGCTGTGGTCATATGTGGCTCGTCCATTGGAAATCAGGGTCCTTACACACAAACAAGAAGGTGCAGGAGCTAGCCAGCTAGGGCAAAATTAAAAGGCTACCTGCACAGACCCTGTGCCTGAAGGATAGCTAAGAAAAATCAGTGTCAATCTTAGCACACAGATGGCAATGTGTATTGCATAGAAAAATGTTGCTACCCAACAACCATGTTTATCTGCCCCTGCCCTGCCACAGAATGCCCCTAACATACCCTGATGCCAACCACATAGCATATGGGCATGTTAGGGAGGTACGTAGGTTCTCAGAGGGACAGCACCCGAGTAGGTGCCTTGGTAAAATCACCAAGAAACCATATACACAGGTGACTAGGGCAGTTACCTGTGTAAATGCCTTCTGAAATCTGGGCCAGGATCTACAATATCAAGATGAAGGTAGTTATGAGAAGCACAAGTACTGGCACAATAAAAACCCTGTCTCTCACAAGTGCAGAGTGAGCCAAACAAAACAGTTTTGGGATGTCACAATATGCCTCTACATCCATGAGGTATACAGATAAGAAAATGCACATGGAATACGCAATGTAAGCAATGTGTGCAAATACTGATAAGCACATCCTAAAATGGCCTTTGCCATGTGTGTGACACATTGTCATGAGAGGCACAGGATGAAGCACACATATGACTGTGTAAGCTGTATCCAAATAAAAAATAACAATTCTTTATTATGAAACAACAGGTCAACATGGTCTGTGAACTGGCTAAACATTAAAATTATGAACGAGTATACTTTCCAAAATAAGTACCACGTGATGTCACTGTGTCAGAACATATTCATGCACACACATATGCACACTGTAAATTCCCAAATGACACAGTGACACCTTTTTTTGCAGAGGATCACTCCTGGATATAGGGACATGTTGTTGTGGTGCATGCGCAGAGTGGCTAATATAATGTTCTGCACCATGCGCAGGGTTCTGTGATTGACCTTCTGTGCCTTGCACATATGCAGGGCACCTTAAGGTGACATACATGCACAGGGCACCTTAGGATGCCGTTCCCGTTCCATGCCCTTTGCAGATGCAGTGCACCTTATGTCTACGTGCATTGTTCTCAACCTAAGGCGCCATGTGCATACGCAAAGTGCGGAACTAAAACATAAGGTGTGCTTCACATGCACAGGGCATGGAACAGAGCTGTAAAGTACCCTGCATCTATGCTAAGTGCGGAATGTCGATCATGGCGTCCTGCACCTGCGCAAGGTGTGGGACACAGACATAAGGCACCCTATTTAAGACTAATAAGAGAAATTATTTTTTCATTCAACGTGTACTCAAACTCTGGAATTTGCTACTGGAGGTTGCAGTAAAAGTTTTTAGTGTAGCTTGGTTTAAAAAGGTTTGAACAAGCTCCTGGAGGAAAGGTCCATAAACCATTATTAAAGTGGACCCAGTATATCCACTGCTTGTCCCAATACAAGCATTGTGGAACCTGTGTCTTTTGGAGAAACTGCTAGGTACTTGTGACCTAGATTGGCCACTGTTGGAAACAGGATACTGTGCTTGATGAACCTTGGTCTGACCCAGTATGGCATGTGCATGTGCAAGGCGTGGAACGTTTAGGTAAGGTGCCCTGCACATGCGCAAGGTATGGAGCATAGAGGTAAGGCACCTTGCGCATGTGAAAGGCAGGAAACATAGAGATAAGGTTTACTTACTCCCTGTTTACTTCCATGTTAATTTTCCTGTTACTTGTAATAGGTATGTTATATCTGACCAATTGTTGTATTGTTTCAATGTAAACCGCACTGATGACAAATAGCGCGGTATATAAGAAATATTAAATAAATAAATAAATAAGGTGCCCTGCACCTGTGCAAAGCAAGTATAATCATCAATAAGTGCCTTGCATATGTGCTGCACAGCATGCATAACTAAAGTTCAAAAACACAGGTCTGTCATTGATGCTACATGAGGGTCTTTGCAAACCACAGTAACATTTCTGAGTTGTGATAACACAGCAATAGTTGTGCCATTGCTGTGAAACATGGACCCAATGAACAGAGTGTCCGCAGAGGGGGACAATGACGTAGAGCAGCGGGCCATTGTAGGATGATGTACACAGGGAGAGGGGATGGAGTAGGTGACACGGGGAAGCCTGGCTTGGAGATGCCTGGAATCATGTCCCCGGCTGAGGAACAAGCTGGGCCATCTGGGGAGGTACAGCAACACCAACCATCTGCCAAGCCAAGTGAATGCAAATGCAAGTTATGCAAGAGGGCATTGCGGTTTTCACAGGATAAGAATGATATGCTCCTTGCGCAGGCGCTCGAGCTCTTTGAGGAGCTCTATGGATGCCTGAACTCACAGATACCTATCAGCACAAGAAATGCTGTATGGAAGCAGATAAGGAAGGCTGTTGCTAAGGTTGGCGGACTTACTCAGGACTTTGAGGGCTTATGCAAGAGATTCAATGATATCAAGCTCTCTGTCAGGACACACCTCACAGCCTAGCATCAACATGCACTGTGCACTGGTAGTGGTGGACCCAGTCGGGCCAACCTCTCAGCCTTGGAGGGGAAGTTGGCACAGAGACTGGGGCACATCTACATACATGGACTTCCCACAGAGCTGGACATAGCCCACACACATGGTGGTATGTGTGGAGATGTGTCCAGGTTTGGAGCTCTCATGGTTATGTTTCTGAGTTTGTTTATGTCTATATCCATGCAATATCTGAATGTACAGGTCAGGCCAAGGTACTTGACAGTGGTGTACAATCTCTGCAAGCAGGTACTGGAAACATTGGTCATGGATGATGGGGCAATCCCTACTAATCACACAATGCAACAATTCCATGTCCCGCACCCCTGCTGGTTCCCCTCACAGCCATCTCCTGCAACCCACCATTGTGTGTACGTGGGCCTGCACTTAGCCCCAAAAGTCGCATATATACACACACTCGCACAATGGTCAAACAACACATGTCAGATATCACCAAGATCCAAGGCCACTGACCACCCCTCCCTTTGTAAGCCAGACACCAGGCACATGGGAACACCCAGGGAAAACAACTCCATTCATTCCTCACATAACAGGTTAGATATAATTGGAATATCAGAGACATGGTGGAAGGAGGACAACCAGTGGGACACTGTGATACCTGGGTACAAACTATATCGTAATGATAGAGCTGATCAAATTGGTGGAGGGGTTGCGCTCTATGTTAGAGAGGGCATTGACTCAGAAAGGATTAAAGTTTTTCAGGAAACAAAATCTGCTGCAGAATTTATATGGATTGAAATTCCATATAAAAGGGGGAAGGCAATGGCAGTGGGGGTGTACTATCGAGCACCTGGCCAGAATGACCAAATGAATGATCAAATGAATGACCAAATGGATGATGAAATGCTCAAAGAAATCAAGGAAGCTAACAAAAGTTACAGCGCAATAATAATAATGGGTGATTTCAATTACCCCGGTATCGACTGGGTCAGTGTCACGTCAGGACATGCTAGGGAGATAAAGTTCCTAGATGAAATAAATGACTGCTTCTTGGAGCAGCTGGTTCATGAACCGACCAGAGGGGAAGCCATATTAGACCTAGTCCTTAGTGGAACACCAGATCTAGTGCAAGAGATAAGGGTGTTGGGGCCACTTGGCAATAGTGATCATAGCATGATCGCCTTTGATTTAATTAGTGGAGGAGGGAGAGTACGGAAATCCACAGTACTACCTTTTAACTTTCGAAAGGGAGACTATGATAAAATGAGGAAAACAGTTAAGAAAAAACTAAAAGGAGCAGTTGCAAAGGTTAAAGACGTACATCAAGCTTGGGTGTTGTTGAAAAATACTATCTTGGAAGCCCAGACCAGCTGTATTCCACGCTTTAAGAAAAGTGGAAGGAAGTCCAAAAAACTGCCAGCATGGTTTAAAGGGGAGGTCAGAGAGGCTGCTGTTGCCAAAAAAGCATCTTTCAGGAAATGGAAAAAAGAGCCAAACGAGGAAACCTGGAAACAGCACAAGCACTGGCAAGTCAAATGCAAGGCATTGATAAGGCAGGCAAAAAGAGAATTTGAGAAGAATCTTGCTGCGGAAGCAAAAACGCGAAATAAAGACCTTTTCAAGTACATTCGTAGCAAAAAACCTGTGATAGAGTCAGCTGGTCCATTAGATGATAAAGGGGTTAAAGGAGCACTAAGAGGCGACAAGGCGATAGCGGAGAGACTGAATGAATTTTTTGCTTCGGTCTTTACTGAGGAAGATGTAGGGATGTTACCCATGACTGAAGTGGTATTTAAAGGTGCGGAAGAATTGAAGGAAATATTGATACATCGGGAAGATGTCTTACAACTATTAGATAAACTGAAAAGTAGCAAATCACCTGGGCCGGATGGTATACATCCAAGTGTGTTGAAAGAATTGAAATATGAGATTGCAGACCTGCTATCAGTAATCTGTGAACTATCATTAAAATCATCTCTAATATCTGAAGATTGGAGGATCGCCAATGTAACACCAATTTTTAAAAAGGGTTCCAGGGGTGATCCGGGAAACTACAGACCAGTGAGCCTGACGTCAGTACCGGGAGAAATGGTAGAAACCATCATAAAGAATAAAAATACTCAGCATGTAAATAGTCACAACCTAATGGGAGACAGCCAACATGGCTTTAGACAAGGAAGATCTTGTCTTACTAATCTGTTATGTTTTTTTGAAGGAGTGAATAAACAGGTGGACAAAGGTGAGTCAGTTGATATTGTGTATCTGGACTTTCAGAAAGCCTTTGACAAGGTCCCTCATCAGAGACTTTTGGCAAAACTAAAGAGTCATGGGATAGGAGGCAGTGTACTATTGTGGATCAGGAACTGGTTAAAAGATAGAAAGCAGAGGGTAGGGCTAAATGGCCAATTTTCCCAATGGAGAAAGGTGAATAGTGGTGTACCCCAGGGATCTGTGCTGGGTCCGCTGCTTTTTGACATATTCATAAATGACCTGGAAAGTGGAATAACGAGTGAGGTGATCAAATTTGCAGATGACACAAAACTATTTAAAGTTGTTAAAACCCAAGAGGATTGTGAAAAATTGCAAGAGGATCTTGATAAATTGGAAGACTGGGCATCAAAATGGCAGATGAAATTTAATGTGGACAAGTGCAAGGTTATGCACCTAGGGAAGAACAACCCAAACTATGTTTACACGATGCAAGGTTCCACATTAGGAACCACCACCCAGGAAAAAGATTTAGGCGTCATTGTGGATACCATGTTAAACCCTCGGCCCAGTGTGCAGCGGCGGCCAAGAGAGCAAATAGAATGCTAGGTATGATAAGGAAAGGAATGGAAAATAAAACAAAAGATATTATAATGCCTCTATATCGTTCCATGGTGAGACCGCACCTTGAATATTGTGTGCAATTCTGGTCGCCGTATCTTAAAAAGGATATAGCGATTTTAGAAAAGGTTCAGAGAAGAGCCACCAAAATGGTAAAGGGGATGGAAGGATACTCCTATGAAGAAAGGCTAAAAAGGTTAGGGCTCTTTAACCTGGAAAAGAGACGGCTGAGGGGAGATATGATGGAAGTCTATAAGTTAATGAACGGAGTGGAACGGGTAAACGTAGATCGATTGTTTACGTTATCAGAATATAGAAAGACTAGGGGACATGCAATGAAGCTACAGGGTAAACTATTTAAGACTAATAAAAGAAAATATTTTTCACTCAACGTGTAATCAAACTCTGGAATTTGTTACCGGAGGATGTAGTAAAGGCTGTTAGTATAGCTGGGTTTAAAAAAGGTTTGGACAAGTTCCTGGAGGAAAGGTCCATAAACCATTTTTAAGAAATGACTGAAGATATCAATGCTTGACCCAGTACAAGCACTGTGGAACTTGTGTCTCTTGGGGAAACTGCTAGGTACATATGACCTAGATTGGCCACTGTTGGAAACAGAATACTGGGCTTGATGGACCTTGGTCTGACCCAGTATGGCATATCTTATG
Organism: Ichthyophis bannanicus; assembly: GCA_033557465.1. Lineage (NCBI taxonomy): Eukaryota > Metazoa > Chordata > Amphibia > Gymnophiona > Ichthyophiidae > Ichthyophis > Ichthyophis bannanicus. Next base: position 487,480,728 of record CM066035.1, read on the forward strand.
TTCTTATGTTCTTATACCCTGCCTTCTGCAAGCAAACAACACATCCTGCAGATATTGATGGCCATGTGGCCACATATATACTAAGTATGTATGTACATATCTATGTGTGTGTCCCTATGGCCTGTCTGACTGTTGCATACATGGTGTCTGGGAGGGTTTTTGGACAACCACTGAATGCTTACAGGCTGGGATGGATGGACAGGAATAACAAGGATAAATTGTGGAGAGAAATGTCATGGAAAAAACATTGTGCACATCAGTCTGTGCTTGCTAGACTGCTTTTCCAGAACTCTGTACATTAAGATGTGTACTTTGACCTGAAATGTGTGGTGCTATGATGAACATATGGTCTGTCAAATGGTGACAGGTGTATCTCATGTGTGTGCGGAGGGGTACTGTACATGTATGCCGTTGCAGCAGGAGACATGTGAGGGTATGGCATCTGGAATGCACATTGGTTGTGTTGAGATCCAGCAAAGCATGGTGGCATGTTCAGCATGGAGAGGGGCAAAACGCCACCTATGTCACATTGTGCAGCTGCTGGAGTCTACCAAATATCTAGGTGAGAGAGGCCATATGTACCATCTACAGATGATTGAGCCAACCTCCCTTGTACTCTGGTGAATGTCAGGATTCCCTGTGAACCAGTGTCTTACAGCCCTGTTTTTGTCAGTATCTGGTGCACAACAGTGTGCTACATTGCATGCAGGTGACTGTATCTTAGGTGGGTCCTGGAGTCCTGTAGCCGAGACACTGTGTGACTGGTATCAGGTGTGCCTGCTGTAGGATGGGTGTCATGTGTCTTGTTGTGACTGGTAACATGATGGTGCATTCAGCAGTGGTCTGTGTCTTTTGTAAGATGTGCATGGTATGGTCTATGATCTACTGGCAGACAGTGGTTTCCCAGGCAGAGTGTGCACCAAACATACCATTGGTTGCTGAGCATTCACCAATGTTTCTGAGATGGTGGCATAGGTTCCCTGACATGTCACCTTTCTTGGGGGTCTCCATTGTCATGGTGATGTATAGAATCAGGTTGTCCCCATGATCCAACAGCATCCCCAGGAATGTTATTCCCTGTATACCGCACATGTGGTATCCCTGAAATTTGCTCAAACTGCTGGTTCAGGACCCCCCACTGTTGCCTACTGTCAGGAAAAACAATGCAATTCCTTACCTGGCTGATCATGGCATGCAGTACCTATTGGAGACAGCGGGAGAAGATGGGCTGGCTCATTTCTCCAACTGCAGCCACAGATGTCTGGAAGCAGCCAGAGAAAAAAAAGTGTAGGGCACTCAGGAGCTTGACCAACCATAGTATGGCATGAGACCGGCCAGTCAGAGGCTTGAGGTCAGATCTAAGATTCTCATAGAGCTCTCTTATAGCTCCTGTACTCAGATGATACATAGACGGTACATACACGAGACCTACAGGGATATAGTCCTGAAGTCCCACCTCCAGTCTGGCAGTATCCCTGTTGCCATGGAGGAGAATGGTCACGTGACAGGAGAGCATCACCCTGGTGTGGCAGGAATTGATCCTGCAACTAGGACCTGTTCTCCAGGTGATGTAAAACCCTCTTGCACCGAGAAAGTTTCTCCAGGGCCTTGTGCCCATGAGGGAAGGGTTAGGACAGCCGTTATAGTTGGTGATTCGATCATTAGGCATGTAGATAGTTGGGTGGCTGGTGGACGTGAGGATCGCCTGGTAACATGCCTGCCCGATGCGAAGGTAGCGGACCTCACGCGCCACCTAGATAAGGTCTTAGATAGTGCTGGGGAGGAGTCTGCTGTCTTGGTACATGTCGGTAACAATGACATAGGAAAATGTGGTAGGGAAGTTCTGGAGGCTAAATTTAGGCTTTTAGGTAGGAAGTTGAAATCCAGAACTTCCAGGGTAGCGTTCTCCGAAATGCTTCCCGTTCCACGTGCAGGACCAAAAAGGCAGGCAGAGCTCCGGAGTCTCAATGCGTGGATGAGACAATGGTGCAGAGATGAGGGGTTTGGATTTGTTAGGAACTGGGGTACATTCTGGGGAAAGGAGGGGCTCTTCCGAAGGGATGGGCTTCACCTTAACAGGGATGGAACCAGACTGCTGGCATTAACCTTTAGAAAGGAGATAGAGCAGCTTTTAAACTAGATAATAGGGGAAAGCCAACAGTCGCCCAAGAGCGCATGGTTCGGAAGAATGTATCCTTGAAGGATACCACCAAAAGCAGAGAGATTCCAAAAAAGAGTAAAGTAGCCCAAATGCCCTCGAGTATGGAGCAGACAGAGCTTAAAGATCCCAAATTACCCATGTCTACCAATAGCCAAATTAATATGAATAAAATACAGTCTCTAAAATGCTTGTATGCAAATGCTAGAAGTCTAAAAAATAAGATGGGAGAGTTAGAATATATAGCACTAAATGAGAGGTTAGATATGATTGGAATATCAGAAACATGGTGGAAGGAGGACGACCAGTGGGACACTGTGATACCTGGGTACAAACCATATCGTAATGATAGAGCTGATCATTGGTGGAGGGGTTGCGATGATCATTGGTGGAGGGGTTGCGATGATCATTGGTGGAGGGGTTGCGCTCTATGTTAGAGAGGGCATTGAGTCAGAAAGGATTAAAGTTTTGCAGGAAACAAAATTTGATGTAGAATCTCTATGGATTGAAATTCCATGTAAAAAGGGGAGGGCAATGGCAGTGGGGTGTACTATCAACCGCCTGGCCAGAATGAACAAATGGATGATGAAATGCTCAAAGAAATTAAGGAAGCTAACAAACATTACAGCTCGGTAATAATAATGGGTGATTTCAATTACCCCGGTATCGACTGGGTCAGTGTCACGGCAGGGCATGCTAGGGAGATAAAGTTCCTAGATGACATAAATGACTGCTTCTTGGAGCAGCTGGTTCATGAACCGACCAGAGGGGAAGCCATATTAGACCTAGTCCTTAGTGGAACACCAGATCTAGTGCAAGAGATAAGGGTGTTGGGGCCACTTGGCAATAGTGATCATAGCATGATCGCTTTTGATTTAATTAGGGGAGGAGGGATACTAAGGAAAATCCACAGTACTACCTTTTAACTTTCGAAAGGGAGACTATGATAAAATGAGGAAAATAGTTAAGAAAAAACTAAAAGGAGCAGTTGCAAAGGTTAAAGACTTACATCAAGCTTGGGTGTTGTTGAAAAATACTATCTTGGAAGCCCAGTCCAGCTGTATTCCACGCTTTAAGAAAAGTGGAAGGAAGTCCAAAAAACTGCCAGCATGGTTTAAAGGTGAGGTCAGAGAGTCTGTTCTTGCCAAAAAAGCATCTTTTAGGAAATGGAAAAAAGAGCCAAACGACGAAACCTGGAAACAGCACAAGCACTGGCAGGTCAAATGCAAGGCATTGATAAAGAAGGCAAAGGGAGAATTTGAGAAGAAGCTTGCTGTGGAAGCAAAAACACGAAATAAAGATTTTTTTCAAGTACATTCGTAGCAAAAAACCTGTGAGAGAGTCGGTTGGACCATTAGATGATAGAGGAGTTAAAGGGGCACTAAGAGGCGACAAGGCGATAGCGGAGAGACTGAATGAATTCTTTGCTTCGGTCTTTACTGAGGAAGATGTAGGGATGTTACCCATGACTGAAGTGGTATTTAAAGGTGCGAAAGAATTGACGGAAATATCGATACATCGGGAAGATGTATTACAACTATTAGATAAACTGAAGAGTAGCAAATCACCTGGGCCGGATTGTATACATCCAAGGGTGTTGAAAGAACTGAAATATGAGATTGCAGACCTGCTATTAGTAATCTGTGAGCTATTATTAAAATCATCTCTAATACCTGAAGATTGGAGGATCGCCAATGTAACACCAATTTTTAAAAAGGGTTCCAGGAGTGATCCAGGAAACTACAGACCGGTGAGCCTCATGTCAGTACCGGGAAAAATGGTAGAAACCATCATAAAGAATAAAATTACTCAGCATGTAGATAGTCATGGCCTAATGGGAGACAGCCAACATGGCTTTAGACAAGGAAGATCTTGTCTTACTAATCTGTTATGTTTTTTTGAAAGTGTGAATAAACAGGTGGACAAAGGTGAGTCGGTTGATATAGTGTATCTGGACTTTCAGAAAGCAAGGTCCCTCATCAGAGACTTTTGGCAAATCTAAAGAGTCATGGGATAGGTGGAAGTGTACTACTGTGGATCAGGAACTGGTTAAAAGATAGAAAGCAGAGGGTTGGGCTAAATGGCCAATTTTCCCAATGGAGAAAGGTGAATAGTGGTGTACCCCAGGGATCTGTGCTGGGTCCGCTGCTTTTTGACATATTCATAAATGACCTGGAAAGTGGAATAACGAGTGAGGTTATCAAATCTGCAGATGACACAAAACTATTTAAAGTTGTTAAAACCCAAGAGGATAGTGGAAAATTGCAAGAGGATCTTGATAAATTGGAAGACTGGGCATCAAAATGTCAGATGAAATTTAATGTGGACAAGTGCAAAGTTATGCACCTAGGGGAGAACAACCCAAACTATGGTTACATGATGCAAGGTTCCACATTAGGAACCACCACCCAGGAAAAAGATTTAGGTGTCATTGTGGATAACATGTTAAAACCCTCGGCTCAGTGTGCAGCGGCAGCCAAGAGAGCAAATAGAATGCTAGGTATCATAAGGAAAGGAATGGAACATAAAACAAAATATATTATAATGCCCAGGGCCGGATTTACCTTGAGTGAGGCCCTACGCCAACAAAAATTGGGGGCCCCCAGCAGGGGCGGCCCAAGGGGGGTGCGGGGCCTCATTTGCATAAGGGGCCTCATTTGCATAAATATTTGTATAATGTTACCATATACTAACTTTTAGTAAACGTGCCTCTTAATGAGTGTATGGATAAAGAAAGACTAAAAGATTTCTACATTACTATAATCCAGTGCCAACCCATAGCAAACCCGCCGCATCCTAACAGCACTACCAGGACTCACAAAGCACCATACTCTACCAATCAAAAGGCAACACTGCAAATATTAAACCAATACATTTCAGAGAACAACAGTACATGACCTACTGGGGAAAGAGAACAAGTGGCAATGTCAAATAGGAATTATATAAACAGAACACCTCAGCTCAGTTACACATGCAGAACATAGACCATCACCAAACAAGTAATCACAATTTAGAAACAGGAAGACAATAATTAAACTGGGAATCCCAAAAGCCAAACTTGGAATGTACAACACTGTAGAAATAAAACTATACATTAATTTGCTCTTGTACTAAACAAAGCGCAGACGTTAATGATGCACATTTACCAGAGCTGACATATTCCAATTAATAAATTCAAAATAAAGAGATATTTTTCTACCTTTTGTGCATTTTTTTTCAGCTGCAATTGCTCCAGACACTTTCTTCTGGTTTCTTTGTGTCTTCTGCTAACTCTCCATTGTCTGCTGTCCATTTGTCCTTTCTTCTCTCTTCTAGTTTTTTTCCATTCTCTCTCTACATCTGCTTTAACGTACTAATCATTCTCCTTTTGCTCTTTCCTCATTCCTCTTTCATCCACTCAAATTTTACCCCTCCAGCCTCAATCCCCACTTACTCTCCCAATACCCGGCCAATTGTAGATTTTTTATCCCTCCCACACAAAATATTTTTCCCTTCTCCATTTTACTCTTCCAGCCCCATCCCATTCTAATCCTCCCCCAACATCAGCTCCCTTCTAGTTCCAGCCTCACCCAGCATCCATTCCCTTCTAGTCCCTGCATCAGCCCATTTCCAGTCCTAGCCACCCATCAGCCCATTTCCAGTCCTAGCAACCCCCCAACCCAATACCAGTCCTAGCCCCCCCATCAACCCACTTCCAGTCCTAACCCCCATCACCCCATTTTCAGTTTAAGCCCCCCCTATAACCCATTACCAGTCCTAACCCCCCATCAGCCCACTTCCAGTCCTAACCCCATTAGCCCACCTCCAGTCTTAACCCCCCAGCCCATTTCCAGTCCTAGACCCCATAGCCCATTACCAGACAGCCCCCATCAGCCCACAGCCCATTATCAGTCTTAACCCCCCACAGAGCCCAGTACCAGTTCTAAACCCCCCCCAACAGCCCACCGCCCATTATCAGTATTAACCCCACCCCATAGCCCATTACCAGTTCTAACCCCCCAACAGCCCACAGCCCATTACCAGTCCTAACCCCATCAGCCCACCTCCAGTCTTAACCCCCAGCCCATTTCCAGTCCTAGCCCCCCCATAGCCCATTACCAGACAGCCCCCATCAGCCCACAGCCCATTACCAGTCTTAACCCCCCCATAGCCCATTACCAGTTCTAACCCCCCCCCAACAGCCCACAGCCCATTACCAGTCCTAACCCCATTAGCCCACCTCCAGTCTTAACCCCCCAGCCCATTTCCAGTCCTAGACCCCCATAGCCCATTACCAGACAGCCCCCATCAGCCCACAGCCCATTATCAGTCTTAACCCCCCTCATAGCCCATTACCAGTTCTAACCCCCCCAACAGCCCACAGCCCATTATCAGTCTTAACCCCCCCCCCCATAGCCCATTACCAGTTCTAACCCCTCTCCAACAGCCCACAGCCCATTACCAGTCCTAACCCCATCAGCCCACCTCCAGTCTTCACCCCCTCCATCCCATTTCCAGTCCTTGCCCCCCCATAGCCCATTACCAGACAGCCCCCATCAGCCCACAGCCCATTACCAGTCTTAACCCCCCCATAGCCCATTACCAGTTCTAACCCCCCCCCCAACAGCCCACAGCCCATTACCAGTCCTAACCCCATCAGCCCACCTCCAGTCTTAACCCCCCAGCCCATTTCCAGTCCTAGCCCCCCCCATAGCCCATTACCAGACAGCCCCCTTCAGCCCACAGCCCATTATCAGTCTTAACCCCCCCTCATAGCCCATTACCAGTTCTAACCCCCCCCCAACAGCCCACAGCCCATTATCAGTCTTAACCCCCCAAAGCCCATTACCAGTTCTAACCCCCCCAACAGCCCACAGCCCATTACCAGTCCTAACCCTATCAGCCCACCTCCAGTCTTAACACCCCCCCAGCCCATTTCCAGTCCTAGCCCCCCCATAGCACATTACCAGACAGCCCCAATCAGCCCACAGCCCATTATCATTATTAACCCCCCCAAAGCCCATTACCAGTTCTACCCCCCCCCCACAGCCCATTACCAGTCATAACCCCATCAGCCCACCTCCAGTCTTAACCCCCCCAGCCCATTTCCAGTCCTAGCCCCCCCATAGCCCATTACCAGACAGCCCACAGCCCATTATCAGTCTTAACCCCCCCCCCCATCGCCAATTAACACTCCAAACCCCCCCCCCCCATTTCCCGTCCTACCCCCCCCCCCCCCCCCATCTATAAGAAAGGCTAAAACGTTTAGGGCTCTTTGACCTGGAAAAGAGATGGCTGAGGGGAGATATGATAGAAGTCTATAAATTAATGGAGCGGAACGGGTAAACGTAGATCGATTGTTTACGTTATCAGAATATAGAAAGACTAGAGGACATGCAATGAAGCTACAAGGTAAACTATTTAAGACTAATAAAAGAAAATATTTTTTTACTCAACGTGTAATCAAACTCTGGAATTTGTTACCTGATGATGTAGTAAAGGCTGTTAGTGTAGCTGGGTTTAAAAAAGGTTTGGACAAGTTCCTGGAGGAAAGATCCATAAACCATTATTAAGAAGGGACCCAGGATATCAATGCTTGACCCAGTACAAGCATTGCGGAACCTGTGTCTTTTGGGGAAACTGCTAGGTACGTATGACCTGGATTGGCCACTGTTGGAAACAGGATACTGGGCTTGATGGACCTTGGTCTGACCCAGTATGGCATATCTTATGTTCTTATGTTCTTATGACGATAGAGGTAGATGACCTGGTCCTCAAGCATGCCCCTAGAGCATGACTCTGGGTCTGTAGAGGCGAGGCCATCTGGGGTAGACCTCTGCATGCCTATGACACCATGGTCTCCCATTCCTGGCCTGTGGCCCCTCCACAGGTGCATGTCTGTGATGATGTGGGGCTTGACCCCAGCCCATTGACACTCTCCCTGGGACACCATCTCCCTCATAAAGCAATCACATTTCCCCCTCCTTATGCAACCAACAGACAGCATGCAAAGCAAAGCCAAGGTGAGCCATCATGGACAATAGGTTCAGCAAAAGCACTATGCCTCAAATAGGGAGTGTGGGGGGAAGAGAGGGGCTGGGGAACTGATGACAATAAACACAACACACCTGGGCCGCAGTCACCACACATGAACAGTGTAACTAATTTGATGTATAGACAATCCATTCATGGCACATAATCAAGGCACCCTGTGCCTGCACAGGGCACCTAGTATGATGTTCTGTGCCTTACACAGGGCACTATGACTGACATTCCACACCTTGTACATGTACAGGGCACAGGATGATGTTCATGTGCAGGGCACCTTAAGATGTCATTTCCATTCCATGCCCTGTGCATGCACATTGGTTGTGTTGAGAGCCAGTAAAGCATGGTGGCATGTTCAGCATGGAGAGCGGCAAAATGCCACCCATGCCACATTGTGCAGCTGCTGGAGTTTACCAAATCTCTGGGTGAGAGATGCCATATAGTTATAGATAGCTGTAGATAGTTCTCCCCAGTTGATATTCAAGTTGAATTACCCATTCAGTGTAAGTACATAACAGGCCTCCTGTTTTCTACAAAATGTTATATGTAAACCGCACTGATTTTAAAGAGTGCAGTATATAAAAGCAATAAATAAATAAATATATAAATAAAATAAGTATGTACCATCCACAGATGATTGGGCCATCCTCCCTAGGACTCTGGTGAATGTCAGGGTGCTTGTGAACCAGTGCCCTACAACCCTGGTTTTGTCAGTATCTAGGGCACAACAGTGGCCCCTGATGTCCTATAGCTGAGACCCTGTGTGACTGGTATCAGGTAAGCATGCTATAGGATGAGTTTTATGTGTCTCGTCCTGACTGGTAACATGATGGTGCATGCAGCAGTCATCTGTGCCTTTTGTAAGATATGCATGGTATGGTCTGTGATCCCCTGGAGGACAATGGTGGCCCAAGCAGAGTGTGCACCAAACATATCATCCGTGACATATCATCTTTGTTGGGGGGTCTCTGTTGTCATGGAAAAGTATAGCATCAAGTTGTCTCTATGATCCAACTGCTTCCCCAGGAATGCTATTCCTTGTACACCGCACATTTATTTATTTATTTATTTAGCTGTATTTATATCCCGCTTTTCACCGGGTCAAAGCGGTAGAACATACAATAATTAATTACAAGGGTTTGGGACCGTCACCAGGTGGCCAACAATAGAGATTTTTAACAATTAATTGGGACATAGACATAGACATTGCATTATGGTTATATAGGACATATGTTTTGGGGAATGAAATATGGTTGGTTGGGAGGGAGTCAGTGGTGGGTGCTTGTTTCTGGTCGGAGGAATTCTTGGAATAGTGCAGTTTTAAGTTGTTTCCTGAAAGTTAAGGGGTCTGTGTTGCTTCTGATGTGATTTGGTAGAGAGTTCCAGAGGGATGGTGCATATAGTTCGAAGGCTCTGTTGCAGGTCCGTTGGTTGTATTTGTTCATATTGCACATGTGGTGCAATGTACCTGTTGAGGTGCGTTTTTGAGACACCTCATCCACGGAGGCCATGACTAACTGTGTTTGGGTACAGGGTCCTGTGAGGGTGGTGGCATGCTGCCCCTGTGCAATGTCTCTGGTGCTGTGAGTGTTTTGTTCATATTATGGTCACACTGTCAGGATGGGTGTTTCCACAGCATGTTGGTCCTTTACACAATGTATGCCATGTAGAGTGGCCTGTCTCTGGCACAGATGTGCTGTCCATATGTTTTCCAAGGTGATGTCAATGGAGATGTACTCCAGGGATAGACCTGTGCTTGGCATGTGTCCTGTGAGAAAAGGACCTGAGCTGCCAGAGTGGCAGAGGTCTGATAGGTCACAAGACCACATTGTGACATAGCTGACAAAGGTATTGTTGTAGGATGGCACATCTGACTTGGTAACACATGGATGCCACAGCTGGGGACCTCTCTATCTACATCTGCCTGTTGAAACAGATTGCATGGATTTGGTTGTCAAACAGATGTGTGTGTGGTATGCTCATACCACTGTGTGTCTGGACGAGATAGTGACAGGTTAAGTGTTGGGTCTGTTTAGTAGTAGGAGTGTGAGGATGCATCTGCACAGTTTCACCACTTGACAGTCCTGATACGTCACCTGGCGCCATTAACATACCACACAGATGCCTTAATATCACTGGTCAACATTGAAATCGTTGCTGACTTTAAAAGGCCCTAATCTGTAGTATATTGGTGAGCTGAACACAAATATAACATTAAAAAAAAATTATTGGCTCTCGTTTTGAAGATATTGTATGTAGTTCATTTTTGATGTTTCACCGTGTAAACCTATCCAGTAGGACATCAACAACATCCCAAATAAGCCTTGAATGATGTAATATTGCATCACATTGCATAACACCAGCATGCACACATCATCTAGAGTTGATTGCATCATTTTCTGATGCAATGCAATACTACTGCCAGACAGCTGCTGAAGCCATCTGACGTCAGCAGTGTACTATACGCAGTTGGAAAGGTTGAGCATTTAAAATATTTCAGACTATGTGAGAGACAGTTTAAGCTCCTGTTACATGTAACTTTTATTAATCATATAATTTTAGCCATTTAGGTACAATACAGAACAGTAATGCCGTGAAAGTGCGTTAATACCATTGACAATTTCTGCTACATTTGTGAGGAAGTGACATTTGCCAACCAGAAGAAAAGTATCACTTCTTAACTGAAGAAGGCATATCATCTTTACTTCGGATGCAAGATTGGTGACCAAGACAAGCCTTGGGCCCTGCATATATGCTGCGCTACATGTACAACACAGCTTTCACAGTGGTTGAATTGCAAAAGACCATCAATGCCGTTTGCAGTCCCCATTGTGTGGAAAGAGCCAAACAACCACATAAATGACTGTTACATCTGCTTGGTTCCTCTTCTTTCCAGCAGAATAATGAAGCAAAAGAAGTCGAGCATAGTCTACCAAAACATTCCGTCTGCTTTGAGACCAGTTCCACATGGTGAGGGACTTCCTATTCCAGAACCTCCATCAGAATATTCTCTTGATTCATCTGATGAGGACAAGGGTGAGCCAACCTGTTCTTCTCCTGGTCCGTCAGCATGCAGTGACACATATTTTCACTGGGATGCATATCAACTCCACACAGAATAACACAGGAAGAACTAAATGACCTGGTTTGTGTTTTGGACTTATCCAAGAACAAGGCAGAATTGCTAGGATCAAGACTCCAACAATGAAATCTTCTAGAAGAAGATGTCAACATTACTCCATATCGAAAGCGCCACCAGCAGTTGGAGCCTTTCTTCAGAAAGGAAAGTAATCTGGTATTCTGTTCCGATATTGAAAGCCTCATGAATGCCTTAAAAATCACTCATGACCCACAAGACTGGAGACTATTTATAGTCTCTTTGAAACTGAATCTGAAGGCTCATCCTTGGCATCCTCCTCCCCTTCCTCATCCTTGCCCTCCTTCTCCTTCTCCTCCATGCCCTTCACCTCCTCGTATTCGTCCCCATCATCAACATCTTCCTCCACATCCTAGTCAGCTTTTCCCACTTCTGGTTCCTCTTCATTTTCCTTCTTCTCCTCTTCCTCCTCCTCCTCCTCTTCCACCTCTGCATCCTCATCTTCTCTCTCCTCCTCCATATCTCTGGGCATGTGCACCTCCTCCACCACCACCGCTGCCTGGCCTTCCAATGCCAGCAAGGCTTGGTCACTGACACCTGAGGGCCCAGGGGCTGTTGTTCTTTCTACAGGCTCTGTGAATGGGAGCAGAGAGTGCCACATCAGCCACATGTTCTTTGGCCGGAGGGCAGTTGTCACCTGCCACAATGCCTGCAAGCCTTTTACATAGCTGACAGCCCATCAACCATGCAGCAGGTGAGCCATGCAGAGAGGGCAATACAGTTTCCCAAGATCAAACAGGATATTAACTGCACAGATGGGATGCATCCAGAGGGTTTGGGCATGACAGACAAAGGGTTGAGAGTCGACCAGCCTGTGTAGGCAGCTTCAGAGAGGACCTGACCTACCAACCCTAGATGTCAGCCCCCCAAAGTGGGGGCACAAGGTGTCCCATGTGGTACCTGCACAGAATAGTGGGAGTGGGGAGTACAGACAGTGGCAGCACCCCAGCACTGTGGGTCCCCAGCAGGGTGTATATGGTATGCTCTGGGGGGAAGGGCATATGACTTGCAGTGTACATGCATGCATACATCATCAGGTTAGGTCTGACATGCATTTGTTGAGGTCTGGGGGGACTGTGAGGTGACCTGGCCAAGGGGTACTACTGAAATGCTGGAGATGACAGAGGTGACGAGTACATCAGGGGGTTATGCAGACCATTGGGGTGACTGCTGGACCACAGGTGCTACACTTCTTGACTTGGCTGAGTGACCAGGGTGCGGAAAGATGTCCTAGTGATGCGTTCGTGGTGATATGTATGGATGCTCAGTTTGTCATTGGGACAGGACAGGCAGGTCATGGGGGACAGTTGGATGTGTGTTGCACTGGAGAGGGTGGAACAGTGATATTGGCAGATTGGCATATTGGCAGGATGGGGAGAATGGGGTGGCAGAGGTGGAAGATATTGGTGCAGGGGTCCATTATGTGGCCACAGAAATGTTCTGTTTCAGGCAGTGGTAACACATCCCAGCAGCAATGTAAGGTGGCCAGGCAGGGACTATAGCATGGGGTGAGGGTGGAAGCATATGTTGAGATAGGACAGGGTGACAACAGCACAACACAGTCTCCCAGAACCATCTGAAGTGGTGTGTGCGCCTGGGAAATGTGTGCAATGGGGTCTGGGGTGGACACAGGGCACCTCTGGGATACACCAACTAGGATTGTGTGTACAGCAGAAGTGTACCAACACAGACATGCCTGATGGAGCAATGGGTAGGTATGGATGAGGCACAAGTGGATCCAGAGCCCTCATGGCCCAGGTGGTCCCTGTCTGCCATCCTGTATTTCTGCTGAGGATGTGTCAGGGACTGTTGGGTGGCTGGTGATTCCACAGACCAGGGGTCAGCACCATTGGTACAAGTCTTTGGTACCAGGCATCTATGGCAAACTGTGGCCTCAATATGCATGATATAGTGTCATTCAATTGTGTGTGTGATGTTCACCCTGGGAAGAGTGTGATACTGTACACTACATGTCTGCTGTAACATCACCATCTCTGCAATGTGCATTTGTTGCATGACCACAGCAGCCATGCACATGTTGCATCACCACATAGCTATATGTGTGAACAGAGGGATGACCGACAGGTGCATAAGGCGCATCTGGGCCAACATATCAACCCCTGCATGTTTATGTGCACCTCTATGTGGTCTGGACAGTGCCCCATTCCTCCACACCAGGCATGCTTGCACATCTGTAGGTAAATGTGCAGGGGCTATCATGTTTGGTGCACGGTGCATGGACATATGCCTGCCAGTACAGTCCATTAGGGTCATTTGACCATGAACATTGCATCACTCATGCTGTTGTGCCACATACATGCTACAAGTGCAGATGCCCACTGGTCCTCCTGCAGCCGCTGGAGATACTCAGGCTGCCTCTGGTGCAGCTCCCAGCCCTTTTTCCTCATATTCTCCACCTATGGAAATAGGGATAGATGCCATCTGTGCCATTCCAAACATAACACTGGCGACACAACAGCAGACCGGTCATGGGTATGTCACAGTATTCTGTTTGCAGGCGGCAGTTAGCCAGGCCCTGTGAGGTTGCACATGACCTCCCCTCTTACAGCAACACAGCGTTCAACACTGGGCACAACCCCCACAGGCATGTTGTGGAGCTGCACATGTTGCCACATTTGCATACTGCCTTGGGTTTTACCTATGTACTGCTTGCTGTATTGTTACAGATCAGTATGATGGTGTCGCATGGCACAAGATGTGGCCCATGTGGCCAGTGTGAGAGGTTACGTGGCATAGTTGCCCCACACTATTGCTCTCACACCCTGGCCCTGTCCCACAGCATTTTTTCTGACATGTTGTGTGCACATGTGTGTGCTGATGAGGCTGACTGCCCTGACATTTTCTGTGACAGATGTCCATGGCCACTACCTGTTTCAATCCCCTGTTTGTGGTTTGGCAGGTGAGGCATGGGCAGTGGTTAGCCTATCACTACATGTTCCAATTCCAAGCTAACCTCATTCTACCTTTACTTATCAGGTGGTGATAATTCCTACCTCACACCACAAATGAGGGGAAAGCACTTCAGCACCCTTGATCTCATTGTTTTGATGTAGGGAGATTAGGTCATGGACTAGTTCATTCACATCATGGGTCCAGTAAACCGCCATCAGGAGTGTCACATATCTATTGATGATAATCAATCTGTCTTTAGGCACTTTACATACAAAGAGGATTGACAAAAGATGTCTTACATAGCTCATACATTACACACACACCCCATGGTTGACTCCATTACATATCTTTTACAGAGCTGTTATGCCAGGAACCCTTGGAACCATAATGACATGAATATTATGTAGATATGTGACATATACAGGTGCCATGATGTGTTATCTATTACGCAGACCCCTAATGCCTCAGTACTTCAGAGTTATCCATATATTCCTTATGTTTTGGAGGGCTTCCTCACAGGTATCACTGCATACCACTGATCTCTGCAGTTGCAATATCATCAACTGATCCCAACACTGCCACAGACATCCACATGGCTTTTCTATTCTACTTCCTCAGAGGAGGCTCCTTTCTTACACAGCAGCATCCATGTGTCACCCCCTTTGCCACATTAGCAACATCAGCCTTATGCCCTGTCATAGTTGGGCACTAGGCTGTTGCTGCTAGGGTAGCACTACTATCACTGACTTGGGCTCCCCTATCTGTTTGCCACATTGTTCACATGAAATAGTCTCTCTTACCTTCACAAGGCACCTTTTCTGTGAGGTTTTGATTTGAGTTACGGTTCCTGGCGTTAAGGCACCTTTCGGCAGGTTGTGTAATCGGCGTTCAGGGAGCATGCCTTGTTCATGCCCACTCCCTGCCCATTGACCCCCCTGCTCTGCCCCGTACATGCCTTATCTCTGCCCACAGGGTGCTTTACACTGCTGGCCCCGTTAGTGCGCGCTAGAGTGGCTTTTCCGTCATACTAAAGGCAAACTTGCTTCTTTACCTCAGTTTAGTAAACATACCCCTTGTCTTTCTTTAGGACACCTTGTCTCTCTTTAGGATGCCTTGTCTCATGTTAGGGTACCTTATCACATATTAGGGCACTTTATCTCATGTTAGGGTGCCTTGTCTCATGTTAGGGCACATTATCTCATGTTAGGTCACCTGATCTAATGTTAGGGCACCTTATCACATATTAGGGCACCTTGTCTCTTTATGACCCCTTGTCTCTCTTTAGGATGCCTTGTCACATGTTAGAGCACCTTATCACATATTAGGACACCTTATCTCTCCTTAGGACGTCTTGTCACCTTACCGCACTTGGTCCTATTAGCTCCTATGGCCCAAGGCACCCTAATACCGGCATGTACCCTACCCACCCAGTGCCTTATATGGTTTCAGGCACTTTAACACTGCTCTTACCACTGGTGACTTTACCTCAGTTTAGTAAACATACCCCTAACTGTTGAAAGTTCTCCTGATGTGTCCCCATGCAGTTAGCACATGTCAGAGGGCTCTGTCATGCTAAACCAACAGCCACACAACACAGTTGCACGTAACATCATCCACTGAGGTAGTGGTGTAAGTTCAGCGGGGCTAACTGCAACAAAAATGGTTAGCGTAAGCTAATAATGTACGGACTAATGGCAATCTGCAGTCACTGCCCACTTTTTGCACTAAATCCACCTAGTCCCAGCCTCATCCTTCTTTAAGCATTTAAAGCAGTATTTTTTTTACTGTGGCCATGGTTTTAGCACATGGCAACAGTTCCCATGGTTCACACTAACCACTTATAATGAGATTTAACATGTGGTAACCATTTTTGCACTTTAATAAACATGCCTACAAATGCAGAAGGCATATTAATCTAATATACAGTATGTACTCCATCTAGTGTAGTCCTTTTATCAGTCCATTGCCTCAGGTACAAACTTAGGTTGTAAGCCCTCTGTGGATAGGAAAATACCTATTGTGCCTGAATGTAACTCACCTTGAACTCTGTGAAAAGGCATGAGCTAAATCCAATTCCCATTCTCATTCCCAAACTGCAACTCCTGCAACTCATTAATGTTATAAATTGGATGATAAAGGCAATTTAACAAGCCTGTTAAAATAACTTTTGCATCCATCCATGAATCAATTTGTAGGCCCTAGATGCCAAAAGAAAATATCTCCAATCGAGCTGCAAGTCTTCTTTCAATTAATAGTTCAGTCTAAAATGAGTCGGATTATTTTCAGATGTCTTTACAAACAGAAGCAAAAGAGACCATATTGTGATTCAGCCAAATAACCCAGTCCTATATCCAAAAAATAAGGAAAAACAAAGCTAGAAAATAATTAAGAAACTGATGTGTTAGAATCACTTGGCAACAGCAATCATAACATGAAAACATTTGATTTAAAAAATGGAGGGACAACAGCAAGAAAATCTACTATGCTAGAATTTAACTTTCAAAGAGTAGATTAAGATACATGCGTGAACCAGATAGCTGATGTTTTTGCGAGGCTGAGGCGGAGACAGTTTGTAGCTAACAAGTCAGCAAATCAGGAGAGACAAGTTGGAGATTTCATGCAGAATTACCATCTTGGATCTCTTCCCCTTTGTTGTAGCATTATTGGGTGACAAGTTAGTCAACTGAAAAGTCATTTTCAATTGCAACAATATGGAAGTAGTAGAGGTAATACATCATCAATACACTCGTATGCCTGATGATCTCTCTCCTTTTAAGAGAGTTTATACTAGTATGTTTACAATGGAATATCTCATCACATGTAAAACATGTGCCAAGTTATCATAGTGAGGCAGCTGCCTCACTCTCATCATAAGTGACCCTCATTTGGGATTCTAGGGAGTGGAGGAGTAACCTAGTGGTTAGAACACCTGCTTGATAACCAAAAAACCAGGGTTTGATTCCTACTGGCATTCCTTGTGATCTTGGACAAGTCACTTACCCCTCCATTGCCTTGGAAGAGAAGGCCTGGCAGTCTACTTCTGGTTATACCTTGCCAAGAAAACCCAGAGACTGCTGGTTTACCAGAAATCAGCATTAACTTGATGGCACATAAAAAAATTCAGGGTTTTGGACCTGAACCAGTGTCAAATGGAATTCCTATTCAGAGCTCTTATAGGCCAATGGAGTACAGAAGGATGGGAACTGCTACACAGACCTGTCAGTCCCTCAACATGGAAATGCTACCTATGCAGATTTAAGCACATAACCAGCTTTTATAGAGCATATAATTAGCAGGCAAGATCCATCTCTATGCAGCTGTCTGAGAGTTATATAATCACCACAAAAAATATGGATTGTCTCATGCTGCCTTATAGTTTTGCATTTTTTTGCAAAAGCCCTTGGGATAGCGCACACCCTCATTTTCTTTTCCCATTAAGAAAATTCTGGATGATGGTAAAGAGGATTAGATCACTAGCTAGACATACAAAAACTTGTCACTCATGTTTATGTTTATGTTTATGTTTATTTCGCTTGATAGACCGCCCTTCTGTGGTAATCAGAGCAGTTTACAATACAATAATTAAAAAAAAGAGAGGCCCAAGGCCAGGAAAATGAAAAAAGAATTTACAATGTTTGACAGAATAGGGGAGAAAAGAGGAGAATAGGACAGTAAACGTGGAAGGAGAGACTCACAAGAGGAGAGGGAAGATTAAAGGCCAAGGAAAAGAGGTGGGTCTTTAGGTCACGTTTAAAGTTGGTATGATGGGGTTCTAAATGAAGGGAGGTGGGGAGGGAGTTCCAGAGGGCAGGGCCTGTGAAAAAGAAAGCTGAGGAGCGAGTGGACTGGAGATGGGCAAGGGGGAGGGAAGTGTAAGACGGTTAAGGTGAAATGAACGGGGGGGTATGTCTGGGCGTGTGAAAGTGGATAAGATCTGCCAAATATTGTGGGGTGTTAGTATGAAGTGCCCTGTGGACAAGGGTGAGCAGTTTAAACTGGGTGCGGAAGGAAACAGGCAGCCAATGGAGGTGGAGAAGAAGAGGTGTTATGTGATCTCGAGGGGAGGAGTGAGTGATGAGACGGGCAGCAGTGTTTTGGATCCTCTGAAGTCTGTTCAGTTGAGCTTTGGAGAGACCGGTGAGGATGGAGTTAGAGAAATCGGCGCGTAACATAACAAGGGATAGTAGTAGTGTAGCGAGAGCAGGTGGAGAGAGGAAGAGTCGAATCACACGGATTTGGCGAAGGAAAAAGAAGGAGGTCTTGGTGATGTGAGAGACATGTGGTTGAAAGGTAAGATCAGAGTCAAAGAGTACGCCTAGGTAGCGGAAGGTAGAAACCAAAGGTATGGGAGTAACGGAGAAAGATGTGGCCAATGAGGGGGGTGGGCTACCGTGAGGAAACCAGACTGCAGTGGTTTTGGTCAGATTGAGGTGGAGGCAATTCCGGGTCAGCCAGTCAGCAATAGTAGAAAGGCAAGAATTAAGTGTAGAAAGGTCTGGGTGGGTGGAGGAAGTGTGAAAAAGAAGAACTATATCATCTGCGTAGTAGAAAGCGGAGATCCCAGATTGTTGTATCAGTAAAGCAAGGGGAGCTAGGAAAAGATTAAAGAAGAGGGGAGCCAGGACGGAACCTTGGGGAACCCCACAAGGAAGAGGAAATGGGTCAGAGGAAGGGATGGAGGGACAGGAAGAAAGAACTGCACAGGACCGAGAGGAGAGAAAGGAGTGGAACCAGCGATAGACTGTGCTACATAGGCCTGCTTCCCGAAGGCGAAGAAGAAGGAGAGAGTGATCAACTAAATCGAAGGCAGCAGAAAGATTTAGGGCTACTGCCACCGAGATGTCACCACGGTCGTGACTACATGCAGTGTGTTGGTGAAGGCAAGGAGAACAGTTTCGATGCTGTGGCCCTGACGGAAATCGGATTGATGGGGGTGAAGGAACTTGGTGGAATCAAGGTGGTGAGAGAGTTGTGCAAAAACAATTTTTTCCAGGAGTTTGGAAAGAAAGAGGAGATTGGAAACTGGGCAATAATGGGAAGGATCCAGAGGGTCAAGAGAAGGTTTTTTAAGGATGGGGCGAATCAGTGCATGCTTCCAGGAATGGGGGAAGGTCCCTGTGGGGAGGCTGGAGTTGAGCATGGAGAGTATATAGGGAAGGAGTGACAGAGAAGGGGTGAGTAGCCAGGAGGAGGGAATAGGGTCAAGAGGACAGAATGTCTTGTTAGAGGAGGAGATAATTTGGTGGAGTTCGATTGTGGTGGTGAGAGAGAAGGAGGACCATGTGTGTGAGAGTTGGGACGTGGGAGGGGGAATGCAACAGGGGGGGGAGAATGGATGGGAGGGGGACAAAGAGGCAGAGATGCTCTTAGGGAAGAAATCTTGTTGCTGAAAAACAATGCCAGAAGCGAGGGAGGAGGGAACGGCTGAGTAGAGGTGGAGGTGTCAGGGCGAAGAGAGGTGAGGGACTTGAGCGTGGAATAAAGGTGACGGGTTTGATTAGGAGCGTTGGAGATGGCGTCAGAAATGTATGTGCGCTTGGCAAGATGAACTTGGGAGCGGTAGTGCGAGTAGTGAGCTTTGAAGGATGATAGAGTGGCTGGGGAGGGGACCTTCCGCCATAGTCATTCGGCTCTGCGGAGCTGGGATCAAAGCAGATGAAGACCGCCATGATACCAGGGCTGAGTAAAACGGTAATTTGTTGGGCGAGGGCGTAAGGGGGCAAGACGATCAAGTGCGGCAGAGAGGGTAGAGGACCAAAGAGAACTCTGAGAGTCGGGAGAGAGGGAAGGGAAGTCAGAGGGCAAGAGTTCAGTTGCGGAGGGAAACTGCTGAATAGTAAGTGGGGTGATAGAACGCGAGAGATTCAGGGGGGGGAGGTGTTGATGGGGGAGAGGGTGAAGGGGATGGCTTTGAGTGGAAGCAGGAGACAGAGAGGCAGAAGTGATCAGTCCAGGAAAGATGGAGAGAGGACAAATTGTGAAGTGTAAGCGAGGAAGAGGATGAGGTCAAGAGTATGGCCAGCAGAATGAGTGGGAAAGGGAACGTGTTGTGAGAGGGACAAGTCTTGTACGAGGGAAGCAAAGGTGTAATCCCTAGAAGAAGAAGTGGGATTAAGGTGAAAGTTGAAATCACCAGCAATAAGGAGATGGGGGAAGTTCAGGGAAAGGTCAGAGATGGTCAGAAGAAGAGAGTCCCAAAGATCGGAGCGAAGAGCAGGGGGCAAATAGATGAGAAGAATGTGTGTTGGGGGTGAAGTTGAAGATGGAGCAGAAGGGCTCATAATTATCTAATCATTTTATGGAGGGTGATACACAATATAACCACAAGCTCATATGAGACAATCCTCTCCCTGTTGTTTTT
Source organism: Ichthyophis bannanicus (assembly GCA_033557465.1). Taxonomy (NCBI): domain Eukaryota; kingdom Metazoa; phylum Chordata; class Amphibia; order Gymnophiona; family Ichthyophiidae; genus Ichthyophis; species Ichthyophis bannanicus. Next base: position 487,501,344 of record CM066035.1, read on the forward strand.
TTCCTGTCTTCTTTTCCAGTGTATCTTTGTCTAGCCCCATGCTTCCTATTCAATTACAGCACTCTAAAACTGGTCACATCTGGAAAGTGAGTGGATTATGTTGACTAAGGTTCATGGTCTATTATCTTGCCCCATAAGTGTGGTTAGGTGCTCTATAGTACTGCAGCCAAGTAATTCTCCTCTGTTCTTAGTGCATGCTGGTAGCTCCCCCTTAACCCACTATCTGTTCATAGCTGTACTCAAGAGATCCTTGTTACCTGTGGATCTGTACACATTCATTCAGAATTGGTGCAGCCTCCAGAGCAGCTGTTTCAGGTCTTAGTTCTTGCGCCATAAAATGAGTTGGTAGGTGGCATTCTTGAGCATATTATATTTATATCCCCCAGACTATTAATACCATTTAGCTTTTACATATATAAATTTTTATTTTCCAAATGATTATCAATGGCAACAGATGGTCTGGATAATGGGGCATTTGCTTATACATTAGGCCAGGGGTCTCAAACTCAAATTGCTTTGAGGGCCGAATGAGGACTTGTAAAGTAACCCGGGGGCCGCATAAGACACGGGGAGCTCATTTGCATAAGGGGCCTCATTTGCATAAATATTTGCATAATGTTGCATAATGAGTGCATGGATAAAGAAAGACTAGAAAATTACTATAATCCAGTGCCAACCGCCAGGCACATTAGGAACTACTACTAACACTGCCCATTTAGAACCCATAGCAAACCCCCCGTATCATAACAGCACTACCAGGACTCACAAAGCACCAGACCCTACCTATCAAAAGGCAACACTGCAAATATTAAATCAATACATTTCAGAGAACAATACATGACCTACCCCCCAGCCCACAGCACACTGGTAATGTGCTGGGGGGTTTAGAACTGGTAATGTGCTGTGGGGCTGGGGGGGTTCAGAAATGGTGATGGTTCTGACCCCCAGCCCACAGCACATTACCAGTTCTGACCCCCCAGCCCACAGCACACTGGTAATGTGCTGGGGGGTTTAGAACTGGTAATGTGCTGTGGGGCTGGGGGGTTCAGAAATGGTGATGGTTCTGACCCCCAGCCCACAGCACATTACCAGTTCTGACCCCCCCCATCCATCATCATCAGCAGCAGCAGCAAAAATCACAGCCCCCCATCCATCCATCCTCCCTCCCTCCCTCCCTCAGCAAAAATCACAGCCCCCCCCCATCCATCCATCCATCCTCCCTCCCTCCCTAATCAAAAATTACAGCCCCCCCCCCATCCATCCATCCATCCTCCCTCCCTCAGCAAAAATCACAGCCCCCCCATCCATCCATCCATCCTCCCTCCCTCCCTCAGCAAGAATCACAGGCCTCCCTCAGCAAGAATCACAGGCCCCCCCCGCAGAGCCATCCCTCCCTCCCTCCCTGCCTCAGTCCCTCTCCTCTTCGGCTTAGAACCGCGAAGGGAGAGTTCCTCCCTCGGGACTCTGTTAAGCCGGCTGAAATTTCCTCCCTTCGCGGTTCTAAGCCGAAGAGGAGAGGGACTGAGGGAGGCAGGGCTGGCTTAATTCTGGGCAGACTGCTTCCTTACCTGCCGAGAGCTGTGCAAGCAGGCGATCCTTCCTCCAAGCAGGCGATGCTTCATAAACCGCTGATACCTCGTGGCTGCTCAGACTGCTTCTGGGCCGGGCCCCCCCCTCCTCCTTTTTCTCCTCCTTCTGCCTGTCCCTGATTGGTGGAGGGCAGGCGCGTGACGCGGTCATGCAACCCAACTTTGTATGCAGCCCCGGGAATCGCGCTAAGCCGGAAAACAGTGAGTAAAAGTGCAAAAATTGCAGAAAGGATACTCGCGGGCCGCGGGCCGCACAAAATGCTCTCGCGGGCCGCATGCGGCCCGCGGGCCGCGTGTTTGAGACCCCTGCATTAGGCCAAAGAATCTGTGTTGCTGAACAAATGAAGTCCTCATTTGGGCCTTCAAGTGCATGGAAATCACACTTGCTACCTGAGTAATACAATGTCTGGAAAACAATTAACAGATCCGCCCACCCTGACACAGTAATGTTGCACCTCAGCGGCAATGACATTGGTGATTTGTCAATCTGATAGTTATTAAACATGATCAGGAATAATGCTGTGCTGCTTTCAGACTTGCTACCCAACACATTCATTTTCTGGTCCCTCATCATCAATGGGCCCCATTTACCCTGTCTTGATTGCAATATCAAAGCTTAATAGGCTAAATAGCAAATCTGTATAATTACAATGGAGCTAATACTGAATGCATGTCTTGGAAGAGGGATGGATGTGCATGTGAGTGTGCATAGGTGATGTGTATGTGTTTTTCTATCTGCCTAAGACCCCCATCCAGCAGTGCTCAAATCATTTCAGCAGTTTGCCTCTGTTCTCATCAGTTGTCCCTTGATAATACAGAGAGGTTTCCTCTTAGCAAGTAGATATGATTATTTTGGAATCTAAGACTGAAAAAGTCTTCCTGTTTGTACAGTTGTTAGTAATCCCAGTAAAAATGAAGTAAAATATCTTGGGGTCACCTTAGATTAGTCCCTAAGCATGACCACACACATAAAACTCACAACAAAGAAAATCTGTTACAAACTCAGAATGATGCAACAGCTAAGACCCTTACTCCCAGATCACACCTCACTTCGATTTCTACAACAGTATCCTACAAGGACTATCTAAACAAGCCCTAAACCAACTCCAGATTGGCCCAGCATATTGCAGCACAAATAGCCTAGAAGGCACATATAACAGATCACATCAGCTCCTGTTCTATATAATCTAAACTAGTTCTCAGTCCAAAGCAGAATAAACTACAAAATACAAATGACAACATTTAAACTAGTTAGGGAAATAGCCCCATCCTACCTCACCTCACGTATTGCCAAACCAGAAGAAATTACATTTGTGGAATAGTTATGGAGACGTGTCTGTAATTTTGACATCCATGTGCATGTCTGCAGATGTCCAAACCATGACTAAACCTTTTAGAATGGCCCTCATAGTGAACTGAAATGAAGAGGAAAGGTTACCATTAGAATGCTCCTAAGCAAAACGATTGTTAAGAAAAGACTGAAACTAATAAAAAGCGATACCAGAAATGGAACAACAAATCATGGCTAACTGTATCAAAGGCTGTTGATATGTCAAGAAAAGAAAGATTTCCCTTGGTCAAACCCCTGTAAGTAATACTCTAATGAAGACAAAGGTAAGGTCTCAGTGCCATGATGAGGCCTAAAACGGAATTGATAAGAATAAAGTAATGCATAGTATCTACAAAATGCCGAAGCTGTGTTAAAACTATCTTCTCCAAAACTTTGGCTAAAAAGGAAGTAGAGGAAATAGGCCTGTAATTTAAAAGTTTCCTTCTATTAAGAGATGGATTCTTAAGGATGGGACTAACAATAGCTTCTTTTAAAGGAATATGGAACAGCACCATCAGAGAGAGAGATTTATTAACTATGCCAGTTAACAACTTGATGGGGCAACTATTAAAAAAATTAAGGTGTTATTCAATGAAGTAATTACTTTTTGTACTTGATTTGTAGAAACAAGTTCAAATTCATTCCAAAAGAAGATTATGAGAACTTGGAGGTGGAATAAATTGAGGAGAACTATCAGCAATCTTACTAATTTTTTGTATTGAAATATACCATAAATTCCTGCGGATCAGTAGAATCAGATTTGGTCAAAGGACCTCTAAAATGAATTAATTGCTCAACCATAAAGAAAAGGCTGTCTTATTTTGGAATCAATATGCCTATTATAATATTCCTTTTTGGCCTCAATCACAGCTGCACTATAAATATGATAATATTGCAAATATGCCTGTATAAAAAATTGGATTGGTATGCCAATTCCTCTCTTAAATAAGAACATATGATATACCATACTGGGTCAGACCAAGGTCCATCAAGCCCAGTATCCTTTTTCCAAAAGAGGCCAATCAGGTCATAAGTACTTAGCAGGTTCCAAAAAGCAAACATATTCCATAATGCTTGTCCTGGGGCAAGCAGTGCATTTTCCGGGTCCTCTTTAATAATGGTCTATGGATCTTTCCTCCAGAAACTTGTTCAAACCTTTTTAAACCTAGCTACACTAACAGCTTTTTTTTTTACATCCTGTGGTAACGAATTCCAGAGTTTGATTATTCATTGAATAAAAAAATATTTTCTCTTATTAATCTTAAATGGGTTACACTAGTTTCATTGCGTGTCCCCTAGTCTTTCTACTTTTGATGGCGTAAACACTCAATCTATGTTTACTCATTCCACTCCATTCATTAATTTATAAATTTCTATCATATCTTGCCTCAGCCATCTCTTTTCCAAGTTGAAAAATCCTAATCTTTTAAGGCTTTTCTCATAGGGGTATCCTTCCATCCCCTTTACCATTTTGGTGGCTGTTCTCTGTACTTTTTCTAATTTTGCTATATCCTTTTAAAGATACGGCGACCAGAATTGCACACAATATTCAAGGTGTGGTCGCACCATGGAATGCTACAGAGACATTATAATATCCTTGGCTTTATTCTCCGTTTCGTTCCTTATGATTCCTAGCATTCTATTTGCTTTCTTGGATGTCGTTGCACACTGGGCAGAGGGTTTCAACATGTTATCCACAATGATGCCTAAATCTTTTTCCTAATGTGGAACCTTGCATCGTATAACCATAGTTTGGGATGTTCTTTCCTAGGTACATAGTTTTGCACTTGTCCACATTAAATTTCATCTGCCATTTGGATGTCCAGTCTTCTAATTCATCAAGGTCCTCTTGTAATATTTCACAATCCTCTTCTGTTTTAACAACTTTGAATAATTTTGTGTCATCTACAAATTTGATCACCTCACTCATTATTCCCATTGTCAGGTCATTTATGAATATATTAAAAAACAGCAGACCCAGCACAGATCCCTGGGGTACTTCACTATTCACCTTTCTCCATTGAGAAAATGGGTCATTTAGCCCTACCCTCTGCTTTTTATCTCTTAACCAGTTCTTGATCCACAATACTACAATGTCTCCAGCCCCATTAATTTTATAATAATGCAGAGTCTCTCATGATGGACCTTGTAAAAGGCTTTCTGAAAGTCCAGATACACTAGATCAACCTGCTCACCTTTGTCTACCTGTTTATTCACCCCTTCAAAAAACTATAACATTTTGCCTGGTAAAGACATCAGGCTCACCAATCTGTAGTTTCCCAAATCACCCCTGGAACCCTTTTTAAAAATTGGTGCTTCACTGGCCATTCTCCAGTCTTTTTTTATTTAATATTCTCCTCTGTTCCCTCAGAGAGGAGGAAAGTCACAGGGTCTTGACAATGTGTTTAACAATAACTTCCGTAAGTGGAGCAACAAAAGGTAAAGAATCATGGAAGGTGTTGTTCCATTCTGCTACAGCATTGCTAATGTTCTAATTATCAAGCCTGGTGGTTAAAACAACTATCTAATACCCAGACTATCAATGGTTTGATTCCTACTGGCACTCTTTGTGATCTTGGTTTACCCTGCATTGTTGCCTCATAAGAAAAGGCTTGGCAATCTACTTCTGGTGATACATTGCCAAGAAAACCCAGAGGCAGCTGCCAGGGGTCAGCACTAACAAAAAAACAAAAAGTATAGAAACCCAAATGTCCCTTTGTATCCAGGCAGCACTAATTTGTGTTTTATGATCATACCAGTACTAGTAGCTGGTGCTACCTTTACAGTATATACTGTATAGCAATATCTTAATAAGGCTATGATCAGACCATGGTATAAAATCAGATGTAAACAGACACTCCTTTTTTATGAATGCTCTCAGCAATGAAGGCCAAGTCTAAGATATCTCCACGTATCTGTGTAGAGTCAGAAATAATCTGAATATACGCAACCTAGAGAAACAATGGCGAAAGTTAGTACAAGAACAACTTATATGAATTCTTTTAAGATGCAGGTTAAAATCTACTAAAATGATATGTGGCAAATCAAGTATAGGACCAGCTATTAATGATTCAAATAAAGGTGAAACATCAGGCTCTAATAATCCTGGGGGACAATAAACTAAACACATATTAATCAACTCAGACCTGGTAAACAACATTTCATATGATGAGAACTCATTGGTTTGATACAATGGGATAGAGCACTGGGATAGAGTGGAGGAGTATCCTAGTGGTTAGTGCAAGTGCCTTATACTCAGAAGGTCCATGGTTTGATTCTCACTGGCACTCCTTGTGACCTTAGGCAAGTCACTTTGTCCTCTGTTGCCTTGGAAGAAAAGGCTTGGCAATCTACGTCTGGTGTATATGTTGCCAAGAAAACCTAGAGACAGCTGGGTCCCCAGTAATCAGCACTGACTTGACAGCACTAACAAAAAAAAAAATAAAAGATCAAGCTCCATTCTTTGTAACATCAATATCCATCCCCATGTTTACCCAAACATGGTTTAGACAGATAAGAATAAGGAGAAGGATATAATTGATTAACTATGACAGTGTCTGTCTCAAGTAGCCAAGACTCAATAATAGAAAGCACATCCGGTCTCCAATCTTTAACCAATCAAAGATAAGCATAATTTAGTTTCTAACTCTAGCATTTATCAATTAAATAGATATTCCCTGATGTAATATAACATCATGTTTAACAATGTTATGAGATCGTATAACAGTCAAAGGCCTAGACAATCTAGCATGAAGATGTAAGGCTCCATATCTATCCTGTCCAGTAATATCAGAGGAATAGCAATGTATAATAATACATAGTAAAAACTCACCAACTATATTGACATAAGCCCTCAAAGAAACACTCTCCTTCATCAGTGTGCCAAAGGAGGCATGCACTCCTCCAATGCATGGTGCCTCCAGTGTGGGCCCTAGCTACTTAATTCAGCAACCCCCAATGATGTCACCGGGAGGGACAGAGCTACAAATCATCTGGCTCGGGGCACAGCTTCTGATGACTTGGGGAGAAAAAACAGGCATCACAGAATGCTACAGGCAGAGGAAAACAGGTGAGCAAATATTCTCTCCCTCCAGTGTGGGTCCCAGTTATTTACCTCAGTGACCCCCCCCCCCCATGACATCCCCAGGGAGGAAGGGCTAAAGATCATCCAGCTTAGGGCACAGCTTCTGATGACTCAGAGAGGGTAGACAGGCTTCACAGAACACTGCAGGCAGATGAAAACACGTGGACAACAAGCAGGAAAGTTTTCTCTCCCTCTGCAGGAATTGCTTAACAAATATTTCTGTTTTGTGTTCACAGATGAAGGGCTGGGACTAGGACCTCAGAACCCCCCCCCCCCCTCCCCAATAGGAATGGAAGAGAGGTAGAACTCAAACAATTCTCAGAGGGCTGTGGAGGAGTAGCCTAATGATTAGAGCAGTGATGGCTAACCTTTTTGAGCCCGAGTGCCCAAACTGCCGCACAAAACCAAAGAATTTCCTCAAAGTGCCAGCACGTCAATTAAAGCCTCATTTGCATAAGGTGCCTCATTTGCATAAATATTTGCATAATGTTACCATACACTAACTTTTAGTAAACATGCCTCTTAATGAGTATATGGATAAAGAAAGACTAAAAGGTTTCTACATTACTATAATCCAGTACCAACCGCCAGGCACATTAGGAACTACTACAAACGCTGCCCATTTAGAACCCATAGCAAAACCCGCCGTATCCTAACAGCACTACCAGGACTCACAAAGCACCATACCCTAACTATCAAAAGGCAACACTGCAAATATTAAACCAATACATTTCAGAGAACAACAATACATGACCTACTGGGGAAAGAACAAGTGGCAATGTCAAATAGGAATTATATAAACAGAATACCTCAGCTCAGTTACACATGCAGAACAGATCATCACCAAACAAGGAATCACAATTTAGAAACAGGAAGACAATAATTAAACTGGGAACCCCAAAAGCCAAACTTGGAATATACAACAACACTGTAGAAATAAAACTATAAATTAATTTCCTCTTGTACTAAACAAAGCGCAAAAATTAATGATGCACATTTCCCAGAGCTGACATATTCCAGTTAATAAATTCAAAATAAAGAGATATTTTTCTACCTTTTGTGCATTTTTTTTCAGTTGCAATTGTTCCAGCCACTTTCTTCTGGTTTCTTCGTGTCTTCTGCTAACTCTCCATCTGCTGTCCATTTGTCCTTTCTTCTGTCTTGTTTTTTTTTTTTCCATTCTCTCTCTACATCTGCTTTAACATACTAATCTTTCTCCTTTTGCTCTTTCCTCATTCCTATTTCATCTACTCAAAATTTACCCCTCCATCCTCAATCCCCACTTATTCTCCCAATACCCGGCCAATTGTAGATTTTTTATCCCTCCCACACAAAATATTTTTCCCCTCTCCATTTTACTCTCCCAGCCCCATCCCATTCTAATCCTCCCCCAACACCAGCTCCCTTCTAGTTCCAGCCTCACCCAGCATCCATTCCCTTCTAGTCCCTGCATCAGCCCATTTCCAGTCCTAGCAGCCCCCCAACCCATTTCCAGTCCTAGCAACCCCCCAACCCAATACCAGTCCTAGCCCCCCCTCATCAACCCACTTCCAGTTCTAACCCCCCCATCACCCCATTTTCAGTTTAAGCCCCCCTATAACCCATTACCAGTCCTAACCCCCATCAGCCCACTTCCAGTCCTAACCCCCCATCAGCCCACTTCCAGTCCTAACCCCCATCAACCCATTTCCAGTCAGCCCCCCATAGCCCATTGCCAGTCCTAACCCCCCCATCAGCCCACAGTCCATTACCAGTCCTAACCCCATCAGCCCACCTCAAGTCCTAACCCCTCCCCATCAGCCCATTTCCTGTCCTAGCCCCCCCCATAGTCCATTATCAGTCCTAACCCCCCATAGCCCATTACCAGACAGCCCCCATCAGCCAACAGCCCATTACCAGTCTTAACCCCCCCATAGCCCCTTGCCAGTCCTAACCCCCCCCCCATCAGCCCACAGCCCATTACCAGTCCTAACCCCATCATCCCACCTCAAGTCCTAACCCCTCCCCATCAGCCCATTTCTTGTCCCAGCCCCCCCATAGCCCATTATCAGTCCTAAACCCCCCCATAGCCCATTACCAGTCCTAACCCCATCAGACCACCTCCAGTGTTAACCCCCCATCAGCCCATTTCCAGTCCTAACCCCACCCAACAGCCCACCTCAAGTCCTAACCCCACCCCATCAGCCCATTTCCTGTCCTAGCCCCCCATAGCCCATTACCAGTCCTAACCCCACCCAACAGCCCACCTCAAGTCCTAACCCCTCCCATCAGCCCATTTCCTGTCCTAGCCCCCCATAGCCCATTACCAGTCCTAAGCCCCCATCAACCCACTTCCAGTCCTAATCCCATCAGCCCATATAGACTTAGCTCCCCCATAGCCCATAGCCCCCCCATAGCCCATCACCACTCCTAACCTCCCCCAGCCCATCACCACTCCTAACCCCCCCATCAGCCCATTTCCTGTCCTAGCCCCCCATAGCCCAGTACCAGTCCTAGCCCCAACAGCCCACAGCCATTACCACTCCTAACCCCCCCAGCCCATCACCAGTCCTAACCCCCAAGAGCCCACAGCCATTACCACTCCTAACCCCCCCCCAGCCCATTACCACTCCTAACCCCCCAGCCCATCACCACTCCTTACCCCCCCATCAGCCCATTTCCTGTCCTAGCCCCCCCAGCCCATCACCAGTCCTAACCCCCCAACAGCCCACAGCCCTTACCACTCCGAACCCCCCCCCCAGCCCATCACCAGTCCTAAACCCCCCCCCAGCCATTAACACTCCTACCCCCCCCCCCCGCCATTACCACTCCTAACCCCCCCAGCCCATCACCACTCCTAACCCCCCCCCAGCGAAATTTTTTTTACAAAGAAAGCTGTCGCTGCCGGGGCCGGGGCCGGGGCCGCCGCGGCAGAATCGAGTGTGCCGCGGGAACTGATGGGCTTAACAGAGCAGCGAGGGAGAAACTCCCCTCGCGCTCTGAAAGCCGGCGCGTGTGACTGGAGGCAGCTGAGAGAGGTGATACCGGGGACGGAGGGCAGGCTCTGCTGGGCGGGGGGCCCCGCGGCACACTCGATTCTGCCGCGGCGGCTCCGGCCCCGGCAGCGGCAGCTTTTTTTTTTTTTTTTTTTTTTAATGCCGCATATCTTGATTGCGGACCTTCCCGCGTGCCAGCTGCAAGGCCTTCGCGTGCCACAGCTGGTACGCGTGCCATAGGTTCGCCATCGCTGGATTAGAGCATTGGCTTAGTAACCAAACAGCCAGGGTTTGATTCCCACTAACACTTCTTGTGACCTTGGGCAAGCCACTCTGCCTCCCATTGCTTGGAGGAAAGGCCTGGTAATCTACTTACAGTCACACTGCTGTGAAATCCCAGGAGCTATGATGTTGCCAGGAGTCAGCCTTGAGTTGAAGGTATGCAGTGCATTGTGTCCATAAGGAACAAGCAAATTTAAAGGAGGAAAAAGTGATGATGCTTGAAAGGATTCATCTGAAGGTATTGAAGGAACTTAGGGAACTGCTAGTGGATCATCTGAATGACATTTGCAATGCATATTTAGAGTTGGGAGTGATCCCAGAGGACTGGCGTTGGGTGTATGTGGCTCCTTCCCACAAAAGAGGAAGTAAAGAAGAGGTTGGTAACTACTGATTGCTTAGTCCAACCTCTGTGGTGAGTAGATTAATGGAAACACTGCTAAAAGAGTGGCTGGTATGGTTTCTGGAATCCAAAGGTTTACAAGCTCTGAGATAACTTGACTATAAAAGACATAGGTTCTGTCAGACAAATTTGATACCCAGAGAACAAGATCGGCAACTTATAAATAAACTGTATTTTCTTGGAACAGACCCTAAAGTGACTGACAGGGTAAGAAACTGGTTGAGTGGGAGGTGCCAGAGGGTTGTCGTAAATTGTACCAAAATTTGTGACATGGTAAATACCCTGGAAAGTCTGGATAAAATGAGAAGGGATCTAGGGAATTTTGAAGAATGGTTAAGAATTTGGCAACTAAGATTTAATGCTAAATAATGCAAGGTCATAAATTTGGTCTCCAAAAACCCATGGAAGCAATGCAGTATAGGGGGTGAAGTAATTCAGTGCATGAAAGAAGAGTGGGATCTGGGGGTGATTGTAATGGATGATGTTGAAAAGGTCAAACAGGTGGGAAGAAGGATGTTTGGGTGTATAGTGAAAGGAATTCCCAGTAGAAAAAAAGGAGGTGATAGTACCTTTGTGCAGGTTTCTAGTGAGACCTAATTTGGAGTGCTGTGTATAATTCTGGAGATTACACTTTCATAAGGGAAGTTGGTCCAGAATGCAGCTACTAAAATAGTCAGTGGTCTTTATCATTAGGCATATTGGGATAGGCATAAAAATATGAATACTTTGGAGGACTGACTGCAGATGGGTGATATGATAGAGGCATGTAAATACCTCAATGGAATAAATGCACAGAGGTTGGCCCTCTTCCATTTGAAAGGAAGCTCTGGAATGGGGGTCATAGGATGAAATTGAAAGGGCATAGATTCAGGACTACTCTAAGGAAATATTTATTTGTGGAAAGGGTGGTAGGTGTGTGGAATAGCCTCCCAATGGAAGTGGTAGAGACAAAAACTATATCCAAATTCAAAAAAGCATGGGGCAAATTCAGAGGATCTCTGAGAGAGAAGAAGGGGTCATAGAACTTAATAGTACTTATGGATGGGTAGACTACATAAGAACATAAGAACATAAGATATGCCATACTGGGTCAGACCAAGGTCCATCAAGCCCAGTATCCTGTTTCCAACAGTGGCCAATCTAGGTCATACGTACCTAGCAGTTTCCCCAAAAGACACAGGTTCCACAATGCTTGCACTGGGTCAAGCATTGATATCCTGGGTCCCTTCTTAATAATGGTTTATGGACCTTTCCTCCAGGAACTTGTCCAAACCTTTTTTAAACCCAGCTACACTAACAGCCTTTAGTACATCCTCCGGTAACAAATTCCAGAGTTTGATTACACGTTGAGTGAAAAAATATTTTCTTTTATTAGCCTTAAATAGTTTACCCTGTAGCTTCATTGCATGTCCCCAAGTCTTTCTATATTCTGATAACGTAAACAATCGGTCTACGTTTACCCGTTCCACTCCGTTCATTAATTTATAGGCATCTATCATATCTCCCCTCAGCCGTCTCTTTTCCAGGTTAAAGATCCCTAACCTTTTTAGCCTTTCTTCATAGGAGTATCCTTCCATCCCCTTTACCATTTTGGTGGCTCTTCTCTGAACCTTTTCTAATAACGCTATATCCTTTTTAAGATATGGCGACCAGAATTGTACACAATATTCAAGGTGCGATCTCACCATGGAACGATATAGAGGCATTATAATATCTTTTGTTTTATTTTCCATTCCGTTCCTTATGATACCTAGCATTCTATTTGCTCTCTTGGCCGCCGCTGCACACTGGGCCGAGGGTTTTAACATGTTATCCACAATGACGCCTAAATCTTTTTCCTGGGTGGTGGTTCCTAACGTGGAACCTTGCATCGTGTAACCATAGTTTGGGTTGTTCTTCCATAGGGGCATAACTTTGTACTTGTCCACATTAAATTTCATCTGCCATTTTGTTTGCTTTGAGCCAGCCCGCCCCCAGCAACACTCCTGCCCAATCGGGGCAGTGGGAGACCCGACCGGGCAGCTCCAGCCACTTAAAAGCGTCGTCCCTGCTCCGAGGGAGCCGCTTTGAGCCATCCCACCCCCAGCAACACTTCTGCCCAATCAGGGTAGTGGGAGACCCGACCGGGCAGCTCCAGCCACCTTAAAAGCGGCGTCCCTGCTCCGAGGGAGCCGCTTTGAGCCAGCCCGCCCCCAGCAACACTCCTGCCCAATCGGGGCAGTGGGAGACCCGACCGGGCAGCTCCAGCCACCTTAAAAGTGGCGTCTCTGCTCCGAGGGAGCCGCTTTGAGCCAGCCCGCCCCCAGCAACACTCCTGCCCAATCGGGGCAGTGGGAGACCCGACCGAGCAGCTCCAGCCACCTTAAAAGCGGCGTCCTTGCTCCGAGGGAGCCGCTTTGAGCCAGCCCGCCCCCAGCAACACTCCTGCCCAATCGGGGCAGTGGGAGACCCGACCGGGCAGCTCCAGCCACCTTAAAAGCGGCGTCCCTGCTCCGAGGGAGCCGCTTTGAGCCAGCCCGCCCCCAGCAACACTCCTGCCCAATCGGGGCAGTGGGAGACCCGACCGGGCAGCTCCAGCCACCTTAAAAGCGGCGTCCCTGCTCCGAGGGAGCCGCTTTGAGCCAGCCCGCCCCCAGCAACACTCCTGCCCAATCGGGGCAGTGGGAGACCCGACCGGGCAGCTCCAGCCACCTTAAAAGCGGCGTCCCTGCTCCGAGGGAGCCACTTTGAGCCAGCCCACCCCCAGCAACACTCCTGCCCAATCGGGGCAGTGGGAGACCCGACCGGGCAGCTCCAGCCACCTTAAAAGCAGCGTCCCTGCTCCGAGGGAGCCGCTTTGAGCCAGCCCGCACCCAGCAACACTCCTGCCCAATTGGGGCAGTGGGAGACCCGACCGGGCAGCTCCAGCCACCTTAAAAGCAGCGTCCCTGCTCCGAGGGAGCCGCTTTGAGCCAGCCCGCACCCAGCAACACTCCTGCCCAATTGGGGCAGTGGGAGACCCGACCGGGCAGCTCCAGCCACCTTAAAAGCGGCGTCTCTGCTCCGAGGGAGCCGATTTGAGCCAGCCCGCCCCCAGCAACACTCCTGCCCAATCGGGGCAGTGGGAGACCCGACCGAGCAGCTCCAGCCACCTTAAAAGCGGCGTCCCTGCTCCGAGGGAGCCGCTTTGAGCCAGCCCGCCCCCAGCAACACTCCTGCCCAATCGGGGCAGTGGGAGACCCGACCGGGCAGCTCCAGCCACCTTAAAAGCGGTGTCCCTGCTCCGAGGGAGCCGCTTTGAGCCAGCCCGCCCCCAGCAACACTCCTGCCCAATCGGGGCAGTGGGAGACCCGACCGGGCAGCTCCAGCCACCTTAAAAGCGGTGTCCCTGCTCCGAGGGAGCCGCTTTGAGCCAGCCCGCCCCCAGCAACACTCCTGCCCAATCGGGGCAGTGGGAGACCCGACCGGGCAGCTCCAGCCACTTAAAAGCGTCGTCCCTGCTCCGAGGGAGCCGCTTTGAGCCAGCCCGCCCCCAGCAACACTTCTGCCCAGTCGGGGCAGTGGGAGACCCGACCGAGCAGCTCCAGCCACCTTAAAAGCGGCATCCCTGCTCCAAGGGAGCCGCTTTGAGCCAGCCCGCCCCCAGCAACACTCCTGCCCAATCGGGGCAGTGGGAGACCCGACCAGGCAGCTCCAGCCACCTTAAAAGCGGCGTCCCTGCTCCGAGGGAGCCGCTTTGAGCCAGCCCGCCCCCAGCAACACTCCTGCCAAATCGGGGCAGTGGGAGACCCGACCGGGCAGCTCCAGCCACCTTAAAAGCGGCATCCCTGCAGGGTGCACCCACGCCTGGCGGGCTCGTGCCTGAGGGCCTCGCCAGAGGGCCCTTTGGCGTAGCCCTTAGGCCTGGCACAGAGGCGCAAACAGCTCCACTAAAGCAACACGAACGCCGGAGCAAAAACAGCGAAAAGAACAACAGGAAACAGGAAATCCACTACAGCAGCATTCCACTACAGCAGCGATTCACTACAGCACCAAAGACACAGCAACGGCAACCAACGACCTCACCGCTCCGTGCAATCAACACCGAAGCCCAGCCTGGTCCCCAAACACAAGGTACCCTCACCGATTATGCCACCTTTCTTAGCCCCCATCTACCTTCTCACCCCCCTCTTGACCCTCTGCCCCCCCCCCCCAATGCACTCAACAACCTACTCTGGCCCACTCAATCCACTCAACCCACACTCACACACAAACTGAAACAAACTCACTCACAGGCTCAGCACATATCCACTCACATCACCAACCCCCCACCCCATCTCCACATCACCATCTCTCGAATCAATGCACGCTCTGTTAGAAATAAATACCACATGCTCCGTGACCTAATCACAACTGAGCAGGTAGACATCCTATGCATAACAGAAACCTGGCTGACCGACACCGACACAGTACTAATGAACCAACTAGCCCCAGAAGGATACACCCTCCATCACTGCTCCCGAGAGCACGCCAAAGGAGGGGGTGTCGCCATCATAGCAAGAACCGACCTCCACTTCAGGACCCATTCCTCGGAAACCACCACTGAAGCTGATCTCCTCACCCTCACCAACAAACACCTCTCAATATGTCTAATCTACCGTGCACCCACCGCAACCACTGACCTACCAAGATTACTACAACACATATCAGAAAGCACCAGCTCGACTAAGGAACAAATCATCCTAGGAGACTTCAACCTCCCATCACTTCAAGAAGAACATGCAACAACCTTCCACACCGCTATGACTGCAATGGATCTGGTACAGATCATACAGGAACCCACCCACAAAAAAGGCAACACACTAGACCTCATCTTCCTCAACTCCACAACCACCACCTCAGCAAAGAACCCACGGATCTCACCAGTACCTTGGTCTGACCACCACCTCATCACCTTATCCTACACATACCAACATAAGACCAACAAGGATGATAGACACCACATAAGATGATTTAAACCATTTAACAAAAAGGACTTCTTAGAACAAATTCTACCCAAACTACAAACAAACTCCAATGACATCAATGACCTCATAGACAACTGGAATACTACGATCTCCACAGCATCTGAAGCTTCAACAAATATAACCATCACCAGACCCCCTTCCACAAGGGCTAGATGGTATACTCTCAGTCTCCGAAAGCTAAAAAAAACCCTCAGGAGAACTGAAAGAAAATGGAGAAAAACCAACGACGAAAATGACAAAATAAAATACCTATACGAACTCAACGCGTATCACTATGAGACTGACAAAGCAAAGAAAATCTACCACATGAAAATCATCAATACCTCCATAAACAAACCTCATGAGCTCTTTCAGATAATCAAAAAGCTGACAAAAACACCACACAACTCTGACCAATTACCGCAGATTCCACCAGAACTACTGTTCCGTCAATACAAACAACTACAACAACCACAAAACCCGCAGCTAACCTCACAGTCAACTACAGAGAACCTCCACCCCAACTTGCACAGTGAATGGACCACCTTCAAAGAAACATCAACAGAAGAAATTTCAATCACTATCTCCTGCCTCCACACCACCACCTCACCGCTGGACCCATGCCCCACTGACTGGATAAAGAAATTAAAAAACGAACTGAGCACACCATTAACCCGTATCGTCAACGAATCCTTCTCCAGAGGACACATGCCAGACGCACTCAAAACCATGATCATCCGACCTTCCTTGAAAAAGCAAAACCTGGATCCTCTCGACCCTGCATCCTACAGACCCATAGCAAGTCTACCTTTCACAGCCAAAATAATCGAGAAGATCGTCCAGCAGCAGCTTCAGGAACACCTGGATGTTAACAACATACTGGACCCTCAACAACACGGCTTCCACCCGCTACATGGAGTCGAGACCCTCATGACCACGCTGATGAACACCCTCCTCACAGGAATTCAAGGAAGACACTCTGGATACGCCATGATCTTCCTCGATATATCTGCAGCCTTTGACACCATCTCCCACAACATCCTCATACACAGACTACAGACTATTGGGATCAAGGACACCGTGCTGAAGTGGTTTCAATCCTACCTAACTAACAGACAACAACTAATCCGCACCAGCGCCTCAACCTCCCCCCCATTCCAACAACACCAGGGAGTACCCCAAGGATCCACACTATCAGCCATGCTCTTCAATATTTACCTCCAGCCACTCTGCACAGTCATACGCACCCACAACGTCAGCTTCCACATCTATGCTGACGATATCATGCTCTACGCCCCCATTACAACTACAAACCCAACAAACACCCACCTATCAGCATGCTTCACCGCAGTATCTGACTGGTTACAAACAAACAACCTATCCATCAACATAAAGAAAACTGAAGCCCTCATAGTGACAAAGGACCCAGACTTCACACCACCCACACACCTCAACATAGGAACTACAAGCATCCAAATACAACCACAGATAAGTTACCTGGGCATTATTATTGACCAAGCCCTCACCTTAGAGCAACAGATCACTAAAACCTCCGGAACTATATTTCATAAGGCAAGAACAGTGCAACATCTCAGACCCCTCCTGGAACATCAAGACTTCCGAACAGTGATGCAAGCCATGACACTCCCACATCTGGACTACTGCAACATAATCTACCATGGCCTTCCAGTCACACACACCAACCCCCTCCGAACTGCATTAAACACCACTGCGAGAATCATTCAGAGCGCAAAGAAAACCGACCATATCACCCCAATTCTGAAAGAACTACACATTCTCCCCCTTGAAGCACGGACAAAATACAAAGCCATCCTACTCACCCACAAAGCTATCCATCAAACACAGGACACCCAGCTTCGCACCCTACTGGCTCGTCCAGCCCACGTCAGATCTACTAGACAAGCCTCCAGCATTTCCCTCACCGTCCCTCACAAAAGAACCAAATGCTCGCAACGGACCTGCAATCGAGCCTTTGAACTTTATGCTCCATCCTTATGGAACTCTCTACCGAGCTATCTCAGAAACAATGCCGACCTACTATCTTTCAGAAAACAGCCAAAAACCATCCTTTTCCAGGAATACTTCAACTCGAATCCCACCGAAAAACCCACAAACCCCTGATCTCACCCACAATGAACCTCTAACTCAAAGCTACCCTAACCTGTCTATGTCCAACGTCTGTCCTATGTCCAAAGTCTGTCCTATGTCAAAATCATCAATGTTGCCTCCCCGGTGATGGCCCCACCCTTGTACTTAATTCCCCCACCCCCTATGTAACACCGCTTTGACCCGGTGAAAAGCGGTATATAAATACAGCTAAATAAATAAAAATAAATAAAATAAAATTTTGATGCCCAGTCTTCCAATTTATCAAGATCCTCTTGCAATTTTCCACAATCCTCTTGGGTTTTAACAACTTTAAATAGTTTTGTGTCATCTGCAAATTTGATAACCTTGCTCGTTATTCCACTTTCCATGTCATTTATGAATATGTCAAAAAGCAGCGGACCCAGCACAGATCCCTGGGGTACACCACTATTCACCTTTCTCCATTGGGAAAATTGGCCATTTAGCCCAACCCTCTGCTTTCTATCTTTTAACCAGTTCCTGATCCACAGTAGTACACTGCCTCCTATCTCATGACTCCTGTCCCATGACCCATTCCCATAAGTGCGATTTTAAGCCAGATGTGAATTTCTGACAATCTTACTTTGATGCTTTGTGGGACCTACAGCACTGATTTCAATAAATAAAATCAGACACTGCAAATATCATACTGCACAACAATGCAAACTTAAAACCAGAACTGGCAAAATATCTCACTCCTAGAACTGGGTAACTTGGCAACTCTGTCATGGTATGCACAAAACTACAAAACTAACCCATATGGAGATATTGTCCCTGAGAAAGACTTCACAGGTTACAGTTACTCATTTTGGAGAACAAATAAGAGAGATGCTGAGAGACATTAACATTGACCCAAATTGGCCACCATCAAAACACAATACTGGCTCAATTAATCATTGCCCTGTCATCATGACATCTCTTATTTATGTATATGCTTTTATCTCTCAAAAATGTACTGCAGATCTGAAGGGCACATCCCATACTTTATGGAGGTAATTTTATAAGTGACTTGAGCATGCAGAAAGTTATTTGACACACTCAAGTAGATGCTTGTAGCAAGATATAGGGACAGAGTTCCATTGTTTTTGCTTTTTCATTTTTTTTAATCTCATGTTTTTTTCTTTATTTTAATGAAACAAAACAAGTGTAAATGAAAGATTAAAGAAAAATAAAACAAAAGAATAATGTGTATACCATATATCTGGTAGTAATCTTACAAGTTTCAGAACATGGTGTGTAATTTACAGCTCTGTATGCAGTGAATGGTTTCTCAGCTCATCAATACATAATGCTGGTGGCCTTGACATAGTGTAATACTCTATAGCATCCCATTGATTCAGTGCAATAATGTGTCAATCAGTGAACTGCAAAGGTGATGTCTGGTCTAATTTTTTGTGATAAATGTTGCAGTCTGCCAATGAATTCATGATAGGGGAGTTTCTGACAGTTTTCCTCCCTTCTTTCATTATCAAGAAACTTGGCATTATAGGTCTCTTTGAATCTTTAGGTTCAAAGTATTAAAGAAAGCAGTCACATTGTCATTTTTAAAGCACTCAAAACTGACATATTCCAGGTATGATATTGAGCCATGTCATATTCAGGGGTCTTCATGTGGTCCTGAGGGTAAGGAGGATGTCCTCTAGTACCATTTCAGTCCTTGAGTCCAGCTCCTGGGACACTACAATGATACTGTAATATTTTTAGAGCAGGTGATTGCTTGAAGGAACTTCAGTCTTTTAAGGAAAAAAAAACACTGTGATTAATAAAAAGAGCCCAGAACTATTACATATGCCTGCATTCCAAATGGATTCAAGGAATATTTCCTAGGCAAAACACTGCTACCAGTTTTTAAATGTGGCCTGTAGTCCTTATTTTGCAGACCTTCTCTAGGATTGCAACCCTTCAAAGCAGGCTTTGAATATCCCAGCTTACAGTCCTCCCTGAATGAGCAGTAATTCCAAATAAAAACAGACAAAAAAAAACTTTTACAAGGTTCTGGCTATTACCTGGCTGCCCTGTCCTTAAACTGAGCCAGTTTGGGTTTTCCTTACTCCCAGAGCACAGTACTTACTTAGGCTTAATGGCCCCGCCCCTGCAGGATCAAGGGGAAGCCTCTCCCCATTTTACTCCCTTGCTGGCATGGCAGTGACAGAAGCACACACGTCTCTTTTGCCACAACACTTTTGTAACTTGAAAAAAAATCTTTGCACAGACAGTATTCCTTAATGAATCCAACACAAACACAGGCAAGCACTTGCTCTCTTTTCCTTTCCCCTCTTTAGCTAATAGCTAGTAAAACAAGTGTGGGGAAAGCACTCCACTCTCTTAAAGCACTAGCCTGCTCAGCTGCTGTCCACCTTCCGCCATGCCATTTCCCCTCATCTTGCTTAGTTTGTTACCAGGGACAAAAAGGAACAGAGGGGTAGGAAAGAGGTGGACCACATGGGCTCTGGCCCCACCAAAGTCTCGCTGCTGCAATTACCGGCCTTCCCCTTCTATCTGCCCACACGGACCCAATCTCATACAGGCAGACAGGAAGGGTCTTTCTTGCAATCATGAGGCTCTTTTGCTGGTAGGAGATGGAATCCCTCTGGGCAACTGGGTGGCTATCTCAGCAAGGACCCTCCTCTCTGCCCATGGGTGATTGGGTCTTTGCGGGCAGACAGGAGGGGAAGGCCAGCGATCACTGCATCACTGAGTTTGGTTGGCCAAGGGTTGGAGCTTCCCCCCCCCCCCAATGGGAACGGCATTCTGGGGGCTCTTTAAAAAAAAGACTAACTGCGGTCCATAGCCTGCTTCTTGGTATTCCATCTCATATGAAGCTACTCCAGATTTCCTATTACTTTCAGTCTCCATGAGCTCTGGTAATTCTTGGGGCTAGGCAGACCAAAAGAAGAGCAAGTTCTCAGGTGAGATGTCTCTCTTTCCCGGGGTTCCAGGATGTACCGATTATATTCCCAGGGAGAGAAATCAGCCACACTGTCTTTCCAAGCTGCCTGCCCTCCCCTGGTCTGATACTTGCTCAAGCCTTAGTGACTATCTCTCAGTTCATAACCATGGGTCCAGCTGCATTCTACTCCTTGTAGCCTGTCTCTAATTCACACCCAATCCCCTCCCCCACCAGGGAAGGAAACTCATGGACTTCAGAACTAAATATTTCCTCCTACTTCCAGGAAGTAAGACTCTTTACCTCTGGGAACTCTATGGGCTTTTGGCAATTTAGGAGCAGCTGGTACTCAGGGTTTCCTTTTTCCCCAGGGCTCAGGAAGGCTGTGCTTGTCACAGCCAAAATAGTCTCTCACAGCTTGGTTCTGTGTCGTGCACAAAAGTTCATTTACATGCAGTGATAGGATTAAAGATTTAGTTCTCACTGTAAATTATATGATAAAAAGATCAACTCATTCTGGAACCTTCCACTGTTTCAGTCTGTAAAGAGATTTTTGCAGCATGCAGAAGAGATGTTGCATTCCTGAGCTTACAAATCCATGTGGAGGAACATTTTATAAAACATTTTTGTGTGTAAAACATAATTTTTTATACATAAATTGGCTCTCATAAAGTTAGGTTATACCTAAAATTAGACACAGTTCAAGACAACACATACTTGTATATAGATGGGCACAGGAGTTGAGTTTTGGTGGATTATGGGAGGAGTCATGATTTACTCATACAATGTATACTCATAAAGTATATGATAACATCTACACCTGTTCTTGAGCAGACAAATATCCATGTCTTGAATGTAGGCATTATTGCTGCTGGATTTCCACATGTATTTTATAAGGTCACATATTCACCAATGTGTCTTTATAAAATACTGCCAAAATAGTTGCCTTCCTGTTCACTTAATGTAGGTGCCCTGTTATAAAATAACCCCCTTACTGTCCATGACGGTATGCACACTTGGCATATTCCTGAGACTTTGACTCTGCACAGTAGCTTCAGAGTTGTATAGACATGAGAACGCATTGTTTGGTGTAGTCTACAGACCTCTTATTCAAACTGAAGAATTGGATAGAGACCCGATTAATAATATGCAAAGATAAGAATGAAGAGGGATGTAATGATACTGGGTGACTATAATCTACTGGATGTGGATTAGACTATCCCATCTGCAAATCTAGAAAGATCATGGATGACTTACAGAGGTCTTTGTTCAGACAATTGGTGATGAAATCCACCAGGAAAAGGTTGATATATGATCTAGAATGCTTAAGGCCTATCTTGGCAGGAGCATTGAAGAGAGGCTAGGCCCAAGCAGGGTGAAGCAGTATAGGTAAAGTGCAGTAGTCAAGTATGCCATAGGAAGCAGGCATGGAGCTTGAGCTGCAGGTCACTGGTTGCTAGACAGCAGGGTTATGGGTTCAGTTCTTGGTACCTTTGACAGAATTTCCTCCCCCCCCCCCCCCCATATACTGGGATCTGTTTTCTAAAGGTGATCTTTATGAAAATAGGCCAGCAGGCTTTTTGCATGGATATTCACAGCAGGCTCCTATCTCTGATCTTCAGGATCATAGCCCTTCCAGTCCACCAAATAATGGAGCTCATTATGGATGTATCTTGAATCCAGATTGGCTAGTACCTGGATCCCCTTCTTATCACCCATCATCATTATGGTAGAGGCAAGAACACCATTCAGGGAAGGGGTTTTGCTTATAGGGCTTTAGCAGGGAAACCTTGAAGACCAGATGGCTGAGGAGGTTCATCAGGAGCTGGACATATAAGGTCACTGAGTTTATATGCTCCTGAATCATGAAGGGCCCCATGTACCTCTGCTCAAATTTTCCACTTTCTGTGGGTCCATTACTCCTGAGATGTCTGGTGGAGACTCAGACTTTTTCCCACTGTGCAGTCTCTTAGCGTCTTTTATCTGCATATTTTTACTTGGCTTCCTTTGCTTTTTCTATCTCCAGTTGTACCTGTAAATTTTGATTGTTTAAAACTTTACTCCAGTTTTTGGCTGCTAGAACCATGGATTCTTGGATATCTCTGGAATGGAAATGAGGATGAAAGCCATTGCTGGTATAGAATGGCAAGGATTTGGTAGATGCATGCTCAGAATTATTGTATGCAAATCCTACCATAGAAAGTAATTGAGTCAAGTTTTTTTGATGGTAGCTAGAGAAACACCGCAAATACTATTGATTTACACTTTAAATTTGTGCATTGGATTGTGTATGGAAGGCTGAAGACAAGTGGATCTGAATGGTCAGGAGTTTCATTACTTCTCTCCAGAATCATGACATGAACTGTGTACTTTGGTCAGAGACTATATGAGAAGGGGGGCTATACATAAATATGGACCATCTGCTAGCTCAGCATGTCCACCATCTCATATTTGGATGGGAGGCCATCAAAGACAATGAAGTGAACTATTTTAGACAGAGTCTATGACTATCAAGATGGTGGATTCCCTTTATGACATGAGAATCTGTAATAAAGTCCATGGAAATCCATTTCCTATTATCATGGGATCCTCTGAAACTGGTTGTACTTCAAGAGGTGCAACTATGCAACTTGGATCAATCTTTTCAGCACATTTTTACCTTTCTATGTGAACACAGAAAAGCCGGCTGAACCAACCAAGCCAACTCATCTCTAATTAGAGCCATGAGATCCAGCAGAAATGGGCACAGAGGCCTGGCTCATTCCATTCGTCATTTTGCCAGTGCCAAGACTCTGTGATATATTCCATTACAGTCCATTGACCTTGGCAGAGAGTCATCTTGTTATGCTCCACCAATTGGGCCGAGTCTTGTTCCCCAACAGCATGGGAAAGGGCAGCCAAAAAATGTTGCAAGTTGTCCTGGATGACACTGTTCTATTCCATCAAGGGAGTCATCCATGCTGCGGCTTTATTGGCAAATAAGCTGATGACAAAGCTTACTTTGAGGGAGTCAGTCTGGTATATGAAGGGATGGGATCTGAATCACAGTTTATATTGGTGGATGGAACAGTGCAATTCTTCCCAGGTCACATCAAATTTGTCTGGCAAGGGGGTGCATATTTTCAGAGAAGGGGTAGCCCATCATCTTTAATTGCAGTCAGATTTTTGAATGTAATCTACCCAGTTCCACCGATACTAGAGCTGGCCTTGCACAGATTGCAAAGTCTCACCAGTTTCTTCAGAATTTCAGTGATGAACTCCATCCTGACCTAGTCCCTGAATATAAGCTGATTCAAGCTGTTAGGGCCTATCCTTGGAAGGAATATGGTGGAGAGGCTGGTACTAGAGCACAGTGAAGCAGTGCAGGAGTGCAGCAGGAACCAGACATGGAGCAGCAGCAAATATAGCAAGAATATTTCATTGGGAAGTGGAGCAGAATGGTGCAGTAGAGACAGGACAGGTACACTAAAATCTGTTGAACCAGTACAGTGTGTCTTGGTGGACTTTCTTACAGTATGTATGGTGTTTTTACCTTGGGTGCCTTCTGGCTGCGTGCTCCGGGCTACTGCAGGCCAAGAAGACATGTTAGCCCCATGCTAAACTCTGTGCTCCCTGCTACAGTGTTTTAGTAAAAATGCCCCTAATTTTTTAAAAAAGTGTTTAATTCTGTTAGCATTATTAATGGCGTCTCTGGTAGCGCCTCACAATACTGTTTGTTTCTCTAACCATGACTGAATGTTTAGTTTAGGGTTTGTTTTTTTTAAATAAACAAACATTTTTTGAGTAACTGCTTCTATGACAGCTGCTATTCAGGGTTTTCACTTTATTCATTCTCCAGAGGTTGAATGTAATTTTGGTAAATTGAATCTTCTGTACTTGAGTGCATTTGTTCAAATTTATGAATAAATCAAAACTAACACTGTATATTTTCAAAACTAGAGGTGACATTCAATTCTATTTTTTCTTTTTTTATAAACATTCTGTTTTCATATCCCACTGACATGATGATCTTTTTATTCTTGCATTTTGAGAATTGATTTTGACAAACTTGAAAAAAGAAAGTCTTGTCAGTTTGTATTATTCTAATATTATAATTACGGCTTCCTCTACTGAGTATTTGTAAATTTAAATTTAGGTATTTATTTTCTAGTTAATTAGAAGTCTCTTTGAGGAGACAAAAAATGGTATTTTCACGCCACAAGTAATATTGCTTGGTATCTTTTCTGGTAGAATCAAATATGGACTTTGGATCACTTTAGAGTCATCAGAGCAGAGAACATAGTAACATAGTTTATGACGGCAAATAAAGACCTGTATGGTCCATCTAGTCTGCCCAGCAAGGTGGCAAGAGTAGGTACACCTGCCGCTCCCCCATGCCTTTGTTTAAGGATGTACACACCACTCCGTGTAGGTCACCCCTATGTGTTCAGATGTAAGAGACAGTTATGTTTAGTTTAATTTTATCCTGTTGCTATAAAGGGATCCACTGTGTCTGTCCCATTCCATTTTAAATTCTGTCAGTGTGTTTGCCGCCACCACTTCCATCGGGAGGGCATTCCAAGCATCCACCACTCTTTCAGTGAAAAAGTATTTCCTGACATTGCCTTTCAGTTTACCCCTTTGCAGCTTCATGTTATGCCCTCTAGTTTTACAGCTTCCCCATCTTTGGAAGAGGTTTGTTTGTCCATTAATACTCTTTAAGTATTTAAAGGTCTGAATCATATCTCCCCTGTCCCTCCTCTCCTCCAGAGTGTACATATTTAGGTCTTTGAGACTCTTCTCATAAGTCTTCTGATGCATGCTCCAAATCATTTTGGTCGCCTTCCTCTGAACCACTTCCAGCCTTTTTATATCCTTTGCGAGATATGGTCTCCAAAACTGAACACAATATTCCAAGTGAGGCCTAAGCAGCGACTTGTACAATGGCATTAGTACCTCTTCCCTTCTGCTGGTAATTCCTCTCTGTACGCAACCCAGCATCCTTCTGGCTTTTGCCACCGCCTTTTCACACTGTTTTGCCACCTTAAGATCGTCAGAAACAATCACACCAAGGTCCTTCCACTGGTCCGTTCCCATCAATCTCTCGCCCCCTATCACATACAATTCCTTTGGATTTCTGCTTCCCAAGTGCATGACACTGCACTTCTTCACATTAAATCTTAACTTCCAAGCATTAGACCATTCTTCCAGCTTTTGTAGATCTTTCCTCATGTTCTCCACTCCCTCAGGGGAGTCCAATCTGTTGCAAATTTTGGTGTCATCTGCAAAAAGACAGACTTTTCCATTCAGCCCTTCGGCAACATCACTCACGAATATATCGAACAGTACTGCTCCCAAGACTGAATCCTGAGGCACACCGCTAATCACCTTCCTTTCATCCGAGTGAGTTACGTTTACCATCACCTTTTGTCATCTCTCAGTCAACCAATTTCTGATCCAGTTCACCATCTTGGGACCCATCCCCAAACTGAGTTTATTGATAAGCCTCCTATGAGGAACAGTATCAGAGACCTTGCTGAAATCTAGGTTGTTCATATCCATCGCATGCCCTTGAGCTAGTTCTCTGTCGCCCAGTCAAATAACTCAATCAGATTTGTTTGGCAAGATTGTCCTTTGGTAAAACCATGTTGCCTCGGATCATGCAACAGGTTGGTTTTGAGGAAGTCCACTATTCCCTCTTTCAGGAGCGCCTCCATTACTTTTCCCACCACCGAGGTAAGGCTTACTGGCCTGTAGTTTGTCACTTCTTCCCTATTACCACTTTTGTGGAGAGGTACCGCATCAGCCCTTATCCAGTCCTGTGGAACATCTGTCTCCAAGATCTATTAAAAACATTCTTTAAAGGCCCTGCAAGAACCCCTCTGAGCTCTTTCATTATCCCGGGGTGTATCCTATCTGGTCCCATAGACTTTTCCACTTTCAGTTGTTCAAGCTGTTCTAACATATCATCTTTTGTGAATGGTGTGATATCTACTCCATTCCCATTTGTATATTTGTCAATCACCGGTGGTCCTTCTCCAGGATTTTCTCTAGCAAAAACAGAGCAGACATATTTGTTTAGCGTTGTCGCTTTTTCAATGTCACTTTCCACGAATCCGTTCCCAGCATTTTTGAATCCTGCAATTCCACCTCTGATATTTCTCCTCTTCCAAATATACCTGAAAAAAGTCTTGTCACCCTACTTCACATCTTTAGCCATCTTTTCTTCTGCCTTTGATTTTGCTATCCTTAATTCTCTTTTTGTCTCTTTTAGTTTGATCTTGTATTATTTTCTGTGTTCCTCTGTTTGCTAGCTTCTGAATTTTGTGAAAGCTGTGTTTTTTGCCTTTATTTGTGCAGCCACTTCTTTGGAGAACCAAATAGGTTTCCTTTTCCTTGTGTTTTTATTTACTTTCCTTACATATGTATCTATTGCACCTGCTTTCTTTAGTTTAGCCCATTGCAATTACACTTCCCTTAACCCCTGCCACCCTACCAAATCCTCCTTCAGGCACTTGGCCATTTTACTGAAGTCAGCGTTTTTGAAATCTAAGGGGTATGTTTACTAAACTGCGGTAATGTAGCAGCGGCTACGCTAAGGCACGTTATGTAACGTTAAAGCGCCTTAACGTTACATTCTGTAATGTTAAGGCACCTTAACGTTGCAGAATGTAACGTTAAGGTGCCTTAACGTTACATAACGCGCCTTAATGTTCCCAGCCGTGGTAAGTCCAGAAAAGGGTGGAGAGAGGGTGGAGAGAAGGGGTCAATGGGCGGGGAGTGGGCGGGGAGAGGCCCCTTTCACACTAACGTGGAGAAATTAAGGGCTGAATCCTAACACAACTGAAAACCTGGCGTTAGAGGCACATTTGCAGGAGAGAGAAACCATTTAGATCAGCAATATGTAGCAAAGGCAGAGAGACCATTTAAAGGTGATAGTAGTGCCACATGTGCAGCAATAGCATAGTGCTCAGGTATGAAGGGCCACTATGGCAAGGGTGCAACTGGGGCATAGGGGACCACGGGTTGTACGTGCGGTGGGCTCAGCTGGGGCACAGGGTGGACTAGGCTGTCGCCAAGGTGGCACATATGAACGCAGAAAAGGGAAATCAGCAAGACAGCAACTTGACCAAGGTCCGACATGCCCATGTGTCTGTGTCCCACAGTGCTCCATCCAGGGGACATTACCCAGCAAGTACCCCACAGGGCACATAACATTGACAGGCAGTGCCCGGGGGAGGCACGCATGTCGATGTAGCCATCCCACCACGGAACCCACACCAGAAGCAGTCACCTACTGGCACCCTGGATGGCCTGGGACAGTGCACCACCGGCATCAACAGCATATGGGCATGGCAGCAGGCCAGGGTGGGGGTGTCTGTGTGGAGGAAGCAGTGCCACCCACCTGCAGTGGACCCAGGCCATGCCCTGTACCAGTACATGGTGCACAGTGCAACAGAAAAGGCCTGGCTGAGGAGACATGAAAGTAGACCCAGAGACTGCTGTGTCCCTGTGACAACACAGTGGTGCAGTACACACAGCCAGAGTAACGCAGAGCAGAAGGTCACAGGTTCATGTCCGAGTTGCGGATCTGACAGAGCACATCCCAATATTTTACCTGACTATGTACATACAAAAGAAAAACAGCAAAGGTCTGAGGGAGGAAAAGTAAAGGTAGCCTATGGAGCTCTGTGTCTCCGTGGCAGCACTGTGGTGCAGTACACACAGCCAATGTAACCGGGGGCAGAAGGTCAAAGGTTCTGTTCCCAGCAGTGGCCCTGACAGAACACAGCCCACTATTTTACCTGACTATGTACATACAACAGAAAAACAGCAAAGGCCTGAGGGAGGAAAAGTAAAGGTAGCCTATGGACCTCTGTGTCCCTGTGGCAACACTGTGGTGCAGTACACACAGCC
Organism: Ichthyophis bannanicus; assembly: GCA_033557465.1. Lineage (NCBI taxonomy): Eukaryota > Metazoa > Chordata > Amphibia > Gymnophiona > Ichthyophiidae > Ichthyophis > Ichthyophis bannanicus. Next base: position 487,529,899 of record CM066035.1, read on the forward strand.
AATATAACCTAGAACAGAAGGTCACGGGATCCTGTCACAGCTGCGGACTCCACAGAGCACATCACCACATGTTATCCAAACATGGACATGCAACATAAAAACAGCAAAGGTCTGGCTGAGGGAAGTAAAGGTAGCCCCATGGACTGCTGTGCATAAGTGGCAGCACTGAGGTGTAGTACACATAGTGAGTGTGTCCCAGAGCAGAGGGACACAGAGTGAGGTCACAGATGCAGACCCTGCAGAGTACATCACCACATTTTACCCTACGAGGTAGATACAACATCCAACAGTGCAATCCCCACAGCAGCAGACAACACTGGTACAAAGCCCACTCACACACAGGTACCACTATCCAAAACCACAGGTAGAGTAAGGCTGTTGGGTCCAGGCCGGAGTTGCAGGTACCATCAACGCAGTACCACCACCCCCTGCACAGTTCAAAAATGTCTGTGGTGTGGTGGGCAGGCCTGCCAAACACCGTGAAAACTGCACAGTGCTGCAGTAGGAGTGTGTGTGTGTATATGTCAAACCATTGGTCTCTGTGGCTGCCCACAAGGCTCTTGGCCCACATTGTCCAACTGTTGAAAGCGTTACCATGCAAATATGAATAATGAGGAGCAAGGTATTGTGGGTATGTCCTAGAGAGGGTGAGGTGGCCAGGCTGCATCTGCACATGGAGAAGGACAATGGCTGGGACACACCAGTGTGTGAACACCACCTGCATGTACAGGGTGGCCACAGCATGTCATGCTGGAAGGTCAGTCTCACCCTGACCTTGAAAGACTAGAAAAGGGGCCTGTTACTTCTGGAGAGAGATCTGCAACTGTGAGTATATACTTCTGGGACTTTTCTGAAAGGAATTATTTTTATTAAAGCTAATTAATCTGTAAACCCACTATTTTTTGTTAAATCAGTCAGGGCCTAGTAGCAGCAGTTTAAGTTTACATTTAAAACACAGAAGAGAGCTTTCTGGTTAAATTTCATACCCAGCAGAGAGCTTGTAGTTTAAATTTAATAGTCATTCAGGGCTTAGCATCAGCAAAGCACTTTTAGTTTACATTTAAAAAACAGAAGAGAGCTTTGTGGTTAAATTTCATACCCAGCAGAGAGCTTGTAGTTTAAATTTAATAGTCACTCAGGGCCTAACATCAGCAAAGTACTTTTAGTTTAAATTTAAAACACAGAAGAGAGCTTTCTGGTTAAATTAAGAACCCAGCAGAGAGCTTGTAGTTTAAATTTCATAATAAGTTAGAGGCTAGCAGGAGCAAAGAGCTATAATTTAAATCAAATAAGAATATAGATTAGCACAAAAGGCAAAACAGGGTCAGTACTCTTTGAGCAGCAAATAGTCTTCTAGAGACCTTTACAAAGAGGCCTTCTACCTAGGGGGCAAGAGACCTGTGAAACTTTTTTCAATAGGTGTAAACACCAGGTGGCAGATCAAAAGGCCATTTTGAACGACTCAGCCAAGAAAGGACTGTTAATCATCCAGGAAGTTTGTCACAGCTTACCTCAGCAGCACAGGCATAAATAGCTCAACCAGAGCTCTGTGAGCCTCAGTCTTGAAAGACTAGAAAAGGGGCCTGTTACTTCTGGAGAGAGATCTGCAACTGTGAGTATATACTTCTGGGACTTTTCTGAAAGGAATTCTTTTTATTAAAGCTAACACAGGTACACTAAAAAAATTTTTTTTTAAACTGCCTCTAATGTTTCGATTGATTTTTACGTTTTTTGGTGCGCTGAATCCAAATCTGGTAACCAATTTGCTCCATCACGTACAGATTTTTTGCTACATTGGGTTAGCAGTTTGAGGTGCGATCGAGATAAAAGTTTCTTGGATGAATTCTTTATACTAATTGTTTAGTAGTTATTCAAATAAGAATAAAGAAAATTGTAACAAGGCAGCACATAAGAATAGAGTAATGTCAGCAAAACACACTGTGATGGTAGCAAAATTGTCTGCACTTAAAACAGCCACATACATGTGCACAAACATTGAGCATATAAGAGCGAGGTTAGACACAAAGCAAAGCAAAGAAATGTGCAAAAAATGTTGTACAGGTATGTATGTAAGAATAGAAAACGCAAACCGCACCATTGCAATACATGAAGACAAACACCCGATGGTGTGAAAATAAACACTGTGGTAATAACTAGCAAATTTTTATTTCAAAGTTTAGTAAAAACACGATATTTGTCAACACAGTTTAGATTTTAAAGTCATTCTTGTGTCAATCAATCTCCTGGTGGGCCCGTTTCTTCTTCCCCCGAATGCTTCTCTTGATGCACTGCTTGGCGTATTTTTCATATGGGGTTTCCCGCAGCAGCAACCAGCAGAAATCAGCCATCATAGTGGTGTTCCATCTTCCTTGGTACCTTCTCTCTGCGTCCTTGATGTCCTGGTGAAACCTTTCACCTTGTTCTTCACTGTACGCCCCCAAGTTTTCGGGAAAGTAGTTCACATGGAAGTGCAAGAAATGGACTTTCAGGCTCATGTTACAGCCTTGTTCTTTGAAGGCATTGAGCATCCTGGCAACAATATCCTTATAGTTCTCATCCCGCCTGTTCCCCAAGAATTTGAGAACAACATCCTTGAAGGAATCCCAGGCTTCTTTTTCCTTCTCAGACATCGTTTCAGCGAATGCTCCATCTGAAATGAGTTTCCTTATATCAGGGCCAACAAACACTCCTTCCTTTAGCTTTGCTTCAGAAAGTAAGGGGAACTTTGAGCAAAGGTACCGAAAGCACTCACCATCTTTTGGAAGGGACTTGATGAATTGCTTAATGAGACCCAACTTAATGTGGAGAGGTGGTAATAGAATTTTATCACGAGGTACCAAGCTCCCATGAAGAACATTTTTCTCACCGGGTCTCAAATACTCCCGAATTGTCCAGTCTTTTTTCCCCCAGTGTAGGTCGCGGGCCCGGCTATCCCACAAGTAAAGGAAGCAGGGATATTTGGTGAAACCGGATTGCTGCCCTAATAGCATGGATAGAATTTTAAAGTCTCTACAAATCATCCACTTATGCTCATCATAACGAATCTTCTGAAGAATCAGGGCTAAATTCTCGTATTTTTCTTGGAGAATAACAGAGTGAGCAATAGGAACTGAAGCGAATGTGTTGCCATTATGAAGAAGAACACCTTTTATGCTGTCTTTTGACGAATCAATGAACAGCCGCCATTCAGCAGGATCATACTTGAGTTTAAACTTTTCCATCACTCCGTATATATCGTTGCAAAATACCAAATCTTCCTCTTTGCTGAAATACTTCAAAAATTGTGTCTCGCGGTTGCGGTACCAATAAAAAGTTGTTCCTGGTGACAATAGATTTTTCTGTTTAAGCCGAGAACCTAGCAGTTGGGCAGCATCTTTTGGGAGTCCTAAATCCCGGACTAAATCATTCAATTCAGCTTGAGAGAAAAGTTCAGGTTTCGGATCTGGTTCAGTTTCAAACTCGGAAGTACTGGACTCATCGGGAAAAGCCATCTGATGAGTATCATCATGATCAGAACCGTCCACACAAATATGATCCAAAGATTTTGGTGGTTCAGGCACAGGTACTTCGTTGCTATGAGGCATAGGCCTAATTGCTGAGGGAAGGTTGGGGTAACTTATTACGTTCTTATTTTTTAAGTTGTATCCCTTCACAATGCAAGAGCAAAAATAGCAGTCACTGCTGTGGTCTCTTTGTTCACACGCCACATCATAGGTATTCCGAAACGAAATGCTTGTTTTTTACCTTTCATCCATAAGCGTAGATCTTCCTCACATGTCTTGCACACTTTGTGAGGAGCCCACGGTTTGTCTTGATCGCCTAACTTCAAACCGAAATAGGCGAAATATACTTTTTTAATAAATGCAGAAATGTTCCTCTGTCACTTTTTCACGGTATATTCCCCACAAATAAAACAAAAACTGTCCGGAGAGTTGACGCAACCTCTGGCTCTGTGAGCCATCACAAATACACAGCACTGCAAACTACAACTGTAGTGAACCACTTCGGAATAAAGCTGGATTACGATTGAGCAAACAAAAGGTAATAATGAACTTGCAAGAAACTGAAATTTGACAGGAACGTTCATGTCGCAACCACCGTGTTTGAGCGAGCGAGCGAACGAGGCGAGGCGAACAGGAAAGAACATGCGCCAGCGCGAGTACTGGATTTAGCCCCCCACCTCCCAATTGTCCTGTTAATGTATAAAATGAATACAAAACACTCTAAAATATCATGAGGGAGTGTTTCTAGTTAGTTAACCATTACAACCTCTATTTTGGGCCAAGAAAATAAACTGCAGTCGGCTAAAAAGAAATTATGTGAACATTCCTTATATGGGTAAGAAATCTAATTTTGCAAGAAAACGTGACGTGATGGAACATTTTGGCTATTTTTCCTGGATTCAGCACCCCAAAATCTATAGGAATCAGTTGCAAAACTGGAGGCAGTTTTTTGGTAGCGTACCTGTGTAATTAATCTGTGAACCCGCTATTTTTTGTTAAATCAGTCAGGGCCTAGTAGCAGCAGTTTAAGTTTACATTTAAAACACAGAAGAGAGCTTTCTGGTTAAATTTCATACCCAGCAGAGAACTTATAGTTTAAATTTAATAGTCACTCAGGGCCTAGCATCAGCAAAGTACTTTTAGTTTAAATTTAAAACACAGAAGAGAGCTTTCTGGTTAAATTAAGAACCCAGCAGAGAGCTTGTAGTTTAAATTTCATAATAAGTTAGAGGCTAGCAGGAGCAAAGAGCTATAATTTAAATCAAATAAGAATATAGATTAGCACAAAAGGCAAAACAGGGTCAGTACTCTTTGAGCAGCAAATAGTCTTCTAGAGCCCTTTACAAAGAGACCTTCTACCTATTTATTTATTTATTTATTTATTTAGCTATTTCTTCTATACCGCCCCTTCCAGAGATCAGGGGCGGTTTACATGGAACAAGTAAACAAATTTGTATACTAATGTATACATTACATGAAACAGAGATTTTTTTTAACTTTATACAGATAATAGTTGTTAACTGAGATTTATAACATTGTAACTTTATACAAATAACTGTGCATTAATTGTCAAAACTATTTACATTTTATATACATTAATAAGTTTCTGTATCGTAGTGTTGATCTAGTGTTGATCAGAGTTTTTTCTACCTTTTTATAGGTAGTCAGAGTTTTCTACCTTTTATATGTGTGTGTGTGTGGAGGAATTTATTACCTAGGGGGCAAGAGACCTGTGAAACTTTTTTCAATAGGTGTAAACACCAGGTGGCAGATCAAAAGGCCATTTTGAACGACTCAGCCAAGAAAGGACTGTTAATCATCCAGGAAGTTTGTCACAGCTTACCTCAGCAGCACAGGCATAAATAGCTCAACCAGAGCTCTGTGAGCCTCAGTCTTGAAAGACTAGAAAAGGGGCCTGTTACTTCTGGAGAGAGATCTGCAACTGTGAGTATATACTTCTGGAACTTTTCTGAAAGGAATTCTTTTTATTAAAGCTAATTAATCTGTGAACCCGCTATTTTTGTAAATCAATCAGGGCCTAGTAGCAGCAGTTTAAGTTTACATTTAAAACACAGAAGAGAGCTTTCTGGTTAAATTTCATACCCAGCAGAGAGCTTGTAGTTTAAATTTAATAGTCAATCAGGGCTTAGCATCAGCATAGTACTTTTAGTTTACATTTAAAACACAGAAGAGAGCTTTCTGGTTAAATTTCATACCCAGCAGAGAACTTATAGTTTAAATTTAATAGTCACTCAGGGCCTAGCATCAGCAAAGTACTTTTAGTTTAAATTTAAAACACAGAAGAGAGCTTTGTGGTTAAATTTAGAACCCAGCAGAGAGCTTGTAGTTTAAATTTCATAATAAGTTAGAGGCTAGCAGGAGCAAAGAGCTATAATTTAAATCAAATAAGTATATAGATTAGCACAAAAGGCAAAACAGGGTCAGTACTCTGAGCAGCAAATAGTCTTCTAGAGACCTTTACAAAGAGGCCTTCTACCTAGGGGGCAAGAGACCTGTGAAACTTTTTTCAATAGGTGTAAACACCAGGTGGCAGATGTAAAGGCCATTTTGAACGACTCAGCCAAGAAAGGACTGTTAATCATCCAGGAAGTTGGTCACAGCTTACCTCAGCAGCACAGGCATAAATATCTCAACCAGAGCTCTGTGAGCCTCAGTCTTGAAAGACTAGAAAAGGGGCCTGTTACTTCTGGAGAGAGATCTGCAACTGTGAGCATATACTTCTGGGACTTTTCTGAAAATAATTCTTTTTACTAAAGCTAATTAATCTGTGAACCCGCTATTTTTTGTTAAATCAGTCAGGGCCTAATAGCAGCAGTTTAAGTTTACATTTAAAACACAGAATAAAGCTTTCTGGTTAAATTTCATACCCAGCAGAGAGCTTGTAGTTTAAATTTAATAGTCACTCAGGGCCTAGCATCAGCAAAGTACTTTTAGTTTAAATTTAAAACACAGAAGAGAGCTTTCTGGTTAAATTTAGAACCCAGCAGAGAGCTTGTAGTTTAAATTTCATAATAAGTTAGAGGCTAGCAGGAGCAAAGAGCTATAATTTAAATCAAATAAGTATATAGATTAGCACAAAAGGCAAAACAGGGTCGGTACTCTGAGCAGCAAATAGTCTTCTAGAGACCTTTACAAAGAGGCCTTCTACCTAGGGGGCAAGAGACCTGTGAAACTTTTTTCAATAGGTGTAAACACCAGGTGGCAGATCAAAAGTCCATTTTGAACGACTCAGCCAAGAAAGGACTGTTAATCATCCAGGAAGTTGGTCACAGCTTACCTCAGCAGCACAGGCATAAATAGCTCAACCAGAGCTCTGTGAGCCTCAGTCATGAAAGACTAGAAAAGGGGCCTGTTACTTCTGGAGAGAGATCTGCAAATGTGAGCATATACTTCTGGGACTTTTCTGAAAATAATTCTTTTTATTAAAGCTAATGAATCTGTGAACCCGCTATTTTTTTTAAATCAGTCAGGGCCTAATAGCAGCAGTTTAAGTTTATATTTAAAACACAGAAGAGAGCTTTCTGGTTAAATTTCATACCCAGCAGAGAGCTTGTAGTTTAAATTTAATAGTCACTCAGGGCCTAGCATCAGCAAAGTACTTTTAGTTTAAATTTAAAACACAGAAGAGAGCTTTCTGGTTAAATTTAGAACCCAGCAGAGAGCTTGTAGTTTAAATTTCATAATAAGTTAGAGGCTAGCAGCAGCAAAGAGCTATAATTTAAATCAAATAAGAATATAGCTTACCTCAGCACAGGACAGGGTACTGTGTAGCATCCCTCTTTTTTTTTTTTTTAAATTTTTTATTTATGCAATATTTCAAAATACAACAAGCAAACAACTTGTACAGAAAAGGACCTATTAAGGTCCACAAGTCCACCATACATCCCTCTTTTAATAAGTGTTATTTCCTTCCCTCCCTCCCCACACCCACCCAACCCTGGGTTAATTGTAGCTTTATAGGTACTTACACATTTTAACAGACAGGAGATGCTTTCAGGTGAAGCTCGTTACCCAAATCAGTCATACACTAAGGACCTGAGATTAATTAAGCTTCAGGTGAACAAGGTATATTAAACGTTTTAGGTACAGTTTTATTGGCAAACCTTAGTAAGTAAAGAACTTAAAGATCTAAACAAAAACCTAAAACTAAGATGCAGACAGCAGTCCAGCAGCGAGATGGGGGCTTTCCAGTCTTTTGCATTGAGTGTCACATGTATGATTTTCTCCCAGTTGGTGAGAGGTCTTACGTGTGCACTAGGTGCAAGGAGCTCTTTGCTCTCAGGGAACGAGTCCATTCTCTAGAGGCTAGAGTAGCAGACTTGGAAAACATAAGACAGACAGAGAGGTACATAGACGAGACCTACAGGGATATAGTCCTGAAGTCCCAACTCCAGTCTGGCAGCATCCCTGTTGCCATGGAGGAGCGAGGTCACGTGACAGGAGAGCATCACCCTGGTGTGGCAGGAAGTGATCCTGTAACTAGAACCTGTCCTCCAGGTGATGTAAAACCCTCTCGCACTGAGGAAGTTTCTCCAGGGCCATGTGCCCATGGGGGAAGGGTTAGGACAGCCGTTATAGTTGGTGATTTGATCATTAGGCATGTAGATAGCTGGGTGGCTGGTGGACGTGAGGATTGCCTGGTAACATGCCTGCCTGGTGCAAAGGTAGCGGACCTCACGCGCCACCTAGATAAGGTCTTAGATAGTGCTGGGGAAGAGTCTGCTCTGTCTTGGTACATGTCGGTACCAATGACATAGGAAAATGTGGTAGGGAGGTTCTGGAGGCTAAATTTAGGCTTTTAGGTAGGAAGTTGAAATCCAGAACTTCCAGAGTAGCGTTCTCCGAAATGCTTCCCGTTCCATGTGCAGCACCCAAAAGGCAGGCAGAGCTCCAGAGTCTCAATGCGTGGATGAGACAATGGTGCAGAGATGAGGGGTTTGGATTTGTTAGGAACTGGGGAACATTCTGGGGAAAGGAGGGGCTCTTCCGAAGGGATGGGCTTCACCTTAACCGGGATGGAACCAGGCTGCTGGCATTAACCTTTAAAAAGGAGATAGAGCAGCTTTTAAACTAGATAATAGGGGAAAGCCGACAGTCGCCCAAGAGCAGATGGTTCGGAAGAATGTACCCTTGAAGGATACTACCAAAAGCAGAGAGGTTCCAAAAAAGAGCAATGTAGCCCAAATGCCCTCAAGTATGGAGCAGACAGAGCTTAAAGATCCCAAATTACCCATGTCTACCAATAGCCAAATTAATATGAATAAAATACAGTCTCTAATATGCTTGTATGCAAATGCTAGAAGTCTAAAAAATAAGATGGGAGAGTTAGAATATATAGCACTAAATGAGAGGTTAGATATGATTGGAATATCAGAGACATGGTGGAAGGAGGACAACCAATGGGACACTGTGATACCTGGGTACAAACTATATCGTAATGATAGAGCTGATCAAATTGGTGGAGGGGTTGTGCTCTATGTTAGAGAGGGCATTGAGTCAGAAAGGATTAAAGTTTTGCAGGAAACAAAATTTGCTGTTGAATCTCTATGGATTGAAATTCCATGTAAAAAGGGGAAGGCGATGGCAGTGGGGGTGTACTATCGACCACCAGGTCAGAATGAACAAATGGATGATGAAATGCTCAAAGAAATCAAGGAAGCTAACAAACGTTACAGCGCAGTAATAATAATGGGTGATTTCAATTACCCTGGTATCGACTGGGTCAGTGTCACAGCAGGACATGCTAGGGAGATAAAGTTCCTAGATGACATAAATGACTGCTTCTTGGAGCAGCTGGTTCATGAACCGACCAGAGGGGAAGCCATATTAGACCTGGTCCTTAGTGGAACACCAGATCTAGTGCAAGAGATAAGGGTGTTGGGGCCACTTGGCAATAGTGATCATAGCATGATCGCCTTTGATTTAATTAGTGGAGGAGGGATAGTACGGAAATCCACAGTACTACCTTTTAACTTTCGAAAGGGAGACTATGATAAAATGAGGAAAATAGTTAAGAAAAAACTAAAAGGAGCAGTTGCAAAGGTTAAAGACTTACATCAAGCTTGGGTGTTGTTGAAAAATACTATCTTGGCAGCCCAGACCAGCTGTATTCCACGCTTTAAGAAAAGTGGAAGGAAGTCCAAAAAACTGCCAGCATGGTTTAAAGGTGAGGTCAGAGAGGCTGTTGTTGCCAAAAAAGCATCTTTCAGGAAATGGAAAAAAGAGCCAAACGACGAAACCTGGAAACAGCACAAGCACTGGCAAATCAAATGCAAGGCACCGATAAAGCAGGCAAAGGGAGAATTTGAGAAGAAGCTTGCTGTGGAAGCAAACACATGAAATAAAGATTTTTTCAAGTACATTCGTAGCAAAAAACCTATGAGAGAGTCAGTTGGTCCATTAGATGATAGAGGAGTTAAAGGGGCACTAAGAGGCGACGAGGCGATAGCGGAGAGTCTGAATGAATTCTTTGCTTCGGTCTTTACTGAGGAAGATGTAGGGATGTTACCCATAACTGAAGTGGTATTTAAAGGTGCGGAAGAATTGAAGGAAATATCGATACATCGGGAAGATGTATTACAACTATTAGATAAACTGAAGAGTAGCAAATCACCTGGGCCGGATGGTATACATCCAAGGGTGTTGAAAGAACTGAAATATGAGATTGCAGACCTGCTATTAGTAATCTGTGAACTATCATTAAAATCATCTCTAATACCTGAAGATTGGAGGATCGCCAATGTAACACCAATTTTTAAAAAGGGTTCCAGTTGTGATCCGGGAAACTACAGACTGGTGAGCCTCACGTCAGTACCGGGAAAAATGGTAGAAACCATCATAAAGAATAAAATTACTCAGCATGTAGATAGTCATGGTCTAATGGGAGACAGCCAACATGGCTTTAGACAAGGAAGATCTTGTCTTACTAATCTGTTATGTTTTTTTGAAAGTGTGAATAAACAGGTGGACAAAGGTGAGTCGGTTGATATAGTGTATCTGGACTTTCAGAAAGTCTTTGACAAGGTCCCTCATCAGAGACTTTTGGCAAAACTAAAGAGTCATGGGATAGGAGGCAGTGTACTACTGTGGATCAAGAACTGGTTAAGAGATAGAAAGCAGAGGGTTGGGCTAAATGGCCAATTTTCCCTATGGAGAAAGGTGAATTGTGGTGTACCCTAGGGATCTGTGCTGGGTCCGCTGCTTTTTGACATATTCATAAATGACCTGTAAAGTGGAATAACGAGTGAGGTTATCAAATTTGCAGATGACACAAAACTATTTAAATTTGTTAAAACCCAAGAGGATTGTGGAACATTGCAAGACGATCTTGATAAATTAGAAGACTGGGCATCAAAATGGCAGATGAAATTTAATGTGGACAAGTGCAAAGTTACGCACCTAGGGAAGAACAACCCAAACTATGGTTATACAATGCAAGGTTCCACATTAGGAACCACCACCAAGGAAAAAGATTTAGGCGTCATTGTGGATAACATGTTAAACCCCTCAGCCCAGTGTGCAGCGGCAGCCAAGAGAGCAAATAGAATGCTAGGTACCATAAGGAAAGGAATGGAAAATAAAACAAAAGATATTATAATGCCTCCATATCGTTCCATGGTGAGACCACACCTTGAATATTATGTGCAATTCTGGTCGCCGTATCTTAAAAAGGATATAGAGTTATTAGAAAAGGTTCAGAGAAGAGCCACCAAAATGGTAAAGGGGATGGAAGGATACTCCTATGAAGAAAGGCTAAAAAGGTTAGGGCTCTTTAACCTGGAAAAGAGATGGCTGAGGGGAGATATGATAGAAGTCTATAAGTTATTGAACGGAGTGGAACGGGTAAACGTAGATCGATTGTTTACGTTATCAGAATATAGAAAGACTAGGGGACATGCAATGAAGCTACAGGGTAAACTATGTAAGACTAATAAAAGAAAATATCTTTTCACTCAACGTGTAATGAAACTCTGGAATTTGTTACCGGAGGATGTAGTAAAGGCTGTTAGTGTAGCTGGGTTTAAAAAAGGTTTGGACAAGTTCCTGGAGGAAAGGGGGAGGGGGCATTGAGATGGGAGGAGGGGGGTGAGGTGGGGGTGGGAGGGTGGGGAGTGGGATGGGGATGGGGAGGAGGTGGGTGTGGGGGTAGGGGGCAGGCATGGAGGCGTGGCAAGCTGACAACAGCACACGCCATTACAGGGTGCTGGGGGCCCCTGCCATCTGTCCCACAGTGCCGGTGACGTACCCCATCGGGGCGCAGAGCCTACGCACATCAGTGTGGGATGGCAGGCCACACATGCAACCACACAGACAAGGGGCGGTGTGTGTCTGTGTTGGTGCATGTGCGGCCTCCACATTGCTGCGGCGATGCGGGTGCAGGCATATGCCCCTGATTCTCACGTACATCACGGACTTTTGACTGGCCATCTACACTGTTGTAGGACCCATTCATACCCACACATATGCTCTACACAATAGAGGGCTGCTGCTGGGACATTGGGACATGGCATTTCATTACTGTTTCTGCATTTGCCTGTGCACTGCCGATCTACATTACTGTAAGGCAGCATGGCATTACATCTAGGTATCCTCCGTTCCGACCCTATCGCCTTCTGATTATGTGGCCAGCTTGGTGCACCAGACTGGACTGTGCCCCCTGTTAGTTGTGTGTTCCTGTGCTATTCCCATGATGATGCAGACAGCGCACGTCGGTACCATCTGGTTCACTCACATCACTGTGTCACCTGTCGACCTTTCAGGTCGTTGCCCAATGTGTGTATTCTATCATACACAGCATGTGTGTAGTGTATTGGACATTCTGCTGCTGCATTCCTATGCACAGATGGTTTCACTGATGGCCACATACATATTCCATTTTAACACAGGTACATTCATCACTCCCATGTGCCTGTACAGTTGGATGTCATCTGTCTTGGAGCATTGTGGCTTCTTGTGGGTGGGCATCTCTACTACTTGGGTGCATGCATGCCCAGGCTGTAGCCTCTACATCCCCACATGGGATATGTGTGTTGGACATAGCTGGCATTGGTGTTCATTGGCACTGGTGCTGGCGGTGGCTGAGGGACTGCTTGGATATGTGCCTGCCTCCTTGTCTACACATCATCCACTGCAGAGATGTTGATGTGTTAGTGTGGCACTATGGTTCTCGCACTGGTCTGCGTACCTGGGGACCTGGATTCAATTCCCCATCTAGCATTTGTCAGGCCACATTCCCTGCATTGCTCTGACGGGGCCCAGTTAATCATTGTCACCGTTTGATGTACATTATGAGGGTTATGTTGCCATGTACACTGTTTTGCTTGATATCATGGCCAGGCTCTGACACCCATTACATATATCTGTGTATAGGCTAGCAGAAATCTAGCTGTATATGCTTTTCCTGGCTTCTGTGTCCTGTATTGTCAGACACGTCTGCCTTGGTGGACATTTCATGACTCCTGTGTGTTTGGGCCTCCACATGCAGCACCAACTGTGTACATGTGCACACCTTTCATCTCCTGGACATGATCTGTCCTGCTCCTCATCTGTGGATGGACCAGTGGCTTTTGTGTGACATTTTGTACAGACATTTGTCTCTGCTGCTGCTTCATCACCACACTGACCATCCTGGGCCATCTTATGTTCTTATGTTATGTTCTTATGTTCTCTTCCTCTTCTTTTCTTGTGTTCTGCTATCCTTACCATGCAATGGCTGCAACATCACCACCTCTCCACACACCCTCCCTTCTCTTCGCTGTGCACCATGGTGTGCCCTCTATGCAGCCTGTCTTTCACATATTAGCTGTTACATATGGTTCTTATCATTATGCTATCCTAGTGAGCAGTTGGCTTGGTGGGTTGGTACTGCTGTTGTGATGCTGTTGTTGTGTGGGTTCAATTCTCATGTGCTCCTTTTTGGTTCTGTTCCCTGTTTTGCCCTAGTCCACTGACCATGCACATGGCTGTCCCCTTTGCAGGCCCCTGTCACCCTTTCTATTTTGGATCTTTGCTCCTTGGCATGCTATGTTCAGGGCATTCCATTTCATGCTGTGTGTGCATATGTTTTTCTGTGTCTCTTGTCCCACTTACAGACTGTGATATCAGCTGTGGACGTCTGCGCTGCATTTGTGTTGCATCATGGGTACTGGTGGGGTTGCCCTATCCTGGCACACAACAGGCGTTTTGTGTGGTGTTCTGCAGTGTTCTTGTATGCAGACATTGCTGTGGAACTCAACATGGTGGTGTAGCCTGCTGGTTTGTTCACCGACTTTCTGCCCACTGGTCATGGGTTCGATTTCTGTTTATCCCCGTTTTTTATGCCTGTCCTTTACAACTACTTGTCATTCCTTTGGACAGTCATATCTCTGTGGATCTGTGCTGCCAGCCCATAGTACCCTCACCACAGTTGCCAACAATCCTTATAAGGCGTTAAAGGGCTCCTAATTCGGCACGTTACCAGGTACCTTATTAGGCACAGTACATGGCACGTTATTAGGCATGGTACAGGGCACGTTATAAGGCACGTTACAAGGCACCTTATTAGGCACAGTACAAGGCACATTATAAGGCACCTTATTAGGCACGTTAAGGCACATGCCTTGTACTGTGCCTTATAACGCGCCTTATAACGCACCTTATAACGTGCCTTATAATGCGCCTTATAATGCGTGTTACCTGACGGCTTGCCATAATGATTCCCCGCCCACACCTTTATATGGGCACCTGTAACTTTACTGCGGAACCTAACGCGAATGACATTACCGCAGTTTAGTAAAATACCCCTAAGACTTTGAGTTTGCTGTGATTGGATTCCACCTTGGCTTTTATCTCAAACCACACCGTGTGATGATCACTGCTGCTCACATAAGCACCTACCTGGATATTTGACACGCTATCTCTGTTGGTGAGCACTAAATCCAGCACATAACTCTCTCTGGTTGGTTCCATCACCATTTGTTTAAGTAACACATCTTGGAAAGCATCCACATTTTTTTTACTTCTTTCCAGTTTGCAGAAGGAACCCTCCAATCCACATCGGGTAGATTAGAGTCACCCAATATGATTACTTCCCCCTTCATGGCTATCTTTGCAATATCAACAATCAATTCACTATCCATTTCTTCAGTTTGAGTTGGAGGCCTGTAGACCACACCAGTATGGATGACAGTGCCATCTCCTCTTTCCAACACAATCCAGAGCACTTCTTCTTTTCCCCATGTCCCCTGCATTTCAGTAGCTTTAATATTGCTTTTGACATACAGGGTTACTCCTCCTCCTTTTCTACCCTCTCTATCTCTTCTAAATAGATTATAGCCAGCTATGGTTATACCCCATTCATGTGACTCGTTAAACCATGTTTCTGTAATGGCCACAATGTCCAAGTCCACTTCCACCATTAGGGCTTCCAGATCGGGAACTTTGTTGGCTAGGCTTTGAGCATTTGTACTCATTGCTTTCCAGCAGTTGTTGAATGGCTTGCCTGCCTTTTGCACTGATTTTGTTCTACATGCCCCTTCCCACTTGCTATTGATGTGTTTTTCAAGTGTGGGGCTGTTTCAAATGTTGTTTTGCTTTTGCTGGGAGTGATATACTGAACTTGTCCTTCTCCATCCATAACCCTCTTTCCCTAGTTTAAATGCTTGTCCACATACGGAGAGATGAGGTCCATCAACACAATATAGTCTCTTGTTGATCCATTTGTTTCTCCAGTCACCTATATAGCTAAATCCTTCTTGTTTGCACCAGGTTTGGAGACATGTATTAAAGTTGTTAATGCAATGCAGCCTTCCTGCCTCCTTAACATTGAACAGGTAGAACTTCTGAGAATGCTATAGTGTTAGCAATGGGCTTGAGTTTCTCTCCCAGAGTGTGGAAATCCCTTTGGACTGCAGAGACACTCTTTCTAGCCAGGTCATTTGCACCCAACTGGATGACAATATCAGTTTTGGAGTGCTCCCTTCTGCACTAACTATACCAACAATTTGGTTTGTATTCCTGCTGGCTGAAGAGCCTGGGAGGCATTTGAGCATCCTCTCTCCTTTGAACTGTGTTCCCAAGTTGGTGCCTCTGATGATGGAATCTCCAAGAGAAGGCATAAAAAAAATGCATGGAAGATACTAGATATATCAGGATAGGAGTAAGACAGTAGAATGAGAAGTGGTGTTATACAGTAAATATTATTGGGGTGTTTTACTGGCATTTGTTGTTAAAAATAAAAATCTGAAGCCCTAATTATAATAAGATATAATACGGAGGGAGGGGAAGGAGAAATCAGTCTCTGCCTGTTAATTAAAATTGACACCTATTTCCACTTCCAAGAAGTATCTTTACTAAAGAGTGTTAAGGGTGCACCGGTTAGCAAGCAGTAAAAGTAGCGGTAAGGGTGTCATTGTGCGGTAAAGGCCGGGAAAGGCAGTAGGCATTCCGGTGGTAAGAGCACTTGGCTCCACTTATCGGGTGATAGCAGTCACCTTAACACAGAATAAGGGAGCCTCCATGAAAGTCACATTTTAGGATGGGTGGAAGTAAAGGTATGAGCTGATCAGATCCATGGGCATCCTACGTGTCAGTCAGTAAGCGGGATGAGCATGTGGGAAGCAGCTGTTCTGTATCAGTGAAAGGTGCCCACATAATATGCTATAATGTCAGGGTGTGGCATAAGATTGTGAAGAACTGTCCCCTAGCGGAGTCAGAATCACCATGATATGGGCATCAAAAGGATGACCGAGCAGGAGTGGTGATGTGCAGATCATTCACAGGAGAGCTGTGAGTGGAGTGATAAATCCAAATGATTAAACTGTTCCTGGTGAGCCATGGTATAGCAGCTGGCAGGAGAATACATGAATGTACATAACGGGCATATGCCGATGGATAGGTTGAAGGATGAATGGTGGTAGATGAGAGTGTGATATGGCCTTACTGCCCCATTGTACTCGATGTGACCACACAAATGCAGTTGTAGTGTGTGTGAAAAAAGTGTAGCTTGGCCACGGGGAAGCCCCAATACCAGCTACGTGGGTACTATAACTGCGTCAGCTTTTCTAACCACCATACAATCCTCCTGACATATGTGCATATAACAACTGGACAAGTGTCTCACATATTGGTCATATGGAACAAGTAGGAGTGGGATGTACCTGCATGCACTGCATACATGTGATGGAGCCAAAGATGTTCAGTTGCAGTTTTGATGAAATATTCCAATCATGTACAACTCATGTGTCATACATCTGCATGGTGAACACGTCTGACCCTTTGTAATGGGCTGCAGCAGAGCCAATAATGCCATGCTGTCAGATGGTCATGATTGCAATGTGCATGTTTGCAGACCCAATGTGCTATTGTAACACATTAAAAAATATAAGAATGTGTGTCCTCCAGTAAATGCAGATCTTGGACTCTTTCTGGCAGTATGTTAAAGTAAGTTTCCCACTGCCACAATGAGAATAAGTGGGAATCTAACCCTGATTTGTTATTTGCAAAGCCAGTATTCTAACCATTAGATATACATCCACACTCTTTCCCATAGCACTGCTTAGAATCAAAGAGACAGCGATGGGCAAATCCCAGGACATGAAACATGGTGGCTGGTACAGTCTGAGACCATGGTACACCATACCTGGGGCTTGCCTAAAGCAGTGCATATGCAATATGCACTGCACTGCACACTCAGTATACTAGCTTCTTACAGTAAAAGACACACAGCTGCAGTATACATCCCTTTCCAAAGGCCAAGCCACATATGTGGTCAAGATGCCCGTCCTTCCACTGTACCTCCAACGCCAAACCACAGTTGCATGCAGAGGTCCACTGCACTGCATTGTTTCACTAACCCCTGAGACAGCACCTACTATACACTGCAAGATAGGTACACCAGCACATACACCTAACTCAAACAACTACATTCATGACCCTTGAAGTCCATTGCTGACCATCCTGCCCTCCTCGAGGGCCAATGCACATGTCTCTCACCATCACAGAAGACAAGCAGGTACTGGGCAATGCTCTGGTGATCACAGTTGCCACTATGGCTGCAATTGGGGCCCTGGGTGCCAATATCAATTAGCCACCCAATTGCCCATGATGCACTGCACAATCTGAGTGCATCTTTGCAACTGATGGCTATATAGAGAAGGTCGTGATCCATCACATCAGCACTGTATTATGCTGGGACAATCTGTGCTTCTTGCACATGAAAGCTTCAATATGTGCAAATGATCTATTTCTGCCGTCACCCTTATTGTGAGGAGGACACACATCACCTGCAGTAGATGGGCTCTCCAGGTTCTGGAACAGATCTCTATCATTGCAAGTGTATCACAGGTATTGTCTGCAGTGTGTGATGCTCCTTTTGGCCATGGACTCTTCTATCCATCTTTTGTTAGTCCCAAGGTTGTGGCAGTTGTTATCAATGACCCCAAATGCAGTGAGTATCGTCTAACCAGGAGGTGGGTGTGTTGACACCAAGCAGAAGGGCCTGCCATGACCATTGTTACTAGCAGGTTACCAACAGCCCAAGAACAGCTGCTAGTTTCACTGTCTGTGAATTCCAAGCAAGCAGACCAATCCCAGGCAGCCTGCTAATGTTGGGCAACAATGGCCTGAGTCACCCATTCACATACCATCTGTGTCCAGCCTGCTGATCATCACAAGCCGCATGTTCACATAGCCACCATGAACATAGTGGCTTTGTGCAAACAGCATGGACAACTAGCAGCCTGTCTAGTGACTGGACAGTCATGAAAAGAAACAGCCCACATATCACTACAGCTTAACCCGATATGGTAGCATGTGAATACATAGCTGTGACTGGGTCAGAGTGAGTGGCCTCCCAGCATAAATGGATGTGTGCACCCAGGCCATGCCCATGGCAGATCCATGCTAAGATGGCTCAACCATTGATCTAAACTACGACACATATATATACTGTGTAAACCACTCTGTTTTTGGAGATACCCAGAATCCTCTCCTCCTCGTTATGTAACCTTTCATCTTGGACTTGGGGACCGCTCATGCAATGGGAGAGACAGTGGAAAGTAGCCCAGAGAAGACTGAGAGTACATGCTAGCCCACAATGGGCTGTGTCTGTCACATACAGAAATATGGTGTCCCCCTACACAGATCTTGGCAGTGAGCATTGCACATAGTTCCATGCCTGTACTCGCATAAAATATCATGTCCCTAGCCATGGATGCTAAAAACATGGCCAGTGCAGCACAGGCACTCTCCCATGCTGCAGATGCATTGCCCCCTCCCCACCCCCTAAGAGCGCGTGGAATCATGGCAGGTTGAACATGGGGTTGGATGTAGGAACAGTTGCTGGCAACACATGCTCCATCATACCCTGAATCTTTTACTCTAACAACATCCTTGTGACTGTCACACTCGGTGCACATGGGAAGTCTGTGAGGTTGTCATGTAGGCCCTCTGATGTAACATATGCAGAGTAGGCCCACATAGGTTCTGGCCATGTGAACATAGGCTTTGACCAGCAATTCCATCTACAAAGGGCACATGCTAAATATGTATGGTACTTTTCATCACACCCCTACCCCCACCCCAACCTTCATCTCCAGGCACTGCCATCCCATATGGTGGTGGGTGATGCAGAAACCAACAGGATGTCCTGTGCCACATTTTGGCAGCTGGAAGTGTGCATGCACCATGCAGAGGTCAGTGTCCCACTGTCCCAATCGGGCACATAGTTACATTTGGACTTTCATTTGGGGTTGTAGGTAATGTACTGCTGGATGCTTTGGTCAATGATAAGTAGACAGTGTTGATGTGATGTTTCCAGTGAGTGAATTTGCCTGATATGCACCTCCCTGTATGTGCATATACTGCATGGAGCAAAGAATCCCCTTTCTTGCACTCTGAGAATGCAGCATGGGATAAGAGCAACATACATGCAAGTAAATCGTAGATCCCTGCCAGTGTCACTAATTAAGTGAATGGATTGCACATTCACAGAGGCTAGCCCTCCCCCTGAGCCTAGTTCCCTATCGGCTGCAGCTGTGCCAGGTGGTCTGACACTGTTTGTTTATTTGGTTTTATATACTGTGCTATTTAAAATCAGCATGTTTTACAATAGGAACAAACAAGAGACATTCCCTGCTCTTCCGAACTTACATTCTACAAGCTTACAATCTACAGTAATACAATCTTAATGCGTACAAACATGTCTAATCCTAACAACTCTTAATGGGTAAAAACATGTCTAATCCTAACAACTTTAGAGGGTATAAACTACAGCCCTTTTGGGTACAAACATGTCTAATCATAACACTCTAAAAGGTGTAAACAGGGTAGCACAAGGGTGAGAAAAGGGTAACCCAGGGGTGAGGTGAGACGGGGTAGAGCAAGGTGAGCATGGTGAGAAGGGGTACCAGTCTCATATGATGGCACATATTCATTGTTGTGCGCCGTTTGCTGTTTTCCTTTGTGTAATTTATGTCGTGAGTCCTTCCTTGTCTGCATTTGTGTAGCTGGTCTCGGGTGGGCAGTTGTACATCAGTTGGAAGAGATGAGTCTTCAGTGCCTTCCTAAAGGTTGTTAGGTCTGGAATAGCACGTATGGTTGAGGGTAGGGCATTCCATTGCATTGGTGCAAACAGGGAGAAGGCAGGTTCTTAGTTGACTGGTTACAGGTCCTTATTGTTGATGGGGTTATGAAAGAGTTGACCGAGCACGTTCTCCTCGTCCTGGTCTCTGGCGTCCTTTGTATCAGTTCTGATAGTGAGGTTTCCGACATTGTATGCATGGCCTTGAAAGTGAGTATCATTGTTTTGTAGGTCAGGCGACTAGCTATGGGGAGCCAGTGAAGCTGAATTAGAATGGGAGTGATGTGGCCGTGTCTGGATGTGGATAGGATTGTCCGGGCAGTCGTGTTCATGGCGAGTTGCAGTGGCTGGAGGGTGTGCTTCGGCATACCATGAAGGATAATGTTGGAATAGTCTAGATGAGGGAGGATGAGTGCTTGAGCCACCGAACGGAAGTCCGCGGTTTCAAGGAGTGGACATAGGTGTCGGAGGGTTCTTAGTTTATGGTAGACTGATTTGGTGATGTTCTGTGTGTGGGTCTCCCATGTCACGGATACAGCTGTTATGTCAGTTGGCATTAATCTGGCCTCTCACCTGTGCAAATGGGTGTGTCTTGAGGTCTGGAGGCTGAATCAGAGGTGAGGGTTGCAACACACACACATTTTTCTCCCCTGCTTACTCCAGTCAAGCCAGCAGATGATTTGGGAGCTGAACAGCAGTGTCATTTTGAGAGGTAAGTGTAGGGGAATGTTGTGGGAATGGGCCTTGTCGATGGTGTAACTGGGAATGCATTACGGCATCACAGCCACAGGTTGCAACTACTTACTGAAAACTAACCTTACGCCTATAAATGGTGTCCCACACAGTACATGGGATTGCTGTATAGCTGACCTGCAGCATGTTGTATGCACAGCCATAGTGCCTGCACAACACATTCATGCACAGTGCATTGCTGAGGCTCTTTAACTTTATCTTTATTATGTTGCTTGATTGACCACCCAAGTGAAAGCATTAGGGTGGTTTACAATTAATAAGTAGCAGCTGTAAAAGAAAGGAACACCACATGTATGACAGGACAGATAAGAGGACAGAACACACAGAAAGTGAAGGATAGACAAGAAAACAGCAGTGGTTAGGCGGGGGAAGTGGTGGGTAAATCAAATGCCTGACAAAAGAGGTGGACTTTTAATAGGGACTTGAACCTTGGGTATGAGTGCTCTGCATGGAGTGAGGAGGGGAGGGAGTTCCATAGAGCTGGACCGAGGAAGAAAAAGGTGGAGTGATGGGTGTGCTCGAGATGAGCTCAGGCAGGGGAAGGAAGGGCCAGATGGTCGTTATGTATTGTCCGGAGTGCAATGGGAGGAAGACAGGTATGGATGAGATCAGCGGGATATTGGGGATTGCCAGTATGAATGGTCTTATGGACTATAGTGAGAATCTTGAACTGGTAACGGTACTGCAGAGGGAGCCAGTGGAGCTGAATGAGAAGAGGGGTAAATTGGTCCCTGTGGCAGTGTGGGTGAGGAGGCAAGCAGTGGTATTTTGGATGAGATGTAGTTGACAAAGCTGGTATTATGGAACACCTGCCAGGAGAACGTTGCCATAGTCAAGGCGGGATAGGAGGAGGGACACCATAAGCGTGACCAAGGAAGGAAAAGACAGGAAAGAACGGACCATGCAGAGTTGATGGAGAGTACAGAAAGAATGCCAGACAAGGGAGGAAATATGTTGGTGGAAAGAGAGGGCTGGGTCAAGAGTGACCCCTAAATATCACAGGGTAGAGGTAAGAGGGATAGGAGTCCCAGACAGGGAAGGCAAGAGGTCAGGGATGGGGGTATTAAAAGTGAGCCACATGGCTACTGACCTAGAAGGGTTCAGGTGAAGATAGCTTGTTGACAGCCACAAGGAAATACGAGATAGACAAGCATTAAGGTGAGAGAGGTTTGGGAAGAGAGGGCAGGTATGGAAAAGGAGGATTATATCATCTGCATAGTAGTATGCTGAAACTCCAGACTGTTGGATAATCAGGGTGAGGGGGCAAAGAAAAGGTTAAAGAGAAGTGGGGACAACACCGAACCTTGGGGAACCTCACAGGGAAGAGGTGTGGGAGGGGAGGAGGAGGAACCAACACAAACCAAGAAGGAATGAAAAGAGAGAAAAGACCTAAACCAGTTTAGAATTGCCAAGCACTCCATAGTCAAAAAAGCGCGTGAGGAGCGTGGGATGGTCCACAAGATCAAAGGCAGAGGACAGGTCCAAGGACACCAGGAGAGAGATATCACCCCGTTTGTGAGCTGCATGAATCTCTTTGAGAAGGGAAAGGATTTTTCTAACTCCCTATTTATCGGTCTTCCTAAATACCAACTCTCTCGTCTTCAACGTATTCAGAACACTGCGGCACGCCTCCTCACCCACTCATCACCTCGGGACCATATCACTCCCCTTCTTTTTCGTCTCCACTGGATGCCTGTCCCCTTTCGTGCCATCTTTAAACTTCTCATCCTGGTACATAAAGCATTTCACACTAGCACTCCACAGTATCTCACGGATCTCATTTACTTTCACTCCCCCAGGCACACCCCTCGATCCTTTCATCTTAACCGCCTTACCTTGCCTTCCCCTTCCCGTGCTCACCTGCAATCCACACGCTCCTCCGCCTTCTTTTTTGCTGGACCCGCTGCTTGGAATGCCCTCCCCCCTCCCCTCCGTTTGGAACCACACTTCAACATATTCAAAAAGAACCTGAAGACCCACCTGTTTTCCCTAGCGTTTGATGTTCCTTCCCCTTTCGTGTAACCTCTTTCCTCCTCTCCCCTCCCCCTATTATCTTCTCCCTATGTCTCGTCTTACTTTTACTATCTCTGTCCTTTTGAAGAATTGTACATTTCCTTTCTTTTTAATTGGCCATTGGCCTCCTTTTACGAATTATTTTAATTGTGCACCGCCTTGACTGTATATGAAAGGCGGTTTTTATCAAATGCAATAAAACATAAACATAAACATAAAACATAGTCTCTGTGGTGTGGCCAGGTCTGAAACTTGACTGACGGGGATGTAGTGCAGATATGGAGTCCAGGTGGGAAGACATTTGCGCAAAGACTAATGTATCAAGAAGCTTCGACAGAAAGGGGATATTGGAAATTGGTCTCCAGTGCTCGGGCACAGAGGGATCAAGGGATGGACGAACTATAGCGTGTTTCCAGGTAGTCAAGAAAGAATCTGAGGAGAGACTAGCTTTAATCAGACTAAGGGCATAGGGAAGGAGGGCTAACAAGGGTACTGAAAGCCAGTGGGAAGGAATAGGATCAATAAGACAGGGTGACATGTGTGATTTCTGGAAATCAGAGAAGAGTTTGGTCACTGTGACTGGCGAGAAAGTGGTCCTGATAAGCATGAGTGAGGGGCAAGGTTAAGAAGTCACCCTGGGGGGGGGGGGGAGGTAGGAATAGGAGGAGGGGACACAGAGGGAGAGGGAGGGTGAGAGGAGGCAGATAAAGGAGGGGGCAAGAGGGGAAGGAGAGACATAGAGAATGGATCTTCTCAGCAAAGAAGGAGGCCAGGCAGACAGGGTCTGGTGGAGCTAGGGGTGTGGAGACAGCAGAGGAGGGGTGAAGAGCAGAAAGTGAGTGAAGGGTCAGGTAAAGTTGATGAGAAGAGTTAGAAGCCGAGGCAATAAAAGCTGAGTAGTATGAGAGTTTAGCATAACAAAGCAGGTTGCGATAATAACTGGAGGCATTCTTGTAGGTTGAAAGGGACTCCGGTGAAGGGCGCTTATGCCAGAGCTGTTCTGCATGGCAAAGCTGTTATCTATGCAGATACAGTCTGGCATGGTACAATGGGTGGTGGAAAGGGGATTGAGAGAGTGGGACAGAAACCAAAGGGGCCAGAGAGTCCAAAGCGGAGGACAGCTTGGAGTTCTATGTTTCTGTCTGGAGATCAACAGGCAGCGAAGAAAAGTCATGCAGGAAGAGGGTAGAGGCAGAAGGAAAATGTAGAACAGTAGAGGGTGTGATATGCTGAGTTAGATGAGATGGGCAGTGGGCTGAAGGACCCTGGACAGAAGGGGGAAAAGTGGTGGAAAGAGATAGGGAGAAAGACAGACAGAAATGATCCATCCAGGGAAGAGGCATGGTCGAGACTGCCGAGGGCACAAATTGTGTGGTGGAATGGGTGAGTATTTGATCCAGGGTATGTCCTGTGACATGGGTGGGGCAAGTCACATGTTGCCCGAAGGCAAAATTTTCAATGAGAGAAACAAGGGACCGGTCACGAGGGTGAGAAGGGAAGTCAAAATGGCAGTTGAATTCGCCCAGTACCACCAGCTGAGGATAGGCTAGAGCCGCTTCTCAGATGGTCAGGAGGGATGCATCCCAGAGTTCTGGACATAGGGATGGAGGAGCATACACCAGGAGAATGAAGACTGGAGGGGAGACATCCAGATGGAGAAGAGATTCAGGTCCGTATTGGAAATGATACTTCCCTTCCATTTACACTGAAACAGGGAGTTCCCCAAGGATCTAGTCTATCCGCACTGCTATTTAACATCTTCCTGCATCCTGTTTGCAACATCTTCCAAACTTATGGAGTTCAGTACCAATTATATGCGGACGACATTATGTGCTTTATCCCATTCAACCTTGCAAACCCTAACTTCACTAAGCTAAGTGAATGCCTCACATGCCTAAAATCATGGCTCTTACAGCACAACCTCCTAATTAACCAATCTAAAACTGAAGCCCTTCAAGTATTTTCCAATACCTCAAACACCCCCCCCCCCCCCCAACTCTTACTATTGGAGACCTCTCACTCACCATAAAAAAACAAGTGAAATATCTTGGTATTATCCTTGATCAGAACCTCTCCTTCTCAGATCAGATAAAGAGAACATCTAACACCATATATGCAAAATTATGTACCCTTCGGAACCTCCAACCCCTCCTAAACCCTAACTCCTTCCGCATTGTCTGCCAGGCCCTTACAATCCCTTCTCTTGACTACTGTAACCTTATCTACCAGGGCCTCCCCAAGAACAGCACACAACCTATCCAAGTGGCCCAGAATACTATAGCTCATCTTATATCCAACAACCCTAGACGATCTCACATCACACCTATCCTCTATGATCTCCACTGGCTTCCCATTCAATTCAGAGTTAAATTCAAAGTACTTACCCTCACACATAAAATCATCTTCAATGAGTCTGCTCCGTGCCTCTCCTCACTTTTATCTATCACCCACAACAATAGATCACGCCGAACTATCTCCAAAAACCTCCTTACCATCCCAACAAATAAGAGATATTGCAATCAAGCTACATGTAACCGGACCTTCTCCCTCTATGTCCCATCCTTATGGAATGCCCTCTGTCCTATAGCCCTCCATAGCCCTCCTATAGCTCTCCATAGCCCTCTGTCCTATAGCCCTCCATAGCCCTCTGTCCTCTGTCTTCCTCTCTGCTCCCTTGCCCTTCAACTCACCCCTACAATCTTGCTGTAACCATATATCCCTATGTAAATAGTTGTTTACTGTATAAAGTTTCATTCTTACCTATATACCTTTTTTATATTGTTCCATTGTAAACAGTTGCAATATACTGTCTTATTTTGTTCTTTGTAAACCGTCTTGAATCGCAGAAAGACGGTATATAAAAACTGTTAAATAAATAAATAAAATAAATACCTGATGTGGACTGGAGTATCCCTTCTGCAAATTTGGAATGAAGTAAAAAAATCGTGGATGCTTTCCAAGATGCATTACTTAGACAAATGGTGATGGAACCAACCAGGGAAAGCTTGATGCTGGATTTAGTACTCACCAATGGAAATAGCGTGTTGAATATCCGGGTGGGTGCCCAGGTGAGCAGCAGGATCATCACACAGTGTGGTTTGAAATAAAAGTCAAGGCAGAGTTCAATCACAGCAAGCTCAAAGTCCTAGACTTCAAAAACACTGCCTTCAGTAAAATGACCAAGTGCCTAAAGGAGGAGTTGGCAGGGTGGGAGAGGATAAGGAAAGTGGAATTGCAGTGGCCTAATTTAAGGAGGTAATAAAAGGGACAACAGATACATATGTTAAGGAAAGTAAATAAAAGCAAGCGGAAACGGAAACCTATTTGGTTCTCCAAAGAAGTGTCTGTACAAATAAAGGCAAAAAACACAGCTTTCATTAAATTCAGAAGTTCACGAACCCAGAAAAGAATACAGGAGAAAAGAGACAAAGAGAGAAATAAGGATAGCAAAATCCAAGGCAGAAGAAAAGATGACTAAAGATGTGAAGTGTGGCAACAAAACTTTTTTCAGGTATATTCAGGAGAGGAGGAAAATCAGAGGTAGTATTGAAGGACTCAAAAGTGCTGGGAACAGATTTGTGGAAAATGACATTGAAAAAGCGAACATGCTAAACAAATACATCTGTTTTTGCTAAAGAAAATCCTTGAGAAGGGCCACCTGCGATTGACAAATATACAAATGGGAATGGAGTAGATACCATACCATTCACAGAAGATGATGTGTTAGAACAACTTGGAAAACTGAAAGTGGACAAGGCCATGAGACCGGATGGGATGCATTCCAGGACACTGAAAGAGCTCAGAGAGGTTCTTGCAGGGCTGTTAAAATATGTTTTTAATAGATCCTTGGAGAAAGGAGAAGTTCCACAGGACTGGAAAAGGGCTGATATGGTACCTTTTCAAAAAGTGGAAATAGGGAAGAAGTGACAAACTACAGGCCAGTAAGCCTTATCTCAGTGGCGGGAAAAGTAATGGAGCAAAGAGCAAATAGTGGACTTTCTTGAAACCAACAGGTTGCATGATCCGAGGCAACATGGTTTTACCAAAAGACCATCTTCCCAAACAAATCTGATTGAGTTCTTTGACTGGGTGGCCAGAGAACTAGATCATGGCATAACATGAAGCTGCAAGAGGGTAAACTGTAAGGTAATGTCAGGAAATATTTTTTTGGTGGGTGCTTGGAATGCCCTCCCAATGGAAGTGGTGGGGGCAAATATAGTGACAGAATTTAAAAAGGCTTGAGACAGACATAGTGGATCCCTTTATAGCAACAGGATAAAATCAAACTAAACAAATTTTGGGTGGCCTACACATAGAGGTGAGTACACCCCTAAACAAAGGCATATGGAGGAGTGACCTGCATGGAGTGGCAGGTGCACCTTCTCTTACCTCCTTGCTGGGCAGACTAGATGAATCATACTGGTCTTTATCTGCTGTCATATACTATGTTACTATGGTAAAGACATTTAAATACTTCTGTGAGATAAATGCGCAAAGGAGAGCCTCTTTGAATTGAAAGCAAGATCTGCAGTGAGGAGACACAAGATAATGGTGAAAGGGGGTAGACAAAGGAGTAATATGCAGAAAAATCTCTTTACTGAAAGAGTGGTAGATGCATGGAATAGTCTCCTAGTTGAGATAGTAGAGACAATGACAGTATCTGAATTCAAGAAAGCATGAGACAAACACAGTAGATCTCTTAAGGAAAAAAAGGGGACTATAGTAAATGATATGTAAGAGCAGACTAGATAGGCCATATGTTTTTTTTTCTGCTGTCATGTTTCTATGTATGCATGAGGATGATATTATGCTGTATGTAATTTGTTTAATACTATTGGTATGGCTATGCAATTCATTTAATATCACATAGGATTTTGTACAAAATGGAGTGGAGCAGTAGCCTGGCTTGAGAAACAAGAGACCCGGGTTCAATTCCCACTAGCACTCCTTGTGGCCTTGGGCAAGTCACTTAACCTTCCATTGTCTCAGAAAATTCCAAGTTATCAATGCCCCTCTTTAATGTTCATTACGAAGTTTAAGTTACAATTTAAACCACTTTGACTGACATGATAAAGCAGTATAAAAGACCTGTTAAATAAATAAACAGGAATGGGCTAAGTCTGAACTTTTGTAAAACCCAGGTTATGATAATCTCAAGATTAAAGAATCTGTTAGCTCCCAAGGTCTTTAAAATTGGAACAAACAAGAGCCGAATTGTAAACCAGGTAAAATACCTGGGTGTATTGATGAATAGGGAACTAGAAGTATTTTTTTTCTAGTTACTAATACTACTGAAATTAAGGATGTTCCTGGTTGTAGACAATTTATCCCAGGTCTTGCAAGTACTAAGTACTAAGTACAGTTGATTACTGTAGCTCCATCATGGTTGGTCTACCTGTATTGGTTATCAAAATGTAACAGCTGGAATAGAATACTGCAGCATGATTAATATCAGGAACACCTTTTAAACCATTTTTCCTTGCCTATTTTTTAGGCGCAGGTCCCTAACCGGGCAGCGTGCAATATCGCTGCTTCCTAATTATCGATCGTCTCCTCCTCTGCTCCTCCCTGGAATGCCCCAATGCTAAGCGGTTAGCTTCAGGGCACATAAGGGCCATAATTGGGGATATTCAGTGTCACTAACCGTGTTAGTGCCATTGAATATCCCTCTCAATGGCAGTAAACCGTGTAACTGCCCATCAAATATTGGGCCCCAGATTTCTTCAATATTAAGTAGGCTTTAGATTGCAAAACAGACTCCATTTGTAGTATATTTGAAAAAAGATATGGAGAATTTTTAAGAAAAGCTTAAACTTTTATATTTCATTAGGTGTGTCCTCAGGACCGGATTAAGAACCCCTGCTCTAAACATAGCACCGGCATAGTCACCGGACATAAATATATTCAGTGGCACTAGTTAAATGGATAATAATGTTGAATAAACAAACAATGTTACTGATAAAGAGTTGTTGAAGTGAAAGGCTGCACATCGAAAAGTTCTTCACAGGTTATGAAGGCTTTTGTTTGAGGGTTTATCAGTAACGCATGTCAAAGAACCCCTGAAGAAGGCATAGCTGAAACAAGGCCATTTTGGGTTTGGCTCATATACCCCAGGTTATGATTGTTTCTAATAAACATCCTTTTCTACCATGCATAGACTTGGTTTTCTATGGCATAAAATTAGGCATAATATTTTATTGTGCTTATTGTTATTTATGCATTTCTATGCCAAGATAAGGGTCTACTTGAGCATGTGCAACATCAGCTTAATTTTAAAGATGGCTAAATCTAGTGTGAAAGGGCAAGTAAGCATACTGTGGGTAGTGACTGATGGTGTATTGCCAAGGGTGTATGTATGTGTTCCATAGGCAGATGTTTGTTTCTTGGCAGTGTGTGTGTGTGCACACGAATCTGTACAGGATGGCAGTGCATCCTAAGGGGGGGTGGGGGAGGAGTGGTGTGGTGTGTGTGTGTGTGTGTGTGTGTGTGCTGGCCATATAGCCATGTAGCCTTCTCACTCTCTTCCACTTTTCCCTGTCCCTCTGCCTTCAGGACTGGCCCTTTGAAGACACCCATTACCACTATTGCAGCCCTTCTCTGTGGCCAGTAGCAGCGGCAATGTAAAAGGTTAGAGTCATGTATATATGAAAAGTGCAGTGTACATGAAGTAAGTTTAAAGATAAAGGGAATGTGTGCATAAAAATAGGTATGTTGGAGGTATAACACGAGCACATGCATTGAATACATAAGCACTCTTTTACACCTGTTCTGAAAGATGCCTGAGGAGAACTAATTTGCTCATTGAAACCAGGTACTGTATTTGGATTAGTGGTTTGTGCTGGAGAGTTGCTTATGAGTTCTTGGTCAGTCTTTGTATTTCTCTGTCTTTTCAGTCCGCATACTCTGCTCTTCCCATACTTTCCTTGGCTAATACGCCTTTTCTTCCTTGCCTGTTTATATGTCTATTGTCTGTGTATCCCCCAGAAGAGCATGAGTTATACATGGAAGATATGTGCATGGAACATAAGCACATAAGTATGTGCACATACTCTGTATGCACATACTTCTTCCATTGCAAGAATACTTTCGGGAGGGGGGGGGGATGGAGGCAGAGTTATATAGGGCTTCTATTCCTAGGTGTTTATCAATTGTAGATTTAGGCATTTATTTCCAGCTAATTAGGTATTTTTTGAGGGCATAAAACTCAATATTTATTGGTGTTTTCACAACATAGGTACTATTGCTGGATATGTTTATGTCATTTAAGAGCCATTAACACAAAATAGGCATACAAAAAACAGAGTGGAAAATATAATACAAGCCAGGAGAGATGTGAGAAAGTACATAGGGAAGTGGTGTTTTTCTGGTGTTTATTCAATCAACACCTATTTTAATTTTCTGGCATGATGGTGTTTTATTGGTGTTTATTGGTTAAAACCTAAAATCATAATCCCTATTTATACACTGTGCACTTTTATAAAATACTGGTGCATTCTTATGCAGCCCAATTTATGCATGCCCTTGTTGACTTATGAAACCTCTCTAACAAGGCTCAAAAAAGCCCAGAAGCCAGGCCATCATGGTGCCTAGAAATTGCATTCTGAGATTTTGTTCTTTTTTTTTTTAAATATATTTTCAACCACCATAGAAACACATCTTCCTTGTTTGTATCTCTCAATTCATCTGAAGTTTGACCTGTGCAATGCAGAAATTTGTCATACTCTTACAGTCTCAAGTCTCATGAGATATGAGACTGAGAGATCAGCTGAGGAGTTCCCATAACATGCAGCTCAGACTTAAGGCTCATCATATGGTGCACACAAGGAGGATGTGTTTTGACAGTGGTCCAACAACAGGAGGGCAAGAGTTTCAATATTTATTTATTTATCTTCTCTTATATACTGTGCTATTCTGCATCAGTGTGGTTTGCATTGAACAAACTGAAATTACATTGAACAGGGCATTATAACTTGGAGATAACTATTTTACAGGGAACATGGGCTATGGAGGGTTAAGTGGCTTGCCCAAGACCACAAGGAGCAC
The DNA here is from genome assembly GCA_033557465.1 of Ichthyophis bannanicus. Lineage (NCBI taxonomy): Eukaryota > Metazoa > Chordata > Amphibia > Gymnophiona > Ichthyophiidae > Ichthyophis > Ichthyophis bannanicus. The sequence goes on from CM066035.1 coordinate 487,560,790, forward strand.
CTGTGGGACTAGAAACCCCAGTCCTTCTGGCCCAAGGTTGCTGTTCTCTAGAGGAATTTGAACCCCCGACCTTCTGGCCTGAAGTACCTTGCCCCAACCACTAGGCCACTCCTCCACTCCATTTGGAGAGCAAGGGGGGAAACATTGGAAGAGAAGAGGACGCAGAAGAAAAAAAGGAGGGAAGAAGAGAGATGAAACAAGGGCAGGAAAAAAGTAACGGAGAAAGAAATAGGAGGGAAACATTAGGAGGAGAAATAAAAAAATTTCAAGCATAAAAACAAAAGGAAATTGGGAGAAAAGAAAGCAGAAAAATGGAAAAATGGAAAAACAAAAATATACAGAAAGCAATTACAAGAAGAGTGAAGTATATTGGAACATGTCCACTGTGTGTGTGTGGGGGGGGACAGGAAAGTTGAAACTACAGGATGAGAGAGGGAGATATTGAGGGAGACAGAGGGGATGAGAGAGGTGGGCCTGAAAACGGGGGAATGAGTGAGGAGGGTGTGGGGATGAGGAGGAGGGGAAGGAGATTGAGGGAGGATAGGAAAGAAGAGACAACAGACAATAATGAGAATGAGAAAGGATAAGGGGAGGAGGAGGAGATAGGAAGTTAGCTGAAGAAGAACAGGCAGTAAAAAAAGACAGAGAGAGAGAGAGAGAGAAATTGGCAACCAAAGAAGGAAGATGGGATGAAAGAGACAGAGGCGGCAGAGGAAAGGTAGGGTAGTGGGGGCAAGGGGAGTAAGAGGCAAGAGAGGTGATGAAAGAAATGGGGATACTGTTGGAGACCTATGCCACAGCTAATAACAGAACCAAAGAGGTAAATCACTTCTGCTATAGATATGGGGGGAAGAGGGAGGGGAAGGGAGATGGCACTGGCATGCTGTTATACCATGCTTTGTTTAGGGGCACTACTGATTTCTGTCACCTCTGTGAAGTGGCACATTAGAGACCTTATTTACTAAACATTATTTTCTATTGAAACAGAATAGGAAAACAGTTTTAGTAAATTAGGCCCTAAAGGAACTGCAACAGACCTGCTAGGGGATGCCCTCTGTCCCCCACTCTTGAGCTTTGGTTGAGACAATGGACAATGGGGGATTGATGGGAGCAGTGAGAGGTTCTAGCCTTGCTTCTTTGGGCTGGCTCCTAGATTGAAAGAAAATTTGTTAAGGCCCGTTCCATAAAATTACTTTTCCTATAGAATAATAGATAACATTCCTCTCTGCGGTATCCTACATTTCAGGTGCTTGGGATATATTTCCCTTCTAATCAATTGATTGTTTTCATTTCACCAAACCATTAGTCACTCTGCCTCTGAGAGTGATGATCCTAAGTCTAGACAATAAAATCTTATGGCTCAACCTATCGAAAACAGCTGACAGATCCAAAAGAATTAGCAGAAAGGATTTGCTCTCATTTAACTTAGACATAAGTTTTCTGTCTTAATTACTAGAGCTGTTTCTGTACTACAGTGGCTTTGAAGCCAGATTGTCAGGGATCAAGACAATAATTGATTGAAAGACATTCATTAAACTCACTGAAGACAACTTTCTGAATGTAGCAAGCAATCGTAAATTTGTCATTGTCCTGCATTTTTCTAAGTGATTATCATCTAGTAAGAATTTTTTCAACAATGGCTTAATTAGATCATGTTTAAAGGACACTGAGAAGGTGGCTTTCCTCAAGGATATATTGATGACTGACATCATAGCATCAATAACTACATTTGTTGACTTTTTAATCAATGGCGACGGCATGGAAGTAAAGTGCAGGTAGAAGAAAGAGTCTTGCTCAGGAAAGCTGCACTCCAGGGTTTTCAATTAATCTAAAGGTGAATATACACTGTAAAATATTTGATTGTAAGGCTGGACCAAATCTTTTACTGCAGCAACTAGTCTATAGCATCAACATGTTTACCTGCATAACAAATATAGCTGAAAATTTCCCAGTCCCTCTGCAAATAAAAGTATTTGTGTTAATACTTTTACTTCTGGAAAAAGAAAAGTGTCTGGGACTGTGAGAGGAGATGAAGCTAATTGACCACATTAGAATATTTTATTTTGTTATTCCTCTGTGAGGTATAAGCTGTGTAACTTGTCCATGCTTCAAAACAGGTCTAAATTCACAGATAAAATATATGTCACAGTACTTTCAGTCTTTAAATTTAGAAAGGGAAATATGAAGAAGAATTTCCCTTTTAAAACATGCATGCATATGCATGAGCACAAAGTACCTGTAGGCATGTAAACTTCTCATGGGTTTTCAAAATTGCCTTACAATAGCCCCATAAATCTTTTTTTTTTTTTTTTTTGTAATTGGAGTACTGCCCCCTCCCTTTTCCCTTAGCTCTAACATAGTCATACACTCAAGCAAGATTGAATATAAATTGCAGAAGCTCTATTGAATAAGCATACATCCTATTATCAGTGCCAGAGCCTATCCCTACCTGACTAAGCAACCCTTTCCCTGAGCTTCCTAGGTGGAGGCCTCACCAGTGCAGTGAGAGAAAGAATAGTGCTTATCGAGTGTATTCTTGAGAATGGGGTTGGTCAGCCCCCATCCATATTTGGTTAGGCTGCAACGCAACTTCCGACCCTCTCTTGAATCACAAGGACCTCCTCTAACAGACATGCCATGACTGTGATCCACCTTTTATCACAAGGTCCTGTTGAGGTCTGGAATCATCCCTTACTTCTCTGGCCACTTCCCCAACATGGCTCCAGTGAAGTCTTCCTTTCTTTTAGACTCCGTCACTTGCCACAGGACTGGGAGCACCCCCATGACAGATTAATGCTGGAGCATCACGGAAGGAAGCCAATCCCATCACAAACCATGCTGTTTCCAATACTAAGGAATGTCATTAGACATCGGATAACACCTTCATTATGGATTTAGAAGTAATATCATTCCAATGAATAACCTCTGGGCTGAAAAAGTCAGGGCATGAAACCATTTCCCATTTATGGAGAATATGTATGCCATTTAGGATTAAAATTATTTTGCCAATCTGCCTATTTATGTTTTTTTATTTATTCAGATCTTAGTTAATTGTCTTTCACTATATAGCATAGTGAAGCTATTTACAGCAAAATAAATATTGGTAACCCACCTTTTCCACAACCTCTGTTGTGCATATTTAAAACAGACCAACACATACATGCCTTGGGCAATCATGCTGCCAAGGTAGTCAAGTCTGCTGTCATAGTTGCCACCAGTCGGTGACAAAGCATATGTCTCATCTCATTGCTTCCTATGTAAGCTATAAGGATATCAAGGTGCAACACACCAACTACTCACAGTGTCAGTTGTGTCCAGTGCATTCTGCCCTACTTAACTCAACAGATTATTCTAACAGCTCTGGGTAACCCATCTTGCAAAACATATGTAAGAGTGAGTCACAATCCAAGAACCTACAGGATAAATGAGAAAAGAATTTGATAGTTATGTAAAGGAGAAGTTATAAATCACAGCACTGACACAGTAGGGTTTCCATCTTTGGCATATATACAAGATGCATCAGCACCAGACCACCAACACCCTCAATCTTTTGACAGCAGAAACCAGCATTCCTAAAGCAGGTGCTTGATGTGGCACAAATTCTGAATGCATTCCAGCTATAGTAATGGCTTAATAATTCCTTTGCCTTGAGGAGCCATCTCATAATAAAAGGTGTTTATTCAGCAGGACATCATCAGTATGGATCAGGAAGTGAGATCTAATAATCTGTGAACTGGCCTTGCACTGCCAATAAGGTGACTTAGAAACATAGAAATATTACGACAGAAAAAGACCACATGGCCTATCTAGTCTGTCCTTCCATAACAACAACTACAACAGTCCCCTTTTTTCCTTTAGAGATCCTCTGTGTTTGTCCCATGCTTTTTTGAATTCAGATACTGTCCTCATCTCTACCACCTCCACCTCCATCTCTACCACCTCCACCTCCACCACTTTTTCCGTAAAGAAATATTTCTGCATATCACTCCTGAATCTATCCCCTTTGACCCTCACCCCATATCCCCTCATAGCAGAACTTGCTTTCAATCGAAAGAGGCTCTCCCCCTGTGCATTTTTGCAGGAGGTTTTTAAATGTCTCAATCATATCACCTCTATCCCGCCTTTCCTCTAAGGTGTACATATTAAGATCCTTAAGTCTGTCCTCATATGCTTTATAATGAAGACCACTAACCATTTTAGTAGCCACCCTCTGTACTCCATCCTGTTTATATCCTTTTGAAGGTGTAGTCTCCAGAATTGCACACAATACTCCAAATAAGTTGCACCAAAGACTTATATAGAGGCACTATCACCTACTTTTTTCTGCTAGCCATTCCTCTCCCTATGCATCCAAGCATCCTTCTAGCTTTTGCTGTCACCTTTTCTACCTGTTTAGCTACTTTAAGATCATCAGACACAATCACACGTAGGTCACGCTCTTCTTTAGTGGACAAAAGTACATCACCCCCTATACTATATTGCTCCCTTAGATTGCTGCAGCCCAAAAGCATGACCTTGCATTTTTTAGAATTAAATCCCAGCTGTCAAATTCTAGACCATTCTTCAAGCTTAGCTAGATCCCTCCTCATGTTATCTACACCTTCCTGGGTGTCTACTCTACTGCAGATTTTGGTATCATCCGCAAAGAGGCAAACCTCACCCGACAGCCCTTCCATTATATCACTAACAAAGATGTTAAAAAGAATTGGACCAAGGTCAGATCCCTGGGGCACACCACTCTTAACTTCCTTCTCCTCAGAGTGAGCTCCATTTACCTGTACTCTTTGTTGCCTCCCACTCAACCAATTTCTAACCGAAGCAGTAACTTAAGGGTCCATCCCTAGGGTGCTTAGTTTGTTTATAAGTTGCCTGTGAGGAACGGTATCAAAGACTTTACTGAAATCTAAATAAACCACATCTAGGGCTCTCCCTTGGTCCAACTCCCTGGTCACCCAGTCAAAGAAATCAATCAGATTTGTCTGACAAGACCTGCCTCTGGGGACTCCATGCTCCCTCAGATCCCATAATCTGCTAGACTCCAGAAACCTCACTATTTTCAGCAGCATTTCCAATAATTTACTCACCACCAAAGTTAAACTAACCGGCCTGTAGTTTTCAACCACATCCTTACTTCCACTTTTGTGTAAAGGGACCACATGAGCCTCTCTCCAGTCCTTTGACACCACTTCCGACTCCAAAGAGGAATTGAAAAGGTCAGTCAGTGGAGCTGCTAGAACATTCCCAAGTTCCCTCAGTATTCTAGGGTATATCCCATCCAGTTGCATCGCTTTGTCTACTTTAAGTTTAGCTAGTTTCTCATGAACACAGTCTTTTGAAACTTGTTCAAGACTTGCTCACCCTTCCTGCACTGGTCCATCTTGGAATTGCGTATAGAGGGAAATTTTAGAAGAGACGACTAAGTGCAAACTGGGACGTCTAAGCCAGAACGTTTGTAAAAAAAAACAGGTATGTTCAGGTACAGATATGATTTCATAAATGTGGATGTGCCCAATATGGACATCTTCATGGATATCTACACCGATATCCCCAGAGCTGTATTACAGAACCTGGACATCTAGGATAGCCTAATGGTTAGAATAGTGGGTTAGAAACACTGCAGCTAGTGTTCACAATCCACTGCTGCTGTTGTTGACACTGTGCTGAGTCCTAGGGATGATGGAGTGCTTTCTTTTCTATATCCTCTTCCAGTTAATATAAGCACTTTTCAGAAGCTTGTTTGTGCTTGGAGCAGGTTAACATTAGACGAGACTTTGGATATCCATGACATTTTTGAGAGCAGGTGGAAACACTCTAGCTACACCTCCAGATTCCTGGGAAAACCCTAGCCGTGCCTCCTCTACACCCCCATTCAGACTTTGATGTCATCATGCTGGTGACTTTCCCAGAGCCAACAGGACCCCAGGTATTGGATGTCCCTCCACATCCATGTTAATCATGAATTCTTGGAAGAAGTGCACTTTTAAGGGAAAGAGAATTAGTGATCTCTTTGTGGATGCCTCATATGTGATGCATTCTTGCCATCACATTCAGATACAGTAAAGGAATGACAAATTCTGTAAGGATCTCCGATACTATGTGGTATTTTGAGGACTTTTGATTAATGACTTCTTGACAGCACCATTGCCACACCAGAACACAATCTGCCTGTATCTCAGATGGTCAGACTATTCAGTATATGCATGGCAATAAATAGCGAGAAGAGCTCTAAGTTAATGTTCTTTTTTAAATCTGACTGTGTCCATTCCACAGACCATGATGCAGTGCACCAAGAATTCCTGAAATGTATACCAGGACCATAGATCCCCTGAAGTATCAGAGTGAAGCTATAGGGTCTACATTGGATATCAGAAGGGGAAGTTATGCAGGCACACCATTGAATTCTTTCAAGAATGTTAACCACATAGCTAGATAGTCACACATGATGTGATTAATTCTGATGTGGTGGTGATTCCTACATGATTACTTTTGTGGACAGAGTGAAGCAGCATACTTGCTCCATAGGAATAATATGAGATGCAAATATTAAGCTTCCTATCAGTGATCTCAGAAATTTTAAAGTGACCTTCTTCATTCGATAGGTCTGCTTTGTCAACAGAAAAATTGTATCTGTCTTTTCTATGAGCAATCTAGAAACCATAGAGGTTGAGTGAATCTATGCCAAGGAAATACCAAAATAGTTGGCTCAATCTTGGAAAGACTTGTAAAATTACTCACATTCTTAAGCTGCCCAACCAGCAGAAAACAAAAAATAATTAGATAACGCACTATTTTATCTAATCCAACTCACTGAACTAAAACCTGATGAATAAAAGAGCTGAACATTTTGAAATAAGAACAAGAAATAGAGCATCCCACTGGCATGCACCTGTAATGGTAGTAGTCCCCTTCAAATAAAAATAATAATAAAAAACCCCAACAAAATATGGAAAGATTCAGAATGAACAGAGAGCATACTCAGCTTTTCTGAGCAACCACAAGGCACTGTCAAAACATGCACATTTGATGTGCATTCTTTGGCAGGGATATGATCATTGACTGATCTGTCTTCTGGATAGGAAAGGTTGTGTATTAATAAAAATTTGCCTGGGTCTTTTTTTGTTATCATCGCCAAGAGGGAAACGATTATGTTGGAAGAGGGCTTGTCTTGGAAAGTGCCCCCTACCCTACCTGGTTGCAGTTGTTTAGACAACTTTTCACAATATTTTGAGGTACTTGAGTGCACAGAATGTGTTAGCTAAGGAAATTGTATCCTGAAGGATACTTGGCAAATGGAGTGTAGGAAGTGCAGCAATCATTTCCTCTTTGCGGATCTTCTTCCCTCTTTGTGGAGGGAAGAAGATCTACAAGGCACCACAGAAAGTGTAAAACAGCACTCACAACAGTAAAGTGAAGATCTAATGCACCAAGAAAGGTGCAAAGCAGGCAGAAGGGAGAAACTACCATCTTTATGTAGACTGATCACAGAGGAAGTAAATTGATGGCATCGTTAGTTGGATCAGGAAAAACGATCACATGGATCATGTGTAAGCAGTTCTAGCAAGACACAGAGATGACAGAGAAGATAGAAATACACAGCAGAAGCTTAATGCCAGAAGTTATCTAGTAAAGTGAGCATCGAGCAGCATAAAACCCCTTGTCTCAAAGTAGAAGCTAAAGCATAGCTACAGTCAGTGCATTTTTTTGTAAAATAAAAAAGGTATCAATACTCATAAAGTTGGGCAACTTTAGGGGGTGGGTGATTGCCCATGGCTCCACTCCTATATAGCTACGTCCTCACAGTAGCCGTACCCCCTGTAACCAGCCACAGAACTTGTCAGAAGAATACATCACCTCGGTCACATATACGGAAAACACGCATAGAGCCTCATCATAATTAAAATGTGATCACAAAATTACAAATAGAAATGTGTGGTGAAAATTGAACTGGAAACCCCAAGAAGCTGGACTGTAGTGCAACACTGAAGAAACTGTTATTGTTCTAGCCTTCCTAATCTACATGGTAGGGCATAACCACGAACATTGCCCTAATGCTACTGCTGCTGCTGCTGCTGCTGCTGTCATTATGAAGATGTGGTTCAATGAGTCACATCACTGGGATACAAATATGCCAATAACTTGTATATGGGCTTGAATACCTTCTTCCTTTTGCTAGTTATACCTCTCTGTGTGCAGGCTAGCAACCTTCTGGCTTTGTTCACCATCTTGTCACATTGTTTCGCTACCTTGAGATCCTCAGACACTTATCACCCAGAGATCCCTTTCCTAGTTCATGCTTACAGTTGTGGTCAACATTATTGGCACTCTTGCATTTTAGGTATTTTATTTATGCTTATTTATTTATTTATGCTTATTTCTATACCGCTTTTTCCAAAGATCAAAGGCGGTTTACAGGTAACATTTAGTGAACATGGTTTTACATAGAACATCGTTTTTTTTCATAACTATGTACAGTTAACATGATAAACGATAACATGGAACATTGTTACAGAACTAAATACAGTTTAACATGGATTATTGTTACAGAACTATATACATTTTAACATTAGGTATGTTGGGTACAATATCTTAATTGGAAATATTCCAAATGTATGTCATCATAATATTTTAATAGTATGCATCAAAAAAGGTATACAACAAAAAGAAAGATGTCTGTACAACTTAGATGTAGTAATTTCTGAGAAAAAAAAAAAATATGACCTGGACAGGATTAATGGCACCCTTTATTTGGTTGCACAACCCTTGACAATGATGTCAGCCTCCAAAGGTTTCTTGTAACCATCTATAAGTTTTGTACATCTGTCTGCTGGTAGTTTTTCCTGCTCTTCAACTGCAATTTGTTCCAGCTCATGAATGTTGCCAGGATTCCTTTTGCCAGTGACAGATTTCAACTCTTTCCAAAGGTTCTCGATTGGATAGGGGTCAGGACTCATGGCCGGCAAGTTTAAAACAGTCCATTTTTTTTCCTTTTTAACCATTCTTTTGTACCTTTGGATGTACAGTATGTTTTGGGTCATTAACCTGCTGGAGGATCCATGACCTTCAACACAGACCTAGCTTTCTGATACTAGGTAGCACATTTCATTCCAAAATACTTTCGTAGTCCTCTGACTTCATGATTCCTTTGATACGTACCAGGCTTCCAGTTCCTGAGGCAGCAAAACAGTTTCACAACATTATGGAACCTCCACCATATTTAACTGTAGGAAAAGTGTTTTTTTCTTTATAAACTTAATTTCTTTTCCTGCAAATGTATCACTGGTCTGCATTGCAAATGAGCTCGTTTGGTTTAATTGTCCACAGAACATTTTCCCAGAAGGGTTATGGTTTCTCAAGGTAGGTTTGGGCAAAGATCAGGCATGCCTTTTTATGTCTGTCTTTGAGAAGTGGGGTCCTCCTTGGCCTTCACCCATGAAGTCCTTCTTTTTTTTGTGCATGGCGTATGATGCAGGTTGAAACCACGACTCCAGATTGCTCCAGGTCAGCCTTAAGCTCTTTGGATGCTGTACGTGGTGTTTTTACAATAGTTTGCACTAACCTTCAAAGACTTCTTGGATTAATTTTCCTCTTCCCACCACATCCTGGGAGGTTCTTGACATTTCCATGAGTAGAAAACGTTTTAATGACATTGTGAACTGTAGACACAGGAATCCCAATGTCTTTGGAGATGGCCTTGTACCCCTTTGAAGTTTGATATTACAGTAGGTGATAATGGCTGTTCTGATGGTCTCAGTCGGCTCTCTTGTCCTCATCTTGTGAAAATGGAACAAGGTTCATTCAAGTCCTGTGAGTACTAACAATTGATTACAGGTGCGTCTAATTTTACTGCAATGGGAATGTGGTTCTTCTGTTCTGTGAATTATTTATAAGGGTGCCAATAATCATGCCCATTACCAAACCAGAAAATCCCAACGGGCTAAAGGAAAGGTCTAGCCCATAAAATATAATCAATGAAGAGACCTATTCCCACAAGCATTCACGCTGGCAACACTGAATTGTGATTGTAATTTTTGTCGGACTATTGTCTGTGTGAGGACTGAACCTCTACCTCAGACTGTGTCTATTCTAATCAGTTTGTGCAGTAAATTTATAAAAAGGAAGGAAAGCAAATCTTATGATTTGTCCAATCCTATATGCGTTTTGGGTCTGTAATAACTCAAAAGACCCTGCATCAGGCAAACTTCCCCATAAGATTCAAAGGAATGTGCAAGGACAAACACACTCAGTGGAACCCATTTTGAAAGAGATCAGCGTCTGATGTCACATCTCCTGTTTGGTTAATGCCCGAGCCAATGGAAAGGCAAAAGCAACAATGCATGACGCCTAACCCATAGGCTCATTTCACAAAAGACTGTGCCAATCAAATTCCAGATTCAATCCTGATGGAGCGATAGTATTTAATATGAAAATCTATCACTATTCATATAATTGCAAGACTTTCTCCCGATCCTCACCTCTGATTGGGGGAGGGATCCAAGCATTTGGCAGGGGATGTACGTCCAAACTAGATGTACATCCCCGCTAAACACTGCTTGGAATGACTCCCTTTGTGTCCAGCATTTGCCCTCTGCCTCCCCCTTTAGTATTCCAAAAAATGTAGCATGATTTTCAGCAGGAATAATTTCATGATGAATTGATTAAACATACAAACAATTCCCACAATTATCAAGTCACCTTTCAAAAGTACTATGAAAAATCTTTTTAAATTCAAGAGACCGTCATTCTGGGTATGAAGGTGTATACTATAACCCTTAGCACCATCATTAGTCTCTATAAATGTGAACCTTTTTTTTTTAAATAAATTTATATTTTGCATTTAAAATCTCTTATCTTTTAGCTGGTAATCATTCCACAAGTAATCCTCATAGGAATTCATGTATCAGGCTCAAAGAAGCCCTGCTTCAGGGGAATTCTTTCTCAGCATTCTTTCACATATACACATCCCACAGCAACCTTTTCTACTGGCAAATAAATGCTCATCCAACTGTGCAGTAGAAAAACAGAAGTGACATCAGAATTTAAGCAACCAACCCTTTGTATCCAACATATTCCTTCCAGTCATTAACCCTCCCTTTGTGTCCAGCATTTCCCTTCCAGCCAACTACCACCCCCCCCCCCTTTGCATCTAACACCTCCCTTCCAGCCATTAATCTCCCCAGTATCCATCATCTCCCTTCCAGCCATTAAAACCCCTCAATGCCGCTGCTGTCACCGCTTTTCCTGTGTCTGCAGTGGCGGCAGTATGCATCAAACTTTAAACATTAAAAAAAAATGCATGGGTCTTCATGACTCCAAACTTAGGTTAGCAAATACCCACCCCCTCTGATGCATTGCATTACATCAAAGGGGGCGGACATTTGCAGACTTTCCAAGTGCGGGGTCGAAAACACCTGTGGAATTTTTTTTTTGTTGCTTAAATGTGCTATGCCCGCGAGGCCTCAGACAGGAAAAGCAGCTACTGTGGGGGGCAAATCTCCGAGGTTTTTTTTTAAATTTAAGGCAGCATAAGGTGGCTACCACTGGCTTGTTTGTGCCATGCCCCAGAAAAAGATGCTGGTATGTCATGCCGTTGCGTACCAGCACAAAAAGAAGCCCTGGCTACAATCATTGTCATTAATGATCACTGCCTGCTGCCCTCCGGCTCAACATTGGCTCTCCCGAGGGGGGATAGAGCAGCCGGAGCAACTCAACACCCCCGGAAGCATGCTCAGCCCAATTAGGGCTGCCCTGGCAACTTTAAATCTCAGCGCAAGTCAGGCGCACGTTCTCTTCACTGCCTGCTGCCCTCCGGCTCAACATCGGCTCTCCCGAGGGGGGATAGAGCAGCCGTAGCAACTCAACACCCCCGGAAGCATGCTCAGCCCAATCGGGGCTGCCCGGGCAACTTTAAATCTCAGCACAAGTCAGGCGCATGTTCTCTTCACTGCCTGCTGCCCTCCGGCTCAACATCGGCTCTCCCGAGGGGGGATAGAGCAGCTGGAGCAACTCAACACCCCCGGAAGCGTGCTCAGCCCAATTGGGGCTGCCCGGGCAACTTTAAAACTCAGCACAAGTCAGGCGCCCCTGCGCCTGAGGGCCTCACTAGAGGGCCCTTTGGCATGGCCCTTAGGCGTCGGCCCTTTTGAAGCCCTACTTTCCTCGACCGACCCTCAACCTCCACAGATGTGCTATGATGATTTGCTGATATTTTGAAGAAGTGAGAATCCTCTACGATCACAAGGTAACCATCTACTCAGAGAACTGTTCCAGTGCAATAAAATAACTTAAGCAAATTCTAAAGTACAGAATCTTAGCGAGCATTAGTCAGTATTTGATTATTTTTACTTCTCAACAACCTTTTTAAGAGCTCCCACAGTCTACTTAATGCTTTATTCTTGACTTTAACATATATTGCCAGTTTGCCTTCTACTTATTATCTTACCTTTTGTCAAATACCTAACTGCCCACCTACTCTCCGCACCGCACCAGTCCCATTTTCCACACATTTACACGTGTTCTGAGCCTCACTCATCTTTGCTAAATAATTCATTAACCCTCTAAGATGGTTCAATTCCTATCACTAGTTGCTGTCTTCCTCACTTCAGTGCTCCCCAGCATATCTCATGCTCCTAACCCCCGCATTAACCACATCCCGATACTCCACAGCAATGGTAGGAGATGGTCAGAAAACCTTTACCACACCTCATCAAAAACTTCCAATACACTGCATCCACACTTACTCCATATCCCCTTACAGAACATAAAGAAGAATCAGTCTGAGAAGCACCAACCCCAACAGTTCATGAGATGTGCACTCATAAACGCCAGATCAATTTGCTCAAAATGGCCAGCAATCACCAACCTGATAACACTCTATGACCTTGACATCTTAATGATCACCGAGACATGGCTGTCCGACTGTGATAATGTAATTATCAATCAGATGATGCCAGATGGCTTCTCACTTTTTACCTGCCACAGAGCCAACCAGAAGGGAGGAGGAAAACTCAACCTTGCCAAGGCAAATCTACAATTTAAACTAAATGATTCCATCACATCTACCCACCTCGATACGATCACCATATCAAACAGTCACTGTACCATCAATCTACTCTACCGAGCCCCTACATCTTCTCCTGAAGACCTTCCAACAATCATTAATCTTGCTTGCAATTCAAACAACCCACATGCTGCAAATTGGATGTTGGGTGACTTCAACCTCCCGTCCTTACAAAACACACAAGCAAAAACCTTCCTTGAAGCACTTGATGAGCTGGGCTATAAACAGCTCATTGACTCTCCCACACACTCAAAGGGGAGTATCCTAGACTTGATCTTTTCCCCTCAGTCCGAGGCTAACACCATCCAACATCTACCAATATCTATAACTCCAGTACCCTGGTCCGACTACAACCTACTCAGATTTCACATACCTGCCACCCACGGCCGCCCTAACAGCAGCAATAGTTACGCCCCTTCCACTAGAGCTCCAACAACACGCTTTCGCCCCTTCGTCAAAGATGAAATCCTGGAGATGGTACTCCCCCTCCTCTCTGACACAACCCTTGACCCAGATGAGATGGTTGCCAACTGGAACAGCAGCTTTAAAGCCATAGCTCACCTCCCCCCTGTCAACAAGAAGTCAACGAGACGTGCACATGCACCATGGTACTCCAATGACCTACGAGCATCACTCCGTCACCTAAACAAGCTAGAGAGACAGTGGCACAGAACTCGATCTGATGAAGCACATTGCACATACAACTCCCACTTATCAACACACAGAGAGAAAATAATGGAAAAGAGGAAACAGCACCACACAGATATCCTAAAGCGATCTGTAAATAAATCACATGACCTGTTCAATATTGTAAAATCTTTAACAGGTGACCCAGCTCTAGCCCACCCATACTTGCCCCAACCACAGGATTACTCTGACTACTTACAATCAAAGATGGTCCAGACCAACATTAACTTATCCTCTACCAACATCAACATAATCCACACTGGGCCACAGCCAACACCATTTCGCAAATTTTATGAAATATTGTGGTACTGCAGACCCTCTGCAGACAGAAGAAAATGCTTTTAACTTAGAAAAAAGAGGCAGACACCGGCTGCAGCATCGCGAGGAGCCATATAGGGGGAGCAAGAGGGACCTCTGGAGGACTGAGGAGCCACACCCCAGAGCCAATGATGCAATACCGGCCTGCACCCAATCCAGAAAGGGAAGAATTCCTTTTAAAAGCCCAGACACAGGAGACACAAGGGACACAGAAAGGAAGCTAACCCTGGAAGGAGAAAGGAGTGCTTTCCTGGAAGGAGAGAAGGACCAGGGAATACGAGTCCTGACAGAAGGAACTGGCCCAGCAGACTCAACAGAACCAGGTGAAGAAATCCGCTTCAAATATCCCAAGAGGGGAGAGAATACACTTTCCAAGTGGGAAAGATACAAAGAAGAAGCTAACCCTGGAAGGAGAAGGACTGTGCCAGAGAGTCCTGGACCTGAGTCTGGCAGAGGCCAGCAACCTTTGAAAGACACAACGAGGAGTAACCAAGAAGGAGGTGAAAGAGTTACTTTGAAAGGTAACATTCCTGGCCCAGAGAGAAAGAAGCTGTGGTGCAAGTATAGCTTAACCCCAGCAGAAGGCCGGCCGGAGAACTGGAGGCCTACCTTGGTGTCAGAGAAGCCAAACCACAGCAGGAACAAGCATCAACCCTCACTTGGCCGTGATAAACCCAAAAGGAAAAGTAATCACTATTTTACTGATTGTGATTTTATGAATGCTGTGACGCAGGAGGAGCAGGGCCCAGAGGAATGCTGTCCTTCTAGAACTATTTGTGCTACAAAATACAAACCTGTGCCAAACAAGAAACTCTCTAGTATAAGAGCAGTAGGCAAGAGAAACTGTCCTCACTCTAGAGGTGTACAAAACCAAGGCTTACCTTTGGATGCAGCGCATTGGGACATCGTACAAACATTGTATAAAAAGCCTGAATGCGAGCCACTAGATATTCCTGACTGTGAACCAATGCAGGTGGAATTCCCGGATGACCTTTCGGACCCCGAGATGGATTGCAGCTATTGTCTGGCAGAAAGCTTTGAGCCCTTAGCCGAGGAGTAGAGCTGTGGTCTGGGGGAAGGTTTTGAATCTGTGTTTCTTATAGTACTACTGTGAAGTTAACAGGTCTAACTCAGTTCATGTTTCTTTTTCTTTCAACCTGAAGCAAGGACATTTTTGTGTTGATGTAAATTCTGAGCTATTGAACCTATTTGCAATACGGGAAAAAAAAGCCTTTATTCTCCCTACCCTCAGACTGTTATATTCTTTGGAGCTTTGGTTACCCAGAAGGCTACCAGGACTATAAAAACCTGGGCCCTGTCTTTGAGCTAAACTCCACCATAAAATATTTTTGTGTCCACCCTCCCTGCTGTGACATCCCAGTGCCACCAGGGGGGCGTTGTGACAATATCCACCAAGGAAGTTGAGGACACCATTGCTGCGATCAACCTCACCACTGCACCTAATGATCCCTGCCCAGCTAGTTGGATAAAAGAGCTACGATGCAACCTCAGTCACACTCTGTGTAAAATACTAAACCAATCGCTATCAACAGGATCCTTCCCTCAGAGTCTCAAACACACATCAATCAGGCCTTTGTTAAAAAACAGTAAACTTGATCCATCCAAGGTCGAATCCTACAGACCAATATCAAGTATCCCCCTACTCACCAAGATTATCGAAAAGACCGTCCAACATCAGATCCAACAGCATATTGATACTGAAGCACCCCTCGACCCATCCCAACATAGTTTCAGGGAAGCCCATGGCGTGGACACCATCCTAACGACCCTCTTCAATGACCTAATCACAGGACTCGACAATATACACCAGGGTTTCGTTCTCATCTTCATGGACATTGCAGCCGCATTTGACTCTGTGAATCATGAGATACTGCTACAACGACTCCAAGATAAAGGGATACAAGGCACAGCTCTACAATGGTGCAAATTTTACCTGATTAACAGATGGCAACAAGTTAAGACAGGCACCTTGACTTCAGAAACTTTTCTTCAGAAACAAGGGGTACCCCAGGGATCATCCCTATCAGCACTGTTATTTAACATTTACATGCAGCCAATCTGCACCCTGATCCGCTCCTTAACTGTACACTGCCTTGCCTATGCGGACGACATTCTGCTATACATCCCATTCAGGACTGAACAACCAGACTTTTCACCCATTATAAAATGCTTCGAAGTAGTTGCAGACTGGCTTCTCACCCAAAACCTACGAATTAATCACAATAAAACTGATGTTCTCTTCATCACGAGAAATCAGAAATTCACCCCACCTCCAGCAAGTCAAAAATGCAGAGCTCAAAACTAAAACCAATATTCGCTACCTAGGCATCACACTAGATCGCGACTTGACATGACAACACATGTGAAAAATGTCGCAAAAGCAATATACCATAAGATTGCAACATTACGCCATCTTTGACCTCTCCTGGACTTCACTGACTACCGGACTATATTCCAAGCCCTAGTGATTTCACACTTGGACTTCGCTAACATCATTCTCCATGGGCTTCCACAGTCAACTCTAAATCCACTCCGCCTTGCCATGAACTCGGCCGCTAGAGTACTTATGGGTATGTCAAGGTCAGAATACATTACGCCTGTGATGAAGGAGCTCCACTGGCTACCTCTACATGCTTGAATACACTACAAGTCATTTAAAGCCCTAAGGAACCAATCCTCCTCACCCATCAGTAAATTAATCAACAGTTAGCCTGACAACAGGAACAGAAGATCCGTAATGAGGAATGCATTAGAAATCCCTAAGATAATGTCAAAATGCCTAAAAATAACAGCCAACAGGGCTTTCTCGGTTTATGCACCCACAGCCTGGAACGCCCTCCCCTCTGAAATTAGATCTATCACGAGCCTTACATCATTCAGAAAAGCCATAAAATACCACCTATTCCAAAAACATTACCCAGAAGACAACCAAGGGAATCATGCAATAAGCCCCATGACCCCCTTCCACATCTGCCCCAATACTTTAACCCTACTGGAGAATGGTTAATCAATGCCTCCCCAGGCTTAAACCTATGATTCCATCTAGCCTACTCAATATGAATACTTTGAACTTTGTAAATGATCTGTAGATAGTTTTCACCCAAGTTCTTACCCATGTTATTACCCCGTTCATGGTTCACTGTAAGCACAATGTGTTTTTGTTACATTATACTATTGTTCTGTTTCACTGTAAACTATGTTATTACCCTGTTCATTGTAAGCACTATGTGTTCTCACAAGTGCACTATCGTTCTGTTCGCTGTAAACCGCACTGATCTTAATAGCGCGGTATATAAGAAACGTAAATAAATAAATAAATAAAATAACATCTCTTTCAAATACATTTTTTTAACTTCTTCTGCACTAATAGTAGCAATATCAGTCAACACACATTTAATAGCATGTAGAGATTTAAAAAAAATCATTGGAATTATTGGGTATTGGAATTATTGGAATTATTGGGTATTGGAAACAGGTCATCTACTGCTTTCTACCACTGCCTATCCCAAGATACTGAGCTAAAACATGTCATTCTGTTGTACTTATATGACAAAAGGGTATTAGTTACCTTTTATCTTTGTGGCCCTTTCAATTAACTTCAGGGACCCTAGCCATGCCCCAATTGAAAAATTTAGCATTAAACAGAATGATCAGAATTATCACTTCATAATGACCATGCCAGGCAGTGGCAGCAACTAGAATGGCATGAAAAGGGCAAGGCAATAAAAGTGAGGAAGACCACAACAAACAATGGCATGAATGACCCAAGACACTAATGCTGGAGGAGGATTTTTTTTTCATTTTCTTTTTTAAACTCTTTCATTCCATTTCCTTTATTGGACTTGTAGACCACCTATCATTACACAACTAAGTGGTTCACAATAAAAACATATAACATTTAGCAAGTATCATAAGACATTATATACAAATACAAATACAGGGTCATTCCAAGGACGTCCATCCCTGCTATTTGACCCCTCTACCAACCCCAACTAACTTCCCCGCACATTGTACGGGGAGGTTAGACAGGGGCGGGAAAGGAGCACTGCGGGGGAAGAGTTAGGACGGACCGATTCCAATGTTGGCCCTGTACGTCCGGGGCATTTGGCCTGAATGGGGAATTTATTCCACTTCTGAGGTGGAATAAGTTCCCATACTTGGGTGGATCGGGCAGGCCCAGGGTTCCAAAAAGATGGGAGAGGTAGAGTAAATTCCCCGTAGCCCAACCCTGGCCTTCGGAGGCCAGATTGGGGATCGGGCTATGGGCAATGAACCTTTTTGGTCCAGCGGCCGGGGATCATGGCTTTTGAATGGAGCCATGGTGCCATGGCAACTGGAAGCCATGGCGCCGCAGCTCCATTCA
The DNA here is from genome assembly GCA_033557465.1 of Ichthyophis bannanicus. Lineage (NCBI taxonomy): Eukaryota > Metazoa > Chordata > Amphibia > Gymnophiona > Ichthyophiidae > Ichthyophis > Ichthyophis bannanicus. Next base: position 487,579,236 of record CM066035.1, read on the forward strand.
AAAGACCTGACTGAGCTATCCGGACAAAACCTGTATGTGCAGTCTGACTTGAATCGGGGTCCCGGCCTGAACATACAGGCCTGTACATGATTCTGATCCCATGGGACTAGGCGTGCCCCACGGCATCACAATCCCGGCTAACTCTGTGCATCCAGTTCCGACCAGGCGCACAGAGGGCCGGGACGACCAGGACTGAATCAGGCCCATAATGTCTAATACAATAAAACAGCTGAAATAATATTGCATCACATATTAATAGCCCCTTTGAACAAGTGTGCTTTCAGCTTCTTCCAAAATACTAAATATGACTGTTTCTAATATAATGCTTAAAGACAAAGATTTTCACACATGTGGACCTGAAAGTGAAAAGACTCTAGAACATGTTGAGTTCTTTCTAACCACCACAGTTGTTGGCAGTATCAGCAGTTCTCGAGAACTTGATCTCCAAGTGACTATAAAGAGAGATATGGTACAGATTAAAGGGCCGATATTCAGCAGAGCTTATGTGGTTAGCAGCACCTGCTAGCCACATAAGCCCCATTGACCATGATATTTAGAGGTACTATATGGATTGTACCATTGAATATTGCCTCTGACTGCTATAGCATTATTCAGTTAGTGCTGGGGCAGTCTGTGGATGGAACAAAAGTGGTACCTGGGATTATCTGGTTAGTGATATTCAGTCTACTAACCAACTGAGTAGAGGAGTAGCCCAGTGGTTAGAGCAACAGCCTAGATCCTAAGAAACCAGGCTTTGATTCCCACAGGAACTTCTTGTGACCTTGGGCAAGTCACTTTACCCTTCATTGCTTCAGAAAAAAAGGCCTGGCAATCTGCTTCTGGTCATACCTTGCCAAGAACACCCAGGGGCTTCTGGGTTGCCAGGAATCAGTATTGACTTGATTGTACTTTAAAAACAAAGAAGCCCAGATAACAAACCATATAAAGTTAGGCCATAAAATATCAGTCCTAACTTTGCAGAGTTGGCTATCCAGATAGCACGAGTGGTCAGCAATGAGAATGGATATTCAGCACCTGCAGATATCCATATTTTGGTGTTGAATGTCTGGTTTTGTTTTAAATGATGGGGCTGGTGTTTAAAAAAACACGCTGACTGCAGAGTTTGAATATGAACCCAAAAGATGCTAACTCATTTTCTATCAACTTGTGTACCATTCTAAAGACTAAATATAAACATTTAAACTGTTCACTAAACTTAGTGAGTAACCAATGTAATTCACACAAGACTTAGGCAATCCTTTCCCTCATGAACCATGTCATCACTTTTTATACTTCCTGTTGCTTATACAGGGAAAGTAGTGTAAAAACAAACTACCCAATAACTCCATGGTAAAGTGCCATTAAGGATGTGATACGTTAGCCCATGCTAACTGCCACATTGCTAGTTAGCACTTGCCAAAATGATCTGTGCTAACAACGGTGTGCAAACTGCCCAGTATCTGTTGCAACCCATGCTAGGCAGGTATCATGGGATTTGTACAGCAGTGGCATTTTTAGTGTATGTTAATGGTTACTTCAGTGCATTTAGCATGAGGTAAATCCTACACTAACCATTAACATACTTTAGAAAACATGTCTCATTAACAGAGAAAAATCATGTGTTATTCCCTTAATGCACACTAATAAACTACCTCCCTGAATATTATCACTGCCTGGATCACAGAGGCGCTTGCTGATTTAACTGTATTTAGTGTTGGTTACTATCTGGATACAGGTACTGTCGTGGTCAGTATTTTAAAAACATGCTGACTGCCACAGTTCAAACTCAACCAATAACTGCATGCAAGATTGACTTAATAACATTGATCAATGAATTAATGCATGTTATTTATTTATTTATTTTTTATTTATTTAACATATATTTATAACCCGCAACTTCCAGAGTTCAGTTGCGGTTCACAATAGAACAACATTCCACAAAGCAAAAGCTTAGTTTTACATCGAACATTTTTGTAACAATAAAAGTAATGGTTAACAGCCTGAGCTAATGCAAAATAGCAAAACTGGCTTATTAAACTATGTACAAAAAACTATATACAGTTACATGTAGAGGGTACTCTGGAATTGGAACATAGTGTTTAAAAAATAGTGTAATATCTGTTAAATTGATGGGATAAGTATTACTCTGTCATAATTTTTAACCTTTATCTGAGTGTATCCAGGGGTTATCTATGTTGCCGTAGTGCATGGAGAATAGATAGGTTTTTAGTTTTTTACGGAGTTCCATGATTTCGGTTATAGTTCGTAGGTCCTCCGGAAGGGAATTCCAAATAGAGGGGGCAGCATGAGAAAAAGCTCTTTTGTTAGTTAATTTATTTGCTTTTATGAAATCATTAGGGGTATTTAGTTTATTTGAGTATCCTTTTCTGTGCATGGTTTTTTGAGATTCCATGCTAATTAGATTGCTTAATGGGATTGGGGCCATGTTGTTTAAAGCTTTATATGTAGTTATTGTGGTTTTATATATTATCCTACTTTGAATTGGCAACCAGTGTAGGGAAGCTAGTATTGGTGTTATGTGCTGGATTGAGTGTGCTTTCGTTATAATTCTGGCTGCTGCGTTTTGTGCTAATTGGATTCTTTTTATGGTTTGTTTCGTTATACCTAAAAGAATTAGGTTGGCAAAATCAAAGTGTGGTGTTATTGTAGCTTGGATTATATTAATGAAGTCTAGTTGGTGTACTAATGGGCGTAATTGTTTGAGGATTTTAAGTTTAAAGTATATTTTCTTTATGGTGTTTCTGATGTGAGTGTTCATCGTTAGATGAGTATCTAGAATAACACTTAGGTATCTTATTTCATTTTTTATTTTAATGTCATGGTTTTGTAATGTTATATGGGTTGGGGGGATATATGATTGATTTTTTGTTACAATTAGGACTTCTGTTTTTGAATGATTAATGTGAAGGTTTTGAGCTTTTAGCCATTTTGTAATTTCATTGAAGCATTCTGATAGTAGTTTTATTGGTAAATTAGGAATCGTGAATGGGATGTACATCATAATATCATCTGCGTATAGATGATAGTATACTCCGAATTTTTTAAAGATATCACTGACAGGTTTTATATAAATATTAAACAGGAGGGCTGATAGTGCAGAGCCTTGTGGGAGACCAATTTCTTGTTTATATATGGTTGATGTTTGGTTACCAATTCTTACATTTTGTGTTCTATTATTTAAGTAAGAGGTAAACCATTTATGTACAGTGTCTTTTATTCCTATTTGTTTCAGGTTATTAAGCATTATAGTGTGGTGAACACTATCAAATGCTGCCGAAATATCAATAAATAAGAGTATAAATGCTTGTTTATGATTATCAATTCCTTTGAGTAGTACATCAGTTAAGACTGTTAAAAGTGTTTCAACTCCATGTTGAGGCCTAAATCCATATTGGTGGTCATCAAGTGGGTAGGATGAATCTAAGTATTCTTGTGTCTGAGTTTGTACCACTTTTTCTATTATTTTAGCTAAAAAAGGGATACTTGAAATAGGTCTGTATGATTTTGGTGATGTTTTATCAAGCGTGTTGTTTTTGAGAATTGGACGGATTTGTGCATGTTTGAGCGTAGAAGGGAGGTGTCCTTGATGCAATGAGAGGTTGACTATAGGGAGGATGTATGATAGTAGTATTGGGAGTGTACTTTTTATCCATGTTACTGGGCATGGGTCAAGAAAGGAGGTTGTGGTGTTGAGATTAGAAATGTTCTTTAGTGCGTCTTTTGATATGGGGTGAAATTTTGACCATTCATCTGAGCAGTGATGAACTGTATTTATATTGTTTAGGGTCATTATAGGTTGCATAGATTTGTTTTGATAGTGGATGGCTAAGGTTTGTACCGATATTTCAGTGATTTCAGTGTTCGATGTTTGAGGATTATTAGTAAGATTTCTAACAATTGAGAATAGTTCTCGTGGTCTGTTATAAGATTTTGATAGGATTGCTGCGAAATAAGATTTTTTTGTATTATCTAATGTATCTTTGTATTTTGTGAGATGGTTGTTATATATTTCCTTGTTGATGTTTGATTTGGTTTTGCGCCATTTATGTTCTAATTTTCTTAGTTCTTTTTTCATTTGTTTTAGCGTGTTGTTGAACCATGGAGTTCTGTTTCTTTTTAAGTTAGGGGGCTTTTTGATTCGTTGATCAAGTTTGGCTGCATTATTGATTGTTACATGCCAGGTTGTTACAGCTTCGTCTAGATTCATTGGAGCTGATGAGAGGTGAGGTATTGTTGAATCTAAGAATTCAGTTTCATTAAATTTTTTGAATTTTGTAGTGGGATCACTTCGTGTGTTATTTTTAGTGTTGTTGGAGTGGAATGTGAATTGTGTTTTGATGATGTAATGATCAGACCAGGGTATTTGTGTGTATTCTATGGAGTCTGTTTTGAATAACTTGTAGAGTGTGTTTGGTAGGAGAATAAGGTCAAGGATGCCTCCTTTTATATGTGTTTTTGTATTAATTATTTGGTGATAGTCCATATCTGATATGGATTCTAGGAACAAGTTGGCTTCTGATGCTGGAAGTGATGGGAGATTGAAGTCTCCTAGCATGATTATGGGATTATGTTCTGAAGATGAGCCTAGGAATTCAATTAGAGAATCTAGGCTATCTGCTTTTTGGTCAGGGGGTCTATATATTAGGCAAATTCTACAAAGGTTGGTTTTTATAATTAAGGTGTCAATATTATTAGTTATAGTAGATGGTATTGTTCTTGCATTTAATCCCTTTTTTGTCATTATAAGTACTCCTCCTCCTTTTTTGTTAGTTCTATGTGTATAGTTTATATCGTATTCGTCGCTATTAAGTTGATTTAAATAGACTGTATCAGTTTCAGTTAGCCATGTTTCCGTTACGCATAACATATCAGGTTTTGAGTCAGTTATTAAATCATTGAATATGGGGAGTTTGTTTTTCATAGAACGGGCGTTTATAAGGATGCAAGATAGAGAGGTGGTATTATTAATGTTAATTTCTTTTGTTGTTTGTGGAGAATTAGTTTGTTTTATTTGTATAAGTCTGTGGTAATTTATTTTTGCATGGTGGATTGAGTTGGGGTGTCCAATGTGGCTGTGATTTCTAATTGTAGATTGTATTATAGGGATTGGCATGTGATTTTTAGATGTTAAGCTTAGTGTTAGGTCAATTAAGATTGTCAATAAAATACAACTGTATGTTATTTTTAGTATCATGTTGTTTGAGCGTGACATGTTCCAAAATTGGGAGGTGATTGTTGTGGATTATGTTGCTAGTAGTTGGTTTGTGTCTAATAGTAGCAATAGGATGATTTGCAGTTGATTTGCACATGTTAAAAAGTTCTAATGAATGTTTAAACATTTTTATTATAGCAAATATCTGAAACAAACAAAAAAAAGAGTCCAAAAGCAGAAAAGTCCGAAAAATCCAAAAGTATGCCAAAATTATGTGAATGTTCACATCTCTATTACATTCAGTTAACAGAAATCCAGTAGTGTTGACTGAAAATACTATCCTATTTATTCTGAAAAATAACAGAACATGTTCCATGCTTCTCCAGATATGTTAACTTTAACTCAGGAGGGCACCTGCTGGGAGGAGGAGAAATGGTCGGGGGCAATCCTTGCAGGGGGTTGTGATTAGGAGAGGAGATTTTTGCAATAGAGAGATGGAGATTGGTGGAGTATCTGTGCTGGGGGGTGGTGATCAGTGGAGACCATGGTCAGAGGGTAGTGCCACCACAGCACCACTTAATTCTCATGTAATGCTGGGCAGTGGCCACGCTACCAGGCCACCAGTAATATGATTGCTCTTATTGCTAGCTCGTTGCAATATCCCACAAGCCACTTAACCCTCCGTTGCCTCAGGTTCGTATGTAGATTGTGAGCCCTTTGGGGAAGAAGGGATATATACAGTACCTGCTTGAATGCATTTGCAAACGGGCGGTATATAGATAAATGCCTAAATAACATAGAATTCTAGTAGTCACTGGTCACTATGCTCACTCTCCACCCTGATCCCACTCCATTCCAGGGCACGCAGATAGTGTGTGAAATAGCACATGCTAGCTGTCATGCCACGAGATAATAGTTGCCATGGACATGGGCTAATTCACACACTGTTTGGAGCGCTTTTGTAAAGAGTTCTCTTGTTATCTTCCACATAGCTGCAGTTTCGTATGACTGGCTCCTTTCCAGCAACAGTCTGCAAAGACAGATTTAGAAATTTATTAAACTATAAGTAGGTCAAAAATGCAGAATGTTCTCTGCTGACTCCATCAGAGATATATTTTCAGAGTTCATTTTCCCAATTTGGCAGCTTAAAACATCTCCAATTCAAATTTTTTACTAGTTTCTAGACTTTTACCTTGAGTCTTATCCTGAGTTCCAAGAGTGCCTGGGATTGTGAGCACTCCCAGAATTACAATTTTTCCCTTCAGACACAGTTTCAAGAGCTCATTTAACTGCAAATATTTCAAATAAAAAATTTAATCTTCAAATCTTTTATAATCACAGTTCTAAAATGTCCATTCTATTGCTTTTAAACCAATTCAAGGATTAAATAAACCTTTCATAACGTTTCTTGCATTTATGTTTCCTAGAATAATGGAATTCTCAAACTGCTTCCCTTATAGGCAACATGCCCTAAACTCTACCTTCCCTGCATCTTAAAGCTTGCTTCCCCAGAGTTCCCCTTATCCTGTCTCAGATGAATGACATCCCCAGCACAACGCGCCTGTCACTGCAAGTATTGTTAACCAGTAATTACTCTTGGGAACTTGGGGTTCTTTTTAACCCTGATAAGGCTTACTCTTCCACCTATGTATATACACTTCATCAAATTTAGCCATACAGGGTTTTATTATCTTTTCATTTTTTGGTGTTATTTTGGGTTTTTTTCCTGTATTTCATTTCAAATAAATGAAACAAACTACAAATGAAACAGAAAAATGAAAAATAAACATCAGGAATATGCAGGCAGAAAGTTTTTGTTGTGTGTGTTCTTTTCATTCTGGTTCTTTTTTTCTTCTTTTGGGTTTATATTGTTTCAGTTTGTAACAGTGCATATTAAATACCACACACTAAGGCACATTTTAGAAAGTACATGAAGATTAGAATTGAGATGTCGAGGTTGCAACCCTTACAATTTTGGCAATATTTTTGAAATGGTTCTACCAAACATGGAGCTTATTATAAAATAATGCAGGAATGTACACATATTTCCCAATATATGGGGTCGAAAGAGTGATTTTTCAAATCTCGCTTGGGAAAATCGATGTGGGAAATTTGGCAACGAACAAGTGCAAGTGTCGGCATTTACATGTGCAAGTGGGCCATTTTGCAAATCTACATGTACCAATTAACTACAAAGACCACTTTCTTTATGTAATTTCAATTTGGCTTATACATAAAAAATGTGGGATTAACTAAGATTATCTCCTTAAAAAAAGCATGTGTGGTGTGAAGCCAATGCAGACTCCTGGTAACCCAGTCCCTAGGTTTTTTTGGCAAAGGCATCCTGAAGTAGATTGCCAGGCTCTTCTACACAGTAAGTTTACAGAACCTACTGTAGTATACCAAAATAGTCTCCCATCCAGTTATTAACTAGGTCCACGTCTGCTTAGCTTCTTAAATCAGCCAAGAACAGGTCCATTCAGGCCATTGAATCTCCTTAATTGTGCATGTAAAATGCTGGCTGAAAGGAACATGTTTTAAAACCTAAACATGCTAAGAAGCAGCTGTGAATCTCAATGGTGGTCATTTTGAACAGGGAATAGTGAGGATTTACGTCTGGATTAGACATGCATGCCTCACTATTCTCTGTTCAGTGATTCCAGGACAGGAGCACCCTACACGCAGAGGGCATTTGTGCGTGGAGCTTCAGATGTGGGTGGGATGGGGCGGCAATGGGGAAGAGAGTGGGCAGTGTGGGGAAGAGAGTGGGCGGTAGCACACAAGCCAAATGTGCAGGGCCTATCCAGGACATGGCTCTGTACGTCTGGCTGAGGGGAGATAGATGGGGGACTTATTCCACCTCAGAGGTGGAATAAGACCCCTCAATTGTGGCAATCTGGGTGTCAGGTCTCCCAAAGTGGCAATTTGAGGCAGGTGAGGACCCGTCCACTTGACCTCGGCCCTGGCAGGCCCCTCCAGGGGTTGGACAGAAGGGAAGAACTGTGTCTTGGTTTCACAGGGCAGCGGGGTTCCTGCATGGTGTCCCGGTGCCATGGCAATTGTACGCCATGGCACTGGGGCTTCATGCAGGAGCATAGAGAGGGTTAGGCAGGGAGGTTGCTGGTCATGTAGCACTTCAGAATCGGGGGCCCATCTGGCCCATCTAAGGCCCAATTCTGTTCCTACGGGCATGTCTAGCTCTTGTGGGGACAGAATCGGGTGCAAATCTGGCCCATCCAGATTTTGAACATCCAGACGGACCGAACGGGCCTCAGTCTGAATTGGCCTCCACATGGCCAACCAAAATCATACATGTGTTTTCCCTATATGAAATAGGGAATTTTATAAGGACAGAGATCCTCATGTTGTTGCAACTGCTGTTAGAGGAAGAGGAGATGATGTACTCCCCATGCTGGTGTAGGCCACCCCATGCTCCAGAAAGAAGGGTCTGGAAGAGGATCCATATGACCCTAGTAAGGGTCACCACATGACACCAACAGAAACAGCTCACAGGGGGACACCTAGCTGCTGACAGTCAAGGCAGTGAAGTAAGGCAGCCATGGCTGGTTGAAAAGATAGCCAAGACAGGACAATCTCCCAGATTAACACTCTCTGACTTTCATGAAAGAGCATCTGCAACCAGAGCATTCAAAGTGAGCAATGCAGTCACAGACATACAGACAACCAGCAGCATAGTCTGAAACCAGAAGGGAGAGCAGGCACATATATACAAGCAGAACAGTGGCAAGGGAGTATGAGGCATACGATTGGCAGGAAACAGTTGATGCATAGTTAAGTTGATAAAAAGGCACATTCCAATGTGGCCATCCAAGCCCCTGTGTATCTGATCGGAACTGAGATTCCCAGAGGTAGGCCCGATTCTAATCCCGTGGGGGAAATGTCTGCGGAATCAGAATCAGGTCTGGCGCCTGGACGTACAGGCCAGGCCCCGATTCTTATTGTCATGAAAAATAGAAAAAATACTCCACTCTAACATGCATCAATGTTTAAGGTGGCGAGCAATATGTCTTAACCTTTTTAGATGTATTTAAATATTTCTATTCCCAGATGTAGTCTCAGACCTCAGTTGCGCTCTTAACCACTATCTCAGTGGAAAACAAATAGCGCTTTAATTGCATCAATGACTACTTGGAAAATCATTTTTATATGAATAAATAAATATCACCAGTATTCCACCACCATTGTGTTTCAAACGTTATTGCTATTGAGCAAGCTTATCTCTATCAGAATTCTCTTAGTTGTTCTCATCTCAATGGGAATTGTCTTAGTTGTTCTCTTGTTCTCTACGCCTCCCACGGCACCTCTTTGAGCGTTTCACTCCACTTCGGAGTTTCTTCAGGAGGATCTAAGGATGAGAATAAAATAAAACAATAGCTCCGACCTTCCAATAAAATCACATTTGTGCATTGAATGTGGCATTAATGTAGATTTTTTATAGAAAATGAAGTTTTCTTATGATTAACGTTCAATAAAGCCCTTCTTATGACCTCCCTGGATTCTTATTGGCCTGCATGCACAGCCACATGCCCGGTTATCTCAGTCAGGCTCCTGAATGGAACCGCAATACCATGGCATCCCATGGCGTCAGCAGTGCAAGCACCACACAGACATGACTAGAGACAACATCGTTGCTCCCAGCAACTGTGCACATTTGTAGAGACCAATGCTGGTGCACTGGGAATGGTATACTATGCTTTGCACTGTTGCATGCCCTCCTTCTGAGATCCCCTGAGTAGTAACTGGGAAGTGTCTGGACAGGGAACTGTCCTGATCACTCCTGCCTGTATGCACTGACACTTGGTGATGCTGCAGATAGCCCCATGGTCCAGGTATACCTTCCAGGCATACAATTCCCCCTCCCCCCCCATGGATATGTGGGTAAGCAATCTAGACTACCCTCCCTCGTGCAGCCTTCCAACCACGCACACACATGCACTCTCACTTGCAGTCTCACAGATATAGCCGTCTGCCAAAGGAATGCCCTACACCGAATGTCTTAGCTGATGGAAAGGAAACCATAGCAATCAGTACTTCCAGCCCATCAGCATAGCTACTCACTACATTTCTCTTTTACATACACAATAACTACAATGGTGGACTTCTAACAAATACAGAGCTGCAGTAGGCTCATATAATCCTTCCAATATATCAGCCTCAAGGGTCAAACCCTGTATGCGCATTGCACATCATAGGCACACATATGTAAACAACTGCAACAATGACCTGTGTACAAGATATGTGCCATATAGCCTCTGGCATATGTTATCCCCAATGCAGTGTTTACATATGACCTTATCTGCATCAGGTGACTGTACACATTGCATAGAGCATATTGTAGAAAATCCTCTGTGTGGAGTGCAACACTCCAGCTGTCTGGGTGCTTCAATTAGCACCGATGACTGGGCCTACATTTTCACATGGGCTGCTATGACTTTGTCATCATTATCTTATCCAGGACATAGGCATTGTTAGGGAGCCCTAGCTGTGCCCCATTAGCTCACACAGAAAATGCCAGCATAGCCAGATTGAACTACTTGGTGGAGGTGGGGGTGTTTATTTCTGCTGCTTTGACGTACATCCTCCCTCTCCTCTGCTTTCTGTTCTGTAACACTGCCTGCTGTAGTTTTCCAGGCTGCAGACATATCAGTGAACAGCATAGGTTACACATCCATTCACCACTATTGGCTGCATTGAGGTGCAGAGCAGAACAATTTATAAGTCCTACCTTAATTCCACATTTCAACAGGTATAACCTGGACGTCTGTGGGGTCGACTGCGGATATACACGGAATATGCCTTATAATCTCTGTGGCTGGCCATTACCCCGTTCTGCCCCTTCCAGCCCACATTCTGCAATTCCCGTTTAAGTGCCTTGTATGTGCAGGGCCACAAAGGTTCAGAATATGGTTCTGGATGTTTTTGCAAGATACATGTCTATCCCGCATGTACAGGCGACTTATTTGTGGTCCAGAATGACCCCCATACACTTATAGTGGGGAAAGAAGCATGGACTTGGGACCTTCAAGAATGGGCCACATGGACAGAAGGAGACAGTGTAGGGGGCCCAGCCCATTTAGGGTACCCAGAAGTTGCAGATGAAAATAGCATGGGAAGACAGAACAGAGGATCACTGTGCAGGTGCCATTGTCAGCTCCCAAACACATGTGTAGGCTTTAGCTGTAGGCAGGAAAGTGATGCCAGTTAGTGAAGTTTATCAATGGCTGGGGTGAGTACTGGATCCCCTGATACACAAGCACCAGATGGCAGGAGGGCTGCAGGCATAGTGCCCCCCCTCCCCCCCCCCCACACACAGGGAACCAAGAGACATGGCTAATAAGGGAATGCAACAGCCAATTAAGGATCACTGACCAAACAAGGGGTTACAGTGATGACTGGATGTGCATGGGCCTAGTACAGTGGTAAAGCACAGTTGCAACTAAATAGAGATGTTGCATTTGAAGGAACAATAGAATAGGGTGGTACACACAAAGGGGACACACAATGATTGACTGTGTGGTGCTTCTGTACCACCTCCCCCCCCCCCTCCTCACACACACACAACTCTGTTGATCAGCATAGGAACGACCCCTCTGTAACATGCCACTTCTAATATGGTAAACACCTGAAAAGGTCAGGGTGAATAGGCACAAACATAGAAACATAGAAATATGATGACAGAAAAAGACCACATTTATTTATTTATTTATTTAGTAAACACTTGTATACCGCTGCTTCCTACGATCAGCAGCGGTTTACTTTACAGAATCATAATGTATTGTACGGTACATTGAGATTTCAGTTTTACATTTTGATTAGTCAATGATTACGTAACACGGGACAAGCATTTGGATACGATACACATTTGATTAAAGCACACAGATCAAGGAATACATTTGATTTCAGTAGATTGGGGGGGGGCCCCATATATACAATTTGTACAGAATTAGTTGCCAAGGTGTACAGGCTATACATGGTTATATACAATTTGTACGGAATTAGTTGCCAAGGTGTACAAGTTATACATGACTATATACTATTAGATTATATGCTGCCGAGTGCGGCAGAGGAGATCTGGTTGAGGTAGGGTATTGCAGTTAGATCAAGTTGTAGTGGGTTTGAAACAGATAGGTTTTCAGTTTTCGTCTAAATTCGTTCAGGTTGTTTGTGAGCCTTAATTCATGCGGTAGTTGGTTCCATTGGATTGGCGCTGAGTATGTGAACGCCCTATTGCTTGTTTCGGCCTTGACAGATCTTATGCTGGTCGGGATACATAGGGTGTTGAGATTCATAGTTCTCCTGCTCCTGTTGCTAGGTTGAATAGTGATTAGGTTATTGAGGTATGATGGTGCGATGCCATTGATGAGTTTAAATGTTGTGATGAGTAGTTTGTAGATGATGCGGGCGGCCACTGGGAGCCAGTGCAGATCCATTAGAACTGGGGTTATGTGGTCGGTGACTTTCTTTTCCATGATGACTCTTGCAGCCACATTCTGAGCCATTTGCAGGATGCTTAGTGTGCTCTTTGGAAGCCCTTGTAGAATGGCATTGCTGTAATCCAGGTGGGGAATGATTAGTGCTTGAGCAACAGACCTAAAGTCGGATTTGTCGAGGATATTGCGGAGTGGTTGAAGGATTTTGAGTTTGTAAAAGATGGCTCGGTTAAGTGTTCTGAGGTGTTTGTCCATCTTGAGGTTGCTGTCAAGTAGGACTCCTAGATACTTTATTACAGGCTTTGTATCGTATATGTTTTTGTTTAGTGTGACTGTGGTGGCCTATCTAGTCTGTCCTTCCATATCTGGAACCCCCCACAAAGAGCAGGAACAAACAACAAATATGGAAACTTAGAAAATGATGGCAGAAAAAGACCACATGGCCTATCTAGTCTGCCCTTCCATATCCACTACAATAGTCCCATTTTATCCTTTAGAGATCTTTTGTGCTTGTCCATGTTCTCTTGAATTCAGATATGGTCCTCATCTCCACTACCTCCACTTGGAGACTATTCCACGCATCTACCACTCTTTCCATAAAGAAATATTTCTTCATATTACTCCTGAGTCTATCCTCTTTCACTCTCATTTTATGTCCCCTTCTAGCAGAGCTTGCTTTCAATCCAAAGAGGCTCTCCTCCAATGCATTTAAGCCACGGAAGCATTTAAACGTTTCTATCATATCTCCTCTATCCTACCTTTTCTCTAAGGTATACATATTAAGATCTTTAAGTCTGTCATCATATGCTTTATAACAGAGACCTCTAACTATCTTAGTAGCCACCCTCTGCACCAACTAAATCTTGCTTATATCCTTTTGAAGGTGTGGTTTCCAGAACTGCACACAATACTCCAAATGTGGTCACACCAGAAATTTGTACAAAGGCACTATCATCTCCTTTTTTTTGCCGGCCATTCCTCTCCCTATGCACCCAAGTATCCTTCTGGCTTTTGCCATCACCTTTTCTACCTGTTTAGCCACTTTCAGATCATCAGAAACAATCACACCCAGGTCCTGCTCTTATTTCATGGACAGAAGTACTTCACCCCCTACACCCCCTTCACCCCCTTCACCCACTCTCTTGGATTTTTGCAGCCCAAATGCATGACCTACATTTTTTAGCATAAAATCTCGCTGCCAAATTCTTGACCATTCTTCAAGCTTAGCTAGATCCTTCCTCACGTTATCTATTCCTTTCTAGGTGTCTACTCTATTGCAGATTTTGGAATCAACCGCAAAGTGGCCCTTCTGCAATATCACTAACAAAAGATTTTTTTTTTAAATTAAGAATTTTGATTTTACGCAACAGAAAAAAAGAAAAGAAACATGCAAGATCAAGATGCACATACATCCATAAGGAAGCATAGCCCACTCAAACATGCACAAATACGCCCAATCCTAAAGAATGGCAAACTAGATAAAACATCCCCAGTATCATACAGGCCCATTTCTAGCATACCATTTTTGGCCAAAATAATAGAAAAAGTAGTACAATTACAGACACAGGAATACATAGACACATCTTACCCACTTGACGAGCAACAATATGGATTTCGGCCCCGCCACGGAGTAGAAACTCTACTAACAGTATTAATTGATACTCTCCTAAGAGGAATCGACAATCATAAACAAGCATTCATCCTCCTCTTCATTGACATATCAGCGGCCTTTGATAGTGTACATCACTCAATAATGCTCAGCAACCTAAGGCAGATAGGCATAGACTCTACAGTACATAAATGGTTCACCTCCTATTTAAACAACAGAACACAAAATGTACGAATAGGTAATCAAACATCAACTACATATAACCAAGAAATAGGCTTACCACAAGGATCTGCACTATCAGCCCTACTTTTTAACATTTACATAAAACCGGTCTGCAATATCTTTAAAAAATTTGGAGTACAATATCACCTCTATGCAGACGATATTATGATGTACATTCCATTTACCATCCCTAACCTACCGTTACAACTCCTCTCAGACTGCTATAACGAAATTACAATTTGGCTAAAAACTCAAAACCTCCACATAAACCATGCTAAAACCGAAGTCCTAATCGTAACAAAAAATCAATCATTTATCCCCCCAACCCATATAACACTACAAGATCAAGAAATTAAAATAAAAAATGAAATTAGATATCTAGGTGTTATATTAGATACACACCTTACAATGGAAACCCACATTAGAAACACCATAAAGAAAATCTATTTCAAACTTAAAATTCTCAAACAACTACGCCCGCTAGTATTTGTACAAGATTTCGTTAATATAACACAAGCCACCATAACCCCTCACTTTGATTTCGCCAACCTAATACTTATGGGCATTTCAAAACAGAACATTAAAAGAATTCAACTAGCCCAAAACTCAACAGCAAGAATTATACTAAAAATAAACTCACTCCAACACATAACACCAATACTAGCTTCCCTTCATTGGTTACCAATACAAAGCAGGATAATATACAAAACAATAATAACCTCATTCAAAGCATTAAATGACATGGCTCCGACTACACTATGTAATCTAATATGCAAAGAAACACCTAAGCCTACTCACAGAAAAGAACAATTAAATAAACTAAAAATTCCGAAGGACTTCATAAAAGCACATAAATTAACCAACAATAGAGCCTTCTCTCACATAGCTCCAACTATCTGGAATTCCTTACCAGAGGATCTACGATCACTAACAGAGATCATGGAATTCCGCAAAAAATTAAAAACGTATCTATTCTCTAAACACTACAACACCATGGAAAACCTTACACTCATCATAGATAAAGGCTAAACAGGTAACTGGCTACATAAGCAAAATCCTCCCACCTAATGGATAACACATAGCTCAACTGAAATGACGATCCAATCTCTTATGCCCTAATACCTCATGTATATAGTTGTATCTGCTATGTACTGTCTTATGTATATAGACACTACATTTGTTGGTTAATTGTTTTAACACGGTTCCAGTTTAAATGCACTGTTTAGTTTCCTAGACTTAACTTTGTTTAATGTATGATATAGACTTAACTTTGTTTAATGTATGATATTTTAAGATGTTCTATGTAAAATTAAGATGTTCCATGTAAAACAAACTTCGCTTTGTTGATTGTTGTTATTTGTACACCGCAACTGATCTCTGGAAGATGCGGTATAAAAATGAGTGTTAAATAAAATAAATAGCCTTCATGAGTACAATATTTGCTATTAGAACACTTTTAGAGGAGAAGGAAGTATACACTATCTGAAGCCCAAACATACTAATAAGCTCAAATCCCACTACCTAATACAAGGACAACTCAAATAATATCATAATAACATAATCAAAACTACCCATGAAGTACAACTGGAGTCCACCCCCTCACTACTACATTACAAAGATGTTAACAAGAATCAGACCAAAGGTGGTGCGTCACAGTGAGGTCGCTTCTCTTAGTGTCCTAAGTTCCAGAGAGTATTGCTCTACCTTCGGGTGTGGGACAGAAAAAATGGAAGCAGACCAGCTTGCCCCTGGCACCGGCTCTGCCAAACATTCCTGGGCAGCAAACACTGGAAGCTTGCGGTCTGTGATAAGGAAGCTTATCATAGCTCAGGAAGGAGCTATAGAAAAGGTGAAGTGACTCTGAACAAGCAACCTGTCAGTTCTGGTAGAAATAAGAAAACAGAATTTTCCCATAAAAGACTACCAGTCCCAGAATGCACCAGGTTTCCAACAGCCATTAGAGGAGCTGAAGTGAGGAAACGTGTGTTCAATCAGGAGGGCTATGAGGTAATCCCTAAGCACTCATCTCAAAGGGCAGGGCCTGATTCAGCACAGCTGCGCTGTGTTAGGGAGGATCACTCATCTAAGCAGAATAAGAGTAGAATTTATTCTACAGATGACCATCTTCATGATCACCTTGGATATCCAGAGAATTGTCCTCAGTATCCTGAGAATCAGCTTGAGTTTGATCATCAGTTTCATCTGAAGGATCATCAGAAGCAGAAGCCAAACCGGACGGACAGAGAGGGAAAGAGACCCTTTGGAAGAAGGAAGAGAAAAGCCTTTGAGAGGTCTAGAAGAGTCCAAAGCAGTACGTATACTGGGAGGTATTCCAAGGGCCAGCATACACCATTGGACTGGGGAAAGCCAGAGGAATGGTGCTGCAGAGCTAGGAATCACCAGAGGCTACCTGTGAGGGAGACGGCTGCACGTGGAAGGGACCCTAAGACCTGTGCCAGAAGGTATGTGAAGAGAGATCCAGTGTCCAGGGATCTGGATTGGAAGGCTGGACATAAGAACTGGACTACATACTGGCCAGGCTATATAGAGAGGAACTCTAGCAGCAATGGAAGCTCAGGTATGAACACTGATCTATGCCCTAGCTATAACCTTGAAAGACAGCAGGGAAACAAGTATTCTCCTGAAAATGCTCCATTGAGAGATTCATCTGTGCCAATCCATGATATTGAACCCATGCTTGTTGAACAAGGGGGAATAATAGCAGATGAGGATCCTGTTTATATGGACTGCTCTCTATCTAAACTCCATTGGTAACTTTCTGTTATAAAGTACAGCAACCATCACAAAGAAATACAAATTTGTTCTTTAATCTACTCAGAAAAGCTCCTGAAGCAGGATTTGACCCACACAGTGGAAGGCAAGCCAGCTAAAGGGTTTCAGCTGGTGACTGCTAGCAATTAAGCCTTACCTAATTGCTTGTGAGCTAGGAGAGAATCATTTCTGAATTTATGTGGGAAGTAATCAGAAGTTAACCTGAAAAGAACAGTTTGTTTCTTGCTTTGTAGCTTTTCATTTGTTGTTTTCCTGATTTTGACTTTGTTTTTCCAAGTTAACACTGAAAGCAAGTTACCTAATTTATGTGCTACCAAGCATATCTGTGTTGGGAGAAATAACCCCATAAATAAATATTTTATTGGCTTTACCCAAGAGCACAACTAAATTATTGTCAGCAGCTGTGTCTGGTGTGAATGAACTACATTGCCCACAATACCTTGCAAATCATATAGAGATATGCACTTGCAAAGACTGTGAAGATTCTCACCCAGGCAGCTGTCTGACAGGTCTCATTCCTAACAACAGAGCAGCATCTTTGGTGGGGCCAGCGAAGGATCTGTTGCCCCTGAGTGCATCAGGTGTCTGGCTGTCTCCAAACCAGAGAACCCCCTGCCGTGTCCCAGAAGCAACTTCATGCTGGCTGGTGTGCTTCCCTCTGGCTTGTCATGAAGCATATCAGTGAAGAGAAGTAAAGGGGGTACCCCGGCGTTAAGTTCCCTCTCTTAGAGTCAGTGCTCAGCAGGGAACAACGTTGGAGTTTGTGACATCAGAGGTGGATGTATCAGTGGCAAAAGCTCGAGATGAGCTTGCTTCAGTAACTTTTCAGCTGGTGAGACCGGCGATGATTACAATGGACGTGCTGTGGTATGGCTTGGCGACCTTGAGCTCTTCGCTGAATCAATTTCTGGGATCTGTAAGTACTGAGTTTGCTGGAGTGAAGACGACTTGTACTAATCTCTCCAGTGGAATAGAGGAGCACGTGGGGAGAATCTCCAGAATGGAACATGAAGTTGGTGAGCTTCAGGACCTAGTCAATGACCAAATTAAGGACAGAACTGTGACTCTTAGGAAAGTAGAATAACTGGAAAATTAGGCTCGTCGGTGTAACCTACAATTCCTGAATTACCCTGGTCTCCAGTTATGTCATCACTGGAGATGGTGAGAAAATACTTTGGGGAAGTTTTAAAGATATCCCCGGAGCTTTTTTCACCCATGACTAGGGCCCTGTATCTGTCTGTGGGCAAGGAATCCTGTAGTACTGTTGGACTTTCTGATTCTCCTGGGGTTGGGGAACTCACGGGGTTTTTAGAAAGCTCCTTGGAGGTTATTATGGAAACAACTACCCTCCTTGTTACCTTTGCTCTGGAGTCTGATAAATTCTTTATTCTTAGGATGTACTTTAAGAATTTCAGTGAGGCTTTTCTAGGTTCACAGGTTAGGATTTTTCCTGATGTGTCTTGTATTACACAATTGAGAAAGAAGGACTTTTTGGCCTTTCACCCCAGGGTGATGGCCCTGGGGGTAACTTTTCAATTAAAATTTCCTGTAAAATGTTGTGTTTCATATAAATAAAAAATATATATGTTTTCTTTTAAGCCTAGACAACTTCTGGAGTTTTTAGTTGCTAGGGAAGATGTTTCAGTTGTAGCTGCTGGGCCATCCCTTCTGGTTGATGCTTAAGTTTCTGTCTGCTATGTAATTTTGTTTCTTTAGGTTAAGGTTAGGACCTAGGTGTGTCTTAGGCTCCATCCCTAGTATGTTCAGTTTGTTTATACATCACCTGTGTGGAATGGTGTCAGAGGCTTTAGTGAAATCCAGTACATCACATCTCCACATTTCACCATGGCTTACAGCACATAATCTTAGGATAAATTACAAGGAAACTGAAGTTCTATTCATTACAAGAGACAAAAACTTCATTACTCCATCAGAGCTGAAAACCAAAGAAGCCTCAATAGAAGTGAAAAAGGAAGTTAAATATCCAGGAATAACCCTTGACCAAAACCTAACATCCACAGCACATATTAATATTATTTATTTATACAGTTTTATATACCACCTTTTCCTTCAAAGTGGTTCACAATGAGATATTAGATACAATTTTAGTAAGGGGTAAAGGGAATAAAAAGGCTGGTTAACAGAATTGGTTATGAGCATTGGGAGGATCTGTAGTGTTCAGAAAATAGAAGCGTTTTTAACATCTTGCGGAAGCCCTTAATGTCTTGTGTGGATCTCATATATTCAGGTAGAGAGTTCCACAGTGTGGGAGTAGCGAGTGATGGAGCTCTTCTGACTGTAGACTGATTGGAGCATTGGTATTCAGCAGGAGTAGTGAGCTTATTTATCATGTTACTGCACCTGGGCCTTATGCTGGAGTCCTTGATTGAAGGGCAGTGGCCGAGATATTGTGAAAGATTCGGAAGATGTTTAGGGTTGCTTTGTATTGTTGCGCATGAAAGGATGGGGAGCCAGTGAAGTTGTTGAAGGATTGGGGTGATATGTTATTTTCTGGATTATTTGTGATAATCCTGGCCGCTATATTCTGAACCAGTTGGAGAGGGTAAAGAGATTATTTAGTAGTCCTTGATAAAGCAAATTTGCATAGTCCAGAATAGGGGTGATTATTGCTTGGCACACCGAACAAAAGTGATCATTACATAGGATAGGTTTGAGTCTTCGGATGAGTTTCAATTTGTGGTGTGCTTCAGAGGCAGATTTGTTTATGTGGGTCTGTAGAGTCAGGTTTTTGTCCAGAGTGATGCCCAAGTACTTTACTTCTTTTTTATTAGTATATATTTGTCGTGGATAGTGATTGTTAGTGCGGGCGAGAAAGTGGTGTTTTAGTGATGAACATCGCTTCTGTCTTATCGCAGTTCACCGATAGTGAATTGTTAGTAAGCCAAGTAATCATGTCTTCTAGACACTTGGTTATGGGAGTCAGGTCAGGATTGAGTAAGTTGATGGGGTGTAGACCATGATGTCATCCGCATTTAGTTGGTATTGCATCTTGTGGTGGTTTATTATGTTGCAAATAGGCTGTATGTATATGTTGACTAGAATGGAGGATAATGCAGAACCTTGAGGGACGCCATGCAGTACGTTGAACTTCATTGACTTGTTTTCACCACACATGACCTGCTGGGTTTGGCTGTTGAAGTAGGAGCAGAACCATTTTATGGTGACCCGAATGACCTCAGCAAGCAATCTACAGCAAACTAAAACTCATACAATTAAGACCCTTACTCTCAAGCAACGACTTCAGAACAGTACATCAAGCAATGATCACTCCACATTTTGATTTCTATAAAGGCATTCTACAGGGCCTCACAAAGAAAGCACTCCATCAACTACAAATAGAGCAAAATACTGAAGCAAGGGTGCTACTCAGACTGTCAAAAAACAAATACATTACCCCCATTTGTATTTTACTCTGCTCTCCACAGGGAGCCAGTATAGTTGTTGGAGTATGGGGGCCCCATACTCCAACAACTATACTGGCTCCCTGTGGAGAGCAGAGTAAAATACAAATCCCTAATGTTAACCTTCAAAATATTGCACAAAGTATCCTCCATATACCTTAGATCACTAATAAACACCACAGCCAAAGCAAAGGAGGGAACATGCACAAAAAACCCTAGCCGTTCCCCCAGAATTTCAAAAGACTAATCACAGTACAAGTAACAGAGCATTCATGTTCTACTCTCCAATTCTGTGGAACTCACTCCCAGAAAGTTGAGAAACATAAATGGCATCTACACATTTAAAAAGCAGCTAAAGACGTTCCTATTCATTGACTACTTTGGATCTACGAATGAAGACATTAATCCCGACCCAACATAAACTGTAAGAATACGCTAATACCAACTAAAACATAGTCTCTAGAACAAAGCCATGATGTAATAGCATATTGCAACTAGTTTTACAATACAAATAGTTACATATGTGGAGGCCAATTCTGAGTTGTGCGTCTCTGGGCCATCCAGACGTCCAGACATCTGGACGGCCTGGAGATGCACCTGATTCTGCTCCTACAGGGGCTAGATGACCCTGTAGAAGCAGAATCACAGCATAGTGGCTGGACATCCAGGACATGCCCCGATTCAGGCATCCCAGATTCCCAGCCACATTCCCGGCTAGCTCAGCCTGGCTCCTGCATGGAGCCGCAGTGCCATGGCTCCATGTAGGAGCCACATTCCTGGAGGCAACAGCAGACCCTGCTTTCTCCGCAGCCCGCAGCCTTCCATGGCCAGGGTTGGGCTGTGGGGCACCACCTGTTCTCCACACCCCAGCTTCGGCAGCCCCTGACATCCAGGAGGACTTATTCCACCTCCAAGGTGGAATAAGTCCCCTCGTTTAAATGGTTGACCCCGGACATACAGGGTCAACCTCAGAATTAGCCCTGTATGTCCAGGGCAGGTGTCACACCCCCGGCCTGCTCTCGCGCCTCCCTCAGCCAGCCCCCTCCCACCCTGTACTGAGCTCCACACACATCTCTGCAGTATGTGTGGGGAGCTCTGTGGGTGGAATAGAACTCAAGCATTTAGTAGGGATGGACGTCTGAACCAGACATCCATCCCAGCTAAATGCTGCTCAGAATCTACCCCATTGTAAATAGTTATAAATATTGACGGAACTTGGTCTGATCCAGTATGGCATTTCTTATGTTCTTATTCGATGATGTTATACTTATCTTATTTTAGTTCAATGTAATTGATTATAGTTCAATTTCACCTAATGTTATATGTAAACTATTTTGTTAAACTGTAAACTGCTTTGATTTATTAATAAGGTGATATATAAAATGCATAAATAAATAAATAAAGGGCTCTCCCTTAGTCCAACTCCCTGGTCACCCAGTCAAATAAATCAATCAGATTTGTCTGACAAGACCTGCTCCTGGTAAACCCATGCTGCCTTGGATCCTGCAATCCACTGGACTTCAGAAATCACACTATTCTCTGTTTTAGTAATGCTTCCATTTACTCACCACAAAGGTTAGACTAACCAGCCTGTAGCTGTAAACCTCATCTTTACATCTGCTCTTGTGCCTTCTTCCAGTCCTCTGGGACCACTCCTGACTCTAAAGAAGCATTCAAAAGGTCATTCAGTAGAACCGCTAGAATGTCCCCAATTTCCTTCAATACTCTGGGATGTATCCCATCTGGTCCCATTGCCTTGTCTACTTTTAGTTTAGCTAGTTCCCCACGAACAAAGCCTTCTGAAAATCGTTCAAGATCCCCGTCGCTTCTGTTCCTCCTTGTGGGTGTTTTCTGAGGTCCTGCTCCTGGCCCTTTATCTGTGAGCACAGAACAGAAATATTTGTCAAGCAATTCTGCTTTATCCTCATCTACATATTCTTCCCCTTCATCCTTGAGTCTAACAATACCACTTTTGCCCTTCCTCCTCTCACTAACATATCTAAAAAATGTCTTATCCCCCCTTTTTATTGAATTTGCTATTTCTTCTTCTTTTTGTATTTTTGCTTTCTTGACTACTTTCCTAACTTCTTTATGTTTTTTTTTTAATATAAATGTTTTTCTTCCTCTCTCTGTAATCTCTTCAATTTAATGAAGGCCACCCTCTTTTTCATCACTTTTTCAGCTACTTCTTTTGAGAACCATAGGGGCCTCCTTTTTCTTTAACATTTATTTACCTTTCTAACAAAAAGATTTGTTATCCTTAAAATATCCCCTTTCGGTTTTGCCCATTGCTTTTCTACACCCCCAGATGTTCCCATCCTGCTAACAAATCCTTGATGTATTGTCCCACCTTGGCAATGTTAGTTTTCCTACAGTCTAAGACTCTCACATTTGAATGGATTTTATCAGCCCTAGTGCTAATACTGAACCATCTGGTGATCACTGGGTGTGAGATGATCTCCCACTATGACATCAGAAACACTTTCCCCATTGGTGAGCATCAAGTCCAGTATGGCCCTTTTACATGTGGGTTCTGTTACCTGTTGCCAGAATAGTTCTCCCTGTAGGAGAATCTAGGCTCTCCCTACTTCTAGATAACACTGCATCAGGGATGTGCCAATCAACATCAGATATATTGAAATCACCTATCAGTAGCACTTTTCCTTTCATGGCAATACTGTGTATGTCTTCTATTAAATCTCTGTCTACTACTTCTCCCTGTGAGGGAGGTCTGTATATCACACCAATGCAAATGGATTTCCCTTTCCCTCTTTCTAGTTTAACCCACAGTGCCTCCTCACTCCCTTTTATGCCCTGTAATTCTATAACTTTAATATGTAGTATAGCCTGGTATAATTACATCCCAGTCATGATTGTCTGTGAACCATATCTCCATAACAGTCAATAAATCCACGTCAGTCTCTTCCATTAAAATCTCAACATCTGGGCTCTTATTTCCCAATGCTATGGGCATTTATACACTCTGCTTTCCAGTTGTTGCTCCTTTTACCCATTTCTACAAAGGTATTTAATGTTTCACTTACCTGGGGGATTTCTTCACTCATCCCCAAAGAATCTAGTTTAAAGCCCTCTTCAGTAGGTTAGCCAGTCTGCTGCAGACACTTCGACCCTTTTTGGACAGATAACCCCATCTCTGCTCTGCAGTCCTTGGAAAATCATCCCAAGGCCAAGGAAACCAAAATGCTCTTGATGATAACATCCACACAGCCATGCATTCATCTCCAGGATGTGAGCCTCTCTGCCTCAGCTTTTACCCTCAACGGGGAGGATTAAAGAGAACACCAACTGCACAACTATCTGCTTCACCCTTTGTCCCAGAGTCATGAAGTCACTCTTGATATCTTCAGAGAGATACCTGACAGATTCATTTGTGACAACATGGATGAGCAACATCAGATAATAATCAGTAGGCTTGATAAGTCTCAGCAAACTCTCTGTAACATCTCGGATTTTGGCACCTGGCAGACAGCACACCTCTCTGGATGGCAGATGGATGCCTCAGTACCCCTCAGAAGAGAGTAACCAACCACCATTCCCTTCTATTCCTGGTGGTCACTGATTCTGTAACTTTGGGGTGCTTGTGCTCTGGTATTTTCCTTTCCTGGGATGTTTTTACTTCTTCCACTTCCAGGGCTGCATACTGGTTCTTCACTTTGATATAAACAAATGTGATATGTTATTTTTACAGTGTAATATAATTCTTGTATTCCACTCATCTACCACTCTGTAATATCATTTTGTATGTAATGACTTTCTGACTCCCTTTGTTGTATGTCTGCATCCTGGGAGGAGAGACTACATGGCTAGTAATATGTAGCCTGCCACAGGTGCGGAAGTGCAAAGAAGTGGAGTGAGACAGTATTAACCAATGAGTTATAGACATGCTGAAATAGGGAGAGGAAATAGTGTACTATAAAAGAACTATGAAACAGAGGATAAATGTGTCTACTCAGACAAGCGGGCAACAATTCTTGCAAGAATGTAATGTAATTAAAGTAACCCTTTGCTTCACTGAGGAGTCTTTTATTGTGTAAAAAGTTATGTTTTATTACAACTTCAAGGGCTGGAGGTGTTGGATTGCTGATTCTGTGGGTCCTGGTGACTCTTGTCCAATTATTTTTACTTATTTTTACTTTGTAGCACCCCATCTTCACCTCTGTTGGTGAGCTTGGATGTTTTAAGAAGCATCTCGTTAATGTACTTCTCATTAACTCAAATGCTTCTCAGACTCACCACCTCTTTTCTGAGCTCCTCCACTTATTTCATGAGGGTTTTGGCTTGCAGGTATCCTGCACATGGAATTGGTCCTTCAACTGGCATTGGATTCTCTGTGTGGACAGAGACAGAGGCTGTAATAGGGGTAACAATTTTGTCAAGATGCTTTTTCCAAGCCATCATTCAGTTGGTGGAGCTTTTGTGCCTTTTGAAGTAAATAAGAGAGACCTACCAAAATCCCTAACTTTTCCTCAGCTGTCCTTTGAGAGAAAAAACAGATAACCTTTTCTGTGTGTTCTAGAAGTGCTGTTCTATGTCCCTGTGTGTAGCCCCATTTCCATGCAAGACAGTTATTACATCAGTAAATGTTGATATTACATGTCTGAAGAATACAGATCAATATCTTCCCTCTGTAAAATTACCCAATAAAAGCACCCCGAATAATAGCAAATTGTAGTAAAGCTAATTGGGGGGTTTCCTTATAGCAAGAAATCTCGCATGGTGTGTGTGTGGGGGGGGGGGGAGGGATCTGGGGTAGATAGGAAGGGATCTAACTCCTGATGAGGTGCTCTCAGGCAGAGAACTAGTAATTAAAAGCCACACAGTCTTACTCTGCTTGCAATGGAGACCCTGTTAGGAATGCCAGTACTTGCAAGCACAGGAGGCTAATGAGGACACAGCTGTAATATGTATATACCTGTGATGCATGCAGCACATCCCTAAGTGGGAACTCTCTGTTTTGCAGATCAGTAGCTGCCATGGATGTAGCACCACCCTCACTCCTACTGCCACCAGAACCCCTTGTGCTACAACTAAACCACATAGGGGATCATTCTGAGCCATGAATAGAGGGGATGGATGTCCCATTGGACGTCCATCCCCGCTATTCATGCCCCTTCCCGCCAGTGGCTAACTTCCTTGCCGGTTGTATGGGAAAGTTATTCGGGGGCGGGGAAGAGGCAGATTGGGGGTGAAGTTAGGGTGCATGGTGGGCAGTCATTGACCCTGGACATACAGGGCTGATTCTAATGTCGGCCCTGTATATCAGGGGCCAGCGACCTGTAGGGGAAGTTATTCTACCTCTGAGGTGGAATAACTTCCCTAGAAGTTGGGGATTGGTGACCTGGGGTGCGGATGAGGCAGCGGGGAGGGCGGCAAGAACATTCCCTGCAGCCTGACCCTGGCCTTAGGTGGGTAGATCGGGTGTCTGGCTGCAGGGAAATTGATGCCTGTGCAAGCAGCTGGGGATCACGGCTCTTCAATGGAGCCGCAGTGCCATGGCAACTGGACGCCATGGCACCACGGCTCCATTGAACTGCCCTGATTGAGTTAGTCGGGCAGGGCCTGTATGTGCAGGCCAGGCTGAATCTCAGGATCAGAATCACGGGATCAGAATCGCAACACCCTCTGTACATTCTGTTCAGACCGGGTGCACAGAGGGCATATACATATGGGACGGAATCGGTCCTTTAGTCAGCACCCATGGTTCCACTGCCAGCACCTTTGCCACTACTACCACCACTGCTGCCACCATCGCCACCCACAATCACTGAAGATGGTGATACCACCACCACCATAACTGATGCAGACTGCAGCAGCAGCAGTGGCTCCCCAGCATAGATGGTGGATAAATTAGAAGAGAAGAATGGAGGAGGGGAGAAGGGTCTGATATGTTCATCACTCTTGTTGATGTGCATGTTCTAGAGCCAGTGGGGCAGTTATGTGGACTGACTTGGAAGATCAACAAGAAACACCATAACAGGAGCTGAAGGATGGGGTGAAGGATGTATTGGAGATATGGAAGAGGGAGGGAAAAGGAGCCATTGCTCCACAACAACCACAAGGTACACTGCAAGTCATGCAATTGTGCCAGGGGTCATCCATGCCTAATAACAGATGACAGTGGTGGGAGTCATAAGCCCCATTGTCCACACAGGTGCCATTATGTCATCGTACCACCATTGCATGCTTGACCATCCTCCTGCCTAAGGCTTACATCAACAGGAGCACCATTGGGCAGCCTGTGAACCCACAGCATATACAGAATCCAACACATCATGTTGGGGAAATGGCAACGGACACGTGCCGCCACTGTCCATCACCATCACTGCCACTACCACATACATCTTGCCACATCGGTGCAACCATCTGTCCATCTACTGCCCCCTTCCTCCAACATATTTGGACCTGTGCCCCATGAAAGGGATGAACCCCTTCACATTTCCCCTTCCATGAGGCCTCCCAAAACTCAGCTGTGCTGGATGATGTTGAGTTGAACAGGTCTAGTGCTGGAGTGTATGGGTTGGGGTGTGGGAATGGGGTGGGAGGAGGATGGTAGAGGATGGGCATTTCACTGTATGTATTTTATGTGTCAGAAAATAGACACCTACCTTCACATGAAGTGCCTATGTATGAGGTCTTGCCTCACCGCAATACTAATTTGATACAATTTCCCAGTATACCCCTGTCTTGGCTCTTTAGCATCTTTATCAGGGCCTGGGTCTGCTGCATCCTATTGTTCAGGAAGGGGGTTGTCAGTACCTCAATGCAAGATGTAGAGTAGGGCTGTATAGTAGTTTATTCTCTGATTGGTCAAGGCACTGAAAGTGGCTCTTGAGCTGGCCAAATGTCCTCTCATTGATGACATGTGTGTTCCTGTGGGCCCTATTATAGCATTCCTCTGCCTCTGTATGCAGTATTACAATGTGGGTCAGTAGCCAATACCTCAGTAGGTAACCTCTGTCATCTGTATAGGTAGGAGGATGGAGGATACCTATTAGGGTATTGCACCAGGGTATTGAATATGTTGGAAAGGCTGTAGAACAGTGGTTCTCAACCCAGTCCTCTGGGACCCCCAGGCCAATCAGATTTTCAGGATATCCACAATGAATATCCAACCAAAACAGCACTCCACACTGGCAGAAAGACACAAAATCCCCAGGCTAGAGCAAAGTATGATACAAAACCTTTAATTTATTGCTTCACCCCAGAGGGGACTGCTAGGAGCCAACAGACATGGCCGTGTTTTGACACTGTTTTACAACATTGAATTCCAGTCAATGCAGTGGGAGAGTAGTTTTCTTTAAGATCAGGCACAAGAAGCATAAGGTGCCTTGTTTGACCAATCCCCTGACAAAGGCAGTGCCAAAACGTGGCCCCCAGCAGATCCCTGTGGAGTGAAGCAATAAATTAAAGGTTTTGTATCACACTTTGCTCTAGCCTGGTGGTGGTGTTTTTTTATCCACAATGAATATGCATGAGATAGATCTGCATACAATGGAAGCAGTGCATGCAGATCTATCACATGCATATTCAATGTGGATATCCTGAAAACCTGACTAGCCTGGGGGTCTCAGAGGACTGGGTTGCGAACCACTGCTCTAAAGCCTTGAGTTCTTTTGGCAGAGTGCTACAGCTCCCAGGGTACAGTGCATCCTCCAAGCATGTACATGTCTAGATGATGGGGAGGGCTGGTGCAGAGCTTACCTAGCAGCCATCCACCAGTGACCTCTCCACTGTCAAATCTGTCATAGATGTCAGAGTGGATGAACATATAACAGTCATGGCAGGTCCTGAAGACCTGGGGAAGATATCCATATGCATTGAACATCACCTGCCTGTTGAGCGAGTTAAACACCTTCCTGTTATAGTAGGTGGCTTCCTTCCCTCATGGGGGCCAAAGAGCCTCATGTGTGCAATTGATGAGCCCTAGTACCCATGGATACACCATAGAATTGGATCAAGGTTTGCTATCTCTGCTATGCAGTCTGTGGGAAGTCTACATATTGTGCAGTGTGTGCTAGAAAGGCCCTCAGGAACTGCGAGATGCACTGTGATATGGCTGACTGGTGAGAGCCACAGTGTCAGCCAACACAGACTGAAGACTAGGCTAGGAAGGTGGATAGGCACGGGCAGGCCTCTCTTTGTGGTAGCTCCTGGCAGAAGTGGTGGATGGCTGCCTTGCCAAAACAGAACCTGATGAGACACTGTTCATCTATGAGCTCCAGAAATTGGATCTTGGGTCTGTAGATCCTCTGATCTGGGTGTTTCCTGGTATCTCTCGTGTGGGCCTTATGCAACAAGGCCATCACAATCAAAGTATTCACCTCATCCATGTCTCCTGCCTCCTACTACCAACACCATGTACTTGCCACCTCTGACCTCAGTGACTCCCATCATCAATAGCCTCCATACTTCACATGCCCCGCCACACACACACACACACACACACACACACAAGCAGCAGTGACGTACACAGAAACATAGAGGCTGCAGGGAACACTGGGTCACACATAGACAGGCAGCAGGGACCCACATGAACTTTGTATTGTTTGGATGAAGCATGTACTCTGGTGGGATTCACATCAATACTGATAGCAAAAGAAAGGTATTGGAAACCTGACTGATTTTGAACTAGCTGACATTGTTAGTATGAATGAACAGGATGAAACATTCTAGCACTGATACATTTACAGAAGCTGTAATCTTAAGGCAATCAATACTTGCCTTTTTAGGGTGACAGTTCTTGACTTAACAGTTACAAGTAAGAAGTTATTTTTGCTGACTCACTGTAAAGTGATTTTGTTAGGGCACCATATAAAAATAGCAATAAATAACATAGAACAGGTGAACCTCAGCTTACTGTAATATCAATATGAGTAATGCTCAGTGGTAAGCTAACTGAAGGAATAAATGAGCAGGAAAATAATGTCTACAAGTGAAGTGAATGTTCTAATAACTTGGGATTTTATCTGTTTGGATTAAGAGAAGGAAAATGTTGCAACATCTGAACGCAGATATGTACTGAATATAATTATTGAATATGAAAGAAATATGAATCTGATCAACATGTAGGGTAATTTTAGAGCTCCATGCAGAACTTGCAGTCCTGTGAGCACTTTGTACCCATGCAGAGAATCTGAATTGCATCCTATAAAATACAAGACTGACTGCTACACTTCCCTTTCTATTTTAGAGTTCAGTCCATAAAACAAAAGATAATCCACCTATCAAACAATAAAATGTATACAGAAATAATATTCAAAACAAAACAACATCCTGCAGGAAAGGAATATTGCATAACCTTAAAGAACAAATGCTAAAGAGCAATGCTATGATAAATACTGAAAATTACATGCTGTAACATCTGACTAGAAAAATGAAATACTCTTTATGTTTTCAATGATGTGCTGGCTAACAACAAATATGGAGAATACTGGATATTAAAACTTTTAGTAAAATGAAGTACGAATAGTCTACTTCTAAAGACCAAATAAAAAGCAAACTTTCTAAAGAATGATCTTCATAAAATGACAGACTTATAATTAGTGAATGCTCTTCCTTTTTGGCCTTTAACACTATCCCATGTAGTCCAAGTCAGTGGACTACATGCAGACTTTCAGCAGGATCAGTAGATCAAAAACTTTGTAGTGATGTATACATTAGTAGTGCTCTACAGTCTCATTAAAATCATTCCCTCACAGTAGTAAGTGTTTCTGACAGACTAGACACAAAACTCAGGTGTCTTCATTTTAAGGGATGGTAGAGCCCCTGCAGAAGTAAATGAAAAACATTAAAGTCTGTATCATGCAGAATACAAAACATACAAAAACAAAATAAGATTCACTGAAAATACCCAAAATACCAACTGGCTTTCTCAAATGCCTATAGACATCTCTGTAAAATGCAAAAAGCCATTTCATTAGGATATTTAATATGTGTGCCATAAAACATGTGCATTATATGCTTTAAACTGGACCTATAGAAAAATTTACAAGCATGATACTGAACACAGTTAAAACACATTTGAAATTTACTGCAGTCAATTAGATCATTAGAATCAAAGGAATGCTTAACAAATAGTGGCAGTACTAGTATAATTCACTTCATTACAATGCCAATTAATCTAGGTTGAAACTGCTTTATCTTTATTACTGTAGCTGAAATAGGGAATACAGATCAAATCTGTGTTAGGTTTAAAACTTTAGAACAGTCTTGGCCTGTGATCCTTCAAAAGTCATCTAGCACTGAGGTTCTATTCCCCAAGAAGAAAATCTCCTTCCTAAGAAAAGATCCCCTTGCACAGTCATAAGCTTCTTGTTCTGCATCTCCCAACAGCGATATCAAGTAGTTTCACCTCTGGCAAAAACGATAGCCCTTTTCATTTAGAAAGAATGGAGGCCTCATAGGACTATCTTCTCTGAGAGCTTTCTAAAATCATGGTGCAACAGCAATGCCCAATTGTATCTGCTCAGATTGCATCAAAATTGGAGAGGTGTTCAATGGCATGAGAATTCCCATGCCCCTCTGTAGAGTAATTTTATAATACTTAGGAGCATGTTTACTAAAGCATGGTAGCCAGAAGCGTGGGATTTAGCATGGTAGCCAGAAGCATGGGATTTAGCATGGGAATAACATGTACCCTGGTCCTGCAGTAACTGGGAGACTTTCGCAAAAATGCAGTCATACTAAAGTTCCCATGTTGCCTGAATACCATACAAAAGGCAAAGTAAGGGCGCATTTGAGGAGGAAAGTAGGCATAAACAACCTAGTGTGGCTAGCGTGGCCATGCTAGTTGTGCTTCGACTGTGGGTGCAGATAACAACAGTCTATGCTCAGGCACTAGTTGCACGCACCATGTCAGCGCAGTCCAAACATATGGTATTGGCATGACCCCCATACTGCTAACAGCCCTGATCCTTCCCACACATAACAGCCTACACAACCATGGCAGGCCCAATCAGTAGACAAACCAAGCAGTTGTCTAGGATCTCAGCTGCTGGGGGCAGCAAAGTGCAGCATCTATGAAAGCAAAACTATAGATCCTGACATCCACGAAAACTAGAATGGTTGACATACGATTGTACTTATAGGGAGAGTAGGCACACATATACATAGAAAACAATGCTAGTCTTGAAAGTATGATGTTCAGTTTTAAGAACATAAGAAATGCCATACTGAGTCTGACCAAGGTCCATCAAGCCTAATATCCTGTTTCCAATAGTGGCCAATCCAGGTCACAAGTACCTGACAAGTTCCCAAAAAAGCTACACAGGTTCCCAATGTAAGCAGTAGATTTCCCGGGTCCTCTTTAATAATGGAATTATGAACCTTTCCTCCAGGAATTTGTCCAAACCTTTTTTAAACACAGCTACACTAACAGCTTTTACTACATCCTCTGCTAATGAATTCCAGAGTTTGATTATGCGTTGAGTGAAAAATTATTTTCTCATATTAGTCTTAAGTTGGTTATATTGTAGCTTCATTGCATGTCCCCTAGTCTTTCTACTTTTTGATGGAGTAAACAACCTATCTACGTTTACCCGTTCTACTCCATTCATTAATTTATAGACCTCTATCATATCTCCCCTCAGCTGTCTCTTTTCCAGGTTGGAAAGCCCTAACCTTTTAAACCTTTCCTCATAGGGGTATCCTTCCATCCCTCTTACCATTTTGGTGGATCCTCTCTGTACCTTTTCTAATTTTACTATATCCTTTCTAAGATACAGTGACCAGAATTGCACACAATTTTCAAAGTGCAGTCACACCATGGAACGATAGGGATTTATAATATCCTTGGTTTTATTATTAAAGATCCTCTTGCAAATTTTCACAATCCTCTTGTGCTTTAATAACTTTGAATAATAACTTTGAATAAATTTGATCATCTCGCTCATTATTCCCATTTCCAGGTCATTTATGAATATGTTAAAAAACAGTGGGCCCAGCACAGATCCCTGGGATCTCCATTATTCTCCTTTCTCCATTGGGAAAATTGGCCATTTAGTCCTACTCTCTGCTTTCTATCTTTTCTGATCCACAATAGTACACTGCCTCCTATCCCATAACTTTTTAATTTCACCAAGAGTCTCTCATGAGGGACATTGTCATATGCACAGGTAGGTGTGGGAAGATTGCTGTTGTGATAAGTTGGGGAGGGGGAATAAGGCCGGAATCTTGTCTAGAGTGTTCAATACCTTTGCACTGCCCTGCATACAACAGAGGCTACACTGCACCCATGTACCCTGTCCTCATATTATCATCTGCAGCAGGATAGGTACAGTAATTGCTCAAGCCTGAGTGGCAAACAGATAGAATTGACAAAGCCTCCTCAACAACAGCAACAGCAAAAAGATGGGGCTACATTGTCTTCCCCTATCCTGATGAATGCATGTGGGTTGGCGGGGCACCCCCTCCATATCGTCATTGGTGTAGCTGAGAAAAAGCATATGCATGACAGTCACACAAGAGTGAACAGCCAGCAATGATGAGAAGTTAGGAGACAGAGAATGTGCTAAATGAAAAAACCTAAGATGGGCCACACAGGTAGGGTTAGAGATGGCTGAATATAGTTGGTGGTGGAGCAAGCAAATGAGGTGTTTCAACTGCATGCAAATTGTAGGACTTGCACATAATTAATATGTCCATCATCTATCAATGATGTGGGTCCAGGTAATGGTACACACATGTGCCTGGGTGTATGCTATGGGCTCTATTTCTGGGAGCTAATGGCCCCTCACCCTGACTATAGGAGGGCATGTCTAGGAGGGCACTTGCTTCATTTAAACCACTAAAGAAGGGCTAGCTATTTGGAACTCCTTAGTCACGATCCCCTCACCCAGCATGTTGTTTGGCGGCTAGAGTGTTCTTCTCATCTGGGGAGCATTTGTTGGCTTCTTAGGCTAAGGGGGTTCTCAGTTTCCCAAAGGAAGGAGTGCTCAAGCTGGGGACCGATTGGGGGTGCCCTTTTCATGATGTTGGGTGGTGTGTACTGCAGTATGTTCTCAGAGCTCTCAGTATGTTAGGAGTATGGGTGGCTTCTAGAATAGCCTCCCACCCCCAGCAGTTTGATTGGCTATAAGAAAGGGTGCCCACCTCCTGGGACACCAGTTGTTTGGAGGTTAGTTATGCTCTAAGGACTGCATCTAGACAACCCAGACCTCAGTTAGCAGGATAAGTAGATAGCAGAGAACTCCTGCTAAATATACTCCACATCTGTTAGGTCTCTGTGTTGGACCATCAGAACTGCACATTGGACCATTGCTCCCCTCCCTTACCCATAGGTTGGGGATCCACATTCCTCCCTAGCAAGTGTTCAGTGCCAGTTGTATCCCTTGTTCTTACTTTTCTCTGCAACAGAATAAGTCAATCATGCATTGGTTGTGGAGATGTAAAACCAAACAGCTTTTGTTATGGTCGTTGTGTATAATGTGAACCGCGCTGATGCCGAATAGTGCGGTATATAAGAAATTGTAATAAATAAATAAATAAAAATTATGGCAATTCTAAAGCTGTGGCAATGAGTCATATTATATATTTGCATTTAATATATGGGAGACGGTCCCAAGTGTAGGCTAATTAATGAATATCCCAGATTTATACTCAGATTTACATGCTGAGTCCTGGATCTCACATCAAGCAATAATGTTCTTCAAGAATCTTTGACCATAAGAACTGTTGAAGAAGATAAGAAAACCCACATTCTCTGCCTAATAGAAAGAGACTCATACTCAATGCTCTTGGCACAAAAATGAAGTTATTTTCTAAAATAAACCTAAATGAAGAGGAATGCACCAAGAACAAACAATTTTGTTTCAATTTCAATTTGTTTGGGCAATTTTCCTAAGCTTTGGACTTTTTGATTCATTTCACATATTTCAATAACAAATTTTAACACAATGTTTTAATGTGCACTAATTGAGTTAGGGGCTCTTTTACTAAATGCAGCTAACTAGTTAACAAGCATTTTAGTGTCCGATAACTGTCTATGGTGAAAGCCAACATGCAGGCATACCGGCTACCTAGCTGCCAACTTTGAAAATGCATATTAACTGGAGTGTGTGCATAGCAAGCACATTTGTGTATGAGTGCAGTTAAGTGAGCCCCATGTTAAGGTACTTAGTCACACGTTAGCTGCCAGGACCATGATGGTCATGCACCTGACAATTAACGCAGAGGCTTTGCACTTAACACGTGTTTGTAATGCATGTTAATTGCACAATCTTAGGGGCATTTACTAAAATGGCCCCTTAAATATGTTAAAAAGTACTGGTCCCAGAGAAAGATGGCTGCCTAATAGTGTTACTCTATGGGGAAGAATCAGTTAACTCTCCTTGGGGACTGTTTTCCACTTTTCATCATCTCTAGAATTGCACTAGGAAGCACAGAAGCATGGCAGCTAAGAAATTTATAGCATCAGAGGGACAGTTTAGCCTCTCATCACCAGGGGTAAAACAACAGAAAATAAGCCCACCAACTCATGATAAAACGGATACTTCAGATGCTGTATTGAAGGAGGTTATTTCTTTGAAAGGTTTAATGGAGCAGCAGATCAATATTTCCATGGGTATTAGAAGAGATTTGGAAAATTTGACATCTCCAATGGCCATCTCTCAGCAGCATTTAGAAGAGCAAATCAGTTCAAATCTCTGAGAATTCTTTACACATTAAGCAGTTACGGTTAGATTATGAAGATCTTATTAACTTTAATAAGCACCAGAATTTAAGAATTCTGGGCTTGTCTGAGGGGATTGAGGGTGATAATTTCCTAACTTTCATCCCTCAGTTTCTGTCCAAGCTGCTTGATTATCAATTCAAACCTCCTCTAGATATTGAGCAGGCTTATCGTTCACCTTGCCATCTGTCATCAGGGCTGCAGCGCCCCAGAGCAGCTCTTCTGCATTTCAACTGCTTCTCTTATGTCTTACAACTACCCACTTTGGGAAGGGAGAGATACAAGGGGCAGTTATTCATTGTTCCTGAACTGGACAGAGAAACAGTCCTGTGATGTCACAGCGAAATTCACAGGTTGTCCAGAATTCAGCGGCATGGGTTATCTTGGTCTTAGCCGTAGAGACTCTGCTGCAGGGTTACTAGCACGGTTACACTGGCTTCCAGTCAAACAGAGATGTATTTTTAAGCTCCTGGTGTTAGCATTCAAGGCTCTCCAGGGGTTGGGGCCTTGGTAATCAGAAGAATTATTGCAATGGTACATGCCCAGTCGGGCCTTGTGCTCAGCTGAATCCTGGATATTGCAGGTTCCGGAGATCAGTCAGACCCATATGCCGCAATGGTGTAAGCACTTATTTTCTGTGGCTGCACCAGTGTTCTGGAATTCCCTTCCTGGGGCACTTTGTTCTGAGTTAAACCTTTTGACTTTCTGCAAAGGTCTAAAATCTTTTCTCTTTCCTTAGTCGCTATTCTCTCAGGTGGGGGTAAGACCTCAGTAGCAGTGAGACATCTGCAGGGATTGTGGAGGTTGGGTTGGGGTTATTTTGTTTTTTTAAATTGATTGATTTTGTTTTTAATTGATGCTTGTACACTGCCTAGAATGCTTTGCCCTTGGCGGAATATAAATATTTTTAAGTAAGTAAGTAAGCGACAATATTTGAAAGAGATTGGAGCCTAATATCCTGCTTGTATGAAGATCACCTATGACAATTGCACCACTATCTTTCAGAATCCCAAAAAACTGAAACTTTTCATTGAAGAAAAAAAGGTGCTGCAGTAACTTGCTAATGTTTTACTTGATTTCTGGCAACAGCGCTCATTCTGATAAAGATGTTTAGCCTGTTTAGTCCACTGTTCCTCTTCTAACATTGACCTAAACCCTTTTTTATATGTCCTTGTGGGTATGTCTGCTGTCTGTGTGTTTGAACAAATTGCTGCAAAGTAACTGTGCGATCATGGTTGGTATGATGCTGTTGCCATGTGTTGAATGGCTGTGTATGTTTGTAAACAGTGGTGGGAAAGTGTGCTTTAATTAACAGTGTGGAAGCTTGGGTTTGTTTTCAGTGAATGCAGATGCTTGGCTATCAAAGGAAAATTTGAGTTCCCTCTTTGAAGTCTGACTTGGTGTATGCATAGTTTGAATGGTTGAAGAGAATGTCTGTTACGGAAGGCCACTCAAGCTAACAGTGTTTATGCTCTGATTGAGATTTTTCCATTTAACTTAATTGTTTTACTAATTACTTAAATTGTTCTTATGTTCTTAAGGTTGTGCATGGCTGTATGGATGCTAGGACTGTTTCAAATTTATTATATTATTAACTCTGAGACCCTGAACGTGTTCCATAAAAGTTCCTTTATTTTAAATTTTTAAATTGAAAAATTTTTGTACAGAGACTGAGATATGGTCATGAAATCGACAAAACAAACTACAAGTGATTAAAGTAATTAGTAAAGGTCCATAAATCTCACTCCAGCCCACAATAAGAGGAGATCCAAGAAGGAAATCAAGCATTATACCTAAAGTGAAAGGAAATACAGTACACTGAACAATTGGTGCATTACAACAATTACGGTGGCTCAACAAGAGAAAGCACCTGGCTCTCCAAGCATCTGGCAAAAAAGGAAAGTCAGCAGTTGGGATGGCTGAAAAAAACAACAACATAGGAAACAACTTGGTATTTAACCAAACATTTACATGGATATTTTAGAAAGAAAAGTGATCCCAACTGCTGAGCCCCCGGGCACATAAGGAGGAACTCCAATCACCTACTCTGAGTATCATGGGCAAGGTCTGGAAACATACGGACTAGCAAGCCCTTAAAACGCAGGTTCTTCTGCTTAAAAAACAACTTCATCAACCACTCTTTATCTGAAATCAAAACTAAAGTCACCAATAATGTAGCAGGAGAAACCATGTCTTCTCTAGAGTCTTGGAGAATAGCTGAAACATCCAGAACATCTACTTGCCCCAGCTCTGGGGCTATCCCAGCCATGGCTGTAGGTGTTCTTCTTGAGGTTGGAAGATAATACATCTTCACTATTGATGGGTGGGATTCAGGTGGTATACCTAACACTTCAATTAAATAACTCCATCACATCTCTCTAGGAGATACTAAGGATCCCTAGGGAACTTAATAATCCTCAAGTTATCAGCCCTGATGGAGTTCTCCAGAAGTTCCATTTTCACCTTGTTTACAGACTGTATATCTTGAGAAATTGGAAGGATGCATCTTGCTTAAATGTTACTTTTTGGGGGCATTCCATATGCTTGACATGCAAACTGGCAAACTAGAAGAGGCTGCTTTTGTATCCTCTGGTAACATAGTTAAGGTTGAAAGGATCTGGAAATCTCTAGATGCATATCTATCTGGCCATTAGAATTTTAACTTTATTGGATCTCGTTTTATATATATATATTTATAATGTTGTTTTATTAAATTGTATTTGATTTTTCTCTGTATGTGCTTAAGATTTAAATAAAATTGGGAAAAAATAAAGCACAGGTCCCAATATAGATCCCAGTCTCAATGAAGTAAGATGATTAGTTGAGTATCCCAGGGATCTGCACTGGGACCGATGCTTTTTAACATATTTATAAATGATCTTGGAGGGGGTGTCTTCATGAGCCCTCAATGAATGGCCGCTTGAGACCTTTGCTCCTGGAAGGCCTCCTTGTAAATATTAATTTGTGCTGTTTTTTTGTTAGTTTATACCTGCTTGAGAAGAATTGCCCAAACAAGGCATCATTACTGATGGCGTCCAGTAGAAGTGGGAAAGTGGAAGCTTCTTGTACCGTGCCATCGGTGACAAAAGAGGGTGAAACGCATGCCCACTTCCCCAGAAAAGATGATGCAGATCCCACCCTGTTCTATACCAAGTGTGTCTAGGAGGAGGAGTGGCCTAGTGGTTGGGGCAAGTTACCTCAGGTTGGACAGTCAAGGGTTCAAATCCTACTTGAGGACAGCCACCTTGGGCCAGAATGACTGGAGTTTCTA
Organism: Ichthyophis bannanicus; assembly: GCA_033557465.1. Taxonomy (NCBI): domain Eukaryota; kingdom Metazoa; phylum Chordata; class Amphibia; order Gymnophiona; family Ichthyophiidae; genus Ichthyophis; species Ichthyophis bannanicus. The sequence goes on from CM066035.1 coordinate 487,617,866, forward strand.
GTCCCACAGGTGTTCCTTGTGGTCTTGGGTAAGCCACTTAACCCTCCATTGCCCATGTTCCCTGTAAAACAGTTATAATGCCCTGCTGAATGTAATTTCAGTTTGTTCAATGTAAACCACCTCAATATCATGAAAGGCAGTATATAAAAAAGGTTAAATAAATAAATTATGGTCAAGCTTCAGAATTTAAGTGCAATGCTTAAATCTAAGCATGAAATATAGACAGAGCTTGCAACTGTAGTGCAGCAACTGACTGTTTTTCAGGAGCATCTGTTGATCAGTGGGAATCAGGTAAGTGTGTCAGACTTGAAAAGAAAGATGGGTAAACCTGATACACTGCAATGGGATGTGGAAGATCTTGCTAATAGAATCAGTGCAACAATAGCTGCTTAATTGGGCTGCCTGAGGGTCAAGAGGCTGGCAATATAGTTAAACTCCTGGAGCAGCATTTACCAGTCTAGCTGGGCCCTTCTTTTTCACTGCCTCTGGAACTGAAGCATGCTCATTGTTCCCCATCTCACCCTACTCCTAACAAAACGTCTCCGAGGCATGTGATTGTGACAGTGTTGTGCTACCAGCATGCATTACACATTTTACAAGCTGCATAGGCAAAATCCTCCATCATGGTAGCAGGCAAGTGGTTGATTATTATGCCTGATCTTGATATGACTAACAAGTGGAAGCAATTTCTGTACCTGCATCCATATCTGAAGGTTTAAGGAGCCATGTATGGGCTGTTTTATCCTGTACATATGAAGATTACCATTAACAACACTATAAAAAAATATAATCCAGCTTTGCTGTTGAATTACATCATGGATCTCAGATGCACTGCTCATTCAGGAAGCACTATGGAATAACTGATTCTCTCTTGGTCATCAGGATTTTGGTCTATCTAGATGCTGGGTTCGGCAGTACTGTGGTTACATCAGCTTCTACTTACTGAACTTTTGGTCGCAGTGTTTGGCTGATCCTGGCCCTCCACTGGTCTTAGCAGTCTTGTAATTGAGGTCATGAGGACTCAAGTTATAATGGTTATCTGTTGCCTCTATGTTTGGGGGCTGGTTATGTGTTTGTTGAAATGGTGCTTGGGGAGTTGAATGTATGTAACTGGTTGTTTGTGGTGTTGCATGCCTGCATGTTTGGGGAGAGAGACTGCTTTCCTTTTCTTGTATGATTGAGTATGGCTATAGATATTGGCTTGTACATTATTTCACTGAAAGTCAAGGGCTTGGGACACCAAAACACAAAGGCCAAAGTTTTGCTATAACTGAAGTGTTTGCGCGCAAATATTTGCCTCTTACAAGAGATACACCTGTCAGCGGTGAAAGCTCGTAAACCTCAGCAAAGTTAGGTGGGCTTTTGTGCTTCTACTGTTTTGATTAAAATAAATAGTGTGGCCATCCTTTTTAATAAATCATTAGATGCCACAATTTTGTACTTGTCCTCTGACTCAGGGTCACTGGTTTGGCTTTCACTATTTTTAACATAGGGTTTATTAGGAAGTGGCAATTTTTACTAGATTATCTCACTCTCCATGATGTCTAAACTCTTTGCTAGGAACCTTTTACCCTTGCACTGCAAATGTGTTTCCATTTTTTTCCTTTGTTTTCTATTTTCTTTTCTGTTTTCTGCCATATTTTGTTCTGGAAATCATTAAATAAACAGAGACAAATAAATAAATGAATAAATGATCTGGAATTAGGACCAAGAAACAAGATGATTACATTTGCAGATGACACCAAATTATTCAGAGTTGTTAAATCAGACATGGATTGTGAGAAAATGCAGAACCTGGTGAGACTGGAAGACTGGGAATCCAAATTTCAGATAAAATTTAATGTGGACAAGTGTAAAGTGATGCATGCAGGGAATAATAATCCACACTATAGATATGAGGTACAGTACACAATGCTTGAGTTGCCACTCAAGAAAAGGATCTGGGCAAGATTGTAGACAATACATTGAAACCTTCTCTTCAGTGTGATGGCAGCCAAAAAGAAAACAGAACATTAGAACATAAAACAAAAGATATCACAATGCCTCTATATTGCTCCATAGTGCAAATGCAAGTCTGGTATCTGTATCTCAAGAAGATAGGGGCATTAGAAAAGTTATATCTGTAAATACTGCACCACCTGTAAATATATGCATGCTATTTAAATAAGAGTCACTAAATAGTGGGCCACCTCTAAAATACTATGGGGCTTGTTTACAAAGCTGCGGTAGCGGTTCGCGATCGTTATCGGAGCCGCGGCCCCATTCATTTCAATGGGGCCGCGGCTCCGATAATGACCGCGAACCGCTACCGCGGCTTTGTAAACAAGCCCCTATATGTTACCTTTACAAACTAACTTTATTTAGTTACCCATTTATATATATGTTATATATTTTACCTAGTAATATGCTGTCAAATATGTAAATACAATGTTACCTGTTTTTTCTGTTAATTCAAGTTATAATGTACCGTTCTAATTTTGATTACACTGAAAGGCGGTATAAAAAACTGTTCAATAAATACATAGAGAAGGGTGACCAAAATGATAAAGGGGATGGAACGACTCTCCTAAAAGGAAAGGCTAAAGAGATTAGGGATCTTCAGCTGGAAAAGAAATGGCTGAGGGGAGATATGATAAAGGTCTATAAAATCCTGAGCAGAATAGAATAGATAGATACAAACTGATTGTTTACTCTCTCAAGAAAATGTAATCATTAGGGGACAGCGCATGAAGCTATAAAGTAATATATTTAAAACAGGAGAAAATATTTTTTCTCTCAATGTATAGTCTTTGGAACTCATTGAGGATAGCAGAGATAAAAAACAGATAGGGACATGTTTACTAAACTGCGGTAATGTCACTTGCGTTAGGTTCCATGGTAAAGGTACAGATGCCCATATAAAGGCATGGGCGGTGCATCATCACGGCAAGCTGCGTGACACAATGCGCGATACAGGGAACCCTGGCCTAATGTGCGTTATAAAGCGCCATATAAGGTACTAGTGTAAGACGCACTACAAAGTGCCGAAACCTAAGGTGCCCCAGGTCCAAGTGCTACAATGATGCTAAGGTGACCCAAGATATGGTGCCATAGGGGCAGTAAGGTGGCCCAAGTTGACAAGCATGAAATGTAAGGCTGAAACCCAGATGTAACCCTAACACTGCACCAAGCACCAAGCAAAGGCAATGGATAAGTGATAGAAGGAAGGAGAGGTGGGAGCTGATGGACCCGCCTAGTCTGCATGCAGCCTATGTGGCAGCCAGTAAAGTGGACAAACATATCGGAGGCAGCTGTACAGATACACAGGGTGTTGGCAATGTAAACTGCTACAGTAATAGTGGGTGGCAGTGGATGGGGATACATGTCCACCAGTGGAGGTAGAGGTGGCAAGACAAGTGCAATGATAGCAGGACAGAGGAGTAGTAGTGCTATGCAGAGCAGACACAGGAGAGGCAAGCATGAAGAGCCACAATGCAAAAAAGGGTACCATCGCAGGATATGGGGTAGCAGCCTGCACATGAAGACAGGATGCACACAGCTGACAAATGCAGATAGACAGACAGAAGGATGGTTGGCAACTGTGATGAGGGTACTATGGGCTGGAAGATACACAGAGATATGACTGTCCAAAGGAATGACAAGTAGTTGTATAGGACAGACATAAAAAAACAAGAACAAAGAGAAATTGAACCCATGACCAATGGGCAGAATGTCAGTGCACAAACCAGCAGGTTACACCACCATGTTGAATTCCACAGCAATGTCTGCATACAAGAACACTGCAGGACACCACACAAAACTCCCATTGTGTGCCAGGATAGGGCAACCCCACCAGTACCCATGATGCAACACAAATTCAGAACAGATGTCCACAGCTGATATCACAGTCTGTAAGTGGGATAAGAGACAAAGATAAACATATGCACACACACCATGACATGGAATGCTGTGAACATAGCATGCCAAGGAGCGAAGATCCAAAATAGAAAGGGTGTCAGGGGCCTGCAGAGGGGACAGCCATGTGCATGGTCAGTGAACCAAGGCAAAATGGGAAACAGAACCAAAAAGGAGCACATGAGAATCAAACCTGCACACCAAGGTGTCCAACACCAGCATCACAACAGCACTACCGATCCCCCAAGCCAACTGCTCACTTGGACAGCATAATGATAAGGACCATATGTAACAGCTAATATGTGACAGACAGGCTGCATAGAGGGCACACTGTGGTGCACAGTGAAGAGAAGGAAGGCGTGCGGAGAGGTGACGAAGCTGCAGCCACTGCATGGTAAGGTTAGCAGAACACAAGAAAAGAAGAGGAATGGAACATGCTGGAATCAAACCCACAACCTATGGTGGCCCAATGCATGTCTCTAACCACTATCCCAAACAACAACAGCAACTACAATGCTAATATGTACCACCAAATGGAATGTGTGTATGGAAAGTCATAGCACCGTGTGAGGTGGCAGATGGCTGGCACACAGACAACTGCCAGTGGTCCAGGATGGTCAGTGTGGTGATGCAGCAGCAGAGACAAATGTCTGTCCAACATGTCACACCAAAGCCACTGGTTCATCAACAGATGATGAGCAGGACAGATCATGTCCAGGAGATGCATGGTGTGCACATGTACACAGTAGGTGCTGCATGTGGAAGACCAAACACACAGGAGTCATGAAATGTCCATCAAGGCATATGTTCCTGGCAATACAGGACACACAAGCCAGGAAAAGCATACACAGTTAGATGTCTTCTAGTCTACACACATATATATGTAATGGGTGTCAGAGACTGGCCATGATATCAAGAAAAACAGTGTACATGGCAACATAAACCTCATGATGTACATCAAACGGTGACAATGATTAACTGGACCCTGTCAGAGAAATGCAGGGAATGTGGCATGACAAATGCTACATTGGGAATCAAACCCTGGTCACCAGGTACCCAGACCAATGTGAGAACCATAGTGCCACAGCAAGACATAAACAGCTCTGCAGTGGATGATATGTAGACAAGGAGGCAGGCACATATCCAATCCGTCCCACAGCCACTGCCAGCACCAGTGCCAACAAACAACAATGCCAGCTATGTCTGACACACATATCCCAGGTGGGGATGTAGAGGCATGCCCAAGTAGTAGAGATGCCCACCCACAAGATGCCACAATGCTCCAAGATAGACGACATCCAACTGTACAGGCACATGGGAGCGATGAATGTATCTGTGTTAAAATGGAATACTTATGTGGCCAGCAGTGATACCATCTGTGCGCAGGAATGCAGCAGCACAATGTCCAATGCACCACACACATGTTGTGTATGATAGAACACACACATTGGGCAATGATCTGAAAGGTCGACTGGCGACACAGTGATGTGAGTGAACCAGATGGCAGTGACATACATTGTCTGCATCATCATGGGAATAGCACAGGAACACACAACTGACAGGGGGCATGGTCCAGGCAGGTGCACCAAGCTGCCCACACATCCAGAAGGCGATAAGGTCGGAACGGAGGATACCTAGATGTAATGTAGATCTGCAGTGCACAGGCAAATGCAGAAACATTAACAATCTGTCATGTCTCAATGCCCCAGCACCACCCCTCAACTGTGTAGACATATGTGTGTGTATCAGTGGGTCATACAGCAGTCTAGATGGCCAGTCAAAAGTCTATGATGTGCCTGAGAATCAGCAGATGTCAGGTACGCATGTACAGAAACATCTTTAATGCCCAAATGGGAGCAAAAACAGTTACACAAGGCCAAATGAGGACATGGAAACAGGTAGGAGATGCACATGTTGCCAAAGAACAAACAAAGCCGAACCTCACAGACATAGAGACAGCACCATGCAGTAGGCCTGCTGCAATGGGTGTTGTGGATACAGAAGCATTACATATATGCCAATGAACCAGGAATGCACAACCTAAGGCAGAAAAAAGAGACACCCACTGCCCCACAGCTAAGGTAATGGTGCAATGTGAGTGGCACAATGCCATGTCATAAGGAGGTTCGGGAACACATGCATTGATTGGTAGGTAAATCAATGTATAGTGGCAGATCTGTAGAGGAACCACACACAATAACATGTATGTGGAGGTAGAACGAAAGGACTACCATGGTGCACTAACCCACACAGAATCCATGTAGGCACATGCACCATTGCAAAACCAGAATCAGGCAGATGCACATGCACCGTGTACGTTGAATCATGACAGAGTGCTGCCCCATATGAACTGTAATACCCCCTTCAAGGGTAAAACAGCAATCACAGATGGTGGCACGCATCACAGTGGTGTGGTGGCAAACAGTTTGTCATGTCCAAGTATAAAGTAGCCAGATCTAGAAACAGGGCCTACAGAATGTCCCTCCTATGGCACACATGTGGTTGCATGCAACTGTTCACCCAAACATATGTGGATATACTGCACTGCAGGTCACACACATGGCCCACACACATCAACACATTGTCAGATAGATGTACAACATACAGCGAGTATGTGATGTCCTGCTGTACATGTATGGACCAGTACACATTGTTCACAGTGAAAATGCCATCTGCACCCACACATGTCCCATTATGGCTGTCACAGATCCATGGGCATGCAAGGTCACATGTGACAACTCAGTGTGCCACAGTAATGCAGTGTTCTGTGTGTCCACAGCAATGACCATGAAACACAGCCAGAGCATGGCAGCAATGTTGTGTTAGTCATCCCTGTTCTGTACAGTCAAACAATAATATCCATCATAGGCATGTGTCCCACTCACTGAGGCCCATCACCTAATGGCACCATCCCCCAGGGATCATTGCATGGAGGTGCTCTGTCCACCAATGGTACCGTGATGGGTACACCAGTTGCAGTGTAGTCGATGTACTGTGTGTGTTTGCTGCACCCTGTGATAGAAGAAGGAGAAACAGGTCATGGTATGCTGTATACAAGATAAGGTCACAATGCAGAGAAAGAAGTCACAATATGTACATAATGAGAACTCACACATGCAAACAGGACAGATCACAACACAGAGCACAGTGCGTGTTGCCCACATCTGGAGATGGCATGGCCGACCAGGTTGCCATCTCGACATGGCCATGTCTATGGCCATGTAACACAGGCTGCCCAGTGGGCCACAACATGTCCAGCAGTGTTGGTGCACACAGATCCCACAGAGGTCCATGACAAAACAAACAACCCAAAAGAAACATGTGATGTGTGATATGAGTCACAACAGATCAAACATGCAATGTACCGTCTGTGTGCAGCAGGTGTCCGTTAGGGACTGTCTGAGGCAGGCAAAGGCCACAAGAGGTCACAGTAAAGGCAGAGTATGTCACTGACATGCATGGAATCACCATGTCCACATGTCGAGCCGTCAATGCCACATGTCCAAGGTCTTGTGAGATGTGTGAAACGGAATCGTTGATGCATAGTGGACTGGCAGCAAACAGGAGACAGGTCAGTCAAAAACATAGAAGACATGCGTAAATACATGTGCACAATGTACACAAGGGCACAAGAACAGGGTTAGAGATAGAGCAGTGAGCAACATCACATAAGTGTCCAGGCACATCCTATCACCAGACAGTGCTCAAGGGTAGCAGAGTGTGCCATCACATAGACACATCCCAAAAACACAGACACACACAGTGAGATGGGGAGAGCATGTCGCCAGTAGCATACGACCCCTGTGAGCATAAGCTGAGACCAGTGGAGGCAAGCATCACAGTCCATGCAAGGAGACACTGATGTTGTATAATGGCATAATGCTAGGGAAGGGTGTATGTGCCGACCACCACCACCACACTCTGTGCCTGAAGATACACAGAGCTATGTCACAGTTGCCACAAATACAGTTTTGAAAACCCAGAACGTGACATGAACTAATGGCCATATGGTTGCCAAATGGAACATGTGGGGTAGGGAGGCACAGGCCAAAGAGGTGCACAACAATATATGTGCAGTGGACCGAGAACCACAGAAATGTGCTATGCCACAGTGCCCCCACAGTACAGGTACCGCTATGTCCACCCAACACAGTCACCTGCAGGTTGAATGACATACACACAGGTACCACTGCACCACAGCGATGGCCAGGAACATAGGCTACTCCTGGGGTTGCAAAGACAGAAGGGAAACATACATATGTCCAGAGAGAGCCCAGTAACAGACATGGCAGCATGTACATGTAGACAAATATGCATATCACCACATATGCAGGACTTACATGAGAACAGCTCCTCGATCAGATGTTGCCTGACTGCTGCACATGTGTCCCCATGGTCACATACAGGAGGGCACAGTGGATCCTCCTTCAGATCCTCATTAATGTTGACCCAGATATTGTCCCTGAGTGCAATGTTGTGTAGGATGCAACAAGCCAGAATGATCTGTGCCACAGTTATGGGTTTGTACTGTAAGGCCCCACCGGTCCTATCTAGACACCTGAAGTGACTCTTCAGAACACCAAAGGTGTGTTCGATGACTGAGTGGCTGGAGGTGTACCTCATTGTACCTCCTCTCTGCATGTTTCCATGTAAGACGCACAGGGGTCAGCAACCAGGCACAACAGCCATATCCCACATCACATGCAGACAGAAATGTGGTAAGGTCAATCATGAGTTGGTTGACACACAAATGCGCACAAGCATCTACGTGCGAAAGCTCACCAGATACACGACGACACACACAGATGGCATCACATAATGGCACATGGCAGCTGTGCACCAGCATTTGGGGGTGTGAGATACAGGATACCGGGGAGGGGCAATGAAGGCAGCACACATCAACTGTAACCAGACCAATCTCATCACCAACCACCTGTAGCCAAAAGCCATGAGTGGCATCCATGAATGCAGCAGGTGGACACATGGCATTGCACCAGGAATGGGGCAGAGATCAGCATGCATGCAAGAATGTGATGGCCATGGCTGTCACAGTAACATATACAGTAGGGGTACATGCTGTCACAGTAACATATACAGTAGGGGTATAGCGAAGATGGCTGAAACTACACACCAACACTGCCCAATACAGAGCAGACATGTGGGATGCAACGTGGCACCACAATGCCAGCCATGTGATGGTACAGATGAGGTCAATGGAGATTGGCCCCCAAACATACAGTACAGCAGGAAAACGAATATGTGAGCCAACCCAGGCCCCCCCCGAGTAGCACACACACACACTTTGCAGACAGAATCAACTAGGGATACACAACCAACACAGACACATGTACATTTGCGTATGTGTGTGAGCTGAGGCCATGCGCTGTAGGTGTTGGCAACCAATCTGTGTTGCACACCGCCATGGAGGAACACACCAAGAGACATCTACAATACAGCAGCGGAACCTGGAAACAGTGTTACCCGCACGTGTGTCGGGACACACAGATGAGCAATGATGCACATATGGTAGACATAGTTACGTGTAGAAACACACAAACATATGTGTCCATGTCCCCGGTGACAGTGACATGGTGTGCTGGAGGACACCGCTCCACACATTGTCAGAACTGCACAACCACAATGCAGGGAGAGACATGCAGGGGTCATAGACGGCAATGGGACCATGAATAACAGACAGCGGATGGGCAGTGATATGCCACACCATGACGGACTGTGTCCGTAATGTGTTCTGAAAAGACATCTGAGATGCAGCACGCCAGCACGCCATGTGTGTCGCAGGGGATATGCAGTCAGAAGGCCCGAATGGAACACTGAAGGTGACCCTGTCCCACCGGTGAGAGGTGCAGTGCCCCCAGGATACAGGGACAACATGTGCATGTTAGAGATGGTTAATACCCACCCAGCAGGACACAGTCCCCATATTGTCCAGCCTCAAATTATCCAAATAGTGCTGAGTGATGCAGGATATGGGAGTCATGGGCGGATGCTAGGATCCGGGGAACCACATTCAGAATACGTGTAGTTGCATCACATACAACCTGAACATTTTTAGTGTTTGTGGTTGTGGAACGCCACCTCCTTGTCTCTTGGCGGGACCAGGGCAAACCAGGGAAACATGTGTGCAATCAATAGCTCCCATCACGTGTGGTATCCCTGCAATCTGCTGGAATGCCTGGCCCATGGCCCCCCACTGTTGCCCACTGTTAGGAATCGTAATGTAATTCCTAACGCAGTACCTGATGGAGACAGCATGATAAGGTGAGCCTGCTCATCCCCCCACTGTGGCCACTGAGGATTGGAAACAGCCAGAGGCAAAGAAATGTAGGGCAGTCAGGAGCTAGGCCAATCCCGGTATGGCATGTGACCGTGCAGTCCGGGGCTCGAGGTCAGGTCTTAGATCCTCATAGAGCTCCCTAATAGCCCCCTTGCTCAGATGGTAGAGGGAGATGACCTGGTCCTCACGCATGTCCTGGAGCATGGGCCTGGGCCTGTAGAGGCGAGGCAGGCGAGGGCATGCCTCCGCATGCCTACGGTGCCGTACTGGACATACCTTGGCCTGTGGAGCCTCCATAGCTGCAGGTCTGTGTTGCAGTGGGACTTCACCCATACCCAGTGCCACAGCCCCAAGGACACCATCTCCCTCATCAGGCAACTGCAGCTCCTCAAAGTCAATCAACACCACCACTGCACAACCCACATGGTCGGTTTGAGCCATCATGGACAGCAGCCTGAGTGATGCAGGGAGCTAAATATGGCGTGGTGTGTGGCAACTAATCAGAACAAACATCACAGTGCTGCAGATGCAGCAACACACACCAGCAAACAGTGTTGCAAACCACACAGTGCGTACAGAAGCAGAATGCCGTAGCACGTGCACCACAACACACAGGAGCACCTCACAATTGGGTCTGCGAAGAGTGCATAGGAGGGGAGGGGCATGCGGCATAAACCCACATGTGTAGAGATTGCATAACATGCGCTTGTACAACGTATGCGTAGCTGCAACACGTGGGGTGCCTACGCGCGGCGGAGAGCACCGCAGCTACAGCCTAGCACACAGAGCAAAACTACATACCAGAAATGGCAGATGTGTGGCACCAAATATAGAAGAGGACATAGCACCTGTGGATGTAGGGGCAGACAACAGTGAGGAGGTCCGAACGTACAGAATGTTAAGCGCACAGGTGCGTAATGGCATAGCACGTATAGGAACATGTGTTATGCTCAACACGCATGTTGAGTGTGTGTATGGCACAGAGCAAAGAGTGAAGGGGGCAGGGCCCGTTCAGCATGCCATGACACATGTGTGAGGTGGGTCCCCACTTGCATATGGAGCATGTGATGTACGCCACCCCCAGTAGCATGAAACCCGCCATGGGTAGCAGATAACACATGTTGCGCATGCATAGGAATGCGCGTTGCACAGTCTGAACATCTGATGGACCACGCCCTGCGTATGTAAAGGGGCACACCAGGTCAGCAATGGCAAGGGTGGTACATGATGGCACAGTGTGCAGCAGGAGAGATGGCTGTGGGCGCCATGACCAGCCAGCAGTGTCCCCCACTGACTAGGAGCCTGAGGGGGGGGTGAGGCAGGTCCATCCAGCCACAGCCAGGAGGCACAGGAACAGTGCAGAGGTATGGCAGGTGGCAAGTGCCACCGCAGGCCTGTGCCTGATGACACCAGGAGGAGGGCAGCCTGCTACACCCAGGAGGAGAATGACCTCCTCCTGGCAGCCATCCTGGAGTGGTACAAGGTGCTATTTTGGCAGTTCAGCAGCACCACCACCATTGGCTGATGCAACATCGCATGGGAGGAGGTCACAACAGCAGTGGCTATGGCAGGGGGCCCCAGCCACGCCACCGAGAGCATAAGAAAGTGCTACCAGGACAACAAGCACTCAGTCCGGGTGTGCACCAGTGTGGAGAGGCGCCATGCCCATGTGACAGGAGGTGGTGCACCACATCGAGCTGCACTGTCACCGCTGGAGCAGCAGCTGGCTGACAGACTGAGGCCCATCTACCTCCACAGCTTGCCACCTGAGCTGGACACAGCGGACTCATGTGCAGGTGGGACAGAGGAATGTGTTCTAGGGAGAGCACCATGAGGGGGTTGGGGGGGAAACTGGGGACAGGTCAGAGCCATAGGACCTAGCACAGACAGGATACCAAGGGGCATAATGTGGCCAACAGTGACAGGAGCAGCAGAGAGGCCATGGGGGTGATGGGGACAGGGAAGGCCCACATGGCACATCAGGGACAGCTCACTGGGGACCTGTGACAGCAATGCAGCAGCTGAGGGTGGCTGCCACATGCCAGGCACCTCTGGAACCAGGGTGCCATGGGAGGGTGGCGTGACAATGGCATACATGGGTGAGGGTGGGTAGGCGTGAGGCTACAGGTACAGAAGGGGACAGGCAGGGGCAGGTATCGGTGGCCACCAATGTGGATTGGAGCCACAGTGGAGGGTTTGGGAGGGCAGCATAGGGCCCGAGAATGTAGAGTGTGGGGGCGATGGTGTCCCCCTGCATCCATATGTGTGGTGGGTGGTGGTGGGATGGCAGCAATGTGTGACAGCAATCAATGGGGTGGGTGGCCCAAGGTGGGTAGGGTGGGTGAGCGAGGGGGATGCGGGGACATCCCCTGATGCTGGACACGGAGCAAGCCACCATGCAGGGGGTGGTGTGGGTGGGGAGCCCAGCGTGGCTAGGGCATACCCATGTGGCACACACACATCTATGCACCCACACTGCACAGCCATCCAATGTTGAACAGTGGTTGCAGTGCCAGGGCCCCATGCCGCCCTGGGGCATGCACCCCAGCACACGTATCCCTGCCATCACAGGGCACACCTGTCCCAGGCCCAGAAGCACCCCAGCAGTCCCACCCATTGACGTGGTCTGTACCCAGTTGCACACACACACAGCAACCAGTGAGGCGCCGCTGACACCGGGGACACATACAACCGATGGTGCACCACACGTCCCTGCACCGGAACAGTCCCTGGCCACATGTACACAGCCTACGTATCCTGCAGCTCACACTGCCTGGCAGGCCATGATGGGACAGGGACATGTACGTGACTAGCCAGGCACAGCACACCTGAGCTGTGTAACCTTACCCCCCACAGGTGACATACATGCCATGGAGGTGGCAGCGGGGGTGGAGCCCCCAGGGTCTGGACCGTGTCCCCAGCCTGAGGAGGCAACAGATGTGGAGGTGCCTGAGGAGGATGAGGCAGCACTGGAGGTGGAGGGGGAAGCAGCATACCACCTTTTGGATGACGGTGGGGCGGCTGATGAGGCAGGCGATGACAACATCACGGTGATGGATGCAGCTGGGGGCATAGTTGGACCTCCAGCCCTGGGTCCTGCACCACGGCCCGCACAAGCAGCCATCCACCATGTCATTGAGGAGATGCGGTCCCACTCAGAAGCAGCACATGTGGACACAGAGGGTTAGTGTCCAACCTGTCTGGCCAGCTGTTGCATGTGTACAGGTAGAATGTGCAACCCATCTCTCACAGCTCACACTGTGTCTCACCCACAGGCATACAGATGGCATTGCGTGAGTTGGAAGTGGAACATCATCGCCTGTGGCGTGAGGCGAGATGCCAATGGCTGGTGCTGGGCAGCCTCCTCCGTGAGGTGCGGGCCCTGAACGCGACGGCTGGGTCGATGGCAGCCAGCATGGCCAGGATGGTGTCGGTCCATGAGGCCATGTTGGCACACATAGGCCAGCTGGTGATAGCAGCACCAGCAGAAGCAGCAGCACCCACCCCACGTGGTGCGTGAGTACATGGCCGGTGTGGCAGAGGACACGGGGGAAGGGTGTAGGTGTGGGGTTAGGGCAGAGCTATGTAACTGCAACAGGAGCCACCACCATAACACCAGGATGGATAACACACCTCTAGAATGAGGTCTGGAGCTTCCTGGGGGTAGGGCAACCTGCAAACATCAGCTGTGCGGCCTACATTGCTCCTGGTGTTACCCACAAACATGTCCTTTTCGCTTGCTGTGCGTGTTTCATATGTGTGTTGGTTGATGGCTATTGTGTTACACTCCTGGGTTGGTGTGCCTGTCCCTATGCACTTACCTCACGTGGGTAGTCTGCCACCATATTGTAGCACCTTGTGAGGCACACCCAGGCCCTCCTCACCCTGCTGAGGTCCTGCCGCGGGAAGAGCCTGGGAACAGGCGCCCCTGGTAGATGCATATCTGCTCTGCGAGGAGGTACAGATCTGTATGTGAAAATGCTGGCTTCCTTGTTCTGGCAGCCATTGTGTATGCTGCATGTGGTCAGTTCTCACATGACGCAGTAAAAGTGTGCATGAGCAGTGCAGGCATTGCTACGCACATTCGTACACGCCTTGTCACGTGCCTTCCTTGCTCGGTTTGTGATGCAATTTGGTCTATATGTTTATGTTTCTGGCATCCTGTTATATATCTGAACACAACTGTTCTTTCTCGGTGTGCTGTGTCATATTCCTATCCATTTGGGCATGTGGTCCTCTCTTCCGGGATTTGAATCCCCAGTAAATTGTTGTCAGACAAATTGCCTCCCACTGCGTTACACACACACCATTATGATGCTCTGACTGACCATGATCTTGTGGGCATTGCCACTTTATCTTACAGCATGTCAGGCTTGGCCTCATGTGCATTTAAGGCGTACTTTGATTACAGCGCCTTGCAGCGTGCCTTGGCATCGATATGCTACACAGCGCGTCATCGGTCTCCTTAGGCCAAAGGCACATCATATGGCGCCCTAAACCATGCTCCAGAAAATGGTACATTCTAGAGCTCTTGTGGTTTCTGCGCCTTACATGGCACCTTAGTATGCGCCTTAGTGGGCACCATATTGTATGGTGCCATAGGTGCTTTGTATGGTGCCTTCTGAGGCGCCATATAGGACACCTTCTCAGGGTCTCTAGGCATGGTGTGGTACTGGGCACCCCTGGACAGGTCACCTTCCTGGGCTCTCAGGGATATGGCGCTAATGGTTACAGTGCCCTAACAATGTTAGGGTGACCTAGGTTATTTTTATTTATTTATTTATTTATCTATTTCTTCTATACCGCCCCTTCCAGAGATCAGGGGCGGTTTACATGGAACAATTGCATACATTTGCATAACATTACATAGAACAAGAACTTCTTAACTTTTTACATATAACAGAACAGTAAATTGTCAGAACTATTTACAGGGTGTATACTTTTGTATACTGCTGAATTTACAGGGGAATGTCAGCGAGCTGACATTGCTATTTATAGAAATTATTTACAAGAATACATGATTCGCTATTCAGGTGTGTGTGTGTGTGTATGTATGTGTGAGTGTGTGTGTGTATAAGTGTGCGTGTGTTTGTGTGTGTATGTGAGTGGGTTTGTGTGTGTGGGTTAGTGTGCCCTATGGGCTGCAAGGTGCCTCAGCTTAACATGCATCACCTATGGGCATTGGGACAGATGTCACCCTGGCACTGGGTGGGCACGGGGGTGCAGCACTGCACAGGTGATTGACAGAGGGAGGCGGGGGGGGGGGGGTCCTGGACATGCCATATCTGCGGCCAGACCATGTGGCTATCAGTACTGTTGACAAACATGTTGTAGACGACTGTACCATGGCACAGGGCTCTGGCAATGTAACATGCTTGTGAGACAGTGGGTGGCAATTGATGGGTGTACGTTTCCCCTGGTGGGGGGCGGTGATGGCAGGATAGTTACAATGGTGGGTCAACAGCAGAGTTGTGGTGACATGCAGATCAGGCACAGGCATGGACGCACACAGAGGCACAATGCAGGACAGGGTACCTGTGCATGACATGGGGTGGAAGCCTGCACAGGCAGACAGGACTATGCACAGCTGACACACACAGATGGGTGGACAGTGGGAGTTTTTCAACTGTGGCGAGGGTGTTAGGGGCTGGCAGTACTGATCTGTGAGGGTACGACTGTTAGCGGCATGCAAATTATCTTGGTTGCCAAGGCATGAGAGGAGATAGCAACGGGGAGTCCAATCGATGACCACTGTTTGTAACTTCATTGTACTAGCCAGTGTGCTTTACCTCTCTGCCCTTTTGTACAGCAATGGCTGGGTACAGGGGGACTGCAGGTCAGCACACAGCCATCAGCTGTGTGTGCCAGGATAGGGTAGCCGCATCAACACCCATGATGCATTGCACATGCAGAACAGCGCTATACAGCTGCTCACCACATGGGGTCTGCACCTCTCTGTTACCTCAGCTTGGTATGATGGCCTGCCAGGGCATGATACTGCCACAGAGTAGCTACAGACCCTGCCATTCGGCAGGTTCTGTATTCACCCTGAGGGTAATGGTGGGTGCACAGCACTGGGTCCGCAGTACACGTGGTGCTGGAGATAGGTCCTGCTGCACATCCCCATCCCTACCAATGTGTGACAGGTGTTCATAACAGTGCATCTGAAAGTAGCTCTGTGCCCATTTGTGTTCCACAGTCATATGTGGTCTGCTGGGACCAGACTTCACCCATGTCACTGCGTACCCAGTGTTAGGGTCTGGCTGCCATGGACACCTGTTAGTAGGGCGTAGGGGTGTTTAGAATCACATGGGGGATATGTAGCACTGCCCCTACCAGTCAGAGTGGTCTACACTATGTGACCCCGAGGGCCCATGCTCACCCATATTGTTGTAGAGGCCATAGAGTGACAGGTGCCTGCGGCCTGGATGTGGCACCAGTGACCTCGGTCCTGATGGCAATAGACAGCCCTCCAGGGCTAGTGCACAGGACCCATATATGTGACTGCAGCAGTGGCAGACCAGCCATGATGTGGCGGTGGGCCTGTGGATACTCCCTTGCCACATACCACCATCTTCTATTCACCATCAGACAGCCCTTTAGGACTGCACCTGCAGCAGGGTACAGGGTGTTCCAACCATGCACAAACTAACTGCAGACAGTCCACTTGCCAGTCACTGGTACAGGCTCACAGAGAACACATGTACACCCAGATGTGGTATGTGCAATACACACACCAGGCAGGCATGGCAGTGATTGGACCCCAGAACTAGGATCACACACATATCACTCGTGACATATGGTATAGAGCACTGTGGGGGAACCTAGACATACTATGGTCACTACTCAATCAGGGTGGACTGAACTCACAGCATGACATGCTTTGACTGCCCTGTATATGCAGGTGGTATTCAGCCACTACAATGACCGAGCCATTGACTCCCTGTGTAGATGACGCCTGCCCAATATGCCCTGTCCTGGCCATATACAAAAAACCTTGCTCCTCATTATGCAAATTTGCATTGTAACACTGTTAACATCTGCACATTGGGAGCTCAGAGCAGGGTGGGCAGCCACAATACAATAGATAGACATACATACACACACACTCCTACCGCGCCACTGTGCACTGATAGGGGTGTTTAGCAAACCTGCCTGCCACCCTGCCCTGCTCACAGTGCCGACGTTTCTGGCCTGTGCAGGAGGTGGTGGTGGTGCTGGGATGCTACCTGCAGCTCCGTGCTGGGGCCAACAACCTGACTCTACATGAGGATTTTGATAATGGAGTCTGGATGAGTGGGTTTTTGTACCCCTGTTGGCCGCTGCTGTGGGGATTGCACATTTTTATGGTGTATCTACATCGTGGGGTAAAATGTTGGGTTGTGCTGTGCTGGGCCTTCAGTTGGGACTTGAACCTGTGACTCTCCACTGCAGGACACACTGTCTCTGTGTGCTGCACCACAGTGTTGCCACAGGGTTACAATGTCTCCTCAGCCAGACCTTTTCTGGTGTAGTGTTTTCTCTACATAGTGGGTTAAATTATTGTGGTGTACCTTTACATCTCCTCAGCCAGACCGTTTCTGGTTTTCTGTTTTATATACATGTGGGGTAAATTATTGGGATGTACCTTTCCTTCTCCTCAGAAGGACCTTCTCTGGTTTCTGTTTGATCTACATAGTGGGGTAAAATATTGGGATGTGCAGTGCAGGGCCTGCAGCTGGGTCCTGAACCTGTGATCCTCTGCTTAGGGACACACTGGCTGTGTGTACTGCACCACATTGGTGCTACAGGGTCACATTGGTTCCTGGGGCTACCTGTATGTCTCCTCAGCCAGACCTTTTATATTGCACTGCACACCACGTACTGGTGCAGGGCATGGCCTTGGCCACTGCAGGCAGGCCACTGCAGGCAAGTGCCACTGCCCCCTCCGGCACGGACACACACAACCCCCCTCTGTTGTGCTGACATGGGCATATGTTGTTGGTGCGCAATCACAGGCCATACACTGCACGGGTAGGCGGGTGCCTGGATTATGGTGTCAGGGGTAGGGGCATACATGGCCTTGCACACCCCCCCCCATCACAGCCTACCAATATTTTGCCCCTTCCACATGGGGGACAGGTGGCTGGGGGATGTCCGGTGTGTGCCCTGCCAAATATTGGCTAGGGTGGTCAGGGTATTTGTGGTTTGTGTTTTGCATTGGTCTGCGGCTGTCTTGCTGATTTCTCATGTCTATGTTCCTATGTGTCACCTAGGCTTCTGCCTGGTCAGCCCTGCACCCCAGCTGCCCCCACTACATGTCCCGGCTGCAGCCCCCTATGACCCATTCGCACCATCACCATAGTGGCCTTTCATACTTGGCCACTATGCTGTAGGTGCAAATGTAGCACTACTATCACTATGTTAACGCAGTTTAGTAAACATGCCCCCCCCCCCCCTAGTGTACATGGGTTGAAAATTTTTGGACATACAGTATTCCTGGAGGAAAAGTCCATGAATAGTTATTAAGGTAGTCCAAGAGAAAAAGCATTTCTTATCACTGGGGATAAGTAGCATAGAAATGGCTACTTTTGGGAAATGTCAGGTAGGTGTGACCTGGATTGGCCACTGTACGAAACAGGACACTGGGCTTGATGGACTTTGGTTTGACCCAGTACGGCACTTCTTATGTTCTTAATGTGTCCTTATTTGATGATTAACATTCATTAAATTAATTTAGCATGCAACAGTCCTTGTGCTGATCTGATTGTTAATTTAAATACCATAGTACTGGGTGACTTTATCATAGTCATTCTTAAGGAGGTCAATACAAGCTCGGATCTTTTTCTGGGTTTTTATACAGATGCTTTGCCTGATTTTTAAAAAGGACATATTTTTACATTGCTTGTCTAGTATTTACTGAATGGAATTTTATGAAATAAAAATCTTTTTCCAAGTTTTGGATTTTTTTTAAATCTTATATAAATTTGGATCTATGTTCAACAGCCCAGCTACTACATGAAGATAAATAGAAATAGGATACTGGGCTTGATGGAACCTTGATCTGACCCATTATAGTATATCTTATGTTCTTACATCTATTTATCTTTTTGCCAGATATTCAGTGGCCCTATTAATTTAAGGAGGACCACTGAATATGCCAGTGATGGCTAACCTTTTTGAGCCCGAGTGCCCAAACTGCCGCACAAAACCAAAGAATTTCCTCAAAGTGCCAGCACGTCAATTTGCATAAATATTTGCATAATGCTAACATACACTAACTTTTAGTAAACATGTCTCTTAATGAGTGTATGGATAAAGACAGACTAAAAGATTTCTACATTACTATAATCCAGTGCCAACCGCCAGGCACATTAGGAACTACTACAAACACTGCCCATTTAGAACCAATAGCAAACCCGCCGTATCCTAACAGCACTACCAGGACTCACAAAGCACCACACCATACCTATCAAAAGGCAACACTGCAAATATTAAACCAATACATTTCAGACAATAACAATACATGACCTACTGGGGAAAGAGAACAAGTGGCAATGTCAAAAAGGAATTACATAAACAGAATACCTCAGCTCAGTTGCAATTGCTCCAGCCACTTTCTTCTGGTTTCTTCATGTTTTCTGCTAACTCTCCATCATCTGCTGTCCATTTGTCCTTTCTTCTCTCTTCTAGTTTTTTTTTTCCATTCTCTCTCTCTACATCCGCTTTAACATACTAATCTTTCTCCTTTTGCTCTTTCCTCATTCCTATTTCATCCACTCAAATTTTACCCCTCCATCCTCAATCCCCACTTACTCTCCCAATACCCGGCCAATTGTAGATTTTTTATCCCTCCCACACAAAATATTTTTCCCCTCTCCATTTTACTCTCCCAGCCCCATCCCATTCGAATCCTCCCCCAACATCAGCTCCCTTCTAGTTCCAGCCTCACCCAGCATCCATTCCCTTCTAGTCCCTGCATCAGCCCATTTCCAGTCCTAGCAACCCCCCAACCCAATACCAGTCCTAGCCCCCCCCATCAACTCACTTCCAGCCCTAAACCCCCATCACCCCATTTCCAGACAGCCCCCATCAGCCCACAGCCCATTAGCAGTCCTACCCCCCCAGCCCATTAGCAGTCCTACCCCCCCCGCCCGCCCGCCCGCCCGCCCATTAGCAGTCCTAACCCCCCCAGCCCATTAGCAGTCCTAACACCCCCTTCCTGCCCATTAGCAGTCCTAACACCCCCCTCCTGCCCATTAGCAGTCCTAACCCCCCGCCCGCCCGCCCGCCCATTAGCAGTCCTAACCCCCCCAGCCCATTAGCAGTCCTAACCCCCCCCCCCCCGCCCCGCCCCGCCCATTAGCAGTCCTAACACCCCCCCTCCTGCCCATTAGCAGTCCTAACACCCCCCTCCTCCTGCCCATTAGCAGTCCTAACCCCCCCTCCTGCCCATTAGCAGTCCTAACCCCCCTCCTGCCCATTAGCAGTCCTAACCCTCCCCCCCTGCCCATTAGCAGTCCTAACCCCCCCTCCTGCCCATTAGCAGTCCTAACCCCCCCCCTGCCCTTTTGTAGTCCTAACACCACCCCTCCTGCCCATTAGCAGTCCTAACACCCCCCCCTCCTGCCCATTAGCAGTCCTAACCCCCCCTCCTGCCCATTAGCAGTCCTACCCCCCCCCCTCCTGCCCATTAGCAGTCCTAACCCCCCCCCCCCTGCAAATTTTTTTTAAAAAAAAGCAGGCTCTGGCTGCTGCCGCGGCAGATTACAATGTCCCGCGGGGCCCCCTCCGCCCGCTAAGCCCCTCTGCAAGGGCTTTCAGATTCGCGAGGGAGAGCGTCTCCCTCGCGTCTCTGTTAAGCCCGCAGGGGCTAATGGGAAATTTCCCATCAGTCCCTCGCGTCTAAAGGGGCTGATGGGAAATTTCCCATTAGCCCCTGCGGGCTTAACAGAGACGCGAGGGAGACGCTCTCCCTCGCGAATCTGAAAGCTCTTGCAGAGGGGCTTAGCGGGCGGAGGGGGGCCCCGCGGGACGCTGCATTCTGCCCTTGCCGCGTCCGCGGCAGCAGTCAGAGACAGCTTTTTTCTTTTTTTTGCTGACCTATGGCCCGCGTGCCAGCTGCAAGGCCTTCGCGTGCCACAGCTGGCACGCGTGCCATAGGTTCGCCATCGCTGGAATATGCAATCTTAAAAAGTACTGCGATATCCATTAAGTTTCAAGAGTGATTTGTGAAATCTTTTAAATTGATAACTTTATCCAGATAGTGCTGGGGGTAAGGACTAGATAAAATTTGGCCTTACTCCCTCAACACCTTCTCACCTGTCTAGCCCTATATGCATAATTTTTAGCAATACATCTCAAAAACCATTCAAAAGCTACAGTATGTTCTGGCCACCTCCATATTAAACAAAATAAAAAGGTTTTATGTGCTTTTACTCTGAAGTTAACTTCATACATTTTTTTTTTGCTTTCTTTTTTTTTTAATATTAATGTGAGAAATGCCATATTGGGTAAGACTAAGGTCCATCCAGTCCAGTATCCTGTTTCCAACAGTGGCCATTTTTTAAAATCTTTTTATTTATTCAGTTTTCATTAGACAGTAGAGGAACGTGATGTGTCCAAGGATAGAACAAAATAAATGTGTTTAAAAAGAGGCTTTTATTACAATACCAATGGATGCTGCCCACCCGACACAGGCCGTGTTTCGTTTAATAAAACTTCAGGGGTAAAGGGCAATAGAGAGTCTCACATTGGCCAAAACTATGCAAAGTCTCTTCTTGACCACAAAATTGTGTGACAAGCCTAAACAGGCTGCACAATAAGCGGCACTGCAACCGTGGTTATAAAAACACTCAGAATCGCCGCCAGAATCGCCGCCAGGAAACTCGTTCTACCATGCGTCTCATCTACTTTCTCAAATTGTGCCGAATTAAACAGAAAGTGCAAAAAAAAAAACAAGAAAAAAATTCACAAGAAAAAAAAAATTTAATCGACCTCCAGTTAAACCACAATAAAGAACGACCAAAAAAAAGGAAAAGAATAAGAAGACTAGAGAAAATTACATTACAGTGGATTAAGAAAGAAAAAACATACAAACCAGTGTTTCAACATTAATCTTTTGATACCACCACTTGGCCATTGGACTACAGAAATAAACTCCTGAAGCTGATAAAGTTCAAAGAAAACATACTGCTTATTCTCCAATAAAAGTAAATATTTGCAAGGAAATCTTAAATTTATGGTGGCACTGAGATTCACAGCCCTACACTTAAGGGCCAAGAACTCTCTGCACCTTTTCTATGTATCTCTTGATACATCAGGAAATATCTGAATCCTAGACCTAGAAAAGATGCAGACAAATTTTGAAAATAAAGTCTCAAAACCATGTTTCTATCAGTCTCAAAAGTAAATGATACCACTAAGATAATCCTTTGTGTAATAATCTCCAGTGAAGATTCAAGGATCTCAGTCAAGTTTATATTGGCCTATTGTTACACGTGATGTTCCTCTACAAAAACTCCAGATTGTGAAGAAGACAGGGAAAGATATTGAGCTCAGGTAATATGGGATAAAGCCTCCCTGGGCATCTTCAAAATTTCCTACAGATACTTCTTCACCATCTCAGTAGGAGCAATCAAAGGGCACTTAGGAAAATGTAAGAACATAAGATTATTCTTTGTAATTCACTTCTCCAAGAAATTCTATTTCCTAACATACGACTCGTATCTTTCATTGATTGTGCAGTTCTCACACTTTGAAGTAACTCCATAGATAATTCCATCTTCTCCAAACACAGGGCATACTAATTCAAATAATGACTATAGACACTAGCTGGGCTTTCAGGGACATGTTTATATGTTTGATGCATCCCACAATGTCTCGAGGTTTATGGCAGCAGGCCTTACCATCAACAGACTCAGAATAGCAAAGGAAGTGCCTCTCCCATTCAAAGGCTGGGAGGAAGTCACCATGGGGATCGCCTCCACTGGCAGAGAAAGCCCCAGGTGCAAAGCTTCCATCTCTACCAGCCAATCCCTGCTGTTCTGAGCATTTCCTGGGCTTGGTGGAACCTCCCCTACTTCAGGGCTCAAAGACACCCCTTTTATGCTAGGCTCCACTACACTTTTCATAGAGATAACTGAAAGCAAGAGCTCCTCATAGTCATGCATCTTTTACTAGCTTAATGGCTTGGGGATCGTGGCAAACTGTGGAATGCTTGACCTGAAGCAGGGTGCTTAACTGGGGGTACCCGAAACGTGACACGTCAGATTAGCAGATTGCGGTGTTACTGGGAGCAGCCTTGGAAAAAAAACATTGATCAGCTAAGTTAAGCTGTTGAACTAATTTTTTTCTTTATTAAAATGGAAGGGCCACAATGGTGTTAGGATATTTCCTATTCACTGAGCTGGCAATTCCGACAAAAAATTAATTGGTCTACTCTGAGGGGTTGGTTCATAATACGGACAGGGTTTTTGTAAGTGTCTGTCAGTATTCTTGGCTATTGTTGCCTTCATTGCTAAGGTGCAAGAGAAGGAAGATCCCACAGCTTCATTTTTGGTGCAAAAGTTGGTTTGGCGATTGTTGAAGTCCATCTGATGGCCCCACATCAACTCAATTTGCCCAATATGCTTTATGCCATCATGAGTGCACTGCTGGTGGTGTGTGCTTCTCCTTTTGAAGTACTTCTTTTTAAGGTAGCATTTTCCTTTTCCTTTTTTGCTGCCTTATGGGTCAGTGAGTTGGTGGTTTCTATGCAGGCAGCTACTGGAGACCAGGAATTGCTATGGAATGACATGGTGGTACTCCTGGGTGAGGTACACTTGTGCATATGGTATAGTAAAACAGATTAGCTTAGCAGAGTGTGCGTCTCCAATGGTTGCCCAGGCTGGAGTCCTGTCTGCTGCTTTGTGCTCAGTCCTTTTCCTGCATATGGCCAGCGGGGAGCCTGTTTTGGTTGTGCCACTTGGTCCAGGATCCCTTAACTAGGTTTCAGTTTAATGCCATACTAAAGTGAAGCCTAGAGTCTGTGTTTTTTCCTCTGAAGCGATTTGGTGCTCATTCCTTTCGGATTGATGCGGCTTGTGATAAGGAAGCTTATCAAAGCTCAGGGAGTAAGGACAAAAGAGGGGAATTTACTCTGATCAAGGGATCTGTGCTGGCAGGTCATAGAAATAAGACAGCTTGTTTCCCTAAAAGACTACATGTTCCAGGATGCACCAGTTTTCAGAAATCCCCTAGAGGAGCTAAAGTGGAAAAGCATGAGTCTAATCAGAGAAACCATTATGTCATCCCTAATCAATCACCCTATAGGAGAGAACTTAATCCACAACACCTGAAGTATGCAAGGGAGGAGTTGCAATCTAAGCCTTTAAAAGTAGAAGGGAATCTTCAGGAAGGGAGAACCAGAGGAAGAAGAAGAAGGAGAAGAACCAGGAAGGGAACAGGAGGAACAGGAACAACTGGAACCTGAAGGAACAAGGACAAAGAAGCAGACAGTCCAAGAGAGAAGCTCAGAGAAGTACGTA
Organism: Ichthyophis bannanicus; assembly: GCA_033557465.1. Classification (NCBI taxonomy): domain Eukaryota; kingdom Metazoa; phylum Chordata; class Amphibia; order Gymnophiona; family Ichthyophiidae; genus Ichthyophis; species Ichthyophis bannanicus. The sequence continues at coordinate 487,642,562 of CM066035.1, forward strand.
TACCTGGAGAGATTCCTGGGGGAAACAACCTTCAGAGGACTGGAGAAAGCCAGAGGTCTGGAGATCCACAGCCAGGGATCCTCAAGCAGCACCTAGAAGGAATACTGCTGCAGCTAAGGAGAAAAGGAGCCCAAATACCTCTTGGAGGATGTATGGAGAAAAGGCCCTGAGGTCCAGAGATAACAACTGGAGGACAGGACACAGAAGCTCTGTTGCATACTGACCAGAATACCAAAGGAGTCAGCCTGATGCCAACCTGGATTCAGGTATGCACTGTAAACGTTTCTCTAGCTCTGAGCATTGCAAACAGCAGGGAAACAGTTTATCTCTGTATAGAGGTCAGTTAATAAAGCCCTCTGAGTCAGTCAGTGAAATTGAACCCACGCAATTCCAGGAGCAAGGTTTAATGTCTGATGAAGAGAATGTTTGTATGGACTGCTCCTTGTGTATAAAGAATTTTTTCCTTTTTGGTTTGTTTACACCTCAGCACTGCTACAAAGTTTGATACTTATTTACATAAGTTTTTCAGTTGCCTTGTTTATGTTGAATAAACCCTGGAGAAGTTATCTGGATGGTGTTACCAAGTATATCTGTGTGTGGAATATTCACCCCATAAATAAACTCTAATTTTTCCCTTACACTCGACCAACTACAAGTTTCTTCATTTATTTAAAAGGCAAGCTTTGTGTGAATGGACTTCAATAACCACAATCCTTTGCAAGACAGTTAATTTACATACTTGCCAAGGTGATGGTACCTTCATAACAAGCACCCCCTTTTACAGTGGCGTAGTTTTTCGGATTGCTTTTACACTAAGGATACCAGGAATTATAAGGATTTACAGCTGAAAAAGTGAAAGAAAAAGTTTCAAGCCAGAAGGTGGAAAGTGTTTTTTTTTTCCTTGACAACGCCTTGGAGAATACAGAAGCTAGTCCAGGAGCAGTTCCAGGAGGGGAAAGATCCTATGAGAGCCTGATACACTGGTACAAGGTAAAATGTACCTGGGCATAACCAGTGGTGGATAAAAAGTCTAGATACGGGGGCACTTTAAAAAAAAAGAAGAAACCACCTCTTTGTAGGGTGTCACCCTTTGTGTTTCTTCTTTTGTTTTCTTACAGGGTTCTACAGAATGGATCCTAAGGAACTGGTCAGCTGGATGGCAGCTCAGTTTGCCCGACAACAAGAGGTCGCACAGCAGGCTCAGGACGCCGCAATCACTGCCCTGAGGGAGCAGCAGAAGCCAGTGCTTGACCTTGTTGAAGCATTAATTGCACTACGCACCCAAGGAGGAGCTGATTCAACACCGTCAGTGACACCGGGTACTCCCCAGGTGGACAATGTGGGACTCCATCAGGGAATAGGGGCATTTTGTCTTGGGAAACTCACACCTGAGGATAATGTCGATGATTTCCTGGAAACTTTTGAAAGGGTAGCTCAGGCACTAGCGTGGCCAGAGAACCAGTGGGCAGTAAGGCTGGCAACCTCATTAACTGGGGAGGCGCTTGCCGCCTATAGAGCCGTGCCACCAGCTCAAGCTTTAAATTATAGAGATGTTAAAGCTGCTATAAGGGATCGCCTAGGATTAACTGTTTCTGAATATAGGCGAATGTCTAGGGCTACTGTCTTGAGAGAGGGTGAAACACCCAGAGCTCTGAGTCAAAGGATCAGAGGACTAGCTCTAAAATGGTTAAATCCTGCAGGGAAGAATATGAAAATGGTTTTGGACACTATAATGCTTGAACAACTCATGTTAGACTTGCAAACTTTCCTAATACAGCAAAATTGCCAAAACCTAAGAGAGGCAACCATGTTATCAGAACGGTTCATGGAAGTCACGCAGGCTTGCCATAGAATGGGTGGCCCTCTGAAGGTTGGTGCTGGGGCAAGCTGTGCTGTATCAGAAAAGAAAATGATAAAGAATGATGTTTCTGAAAATAATGTTATACCTAACCAGGTTAAGAAGTGGGGTAAGAAAAAATGTTACCAATGTGGGAAATGGGGACATTTGGAAAAGGCATGTCAGTTTCACACCAGTTTAATAGGTACTGGTTTAAAACAGCCTGAAGAAGGTTTCCTTTTGGTGGTTGATGGGCAGGGAATTGCCACGAATGCTCTGTTAGACTCTGGGGCAGACCAGAGTATGCTGTCTAAAAGGCTTTGGAAGAGGATAGAGGCCCAAGAAAAATTTGAGCCTAGAACCCCTGAAAGCAATGTTTCTATTAGATGCATTCATGGAGCTGCTTCATCATACCCCACATACAAGCTAATGATCAAGGGCTTGGGAGTACAAAAGGAAATTCCTTTAGCAGTGGTTCCCAGGCTTCCATTTGATTTAGTCCTAGGAAGAGACTGGCCACAATTTAAACAAGGGTTAGTGAGAGGACTAGAGCAGAAGAGGGGTCTTGTATCCACCTGATCACAGGCTAAAGCAGGAAGCCAGGAGGAGGGGGAACAGGCAGAGTTGTTAGGAGATTTACCCTCTCATGATGATTTAATAACCCCACCATCTGGGAAAGTAAGGAAAATGAAAGCACAGAAATGCCATGAGAGACTTTGCAGAGCACAGGGTAGGGCTGAGTTGGAGGCTGGCCAAGACTTACCCTGGGTGCCAGCTGAGCTAGTAGCAAAGTTTCCCAACTTTCCACAGGAACAGCGAGCTGATCAAGCTCTCATCTGAGCTTTTGAATATGCTCGAGATGTCCGAGAGGATCTTCCCAGATTTATATTGGATAACGAAATACTATATAGAGAGAGTCAGGACCCCCGAAATGGGACCATACGTAAACAGTTAGTGGTACCCACAACTTTTAAGGGACTAGTGCTTAGACTTGCTCATGATCATCCAGTGGGAGGCCACAAAGGGATGCAAGGAACGCTGGATCAAATACTAATACGCTTTTACTGGCAAGGTATTTTTAAGGAAACTGCCCAGTTTTGTGCTGCTTGTCCAGCGTGCAGCGTGTTACGGCATCTCACCCACTGGTGGTGCCTTTAATTCCCACACCAATTATAACAGACCCAGTAGGACACATTGCTGTGGACATAGTAAATATCCCACATTGTAAACCAGTCACTAAGTCAAGGAATTATGCCTGACCAACTAAAGCAATCTATAATAAGGCCAATCCTAAAGAACAACTCACTCAACAAGGAAGACCCAACCTCATACCGCCCCATCTCCAGCATTTCGTTCCTGGCAAAAATCATTGAAAAAGCAGTGCTCATACAACTTCAAGATCACCTTGATGACCATGATACCCTAGACAAACAACAATACGGGTTCAGAAGAAACCATGGAGTTGAAACACTTTTGATAGCTCTAATGAACAACCTCCTCAAAGGACTAGAAGACAGGAAGAAAATGTTTATACTCATTTTCATTGACATCTCTGCCGCCTTTGACACTGTACATCATGGGATCCTCCTTAACAAACTGGAATCTATAGGAATTGTGGGAACCCCCCTCAAATGGTTCTCCTCCTACATAACAAACAGAAGGCCACAAGTACAATTCAATGGTGAAAAAGCTGAAGCATTCTCACAAACACAGGGCATACCCCAGGGCTCGGCTCTCTCGGCACTACTGTTCAACATTTACATGCAACCCCTCTGCGACATTTTCAAAAGGCATAACATCAACTACCACATTTATGCAGATGATATTATGCTTTACACACAATTGGATACCTCGGACCCTAATTATACACACCTCGAAACCTGCCTGGACGAGATGTTAAGGTGGCTACAGAGAAACAACATGACAATTAACCACAAGAAAACAGAAGTCATGTATATATCCAGTAAACCGAACTTCAAGCCCCCTCCTTCAATCACCCTGTGCAACAACATGTACAACACGAAAAATGAAATTAAATACCTAGGAGTCACACTCGACTGCAACCTAAAAATGGATACACACCTACGTAAAGCAAACAAGGCCATCTTCCATAAACTTAGGGTGATACAACCTCTAAGGAAAATACTAGAACCCTGTGATTTTCGGTCTGTTGCACAAGCACTCATTATGCCACACCTAGACTACTGTAATGCCATCTTACAAGGTCTGCCTAAAAATCACTAAATATCCTTCAGTTGGCCCAAAATGTGACAGCCAGGATCATAATGGGTACAAGCATTGCTGAACACATTACCCCCATATTAATCGAGCTGCATTGGCTTCCAATTGCGGCCAGGATACAATACAAGATGCTGGTAACCACGTTCAAACTTATCAATAACATAGCCCCCTCATTCCTTTCCTCACTTATCAGCACGCAACCTACAAATAGGGACAGGAGAATCACCAATTCGGGCACCCTGCAAGTCCCCACCAACATCAGAACTGTAAAAACAAGTACAAGTCGCAGAGCCTTCTCATTCTGTGCGCCAACTATCTGGAATCAACTCCCATTTGAGCTGCATTTAATCAAGGACATTACCAATTTCAGGAAGGACCTAAAAACCCACCTATTCAAAAGTCACTACAATAAACTATGACTCTCAAGTTTCGTTAGAGTCGTAGCAAAGCAATCAGATAACTATACTATAACTATTCTGAAACCGCTATTTGTATAAATATGTAAATATGTATGTATAAATGTAAAAATGTGTAGGCCATTCCCCAATACACTAACCCTGTGTGCTGTGACATACCCTCAGATCTAATGTATATACTATCCCCCCCTCCCAGTCTTGATTTGACAGCCCCCAAAGATTTAATCGAACCGCTGCTGATCGCTGGAAGTAGCGGTATATAAGTGTGTATTAAATAAATAAATAAATAAATAGTAGGGCCATTAGTCAAAACACCCTGAGGTTTCCAATACATCCTAGTTATTTATTTTATTTTAATTAACAGTATTTCTAAACCGCCTTATCTTAATAATCAAGGTGGTATCACGGCAAACAATCAGGTCAGGTGAGTGTGTTATACATGCAGTGGGGGGAAATTGAGTGTGTGTCGTGTTGTGTGTTAGATTGGTATGAGCTATTTACAGAGTGGGCTATATACAGTGGTGCAAAAACAAATTCCATGCATACATTGGTTAGGCGGGATCATGTGCTGTTGTTCATTCTCTGAAGTTATGTGATGTGTCCATAGTGTTCTATGAACAGTATGGTTTTTAGCTGTTTTCTGAAGTCTTTTAGGTCTGTAGCGGCCCTCAAGTCGTCCGGGAGTTTGTTCCATATTGTTGGAGCGGCCATTGAGAGTGCTCTGTCTGTTGTGTCCTTGCGTGTGTGTTTGTATTCACTGGGGGTGCTGACTCTGTTGTGGGTTTGTTTTCTTCTGGGACGCGTACTGGTGTCTGATTGTATGAGTGTGTGTAGGCTGTTGGCTGATGTGTGGTGTTTGATCTTGAATATGTTTATGATAGTTTTGTATTTGATGCGTGCACTGATTGGAAGCCAGTGTAAGTCCTTTAAGGTGGGTGTGATGTGCTCCTGTCTTGCCGTTCCTGTTATGGTTATAGTTATGGTAGATCAGGCAACAAGGTTTCCCTGGGCCATACCATTAAGGAATGTTTCTGCTAAAATGATAGCTTTAGAGCTAATCAAATTATTTTGTGAGATAGGGTTCCCCAGAGAGGTGTTAACTGACCAAGGATCTAATTTTGTATCCAAGTATTTAGCACAAGTCTGGGATGCCTTTGGCATTCAACATGTAAAAACCTCAGCCTACCATCCTCAGTCCAATGGTTTGGTGGAGAGATTCAACCAAACTCTCAAACAAATGTTGAGAAGGGGCTTAGCAGGGGATTTAAAAGAATGGGATATGTTATTGCCCTTTGTCTTATATGCCTGCAGGGAATGAATTCAAGTTTCCCTAGGTGTATCCCCATATGAATTGATTTATGGTAGGGCCCCACGTGGATTGTTAGATATCTTGAGGGAGCAATGGCTAGATCCTGAACCAGAGAATCAGGAAGTTCCACAGTTCCTGCATGATTTGAGGGCACATTTAAAGAGGACTTCCCAGGTTGCCAAGAGAAACCTGCAGGACAGTCAAGTGCACCAGAAAGGCTGGTATGACAGGAAGGCCAAAAGCCGCCAGTTAACATTGGGTGAAAAGGTGTTGGTACAGGTAGCGGGTACAGTGCCCAAGTTTGAAGTACAGTGGAAAGGGCCATGGAAGGTAGTTAAACAGGTGAGCCCAGTGTCTTATGTGGTGGAAAACACTAGGGGGCGTAGGCAAACCTACCACATAAATGTACTAAAATCCTGGAAAGAGAGTCCTGCACCTGATAATGTCCCTAGCACTAGTCAAGAAATAGGTGAGCGACCAGAGGATAATAATAATGCTCTCGCAGGTATTAAGGACTGTGAGGAAGAGGTTTTACCACTAAAACCAGTCCATAATAACTTAAGCAGGGGGGTATGTGATAAGGAAGCTTATCAAAGCTCAGGGAGTAAGGAAAAAAGAGGGGAATTTACTCTGATCAAGGGACCTGTGCTGGCAGGTCAGAGAAATAAGACAGCTTGTTTCCCTAAAAGACTTCATGTTCCAGGATGCACCAGTTTGCAGAAAGCCCCTAGAGGAGCTAAAGTGGAAAAGCATGAGTCTAATCAGAGAAACCATTATGTCATCCCTAATCAATCACCCTAATTAATCCACAACACCTGAAGTATGCAATGGAGGAGTTGCAATCTAAGCCCTTTAAAACTAGAAGGGAATCTTCAGGAAGGGAGAACCAGAGGAAGAAGAAGAAGGAGAAGAACCAGGATGGGAACAGGAGGAACAGGAACAACTGGAACCTGAAGGAACAAGGACAAGGAAGCAGACGGTCCAAGAGAGGAGCTCAGAGAAGTACGTATGCCTGGAGAGATTCTTGGGGGAAACAACCTTCAGAGGACTGGAGAAAGCCAGAGGTCTGGAGATCCACAGCCAGGGACCCTCAAGCAGCACCTAGTCATGCCAACAAGGATTCAGGTATGAACTGTAAACGTTTCTCTAGCTCTGAGCATTGCAAACAGTAGGGAAACAGTTTCTCTCCGTATAGAGGTCAGTTAATAAAGCCCTCTGAGCCAGTCAGTGAAATTGAACCCATGCAATTCCAGGAGCAAGGTTTAATGTCTGATGAAGAGAATGTTTGTATGGACTGTCCCTTGTGTAGGTTGTTAGTTTAGAAAAATCCTCCAAATAAGAGCAAACATCAGAAGGAAACATTCTAATTATTGGCTCCCCAGAAAGTTCTCTTAGAGAAAGCTTTTGGGGAAGTTTGCCCGTGTGCTGAGAACAAGCTGTTAATTGCATTTGGATTGTCACCTGTTGCTAGAGCAGAGCACAGCACAAGGCAAGCACACGTGAAATGTAAAAGTTCTTTTCTGTGTGTATAGAGAGAGCTGCTTTTTTTTGTATAAAGACGTTTTTCCTTTTTGGTTTGTTTCCATCTCAGCACTGCTACAAAGTTTATTTTATTTATTTATTTGCATACAATTTGTATCCCGCTGCTTCCAGTGATCAGCAGCGGTTACTATACAAGGGGGGTTTGGTTGTACTGGCCAGAAATTAGGGGTATGTATACTGCGATTATGGCGGGGTGGTATCACACAGCAAAAAGGATTATAGATTTACAGTTGATTGCTGTTAGACTTCACACAAAGTACAAAATATACATATTTACACATGCATGACAGTTATGACTTTACATAGGATTGTTATATACATATAAGACTTCACATAGGATTGATTATATACATATATGCATAAGCTACATATATCTATTTGCTTTGATAGCAGTGGCTATAAGAAAGCCTTTCTGTTCCATAAAGGACTTTGATACTTATTTACATAAGCTTTTCAGTTGCCTTGTTTATGTTGAATAAACCCTGGAGAAGTTATCTGGATGGTGTTACCAAGTACATCTGTGTGTGGAATATTCACCCCATAAATAAACTCTAATTTTTGCCTTACACTCGACCAACTACAAGTTTCTTCATTTATTTAAAAGGCAAGCTTTGTGTGAATGGACTTCAATAACCATAATCCTTTGCAAGACAATTAATTTACATACTTGCCAAGGTGATGGTACCTTCATAAGTTACTTGTTCCTGTTTCAATGTAAGGACCTGACTTTGTTTATTGTCGGATACCATTTTGTTGTATGTAAACCGCGCTGATCGCAAATAGTACGGTATATAAGAAATGTAAATAAATAAATAAATAACAAGCACCCCCTTTTACAGGCTTCACATGGTCTCTCTGCAAAGGCAATTCAGCCCGTTGGCCACTGGCTTCACAAGATTATAAACTAATGTCTGCTAATAGAGAACTTTTGTGGGCTCCTCATTTTTCTTTGTTTTCTGCAGTTTGTGCCTCCAGCTTGGTGAGATGGAAATACCTTTTCTGGATGTGTGGTCACTCTTTCATCTTTTGGGCTATGAAATATGCAACAGAGTCCAGATGGGGTCTGGATCTGGGCTTGGCAGTGAGTGATGTCCTGTTGCAATGGATGGGCTCCAGGGAATGTGCTGACTGCTGCTTATTCCTGTGTTGTTGGAGGCCAAGCAATATAACCAACCACATTCTACTTTTATTCACAGTAGACCTTATCCGACAAATGAAGCACAATTTTTTATTTTTGCATTGCTATTTCCCTTTACTGACCTTCATTTGGTCTCAGATTATTCCTCAGAGAATTTGGCATGTTGCCTTCAAGCCTAAGGTGGTGGAACGACTCCTAAAGTGGGTGAATGCCGAAGTATCCAAATTTGTTTTTCTCATGAGAGGGATGGTGTTGGCTCATGAACTGATTTCAACTGACTGTGCACATTTGTCGGATATAGTTCAAGATATGTGTCTTAGCAGTTTACAGGATGTTATTGAGGGATGAAGTAAGGCATTCATGACCGTAGTGCGGAATGGGGGAGGTGGTGACATGCAAGTTTACTGAAAAAAATAGTTTCTCTTATTATCCTAAATGGTCTATGTTGTAGCTTCATTGTGTGTCCCCTAATCTTTCTATTTTTTGAAGGAGTAAACAACCGCTCTATTCCATTCACTAATTTATAGACCTCTATCATATCTCCCCTCAGCTGTCTCTTTTGCAGGTTGAAGAGTCCTAACCTTTTAAGCCTCTCCTCATAGGAGTATCCTTTCATCCCTTTTAACATTTTGATGGATCTTCTCTGTTTCTTTTCTAATTCTACTATATCCTTTTTAAGATATGGTGACCAGAACTGGACACAATATTCAAGATGCGGTTACACCATTGAACAACTTTCAGTTGGACTTGCAGTTAATGAACTTATGGAGGTGACCTTTCTCCTCTCATTATTTTTGTTTCCTTGTATTTACTTGTTTTCCAGTCTTTGGACAGCCAAGTGACTAAACTGCTTCCACCTGGCCGTGTCCTCCTAACTGCTGAGACATAAGGAGGAGGGGTAGGGAACAGACATAAGGTGGGAGATATAAAAGGGATAGAGGGCAGATGGTGGATACAGCATGGGATAGATTCTGGGCATGGATTAGGAAGTATAGTGGGATGGAGGGCAGATGCTGTACATGGGGTGGAGGGCAGAGGCTGGACACAGGGTATGGGTCATAGGAGAGATAAAGGGCAGATGCTGGACATGGGGTAGGGGTGTAGGGAATACAGAGTAGAGCTGGATACAGGGTAGGTGTGGAGGATAGAAGCTGGACATTAGGTGAGAGAGAGAGGAGATACTGGGCATGAGGTGGAGAGAGAAAGGGAATGCTGGACACGGGGTGAGGGAGGGAGGTGGAATGCTGGGATGGGATGAGAAAAGGCATACGATTGGGAAGAGAGGGGGAGACAAAAGACAGGGAAGGAGAGAAAGGGACAGTTGATGCACACAGGAAGGGTGGAAGAGAGAAAGATAAAGAAGAGAGTTAGCTAAAACTGGGAATAAGTGGCTGGGGAATGAGAAAGAGGGACTGAGAGGGCTGTGTTAAAGGCTAAAAAGTGGTAGGTAGATACATTAAAAAGAGGGAGATTAAGAACTGGATATAAGAAGGAGAAATGGAATCTGAGTTGATAGAGAAAAATAAATGGAAGAAAACTGAAATTAAAAGATCTTTTGTCAGAGATGGATGTAGGGGAGCAAGTTAAGAAAACTCTGGAAAAGACAGAAGACGCAGAAACCAGACACTGGGACCAAAGGAATTAGAATAATAAAATAGCTAGACAACAAAGGTAAAGAATTTCAGTTTAATGACTGAAGTATGTCAGTTTTTAGATTTTATATATGCTACCTTTATATTTTGCACAGTACAGGGGGAAATGCATCACTGTTTCTATTTCTTGTGTTGCACTGTAAGCAAAGCCTGGCTTGTGGGGATTTCAATTTAATTTTGTCTACATAGTTCTACTTTGAGTTTACTATAATTTATTCTATACTTGGTGATGATATAATTGTTTTCTGCCAATGTGACCACATGTTCTGTTCTGTTAACATGGAGTTTCTAGTTAGGATCTGTAGTAATCTGGCTTGTTCAGTTTTCTGGTCTAAGGATGTTCTAAGGCCCACTGCAATATTTAAGGTGCTGCTCTGTTCTGAGTAGGCTTATTATTATGTTAATTTTAGAAGCTGAATATTTCCAAAACCGCATCTATTTGGTTTCCTCACAGTTCCCCCATTCCGCCACTCGTCCCTTCTTTTTCTGGCACCCTGATTTCTTTAGTCTCCAAGCTTCGCTATCTGGGTGTCCTTCTTGATAGCAACCTTTCCTTTCGTGACCATATTTCCCAAGTTTCTCGGCGCTCTTTCTATTGCCTTAGACAGATTCGTGCCATTAGACCATTTCTTTCTCCTCAGGCTCTCTCCACCCTTCTTCTTTCTTTAGTTATCACACGGTTGGATTTCTGTAACTCGGTTTATGCTGGTATTCCCCAATCTCAATCTCACTCCTACAGAACACCGCAGCCCAGATAATCCTACATGCTTCCACTCGTGATCATATTACTCCTTCAGCATCTTCATTGGTTAAAAGGAAATTTTTGGTTTCAGTTCAAAATTCTTACTCTCGTACATAGGGCCGTTTATCTTCACACTCCTCAGTACTTATCTGACTTGCTAACTTTTCACACACCTATCCGCAGCTTACAATCAGTTCATATCAATCGCTTACACCTTCCCTCCCCTTCCCAGGCTCATCTTCACTCAACACGATGATCGGCATTCTTTTACCTTGGTCCGGCCCTCTGGAACTCCCTCCCCCCTGACCTCCGATTAGAACAGTCTCCTGCTAAGTTTCGTTCTCTTCTCAAGACGCATCTCTTCTCCTCTGCCTTCAACCTTCCCCGTGACCCCTGTTTTACTATTTTTTTGTATTGTCTATAATCTGTCCTTTTTCTTCCTGTCCTTTTTTTTTTCCTCTCTCTTTTTTAAAATTATTGTCACTTTCATTTTCCTTTCTTAATTTATATATTTTAATTTTTTTTAATATAAACCACCCCGATTTAATGGGGGCTGGTATATCAAGTGATTTTAAACAATAAACAATGGTAGATTTGCATTATAGGTCTTCAGTTACTTTTGTAGGGTTTTGTGTTAGTTCACAATTTGCCTGGTAATAGAGAGGCCTTATATTGCTGTTAATGAGATGACTCTGGAATCATATTATTTTTTCTGGTATGCTGGATACAGGGTAGGTGTCATAGGAGAATAAAGGGCAGATGCTGGACACAGGGTAGGGATATAGTGTGATATAGGGCAGGGGTAGGGGATATAGTCCTGCTTGGCACTAACTGTTGGAGGAGGGGCTTTGATGGACACAAAATATATATTCAAAAAGAGAAAATGTTCTATGGTTCTCTATTTTTAACACTAAATAAAATTAGTTATAATTTATTTTGGTGTTTGACACTGTGATGTGGTTCTCTTTTACTTATTGTCCCTTGGCATATTAGCACCTTAAATCTCCTTTATGTTTTGAAGAATATACCTCAAAAACCTCAATATCCTCCAAAGAGCACATAACGTTACAGCAAGAGTCATTTGCAGGACTCCTCTAACCAATCATATCACACTCATTGTATATAACCTCCACTGGTTCCCAATTCTGAGTTGTATAGAATACAAGACTCTCATGACAACCTTTAAACTGGTCAACAATATAGCGCCATCTGCCCTCTCGACTCTCTTTCAGACCCCACCGCCAACTAGATCTCGAAGGGAAAATGCACTACACTCCCTTGAGATCCCCAGCTCAATTCTCAAAATGAAACAGAGCACAATTTCCAGAGCTTTCAACTTCACCGCCCCTAACCTATGGAAATCCCTCCCACCCTCAATCCGAGCAATTAAAGACCTTCAGACTTTCATAAAACCCCTCAAAACCTATCTCTTCACTGCTCACTATGGAGTTGGCAATACCTGCCTTAACTCACAAATAACTTAGCCATGCATGAAATGACACAACCTACGCACCTAACCCCCCACCCTCCCGACAAACTGTATCCCACTCTTAAAAGCCTGGTTAACATGTATTTATAGTTATATGTATATAGTTTCTATGGTTTAATTACGTCTATGACCTTATTATATGTAACATTTTGGTTCCTTGTAAACTGCCCCTGATCTCTGGAAGGGGTGGTATAGAAATGTGTAATAATTAAATAAAGTAAAAATAAATAAATAAATAAATATTTACAGGTGTGAGTATTTTTTGATCTTAGAGTGCCAGGCTAAATAATTAAAAAGCTACAATGTTTGCTACATTTTAATTGTATAGCCTTGGAATATTGTGCTTTCCTATTTATTGGTAAAGCCACTGAATGAGAACTTCTGCTCCCTCTTTGAATATTTTGGGTGGTGTCAGCTCATCCCTCACGTTTGATTTACTGGCTTCCTATCTATTGCTGTTTTCATTCTTTTCTTTAAGATAACCAGAATGAATATGAAAATACAGTAACATAGTATATGATGGCAGATAAAGACCAGCATGGTCCATCTAGTCTGCCCTGCAAGTTGGCAAGAGTAGGTGCACCCGCTGATCCTTGCAGGTCACCCCTCCCCATGCCTTTGTTTAGGTATGTACCCACGGCTCCATGCAGGTCACCTCTGCTTGTTGAGATATCAGAGACAGTTACGTTTATTTTGATTTTATCCTGTTTCTATAAAGGGATCCACTGTGTCTTTCCCATACCATTTTGAATTCTGTCACTGTATTTGTCCCCACCACTTCTATTGGGAGGACATTCCAAGCATCCAGCACCCTTTCAGTGAAAAAGTATTTCCTGATGTTGCCTTTCAGTTTACCTTCTTGCAGCTTCATATTATGCCCTCTAGTATTACAGCTTCCCCGTCTTTGAAAAAGGTTTGTTCATTAATACTCCTTAAGTATTTAAAGGTCTGTATCATATCTCCCCTTTCCCTCCTCTCCTCTAGATTATACATATTTTAGGTCTTGGAGTCTCTTTTCATATGTATTCTGGCGCATACTTCAAATCATTTTGGTTGCCTTTCTCTGAACTGTTTCCAGTCTTTTTATATCCTTTGTGAGATATGGTCTCCAAAACCGAACACAATATTCCAAGTGAGGCTTCACCAGCGACTTGTACAGTGGCATTAGTACCTCCTCCTTTCTGCTGGTAATTTCTCTTTGTATGCAACTCAGCATTGTTCTGGCTTTGGCCACTACCTTGTCACACTGTTTTGCCACTTTGAGATCCTCAGAAACAATCACTCCAATACCTTTCTCCTGGTCTGTGCACACCAACCTATTGTCCCCTATCTCATACAATTCCCTTGGATTTCTGTATCCCAAGTGCATGATACTGCACATCTTCACATTAACCTTGGAATTACCGAGATTTTTTGCACACACTGAATACCATTGGGGTCATAAATGACCCCACGACGAATTTTAATTGTTAACCATGAAAAATTTAAACTAAACAGACAAAATATTATTCTGAATTAATTATTTATTATATGAAGGTTAAATGTTTTGAAATTTAATGCTTTATCATAAAATTACATGAAGAAGAGTTGCCATGAAAACAGTTTTTGTATGCATTTGATGAACACAGTAAAGTACTACAGTCATTTGCATGAGACACAGACAATTTCTGAATGTTCTTTGCAAACATTGCGCTTGCAGGAGGTGCAAACTATGTTGCTTTTCTTGTCTTTTTCTCTGGAACAGCAGTGACACCTTGCCCTTTTCTTTGGGATCCTGACATTGCAAACAGCATCGGTGGCTTCTTCAATGCTGGAAGAAGTCTCGCAGCTGCTTTCCTAATTCCAAGAGGAATAGACAACGTCTGTGCTTTGACTTGGACTGCCATTCTCGATTTAGTGACATCCAAACAATGAAGGCTTTCAAAGCACTGATGTTTAACATGTTGTAGAAGATTGTCACTGGCCAGCATCTTGCCATTCATTTTGTGGTATACGTGCGCAACATTTGATCTGCCGTATCTACTCCACCTTTACTAGAATTATAGTCCAAGATCATGCGTGTATTTTTTGTCCGGATGTGTGTTATCTACTTCTTCTTGATCATGCAAACTGCTCAGAAGAACAACCACTTTTCCTTTCTTCGGGCAATAGGAAACCAGAGTGGCGTCATCGCGAAAGGCAAACAGTGAAGTGAATACCTCACGGCCCTTTGCTGTTACAAATTCTGGAGGTAATTCTTTTCTGTTCTTTCCAATTGTCCCCAAAAGTGTCATTTGTTTTTCTAGCAATTTCTGTGACAGGGATAAACTGCAGAAGAAATTGTCAACAGTAACATTTCTGCCAGATCACGTCAATCCTTCTGTGAGTTGCAGCACAACCCTTTCACCCTGATTCTGTTCCCTGTTTTGTCCAAGTTCCCTTCCTGTATATACTTGAAGACGCAGAACATATGATGTTGCACTGTCACACAACATCCATAGTTTTTTGCCATATTTCCCAGGTTTGCTGGGAATATATTATCTGAATGGAACACAGCCACGAAATGTAAGCAGTTGCTCATCCACGGTAACATGTTCAACAGGAACAAAGGCATCATTTAGAGTTGCTTCCCAGGTATCAAAAACGTGTCTGATTGGAGCAAGCTTATCCACGCCTCATTGTTCACGTCTGTTGGTTGCATCATCAAATCTGAGAGCACAAGAAATTTGCTGAAAACAGTTACGGGCCATATTTTTGCCGAAAACAGAACGACCATCTTCAAGGTTCCACAACTGAACTATTGATTCATTTTGTGACTTGTATATGCCTGAGAGGATCAGAAGTCCAAGAAAACATTGAAATTATCCATCTGTCAAATCTTTCCAGGTGTCGTCATAAATGTGTCCTCCTTGTTTGCACGTGCACATCATGATTTCATTCAATAAGTTCTTCCTCATGAACAAGTGGAATGCTGCGAGAGGGCCATCAACATTTCGTACAGCATACCTTGTAGGACCTTGTTGTACGGGCATGACATTAGCTCTGGTGTATTTTCCAGCAGCTTGCTTTATAGGTTTCCTTTTCCATAATGTGGCATCCTTAGATACATAGGCTTGGCAACTTTTGTGCTTATAGTTGATGACCTCTTAGCTCCTCTACGACCACAACTAAGATTCCTCACAGATGATACTGACACCGAGGACTCCTGCCTTCTTCCCCGTCCAGCACAGCCTCGACCTTTGCCTCGACCTCTAACTTGACTCTTTGCTGCAGGCGATGTTACCAGCTCAACATGTCTCACATTCACTTGGCGACCAACTGCTGTCACCATCTGAATCATGACTGTCATCATCTGATTTATCGCCCGAACTTGGCTGATATGCTTCTTCGCTTGCTGAATATGCTGCATCATCACTGTCAGCATCTCGTTGCAATATTTCTCTTACTTGGGCAGCTGAATACTTTCGTTTTGACATCATAAACAATAACCTAAAATAAATAAAGAAAGATAAAGTTGAATAAAATGCAAAGCAGTTTTACTATAGGTGTACAATAATCGTGATGAATGAACTGAAAGCCTTTAGATTTTATTGGAAATAATGCGAGAACGTATGATATCAGTTACAGAAAATGTGTAATTTTCATAAAATAAGAGTACAAAAAATAAATGATACATAATTAATGATAAATACCTTTGTCAGATCAAAAAATTCACAAAACTGCAAATTGTATCACTATCCAAACCGGACGTAAGCAACTGGGGTCAGAAATGACCCCACTGTGCTGCAATTCATCACTAGCGTCACCTAGCGGATGAAAATTATTCCTCTCATGGGGCGATATAAAGAGAATATTGACATGTGAAAAGTCATAAAAAGATTGCATTCTTGAACAACTAGTTTCCAAGATACGTGTTGTGAAACTTGCAATGGGGTCACTTTTGACCCCATCGGTACTCCCAGGGTTAAATATTAACTGCCAAGACCATTCTTCCAGCTTTTGCAGATCTTTCCTCATGTTATTCACTCCCTCAGGCAAGTCCACTCTGTTACAAATTTTTATGTCATATGCAAAAAACAGATATTTCCATTCAGTCCTTCAGCAATATCATTCTCAAATGCATTGAACAGTACTGGCCCCAGGACCGATCCCTGGGGCACGCCACTAATCTCCTTCCTTTCATCCAAGTGAGTTCTGTTTACCATCACCTTCAGTCGTTTGTCAGTCAACCAATTTCTGATCCAGTTCACCACCTTGGGGCCCATCCCCAAACTGTTTAGTATATTGATAAGCCTCCTATGAGGAATAGCATCAAAGGCTTTGATGAAATCCAGGTAGATCACATCAGTCGCATGCCCTTGATCTAGCTCTCTGGTCACCCGGTAAAAGAACTCAATCATATTTTTTTGGGAAGATCGTCCTTTGTTTAAACCATGTTGCCTTGGATCATGCAACCTGTTGGTTTCGAGAAATTCCACTATTCACTCTTTCAGGAGCACCTTCATTACGTTTCCCTGCACCGAGATAAGGCTTACTGGCCTGTAGTTGTCACTTCTTTCCTATTACCACTTTTGTGAAAAGGTACCACATTGGCACTTTTCCAGTCTCACGGAACTTCACCTGTCTCCATAGGTCTATTAAAAACAACCTTTAAAGGCCCTGCAAAAACCTCTCTGAGCTCTTTCATTATCCTGGGAAGTGTCCCATCTGGTCCCATGGCTTTGTCCACTTTCAGTTTTGCAAGCTGTTTAGACACATCATCTCCTGTGAATGGTATAGTATCTATTCCATTCCCATTTGTATATGTGTCAATCACAGGTGGTCCTTCTCCAGGATTTTCTTTAGTAAAAACAGAACAGAAGTATTTGTTTAGCATTTTCACTTTTTCAATGTCACTTTCCATGAATCCATTCTCAGCACATTTGAGTCTTGCAATTTCACCTCTGATCTTCCTCTTCTCCTTACTATACCTGAAAAAAGTTTTATCACCATGTTTTAGATCTTTTGACATCTCTTCTTCTATCTTTGATTTTGTTATCCTTATTTCTCTTTTTGTCTCTTTTAGCAATATCTGGTATTCTTTTCAGTGTTCCTGTTTGCAAACTTCTAAATTTTGTGAAAGCAGTGTTTTTTTGCCTTTATTTGTACAGCCACTACTTTAGAAAACCAAATAGGTTTTCTTTTCCTCCTCTGTTGCCCATTTTATTGCCTCCTTTAGTTTAGCCCACTGCAATTCCTCTTCCCTTACTTCCTGCCAACTCCTCCTTCATGGGTGCCATCTTCCTGAAGTCTGCGTTTTTGAAGTCTAGACTTTTGAGCATGCTGTGAGTGGACTCTGCCTTGACTTTTATCTCAAACCACGCTGTGTGAGATGCTGCTCACATGGGCACCCACCCGGACATTTGACACACTTTCTTCGTTGGTGAGTACTAAATCCAGCACTGAACCTTCCCTGGTTGGTTCCATCACCATTTGTCTAAGCAATGCATCTTGGAAGGCATCTACAATTTTTTTACTTCTTTCCAGATTTGCATACGGAATACTCCAATCCACATGGGATAGATTAAAGTCACCCAATATGATCCTTCTCCCTTCATGACTACCTTTGCAACATCAATAATCAAGTCTCTATCCATTTCTTTGGTTTGAGTTGGAGGCCTGTAGACTACATCAGCATGGATAATAGTATCATCTCCATTTTCCATGTAAACATGTGACCTCACCCTTACCCCACAAATTAAGCATAGGCTATTGATGCATATGTCTTCATGTTGCCCAGTTCTCTGCTACCTGTCTGTGTGTGCCCTAGTGTTACCTGCAGTGTGTGTGCCCTAGTGTTACCTGCAGTCTCTGTGTGGTTCCCTGCTGCCTATCTGTGTGCCACCATTGTTCCCTGCAGCCTCTGTCTCTGTGTAGTTCCTCCTGTGGTGTGTGTGTGTGTGTGTATTGAGGTGCACACACAGTGCTATGGGTGGTGGTGGTGGTGGGAGATACTGAGTACTGGTGGTATAAGGCAGGAGTCATGCATGAAATAAACACAAGGGTTGTGTTGGCCTTGTTGCATGGGGCCCACAGGAAGCACGGGAGAGACACCAAGATGCACCCATATCAGAGAGCCTACAGGCCAGGACCCAATTCCTGGATCTCACAGGTGAGCAGTGCCTCATCAGGCTCTGCTTTGACAAGGCAGCCATCCATCACCTATGCCAGCAGCTAGGGTTGCTGCTCCTCTGCACCACACAGAAGGATCAAACCATGTCCATTTACCTCAGAGTTAGGATGGTCCTTGCCTTCCTAATCATTGGCAATTTCCAGTCTGAGTTGACTGACACTGCTAGTCTTATCCAGTCAGCTATTTCACAATGCATCATACAATTCTTGAGGGCCTTTCTAACCCACACTGCATAATATGTATTCCCACAGACTGTGCACCAGAGGCAGAAAACCATGATGCAATTCCATGAAGTGGTCCACTTGCCATCAATATATGTATTCATTAATGAATATGTGTGCAATTATGTGTGGTCCACTTGCCATCAATATATGTATTCATTAATTGCACACATATGGTCCTCAGGACTCCCCCCCCCACACACACACACACATGAGGGAAGGAGGCCACCTCCTGCAACAGGAACACATTCCACTCACTCAACATGCAGGTGGTCTGCAATGCAAAGGAGGAGATAGCTGATGTCTTTATAAGGTTTCCAGGTTGCCATACATCCTCATCCTCATATGGTATCTTTGAGAGGTTTGAGATCCGAGATATCCCATTTTGATCACTGCTAGGGGAGCTCTGTACCAGCTCACTCCATCACCTAGATAAGAACATAAGAACATAAGAACATAAGATATGCCATAATGGGTCAGACCAAGGTCCATCAAGCCCAGTATTCTGTTTCCAACAGTGGCCAATCTAGGTCATACATACCTAGCAGTTTCCCCAAGGGACACAGGTTCCACAATGCTTGTATTGGTTCAAGCATTGATATCCTGGGTCCCTTCTTAATAATGGTTTATGGACCTTTCCTCCAGGAACTTGTCCAAACCTTTTTTAAACCCATCTACACTAACAGCCTTTACTACATCCTCCGGTAACAAATTCCAGAGTTTGATTACACGTTGAGTGAAAAAATATTTCTTTTATTAGTCTTAAATAGTTTACCCTGTAGCTTCATTGCATGTCCCCTAGTCTTTCTATATTCTGATAAGGTAAACAATCGATCTAGGTTTACCCGTTCCACTCCGTTCATTAATTTATAGACTTCTATCATATCTCCCCTCAGCCGTCTCTTCCAGGTTAAAGAGCCGCAACCTTTTTAGCCTTTATTCATAGGAGTATCCTTCCATCCCCTTGACCATATTGGTGGCTCTTCTCTGAACCTTTTCTAAAATCGCTATATCCTTTTTAAGATACGGCGACCAGAATTGCACACAATATTCAAGGTGCGGTCTCACCATGGAACGATATAGAGGCATTATAATATCTTTTGTTTTATTTTCCATTCCTTTCCTTATCATACCTAGCATTCTATTTGCTCTCTTGGCCGCCGCTGCACACTGGGCCGAGGGTTTTAACATGGTATCCACAATGACGCCTAAATCTTTTTCCTGGGTGGTTGTTCCTAATGTGGAACCTTGCATCGTGTAACCATAGTTTGGGTTGTTCTCCCCTAGGTGCATAACCTTGCACTTGTCCACATTAAATTTCATCTGCTATTTTGATGCCCAGTCTTCCAATTTATCAAGATCCTCTTGCAATTTTCCACAATCCTCTTGGGTTTTAACAACTTTAAATAGTTTTGTGTCATCTGCAAATTTGATAACCTCACTCGTTATTCCACTTTCCAGGTCAATTATGAATATGTCAAAAAGCAGCGGACCCAGCACAGATCCCTGGGGTACACCACTATTCACCTTTCTCCATTGGGAAAATTGGCCATTTAGCCCTACCCTCTGCTTTCTATCTTTTAACCAGTTCCTGATCCACAATAGTACACTGCCTCCTATCCCATGACTCTTTAGTTTTGCCAAAAGTCTCTGATGCGGGACCTTGTCAAAGGCTTTCTGAAAGTCCAGATACACAATATCAACCGACTCACCTTTGTCCACCTGATTATTCACTCCTTCAAAGAAACATAACAGATTAGTAAGACAAGATCTTCCTTGTCTAAAGCCATGTTGGCTGTCTCCCATTAGGTCATGACTATCTACATGCTGAGTAATTTTATTCTTTATAATGGTTTCTACCATTTTTCCCGGTATTGACGTCAGGCTCACCGGTCTGTAGTTTCCCGGATCACCCCTGGAACCCTTTTTAAAAATTGGTGTTACATTGGCAATCCTCCAATCTTCAGGTATTAGAGATGATTTTAATGATAGTTCACAGATTACTAATAGCAGGTCTGCAATCTCGTATTTCAGTTCTTTCAACACCCTTGGATGTATACAATCCGGCCCAGGTGATTTGCTGCTCTTCAGTTTATCTAATAGTTGTAATACATCTTCCCGATGTATCGATATTTCCTTCAATTCTTCCGCACCTTTAAATACCACTTCAGTCATGGGTAACATCCCTACATCTTCCTCAGTAAAGACTGAAGCAAAGAATTCATTCAATCTCTCCGCTATCGCCTTGTCGCCTCTTAGTGCTCCTTTAACCCCTTTATCATCTAATGGACCAACTGACTCTCTCACAGGTTTTTTGCTACGAATGTACTTGAAAAGGTCTTTCCTTCGCGTTTTTACTTCCGCAGCAAGCTTCTTCTCAAATTCTCCCTTTGCCTGCCTTATCAATGCCTTGCATTTGACTTGCCAGTGCTTGTGCTGTTTCCAGGTTTCGTCGTTTGGCTCTTTTTTCCATTTCCTGAAAGATGCTTTTTTGGCAACAACAGCCTCTCTGACCTCACCTTTAAACCATGCTGGCAGTTTTTTGGACTTCCTTCCACTTTTCTTAAAGCGTGGAATACAGCTGGTCTGGGCTTCCAAGATAGTATTTTTCAACAACACCCAAGCCTGATGTACGTCTTTAACCTTTGCAACTGCTCCTTTTAGTTTTTTCTTAACTGTTTTCCTCATTTTATCATAGTCTCCCTTTCGAAAGTTAAAAGGTAGTACTGTGGATTTCTTTACTATCCCTCCTCCACTAATTAAATCAAAGGCGATCATGCTATGATCACTATTGCCAAGTGGCCCCAACACCCTTATCTCTTGCACTAGATCTGGTGTTCCACTAAGGACTAGGTCTAATATGGCTTCCCCTCTGGTCAGTTCATGAACCAGCTGCTCCAAGAAGCAGTCATTTATTTCATCTAGGAACTTTATCTCCCTAGCATGTCCTGACGTGACACTGACCCAGTCGATACCGAGGTAATTGAAATCACCCATTATTATTACTGCGCTGGCCAGGTGCTCGATAGTACACCCCCACTGCCATCGCCTTCCCCCTTTTCTATGGAATTTCAATCCATATAGATTCTACAGCAGATTTTGTTTCCTGCAAAACTTTAATCCTTTCTGAGTCAATGCCCTCTCTAACATAGAGCGCAACCCCTCCACCAATTTGTTCAGCTCTATCATTACGATATAGTTTGTACCCAGGTATCACAGTGTCCCACTGGTTGTCCTCCTTCCATCATGTCTCTGATATTCCAATCATATCTACCCTTTCATTTAGTGCTATATATTCTAACTCTCCCATCTTATTCTTTAGACTTCTAGCATTTGCATACAAGCATTTTAGAGAATGTATTTTATTCATGTTAATTTGGCTATTGTTAGACATGGGTAAATTGGGATCTTTAAGCTCTGTCTGCTCCATACTTGAGGGCATTTGGGCTACTTTACTCTTTTGTGGCACCTCTCTGCTTTTGGTAGTATCCTTCAAGGATACATTCTTCCGAACCATCCGCTCTTGGGCGACTGTCAGCTTTCCCCTAATATCTAGTTTAAAAGCTGCTCTATCTCCTTTTTAAAGGTTAATGCCAGCAGCCTGGTTCCATCCCGGTTAAGGTGAAGCCCATCCCTTCGGAAGAGCCCCTCCTTTCCCCAGAATGTTCCCCAGTTCCTAACAAATCCAAAACCCTCATCTCTGCACCATTGTCTCATCCACGCATTGAGACTCCGGAGCTCTGCCTGCCTTTTGGGTCCTGCGCGTGGAACAGGAAGCATTTCGGAGAATGCTACCCTGGAAGTTCTGGATTTCAACTTCCTACCTAAAAGCCTAAATTTTGCCTCCAGAACCTCCCTACCACATTTTCCTATGTCATTGGTACCGACATGTACCAAGACAGCAGACTCCTCCCCAGCACTATCTAAGACCTTATCTAGGTGGCGCGTGAGGCCTGCTACCTTCGCACCAGGCAGGCATGTTACCAGGCGATCCTCACGTCCAACAGCCACCCAGCTATCTACATGCCTAATGATCGAATCACCAACTATAACGGCTGTCGTAACCCTTCCCTCATGGGCACATGGCCCTGGAGAAACGTCCTCGGTGCGAGAGGGTTTTACATCACCTGGAGGACAGGTCCTAGTTACAGGATCACTTCCTGCCACACCAGGGTTATGCTATCCTGTCACGTGACCTCTCTCCTCCATGGCAACAGGGGTGCTGCAAGACTGGAGGTGGGACTTCAGGACTATATCCCTGTAGGTCTCGTCTATGTACCTCTCTGTCTGTCTTATGTTTTCCAAGTCTGCTACTTTAGCCTCTAGAGAACGGACTTGTTCCCTGAGAGAAAAGAGTTCCTTGCACCTAGTGCACACGTAAGACCTCTCACCAACTGGGAGAAAATCATACATGTGACACTCAATGCAAAAGACTGGAAAGCCCCATCCCGCTGCTGGACTGCTGTCTGCATCTTAGTTTTAAGTTTGTGTCTAGATCTTTAAGTTCTTACTTACTAGGGGTTGCTATGGGTATTTATACCAATAAAACTGTACCTAATACGTTTAATATACCTTGTTCACCTGAAGCTTAATTAATCTCAGGTCCTTAGTGTATGACTGATTTGGGTAATGAGCTTCACCTGAAAGCACCTCCTGTCTTTTAAGATGTTTAAGTACCTATAAAGCTATCATTATCCCAGGGGAGGGTGGGTGTGGGGAGGGAGGGAGGGAAATAACACTTATTAAAAGAGGCTGCTACACAGTACCCTGTCTTGTGCTGCTGAGGTAAGCTAAATTCTGATTTGATTTAAATTATAGCTCTTAGCTGCTGCTAGGCTCTAACTTCTTATGAAATTTAAACTACAAGCTCTCTGCTGGGTACTAAATTTAACCAGAAAGCTCTCTTCTGTGTGTTAAATTTAAACTAAAAGTACTTTGCTGTTACTTGGCCCTGAGTGACTATTAAATTTAAACTACAAGCTCTCTGCTGGGTATGAAATGTAACCAGAAAGCTCTCCTCTGTGTTTTAAATTCAAACTTTAATTGCTGCTACTAGGCCCTAACTGATCCAACAAAAAACTGTGTGTTCACAGATTAAGTAGCTTTAATACAAAGAATTTGTTTTAGAAAATTACCAGAAGTATATACTCACAGTTGCAGATTTCTCTCCAGAAGTAACAGTCCCCCTTTCTAGTCCTTCAAGATACGCACATGTTTTGAGGTTGCACTGTCCAATGTTTACTGCAACACCTAGCAAACAGAGTTCACACTAATTCAATATGTGTTCACACTTTCTCCAACCATGCCATTGATACCATAGAGGTTACCCTCTGAGGAGGTGACTCCTAATCCCAATTGTGGTACTGCACACAGAGGCAGAAGACTAGTATAACAGGTCACACAGGTGCATGTGTGCCATCATTGAGAGGGTATTTGTTCAGCTCAGGAGCCTCTTCCAGTGCCCTGACAGATCTGGGGGTAAACTGCTGTACAGTCCAACCAGAGTATGTCAGATATTTATGTCAGACTGTTCATCTTCTATATTTAAGGCATGAAATGCATTCATTTACCATATTATAGTTGTGTTCCCACCCCATGTCATGTTAGTGGTAGATTTCCTTTCCACATATATATATTTTCTGATTCAGTGTTCCACAGTGTGTGAAAGAGGAAAGCACTCTAAGTGGTGGCCATGGCCCATATCACATCAGCCCTAGACATGGTGACTTATAGCATATAAATGAGAGGGCCATGTCACAGGCATAAATGGCATGGACAGGATTTAAAAGCTGTGTCTGCTAATACCACAAACTCTGCATTTCCACAAAAAGCCATATGCTCAACAGTGCACACTGGGAGTGGGTATTGTCAAAGTCTGGTGATGTTGCATACACACATTCTATCACC
Organism: Ichthyophis bannanicus; assembly: GCA_033557465.1. Classification (NCBI taxonomy): domain Eukaryota; kingdom Metazoa; phylum Chordata; class Amphibia; order Gymnophiona; family Ichthyophiidae; genus Ichthyophis; species Ichthyophis bannanicus. Next base: position 487,667,207 of record CM066035.1, read on the forward strand.
GCACTCACTGCAGGGCCCAGGCATCAAAAGCCCAAATGCCCATAGATTTGTGCTGGTCCCAAACTATTGCAGATGTAGCAACCTGTAGAGGTACTGACAAGTGGCAAAACAGTTTGGCAAGAAAGTGGTAAACAGCCCTTCTACAGGTCTAGGGGACAGGGCCTAATGAGTAGGTGCCAAGGTGGATACTTCATATGCATACGCATAGCAGTTGGTCTGGAAAGTGACCTGTGTGACCTTGGAGGCCACTTTCAGATGATATTACAAACTTCTAGAGCTAGTGGGATGCTATGAGGAGAGGTTCCTGACCATTATGGACTTGATGTCTGTGTCACAACCTCTGTATATTTGGAGGGTAATTTTATAACCAAGCACCTAGTTGTAGGCACTCAGAGCATGCCTGTTCTGAGCCTATTTTATAAAGAAAAGTGAGTTTCTACTTTTCTTTATAAAATAGGGGTGTAAGTAATGCAAAATTCTAGGCATGGGCACTTATATCTGTTCTAGTTACAGTATTTTATAACTTTATGTGTAAATTTAGGCTCCATCTATTCTCCGATCGGTCTCTACCACTATGCACACCCACACAGAAATTTGGTGAGATTGCACTTAGGTGCATGTTTACTGAATGGTGACTGCCTAAATTGTCCACGTAGGACAAATAGGACATTAGTCCTTTAAAATAGGGACTTATGCGTGTAAATGGCAGGTATCTTTCTATGCATCCCTTATAAAATCAGCCTCATAGAGTGGACTGTAGGAGAGTTACCAGAGCAGCAGCCTGTCAGTACAGCATTCCAGCCTCTGGGAGTGGGAAAAACCTAACTGCATACCTGTAATACATCATCAATAACTATGACCTAGGTCTCCCTCAGTGCATGTGTCTCTATCAGGGCATGCAGCAAACACATTAGCAATGGGTGTTGTCAGTAGGTTAGGGTGATAGATGGTTGCATGCCCACACATGCCATCTAGATGGAGGGGAGGTACTAACAAAAGGTTACAGAGCATGCAGAGAAAGGGAGGACACATGTAAGAAGGTATGCTACAAATAAATACTGTTTTTCCGGGAGGATCTTGATGTATCTAGGTCACCATCTTCCCTGATAGTCTCCTCATCTATTGTTTGGAGCACCTGTTGCTCAGGGTTGATGAGGGACTTAGGCTCTTGTAGCCCAAAGAGAGAGTACACACACCCGTAGATAAAAGAACCAGTCTGGAGCAAGGTGGTAACAACAAAGAAGTATTTTCTATTGAGTTTTAAATCAATACTTACAAAGAAACATGAAAGAAACATGACCATAAAGTATACACAGGGAAATACAAGTCAAAAAACAATAAATTTTCAACTTAGCCCACATCTAGGGGAGACAACCATAAAGAAAACATCCCATACCTAACACAGAAAACTAGGGAACCCCCAAAATAACAGCCAATACTAACCCACTTTTATCTGTATCACCCCTAATCTGTTTCTTCCTCTCAACCAGGAAGCTCTCCAAATTAGATGAATCCACAATCATGTATCTGGAGCCCTGAAGAGTTACTAAACATTTACATGGATACTGAAGAAAAAAGAAACATTCAAGGCTAATACTCTAGGCTTGAGAGCCAAAAAAGCATTCTGCCGCAGCTGAGTGGCCTTGGATAAATCTGGGAAAAGTTGAATCCTTGCCCCACAGAACACTGAAGCCTTATTTTTAAAGTAACTCTTAAACACAGAACTTTTTTTTAAATTTCTTTATTTATATTTTTCAACAAAAAACAAACAGAAGAGATTACAAAATTAAAATACACAACTCGTGTTTGTGACATAAGATATTTAAAGACAAAACACAGCCCACCCCACCCTGTCTCTCCCACTATCTTACGATCATCAGGGACCAAATAAGAGAAAAGAAAAGCACAGGACTTCTGCAAACTTGCAAGAACTGTAAAAGAGCCGGAACTCCACAACAGAAAAACATAAGCATAAATGTGCCATCATAAGTATCTACCATCCTCAGTAGCATGTTTCCAATTAGGAGCAACGGAAAAGGGGCCACTCCCCAACATGGAGCCAATTCAAACTGACAGTCCCTTTATAAGGATGAGATGCCAATTTGCTGATTGAAAAATGACCCCAGATCAGGGGAGAGTCCCCCAAAAGTCCCAGCAGCACCTAATACAATTTTTATGTTTAATCCCAATGCAACTGAATATTAAGACAATCTTTCATCACATATCCCAATTTGTTGACATCTCCTTGATGAGACCAAAGTTTATTCTCATCTACATATTAATGTATACCTACAGCCCCCTCCACCCATCGTAAGACCTGGTTTTGACAAAACCGCAATATAGGCCAGACATTCAGGGAACTACTTCCCCCACTGTTCTATGCAAACCCAAGCTTCCCACAAGCAGTTCTAGGCGGTTTTCCCCTGAAATCCGAGCTAAAGGTTCTATCAATATTAACAATGTGTTTTACTTGAAGGAACACTGATAGTATTCCTATTATACAGTTCACTTTATGAGTGATAGACATATTTATATCTTCAAAACGACCCCAGCAAGAATCAGAGCGACGACCACCTTACTGTGTATAATTAGAGCTCGTTAAGTCAAAGAGGTGAATGAAATTGTGAACATGGGCAGCAGAAATTTCTTTGAAATAAGGCCGGCGTGCCAAATTCTAATGACTCCATTACATTCAAGTTTGTATCTTGCAGCAATGAGATGTCAACAATTCCTATCCTGCCATACAGAAGAGAAATCCTCTTCTTGGCAGCAGATATAAATGTCCTTAACGTTTAGGTACCCAATCTCAAAGAGGAACATGCTAAATATACCTCCAAAGAAGCGTTCATAAGTTACAAAAACAATTCAGTGATGTAACCTTACATTTAACATTATAAAACAGCTTCTTAAGTGCTTTTAAAGTATGGCTGCGGTTATAACCCAGAGAAAATGAGCAAGGGCCCTGTCATATGACCAAGAGCAATAAACACCATCTCTAAAAGGAAAAGAAAAGGAAAGAAACAGAAATCATTCCAGGGGGGCTATATAATACCCAAAAAACTTAGCAGGTGAGCCCACTCAGCCAAGATAGACATGGAGGGCTCAATGACCCAATGCTGCCATATTCCTGAAATACTCCGAATATCACATCTTGTCCACCTCTCATCTTAAAAGTAGAAATAATGTCTTATAAACAAAACAGCATAAATATCCCAGGAAATAGCAGTGTAGCATGCTTATATGTCACTTCTGCGTGGCTAGCATGTCTTCCCACGATCACAGACCAGTTGAACGCCCAAATGTCAATCATCATAAACTGTGAAAAATAGAAGATACAATATGTCCTTCACTGCATCACCGCCAACTCCTTATCCTCCAAAAAGGCACATAAATCTTTAGGATCATCAAAAGTCTTAGTCTGGTTATGTAGCGTGACTCTTATGCGGGCAGGATATAGCAGTCCAAAACGGGCCTTCAGTTGTATTAAGCATGGACACAGCGCCAAAAGACTCTTTCTCCGATCCACCGTTGCCTTCACAAAGTCCGTAAATAACAGGAGTTTATGCCCCTGATATTCCAAAGCTTAATAATTATTTGCAACACTTGTTGAAAACGTTGAACTTTCAGGATAATTGCGCGTGGACGCATGTTCATGGCCCCGGGCTGCATAGATACTCTATGGGCGCTCTCAATCTCAAACGGCATAGTGAAATGCAGCTTTAACACTCCTGGAATCATATCTTGTAGAAAGGATATCAAGTCATGTCCCTCTGCTCCCTCAGGCACTCCCAGTACCCTTATGTTGTTTCACCGCGAGCAATTATTGCCATCTTCCACCTCTCTTTACAATGAGCAAATCAACTTGGCCTGCTTCTCTACAGCCTCGAGCCTCTCCCCATGCGATGACACCACCTTCTCTACCTTCTCCAAATGGGCCGTATTTAACTCCAGCGAAGATCTCAAAGCATTTATATCTTTCTGCATCATGCTTAGCGATTCTCCATTAGCTTTGACCATTTCTTTGATTGCCCGAATCTCAGCCCAGATCTCCTGCAAGATCTCCGGGCCACCTCGAATGACCGCCATCTTGTGAGGAGAGAGAGGTTCCATCTTGGTTCTTTTTGCACTAGTGTTTTCAGATAGTTGGAAATTCAACTGCATTTGCTTGGAACCTGACATATCTGGGATCGAGTGGCAGCCACGTAGTTAGGAATTACATGATCAAATATTGCAGAAAAACAGGATTCTTGTCTTTGTCCTCTGGAGCATCGCTCTTACACTTCCATCTTGAACAGATGCCAGGCTCCACCCCTTAAACACAGAACTTTTATCTTGTGCGGAAACAAAAATAACCAGCAACATTGCCCTAGTGGGTAGGGTATCATGGGAGTCTTCCAAAAATTGTGTCAAATTAAGATCTGCAACAGACCACAAAACATTGCAGACCTCAATAGATTACTCGGAGACCCGACCCACTGGGAGATAATAGACTTTAGAAAGCATTATTGAATCAGCATTGGGTAAGGCTAGGGCTTCCCTAAAATATTTTGGGAGCAATACCTCAAGAGAAAGTAATGATGTAATAGGAAAGTTCAAAAAACACATATTATTTGCTCTATGAAAATTATAAGGCATCTCAAGTCTCCTATAAATAATTAAATTATCTTTAATCATTGTGGCATGCACTGATTGAAGAGAAGGGCAAGTTTGTTCACATTTGAGTACCTTTCCACTTAATAAACTCACCCACTCCTCAACCTCACTCAGTCTTGTTACCATCTCTTGAGAGAACGTGCAAAGCCGAGATACGGTCGAGACTAGTGTCTGTTCTGTGCGGGTCACCACTTTCCAGATATTGACAAGAGACACCTGCTCATCAGGTATCTCCTTAACAGCATCCAAAATGAGTGACCATATCACAGTCTTATCAGGCGCAATTATTGAAGATGGGATGTTCTGATATAAATGGCTGACACTGTCCAACAGAACGGGAGAGACCAAGGTCCCTGGGGGTGGAGGTGGGGTACGGGCTGAAGAGCTCAGGACACCCCAGAGTCTTGAATAGTCAAAAAGTCAGTCCTGCTAGCGGGTCTAGCTCTCCTTTCAAAATTAAGTGCTTGTCCATTGGACCTATAACAATTTCTGAAGAAAACATTTTCTTTTTACAGACTCACTCTCACACTTCTCAGGGCTCCAACAGTGATCCAAAGGAGCTTACAAGGTGCATTACAAGCCACTTGTTACACGTCCCTTTGGACATGCCATGACCGTGCACCAACAGCCGCCCACCTAGGATCTCCTGGGAGTTATCAAGCCTCCGATCACTTTGGGGCTGTCCGGGCAAAGAAGTAATTTTTATTGGGATGAACACTAAAAGCAAGAGGACCTGATATGGCTATGTTTCGGCAATGCTGTCATCAGGGGTAAGAGTCTATATAAAAATACATATTAAAATAGTCAAATTATAAGAAATTATAAAGCTTGACATAAAACCAGATATAAACTAGATAACAATAAAACAAATATGAAAATTAGAAAGACAAAGTAAAAGCAGATGCTAAATAAACCATAGCTGATGTTATTAAATCATATAAATAAAGTACAGTAAATACATATATAGTTCATATAGAAAAAATATAATAATCAAAGGGGATATCATCTAAAACTATATAAAAACAAAATAAACCAATAGCTGCTAAATACAAATAAATGAATCTATGTTGGTAAAACAATCTTTTGCAATAAGACTTTGGATATGAAAATAATAGGGCTATTTAAAAACATATGTGAAACAGACATGAGAACTGACTAAAAGGGAAGAAAGAAGAGGCACATGTGGTATTGACTCCCTATCCATTTCCATACCCAGTTCAAACTTCTCCTACTAACCTATAAATGCATCCATCCTGCTGCTCCTCTCTACTTTTCCTCTCTTATCTCTCTCTATACCCCATCCCGGGAACTCCACTCTTATGGCAGATCACTTCTATCTGTTTCTTTTCTTTCACTGCCAACTCTCTGGCCAAGAGGCTAAAAACTCACCTCTTCAAGGCTGCTTTTGCATCCTGATCCACATAGTCTCCTGCTCTCTAGGTGTTTTCTTACCATTCCCCTAGATGTATCCTATTCCTCAGCTGTTATGTTAACTGTCTTGATTAGATTGTAAGCTCTGATGAGTAGGGACCATCTCTTACATGTCTCTGAATGGTGCTGCGTACACCTTGTAGCACTATACAAATGATCAGAAGTAGCAGCATCCACACAGATACCTACATGGCCCAAGTGCACTTTCTGGTGCTTAAGGACTTCCCACCACATCAGTGCCCCATCACACCGTCTGACATTGTTCTTATTAGTAAGCAACCTTTGTTTGGATACCATTACTTGGGCTGTGACAGCACTGATCACAGCATTTCTAAAATGGGGCCACATTTAGTACATGTACAGTATGTTCCTGCTTTATAAACATGCATAGGGATGGCACCTGCACATCAGAAATTTGCACATGCATTGTTCTGAATGGGCCACAGGTGGATACATATATGAGATATGCACACGCACAGTGAGCATTTTTGAAATGAGGGGAAATTTATGTAGGTAAGCTGAATGTTTCTCAATGAATGCCTTACAACCTCACACAGGAATTTGGGTAGGAAGGGGTGGGGAAGGGCTTTTATATGTGTTTTAGCCCCACAGCCCATTTTACTTGCACAAAGGGACAGGGGGGCCAAAGCTTTTATTTGTGTTTTATCCTTGCAAATAGATGCTCACGATGGCCCCCACAGCCCATTTTAGCATGTTCATAGGAGCAGGAGGCCTGAGTGTCGGCCTCATTGTCTGACATTTTCCATGTATGCTGTACATTCATGTCATCCACTGTCATGTAGACCTGTCTGTGCCTGTGTTGTGCATCTACTGTGGTCAGACCTTTATTAAAGTTGACGCGAACTTTGAGATCCTGTATTCCACTTCCCTTCCTCACGTGCATGTGTGCTGCATGGTACATTGATATTCTTTCAACATGATGAATCCATCTGCACATACTGTGGGTTCAGAGGCTGCCCAATGGGGGTCTAGTAGTTGTGGGCCATTGCAGGGTGGATGGTTGAGCAGAAAATGGTGGTCCATTGATAGTGTAAAACCTGTGTGGAAGTTGGGCCCCCTGACTGCAGGGCTGATATTGGTAGTCTGTCTGTGACCTACATGAACTAAACAATATGGATTATTGCTACAGAACATACTGATGTGTTCCTGGACGTCAGACCTGCTGACACCTCCAAATCACTGCCTGCAAAGTTTGTATGCGTATGAACACAGAAGACTATTGTTTCCTGTTATTTTATTTATTTATTTATTTACAGTCTCTTTTATACCGCACTATTCAACATCAGTGCAGTTTACATGAAACAGAATGACTAGCACAGTGCAGCAAGCTGATCTGTTATGCTTAATTGCAGAGAACCCATGTTTCTGTCCTTTCTCATCTGCAGACTGTTCCTGCAGACTTTGGAAGTCGCAGGAACCTTTGGGACCCTAGTCATCTGCCTCTGCATTTCATCTCTCACCATGGACCCTATTGGACCATCTCCTGAAAGCTGCACCCTGATTCACTCTGTCACTCAGAGGAGTCATGGATCTAACCCAACCCAAAGGAGCATGGAGAAAGAGTAACAACTCTGCAAAAACAATAAGAATGCTTGCATGAAAAGTATTTCGGGCTTTTTTGTTCTGTTGCTTTTGGTTTTCGCCATTGCGGTTTTTGCTTTTGGCTTTTCTTTTGCCACCTAATATTCTCTTGTGCTTATATCACCACAGAGTCACAGTGCAACCTGCGAAGATCCCTGCAGGTACCTCAAGTGTTCTGTATTTGTTTCTATCACCCTACACAAATTTCCAGGCATGACTTGAGCTTGTCTTGCTAGCTTATCTGCATCCTGGGAATTTTGGTTGTCTTGGAATCTGACTCAGACCCCAACAGCATTACTTTCTACCAACAGGGCTAAAGGTATTGGCTTGTTTCCTTCCATGATGTGTGTTTTGGTGGGGTCTAGCTAGATAGCTCCATTCTGAACTATCTGGAGTGCAGAGTGAGCCATGTGACCTTTGCTTATTAATCTGTTATGTCTTGCTGTTTACATAAGGACTATTAGCTACTGCTACCTAATAACATCATTACCTTTATCTTCAGTGTTAGCCATATGGTTTTCTATTTTTGTACTCTAATAATACTCTTAATATGTAAGAATAGCACCTGTCTCTAACATGATCCGCACCATTGACAGTTGTGTGCATGGAAGACCCCTTGCATAGGAGTCATGTCTTGCAGTGTATCTTATGGCTGTTATGGAGCACTGGTTTGGGGACATGATGTGCTACACAGGATATCTTCCAGGTGCTAGGTGTCCCTTGGTTAGATGTGCCTATGGGTGTGTAATGGTTGGCTCATCTGGTCAGATCCTTCTCCCCCAAACCCCCCCCACCCCATGCACATAAACCTATATTTTGGGATGCCATTGCATGTTGCTGCAGCAGTTGTTCTTTATGAGAACTATGGATGTTTGTGGTGGCCCACTTTCTATCGCATACATGTGTAGATCCCCACCACATTTTTTTTTAAAATCATATATAGTGTGGGATGGGGATGTGCTGATTTTAGAAGGCCCGTGCATGTGTACAGCACCTCTTCTAATCACCACTGATTTTCACAGATTTTGCTTTGCACATCCCTAATACTACCTAAACAGTCTTGGTAAAATATGTTTTTATATGTATAGCAGTGATTTGAATTCCTAAACAAATATCTGTCCTTTCCATCTCTGGGAGAATCTTTGATTTTTTTCTTAATCAGTAGCATAACAGAGAAATACGATTATTTATTTGAAACTTGTCTATGCAGTGTTGTTGTTGTATACCACCTTGCCTCTCTCTATGGAGATTCACTGTGATTGGGGAAACTAAAAGTGACCCACCAGTGTTGATTGAGTTTTACAGTATGTCCTTGTATATGTAACAATTACAATACAATTTGTTGATTGAAATGGCAAATTAAGGCAAGCACAATGCCAGATACCAATGACATGGAGTTATAAGATGGCTGTCTAAGGTAACATAGAGCATGCATATTAAAAAAAAAAGCTAGCTTGAAGGATTGAAAAATAAATATTGACCCTAACAGGAGGTCTACCATACATTTTTCCTCACCTGCCCATCCCATTCTCTGCTTTTGTTCTATAGATTATTTTGAAAAGGTAATTAACTGATTTATTATATTGTATTTTACTCATTTAGATAAATTAGGAGCATGTTTACTAAGATGAGCTACACAGACTCACATTAACAGATAACACAGGGAAAATGCAGATAACGCAGCGGTTTTCTGTGCTATCTGCAGAAATGGCAATACCTGCAAGTGTGGGCAGGCTAGGGGTGCAGAGTAGGCACAAACAGCGTGTGGTCACCGTTACAGATACAGAAAGCATGGGTGCTGAGAGCACCACCTCAATGGGTGGCATTACAGTGCTGCCAGGCCATGTTCTTTGCAATGTCGGTGCGCCGTCTACTGAGTAAAACCTATGCTATTTGCACTATAATGGCTCATTAGCTGGAAAAGTCTAGCATGGCTTAGTAAACATGCCCCTTAGTTTATCTCCTCACATAATCCCCTCATATGCCTACATTCAAGGCTTTAAATCACTTCTTGATTAACCTAAACTCTTATTTGCCTTGTCTATTTTAATTATGATTTCTTCATTACACATTGTTTGAAAACAAATTAAAGAAAATAAATGATTTTACAGAAGTGCTTTCATAAATTACGTTTACTGCAAAATTAAATTAAAAAGAAAACAGGCACTTCCTAAAGACCACCGATTTGGAAGATCTAAGAGTTAATCTACTGGACCACAGTAAATACAAAGAAATATAAGAAGACAGCTAATACACTGTTAAGATGAATAAAATCTGTTTGCTCACAGAACAACAGCCAAAACTCACTAGCCATTATTTATGCTTGTCATGTCCAATTTTTTAGACTTTGAAAAATATGAACTAGCTGGGGAGGGGAGAGGGAGCTCAATAGATACAGATTTGACATTAGAAATAGTAAGAATACATTTACAAGAAAAATGAGCAAGAAATGCTGTGTCAAGTGCCAAGACCTCCTGACTCATACTAAAGAGATTTTTTTCTTCAATTCTCTGCTGCTTGACACAAAGTGAGACAAAGTCACACTTTTTGGCTCATATATAGAGACTGATGATAATGAAATATAAATGTAAAATGGAATTACAATCCCAAAGAAATACAAAAGTTACCAGCTCAATTAGTCAGTTTTTTCACATATAGATTTGTCTAGGAAACCACCCTATATTCCTCTCTCTTTAGAAATTTTATGAAGACAGAGGTAAAATATGATTCTCAAAGGGGGAAATCCCATCAGCCCCGGCGGGATTAACAGAGCCGCGAAAAAGGAAACTCTCGCGGCTCTGAAAGAAGCCCGTGTTCGGGGATAGGCTGCAATGCAGGGAGGCTCTGCCGGGGGGGGGGGGGGGGCCCGCAGCGGCGGCAGCACTCTTGATACTGCCGCGGCACTCTTGATGCTGCCGTGGCAGAAGCAGCTGGGTTTTTTTTTTTTAAATTTGGGTTGATAGGGCGGAAGGGTGTTTAGGACTGGTAATGGGGGGGAGGCCAAGACTGGAAGTGGGCTGATAGGGGAGGGTTAGGACTAGTAATGGGCCATGGGGGGGTGCTAAGACTGGAAGTGGGCTGATGGGGGGGGGGTTAGGGCTGGTAATGGGCTATGGGGGGGGGCTGACTGGAAATGGGCTGATGGGGGGGTTAGGACTGGTAATTGGCTATGGGGGGGGCTAAGACTGGAAGTGGGCTGATGGGGGGGCTAGGACTGGTAATGGGCTATGGGGGGGATGACTGGAAATCGGCTGATGGGGGGGTTAGGACTGGTAATTGGCTATGGGGGGGCTGAGACTGGAAATGGGCTGATGGGGAGGTTTAGGACTGGTAATGGGTTATGGGGGGGCTAAGAATGGAAGTGGGCTGATGGGGAGGTTTAGGACTGGTAATGGGTTATGGGGGGCTAAGAATGGAAGTGGGCTGATGGGGAGTTTTAGGACTGGTAATGGGTTATTGGGAGGGGCTAAGACTGGAAATGGGCTGATGGGGGGTTAGGACTGGTAATTGGCTATGGGAGGGGTTAGGACTGGTAATGGGCTGATGGGGGATTAGGACTGGTAATGGGCGAGGGGGGGCTAAGACTGGAAATAGGCTGATGGGGGGCTAGGCCTGGAAATAGGGTGATGGGGGGGTTAGGACATAATGGGCTGATGGGAGGGGTTAGGACTAGTAATGGGCTATGGGGGGGCTAGGACTGGAAATGGGCTGATGGGGGGTTAGGACTGGTAATGGGCTGGGGGGGCTAAGACTGTTAATGGGCTTGAACTGCAAATAGCTGATGGGGACGGGGGCTTGAAATGGAGAGGGGAAAAATATTTTGTGTGGGAGGGAAGACAAATCTACAATTGGCCGGATATTGGGAGAGTAAGTGGGGATTGAGAATGGAGGGGTAAAATTTGAGTAGATGAAATAGGAATGAGGAAAGAGCAAAAGGAGAAAGATTAGTATGTTAAAGCAGATGTAGAGAGAGAATGGAAAAAAACTAGAAGAGAGAAGAAAAGACAAATGGACAGCAGACGATGGAGAGTTAGCGGAAGACACAAAGAAACCAGAAGAAAGTGACTGGAGCAATTGCAGCTGAAAAAAAATGCACAAAAGGTAGAAAAATATCTCTTTATTTTGAATTTATTTATTTATTTATTTAACATTTCTTCTATACCGCGCAATTAAAATCAGCGCGGTGTGCATCGAACAAAAATACTGCAATGTACAGAAACAACATTGAGTTTACAAAGAACAGGGAATTGAACATGGGATCGAAACCGGGGAAACTAAATACATGTTAACTCGAAACTATGTACAATACTCTAATATAAATGGGTGTTGCATTGATTTTGTGAAGATGAAGATTAGTGGTTGGTTGGGCTTGAGTGGGGACTACCTATTATATCTGTGGTATTGACGTTCAGGGGCGGCTGGGGTATGAGGGAAGCTTGCTGGTTGTGCTTCTATCACTGGAAGTTTCTGGGTAACATTTTGTGAACAGGTGGAGTTTTAAGGCTTTTCTGAATAGGAAGAGGCTTTTAATACCACGGATTTCATGGGGGAGTGCATTCCAGTTTAAAGGGGCGAATATGGAGAAGGCTCTGTTGGAGGTAGCCTTTGTGCATGTAGTTATTAGCTTGGGGACTACTAATGTGTTCAGTGCAGTAGACCTTTTGTTTCTATTTTCCAGGGTACCATGGACTAGCTTGCTGATTGGCGTAGGGGGGTAGTTATTTAGGGCTTTGAAGGTGAGGGCCAATGACTTGTATTGGAGCCTGGCATGTAAAGGTAGCCAATGCAAATCCTTCATGATGGGCGTTATGTGGTCGGATCTTGACGATCCAGAGAGGACTCTTGCGGCTGCATTCAAAGCTAGGCGGAGCGGGTTTAAGGTTTGATACCATATTGTTTTTGTTGACCCCATTTTCCACTTACAGAGCTATTTTACTGTTTTTCGTTTAAATAAATATTCATGTAATTTTATTGGTCTCTATCTTTATTTTTTACATTGACTAGTAGGTGCCTCATTTCCCACCCTCGGCTTATACTCGAGTCAATAGTTTTGCCCAGTTTTTTGTGGTAAAATTAGGTACCTCGGCTTATATTCGGGTCGGCTTATACTCGAGTATATACGGTATTTAAGTTTTCCAATCTGTGATGTATAATGTTTTTATCCGGGATACGATTAATGCAAACTGAAGATATCTCTGCAATAATACTATCCAATTTCTCATTTTTATCATTTTGCGAAGAAACATTGATTCTTGTTCTTGTACTATTGCATGGCAACAATGAGGCTTAAGATGAATCAGCTTGCTCCATTTTATCCATGACATTCCAGATTTATGGAATTCCAAAGGTTTGATTTTCAAGCTTCTTAATGCAATAGCCATCTCTGGGGTGTTAACAACATTCATTTGAGATTTGTACACATGTCTTTTTAAAAGCAACGCTCGTCCTAGATGTTCAAAACTTCCATCTCTAGTTCATTACTGACTTCAGAATTTTGACTCTTCAGGTCTTTGGCCCCCAGTCTCAGTCTTCCTATGACTACTACTACTATTAAACATTTATAAAGTGCTACAAGGCATATGCTGCACTATACAAACAGAGACAGAGACAGTCCCTACTCAGCAGAGCTTACAATCTAACCAAGACAGACAAAACAAAAGACAGGAATAAGGATAGAATAGGGAAGGGTAAGGAGACACAAGGAAACAAGGGATCAGGATCCAAAAGCAGCTTCAAAGAGGTGAGCCTTTACCATAGATTTCAAAATGGGCAAAGATAAAGCCTGACGTACAGACTCAGGAAATCTGTTCCAGGCCTTATGAACAGCAAGGTGAAAGGACCAAAGTCTGGAGTTAGCAGTGGAAGAAAGGGGCAAAGAGAAGAGCCAGCTAGTAGAAGAGTGGAGTTCATGAGGAGGAATGTAGGGGTAGAGGAGAGAGGAAAGTTAGTGAAGGGAGGAAGAATGAATGCATTTAAAGGTCAGAAGGAAGAGTTTGAATTGGATATGGAACAGGAAGGGAAGCCAATGAAGTGACTTTAAAAGAAGGATTATATGAGTATATGGAGGCTGGAGAAAGATTAGTCATGCAGCAGAGTTCTGAATAGATTGAAAGGGAGAGAAATGACTCAGAGGGAGACCAGCAAGAAGGAGGTTGCAATAGCTGAGATGGGAAGTAATTAGAGTGGACAAGTGTTTTAGTACTGTGCTCAGAGAGGAAGGGGCAAATTTTGTTAATGTTGTAGAGAAAGAAATGACAAGTTTTAGCTATCTGAGGGATATGTGAGGAGAAGGAGAAGGAGGAGTCAAAGATGACACCAAGGTTATGGGCTGAGGAAACAGGAAGTAGAAGAGTGTTAACAACAGAGATAGATAAAGGAGGAAGGGGAGAGGAAGGTTTAGGGGGAAAATAAGAAGTTCAGTTTTGTCCATTTTTAGTTTCAAATGGAGGCAAGACATCCAAGTGGCGATGTCAAAGAGACAGGCAGAGATATGGGCTTGGATTGTCAGTGAAATGTCAGGTGTAGAAAGATAGATCTGAGAATCAGCAGCATAAAAATGATGCTGAAATCTATGGGAGGAGATGAGAGCACCAAGAGACTGGGTGTAGATATGTAAAGGAGAGTGGGATAGCAGTATAGGAGGAACCACCAGAGCAAACACTGAAAGAGCGATGGGAGAGATAAAAAGAGAACTAGGCCAGGACAAAGCCCCTAAAACCAAGTAAGGATAATGTGTCAAGACGAAAGTGGTGGTCAGCAGTATCAAAGGCAGCACAAAGGTTAAGAAGGATAAGGACACAGTAGAGACCCTTAGATGTAGCCAGGAACAAGTCACTGGAGCCTTTGGCAAGTGCCATTTTAGTAGAATGTAAAGGGCAAAAGGCAGACTGAAAAGGATCCAGAAAGGCTTGAAAAGGAAGAAATTCAAGACAATGGTGGAGGACTGTGCACTCAAGAAGTTTGGAAATGAAGAGAAGAAGGGAGATAGGACGATAAATAGAAGGCGAGCTATGATCAAGAGAAGGCTTCTTGAGCAGGGGTGTGATCACAGCATGCTTGAAGGCTGCAGGGACTGTAGCAGTGGAGAGCAAGAGGTTGAGGATATGTGAGATGGAAGGGATGACAGAGGAGGAAATGGAGTTAAGGAGATGGGTGGGGACAGGATCAGAAGAGCAAGTAGTAAGTTTAGAGGAGAAAAGAAGATGAGGAGTTTCATCTTCAGAGATCATGGAAAAGGATGAAAGGGTAATAAAGATTGATGGGAAAAGTTGGTATTGAGGTGGGGGAAGAGAGGATGAAGTTGTCCTGGTGAGGAACTAGAGAGTAATCTTGTATATTTTGTTATGGAAAAAGTCAGCTAGGGTTTGGGAAAAAAGAGAAGGGGGGGGGTCGGAAAGAGACGCATCTTAAGGAGAGAGTTAAGAGTAGAGAAAAGACGATGGGGTCAGTGGCAAGAGAATTAGGTGGATATAGTAGTTTTGCTTGGCAAGTGCTAAGGCTGACTGGAATGAGGTAAGCATGAATTTGAAATAAAGAAAGCTGGAAAGGGAGTGGGATTTGAGCCAAATGCAGTCAGCTGAGCGGGCACAGGAGTGGAGATAGCGGATAGTTGAGGACAACCATGGCTGGGGTGTAGTGTCTCACAGAATGTGGGATGGTATAGCAAGAATATCTAGAGCAGATGAGAGGGCAGTATTTAGGAAACTATGGCCTCATCAACAGTTTTGGAAGACAGAGTGGAAGAAAGAGGTGATAAGATGATTGTGGCGAGAGCCAATGGATCAATAGCATGAAGATTCCTAAAAAGGTAGGAGGTGACAGCGGGGTTGAGGTGGGGAGTGATGAAGGGTGAAACTTAGGAGGTGATGCTCAGATAAGGGAAGAACTCCGGTATGGAAATTGGAGGGTAAACAATTAGAGAAGAAAACCAAGTCAAGACAAAGACCACGCTAATGAGTAGGAGTGGAAGAGCAAAGCTGAGGATTGAAAGGGGAGGTAAGGGAAAGGAGTTTAGAAACATAGGGGTCAGAAGGGTTATCAACATGAATATTGAAGTCACCAAGAATAAGCAAGAGGGAAGAATAGTATAGAAATAGGGAACTCCAGGAGTCAAAGTCAGTGAGAAAGGTAGAGATGGACTTATCAAGGGATCTATAAATAGCAGCTATCCAGAGAGGTAATGGATTAAAAAGGCAGATGAAATGGACGTCAAAGGAGGAAAAGCAGTGAGACAGAACTAGAAGGAGGGGTTGGAATTAGCAGGAAAGAGAAAGAAGAAACCCAACACCACCACCACGGCCAGTGGCACGAGGGGTGTGGACTAATTGGTATCTATCATGACAAAGGGCAGCAACTGAAGCAGTGTCATTGGGGAGGAGCCAAGTTTCAGTAAGAGCTAGAATACTGAAGGAATTAGAAATGAAAAAGTCGTGTGGGATCAGAGTAAACATATTTAATCCCTTGGAAAGAGATCAAACATTTGCGTGGAAATCGGAGAAAGAAAGTTCCTCTCCCAGCCAAAACACAAGGTTTAAGCTGGAGAAAGGCCCTTCTCCAACTTGAAGCCTTGTTAGTGTCAATGCAGGTTTGAGATGAATGTATTTACATTATCGTTTTCCTTTTCCTATTTTCCTGATTATTTGTGGTTGGGGGTTGTAGCCTTTATATTTTTACCCTTGGTGTCTTCCTATGCTGTTTTCTCCATGATGTGGGCTATGTAGAGGTTTGATGAGGTTGGTTTTTATATTTCTTTGGATGTATATTCTTATATACTGCACTGATAACAAATAGCGCGGTATATAAGAATTGTTAAATAAATAAATAAATAAAATATATTTATTGCTTATTTTCTTTTTTTTATTTGTATTTGGAAAGCAATAAATAAAACTTAAAAAAATGAAATGAAATGAAAAAGTCATGAGTAAAGGGAAGTTTAGTAGAAATAGAATGTGCATTCCATAACGCACAAGAGAAAGGGAGAGAGGAGGGGGAGAAAAGAGGAATATAGATGAGATTAGAATGGTTGAGAGAAGAAGGGCAGACTAGATTGGTCATGTGGCTTTTTTCTGCCATCATGTCTCTATGTTTCTATGGGGGTTTTTTTATGGAATGAGAGTGAGACAATAGTCTAGGGGGGCCAGGGTTAAGATTAATATCACCAGAAGAAAGAAGAAAAAGGAGGAGAAGAGTTTGAGGCAGAGAGGAGATGGAATGGTGGAAATGAGGATGAGGTATTTTAAGAGAAGAGGGAGAGGGATGAATGAAATGAAGAAAAAGGTGGAGTTCAAGAGCTGAGGAAAGGGAGGAAGACAAGATTGAGGAAGAGATAAGCAGAGAACAGACAGAGTAAAAAGGAGGGGATAATGAAGAGGTTGGTATGATGGAAGAAGGCTAGGGAGTGACAAAAAGAAAAAAAGATAATGAGGAGCCACAAAAAGAAGGGAAGCAGACAAATTAATATAAGCACTATCTCAACAGTATTAATAGTACTAAGTGGGAAGAATGATCAGTCATACAGCGCAAAGGCATGGACAAATTAACAATGCAAATATCCACAGTATTAACTTAACTTAATGCAAATATCCACAGTATGGTGCAGGCTGAATCTTTTTTTTTAACTTTATTTATAAACCACCAATATACAAGAATAATCACACTACAACTAGCCTCAGAGCAAGGTTGACTCTGATCCACCACTCCAAGGCATCAACAAGTACAGGTGATTTGTAATTTTATATGATAAACATCCCTGCCCCCCACCTCCCATCCCTCCCTACCCCCCTCCTGGATCGCAACCCCCTCTACGTCCTACAACAAGCCAACTAACTACCTACGTGCACTATCTCATTACGACTATGAGGTCCCAAATTTTGAATATAAGGTTCCCAGATCAACAAATGGTAGACCATCATCATTCACTGCCCCGAGCCTTCCCATCGCTCAGTCAGCATAAGCTGGTGAAAGCCATTGTACTACTCCTAAAAAGTAGGGGAAGCCTGTTCTCTCCATTTACGAAGTATCGGGCCTTTGCCCACCAGACATGCCTTTTGTATCAATAAACGCTCCCATTTCTTCCCGGGTGGGGTGGGGCCAAACCAATCCAACGCAACGGAGAGGCCATCCCATCGAACCCTCTGGTGGAGCAACCCACTTAGGAAGGTACAGATCCACGCCTAATAGGAGTGAATGTGTCTACAATCCCACGACATATGTATCAAATTAGCTAAGGGCTCCGAAAATATGGGGCATTGGCCATCTAACGTAATATGACTACGTAGCGTTACACCCAGGTAACACACTTAAATTGTACTTCTCTCCATTTCGCACCTTTCACAAAGTCCGCAATCCATCGTAAAGCCTTCTGAATGGATCCGGGAGGTACCACATGTGCCAGTTCTACCTCCCAGGCCATCTCTACACCTCTATAATCTGGAGTAATCCTAAATCGATCCAATCTTGTTTTCAAGACTGCAATCAACGGGGGGCTATCTTCTCCTAAGGCAAAAAATTCCAAAATTTGTGCCGATCTTTCAATACTAATTGCCGTCTTGGGTAACGAGGCCACGTAATGAGAGAGCTGTAGATAAGAAAAGTAGTATTGAGGGCGGAGGTCATACTTTTGGTTCAGAGACTCAAAGGATTTACAGTTACCCGAGGGGTCAACTACATGCCTGACATTTCGAATCCCACATTGCTTCCACTCTCGAAACGTCACTGTTTCTGATCCCGGGGTGAAACTAACTTTCCCCTGTAACGGCAACCAGCTCGATGCCTTCCATTTAAGTGTTCTAAAACCCATTAAGGTGCCTCCAAGTACGTCTAGTGGAGCTGAGCAACACACTCTTTGTAATTCTACCTGGCAACAGTGAATTTTCCAGATGCAACAATGTGAGTAGTGTCTGTGGGGCTAACAAAGCTTCCTCTAAGGCCCTTGGCGTGTACACGTCCGTCGCATTCAGCCAGTCCCCGATATGCCTTGCCTGACAGGCTAAAGCGTATAGCCATAGATCCGGGAGTCCCACTCCCCACATCTCCCTATCAAACGGTTTAATGAAATGCGGGCTCTAACCCTCCCCCAGAGAAATCCCCGCACTTCCTTTTCAAGACGATGTAGGTCACATCTCAACAACCACACCGGGAGAGTCTGCATCCAGTACAATATCTGCGGTAACACTATCATTTTAACCGCTGCCACCTTCCCCAATAAGGAAAGGGGAAGGGGGCTCCAAGCTGTCAGTTGGGCCTGCGCGTGTGTTAGAATTCTATCAAAATTCCTAGCATATATCTCACGTAGCTTTCTAGTCAACAAAATACCTAAATATACAAAGGAATTCTCTGCCCATTTAAGCGGGAAGCCTCCCCATTGTCCCTGTAACGGTCCGGATACATCCAGTGCTTCAGATTTATCCTTATTTATACAAAACCTGGCAAAACTCCCAAAACATGCAAATTCCTCCATCAACCAGGGTAGAGATTCCCTATTGGTAAGAAGATGTACCAGGAGATCATCCGCAAAGGCTGATTAATTTAAAGCCTTGTGAGCCGATCTGCACACGTCGTATAACCCGAGAGCTCTCCACCCTCCTAATCAAAGGATTTATGCACAAGACAGAAGAGGGGAGAGAGGACACCCCTGTCTGGTACCTCGCCTCAAGGCAAATGCCTCCGACAATACCCCATTACACAACACCCCTGCTGTTGGCCCGACATATAAACTCTCTACCATTTTACAAAAGGGGACTCCCAACCCGTATTGGGGGGAGCAGATATTTCAAATACTGCCAGTTAACCCAATCAAACGCCTTCTCCGCATCAAAACTGACCAGTAATGACTCCAATTGTTGATCGTGTACCCACTCCAATGACGCCATAACTTTACACAAATTATGCACCACATATCTCCCCATCACAAATCCTACCTGTGACTCATGTATTAGATGACTCAAAACTCCGGCCAAGCAATCTGCCAGGATCTTTGCCAGCAGTTTCAAATCAACGTTTATTAACGATATGGGCCTATACAATGTCGCTTGTACCGGGTCTTTCCCCGGTTTGGGTATTAATATAATGTGGGTGTGATTGCTGCCCCATTGAAAGGCGCCCTGCTCAACTCGTCTATTATGCACTGCCATCAAGGTCGGCATAATAAGATCATGCAGTAGTTTATAAAATTCAGCCCCCAATCCATCTGGTCCAGGTGTTTTATAACAGCTCGCCTTTGAGATGACCTGCTGCACCTCTTGCACTGTTATAGGTTGGCCCAGTTGGGCACATTGCTCCTCGCTCAAGGATGGCAGGTCTAACTCTCGCACATAATCTTTCATCCTGGTGGGAGAGCCATTCTCTGCTGTATATAATTTCTGAAAAAAAGACAGGAACTCTCGAACAATGTCTGCGCTATCTTTATGCAGGACACCCTGCTCGTCTCGGATCACCGCTGCCGTTTGTGTGCCTCTCTTCCCCTTCAAACAACGCGCTAACAATTTACCAGACTTGTCCCCATGACAATGCAATTGATATCGGTAATAAACCACCAATTTCTTAGCTCTTTGATGCAGTAGATTGTTTAAAGCAGTCTGGAGTTCCCATAATCTCTTCCTATTTAACGCATTAGAAAGGAGCGCGTAAAGCTGTCTCGCCTTAGTAACTTGCTGTTCAAGATGGATGATCTGCTCCGCTATCAGTCTACGCTTCCTGGAATAGAACCCAATAATATCACCTCTCAACACTACTTTGGCGGTCTCCCAGACCAATTCAGGTTCATCCTGATGTCCCCAATGATTAGTCTCAAACCCCTGCCATTTCTGTCGGATGAATTGATGAATTGTGTATCCTTGTATAACTCCAAGGGGAAGCGCCAGATACATGTTTTTTGGATATCTCCCCCCCCCCCCACTGTAGATCTAACCAAATTAGCGCATGGTCAGAGATCTCCGTAGGACCAATTTGTGCATCCCTAGTGAAGGCAAACAGACCCTCTGATATCAAAATATAATCGATCCGCGCACTAGAGCCATGAGCCCGTGATTGGTGCGTAAAATCTTTTTCCAAAGGATGCAACAACCTCCACGAGTCAACCAAACCCAGGCGAACTCGAAAGTGTGTCAGGGCTCGAGCCATCTGACCACGTTCCCGTGTGCTATCTCCTCTGGACGTGTCAAGCTCTACATCAAACACCCCGTTGAAATTTCCCCCCAAGATCAGGGGGTATTCTGGCAATTGTTCTACCCTCGAGGCAAGACAAATATAAAGGTTATATAGGTTTCCCAAAATTATTGACCTCCCCTCCAAGATTCCCTACAATAACACAAATCGTCCGGACGGATCTGTAGCCTCCTTTTCCAAAACAAAGCGTATGCGTTTCTGAATCAGGATGACCACTCCCCCCTTTTTTCCTATAGCAGGCGCCCCCCCACACCTGGCCCACTCAATCTCTACAGAGTTTAGCATGCTCTTCAGTAGTCTGGTGGGTTTCTTGTAGTAGCGCAATATCACAGCGCTGTCTTGCTAAGGCCTGTAATATTTTATATCGCTTTATGGGATTCCCCACTCCACACACATTCCACGAGACGATCTTCAGGGGCCCGGGGTAGTGTCAGGTCTCTTCAGCACGACAACTGTTATCCACTCAGCACGACAAATGTTATCCACTCAGCCTGAAGCCTCTGCCCCCAATCTCTAGAGTGGCTTTCTTACAGTAAGTAACTAAGTCTTTTGTTGCGATCCACCCTCCCTTGTGAATCCTCCCCCCTATCCCCTAATACTAATCCCCCCTCACCTCTTCCCCTCCCTCGTCCATCTCCATGTCTATCTATCTACTATCATCTATCTATCTATGAATGTGAGATCACGTTGGATGTGTACGGTCCCCCCCCCCCTTGATATCGACCCCGAATGTCTTATATTAATGTTCACCTCTCTTCTCCTCCCATAGCAGACACAGAACCCCATCATATATCCACACATGGGCTAGTCAGCCTAAAACCTACACACAACTGGAGAATAACATAGCACAGAATTTAAAAAACAGTAATTAAACTACAATTTACATTATATGAATATGCAAAATAATCTAAAATTCGCTAAGCAATACTCTCCTTCCAAAGGTACAAATCCCAGGTTCCCAGTAATCGGCTCTTCTGCTCAAAATTCTCTGGCTCTCCCATAATAGTGGAGTGGAGGAGTGGCCTAGTGGTTGGGGCAAGGTACTTCAGGCCAGAAGGTCGGAGGTTCAAATCCCACTAGAGAACAGCAAACTTGGGCCGGAAGGACTGGGGTTTCTAGTCCCACAGGTGCTCCTTGTGGTCTTGGGCAAGCCACTTAACCCTCCATAGCCCATGTTCCCTGTAAAATAGTTATCTCCAAGTTATAATGCCCTGTTCAATGTAATTTCAGTTTGTTCAATGTAAACCACACTGATGCAGAATAGCACGGTATATAAGAAAATGTAAATAAATAAATAAAATACAGGGATCGCACAGAAGTTCCAATAATAAACAGATTGCAATTAACATTATACAGGTATGAATATATGCCTAGACTTTTACTGAACAATGCTTTTCCCTGGAGTTACACTTTCAAGTATCCATACGGTCGGTTCTTCTGCTCCCAACGCACAACTCTTCTAGGAGTTCAAAGGCAGCGTATAGGCAGGCCACACCCAGCTTGCATATTATCCCTCTGCGTGTTGGGCCCTGTTATGTTAATCCAGTCTCTGCCTCCTAGGTGCTAATTCTTTCTGTGGAGCTGTAGCCTCCGTATCACCATGCAGCACTTTCTCTATGTAGGGGCTTGCCTCCTCCGCTGTTTCAAATGACCGGTGTGACCTCGCATGCATCACACAGAGCCTAGCTAGGTATTGCATCAAAAATTTAACTTTAGCGTCAATCAGTTTTTGACAGAGAGGTGCATAGGCTCTTCTCTTCTGGCTCAGCGCTACCGAGTAATCTTGGGCAATGCGCAGCTTGAAGTTAGCATGTGTTATAATCCCTTTCTGTCGAGCTGCTCTCAATACAGCCTCTTTCTGTGTAAACTGCAGGAATCTGGCAAGCACCACTCTCGGCCTCTGGTCTCGTGGCTGATAACTACCCATGCGGTGAGCCCGCTCAATAGCCAGTTTACCTTGTTCCTCCAGTCCCTCGAAGATCTGTGGGAGCAATGTTTCCAGGTATTGCTTTAGTGCTTTATCCCCGATATCCTCTGGTATACCCATGAAGCGCAGGTTATTGCAATGTGAGCGATTTTCCAGATCAGCAATCTTGGCCTCCTGGGTTTGTAGCTTGGCCCATAAGCCCTGCATTTCCTGATTTAACGTGTCAAGGATACCTTCCGCTTGTCAGATGCGATCTTCCGCCTCTTGCAGATGGATACGAAAGCATCCATTGAGCTGTGTAGGGCATCCATTTTAGCATGTAGGGCATCAAACTGTGAGGACAGCGCCCCTGCTACCGCCGCCAATACTTCCTCTAGAAACGCGGGGGATGAAGGTGAACTCGGCGCAGCTGTACTATCTGCCATCTTACTCGGGGCACCCAAGCGGTCCTTCTCTCTTCATGCCGTTTTTACTGCCACCGCCATTCTTTACGTCGCTATCCGCCAATATCAATATATGCAGCAACTCCTCCGGCTAGGTTGTAGCTTCGTTCTGTGACATTTTAGCCGCTTTCAACAGTGCAATTGTACCGGTTTGGGCCGAGGGTGACCAGAGCACGAGCACTCACGTCAGCTCGTACTCACCTCATCACGTGATCTCTCCCAGGCTGAATCTTTTAACTGATAGCACACAGTCACTGGTATAGTCCAGATAAATAATAGTGTGATTCGCTTGTCATGTCAGTAAATATAGCAGCGATGGTGTGATAAATGGGGCTATCACTCTGCTCTGTTGTGATGTCCCACAAGAGTATCCCCGCTGCTTCAGAGTTTAAAAAGACAAAGAAGATGCTTCAGCTGCCTCGCAATCCAGCCTGCCTCGCAACGTTGCAACTGTCCTCGGGCTCGCGGGCTTTTGTCAGAGTGCTAATTAGGTTCAATCCAGTTAACTTTATAAAAATGTTCAATTACTTTTGTGTACTAAACATGAACCATATTCCCTGGGAGAATTAGCATCTGGCTGCCCACCAATGCTATTAACTTCACTTATCCTAAAGAAAAGGTCTGACAATCTACCTCTAGTCATATCTTGCTAAGAAAACTCAGGGGCTTTTGGTGCCATGGTGAAGGAACAGTGGCGCTTCCCACTGGATTGTGTTTCAAAATTAACCATTTGCACATATGCCAGTGCTTTTATTTTCATCCCATTGGGCTGTATCTGCACATCCTGAAGATGTACTTCTCCAAGTCCAAAATGGGTCATTTGAATAGACACGTTTAGCAGATGGACATCCACAGGTCTGCTTCTAAATAATTTACCTGAACGCCTGCAGATACAGCTTTAGTAATACAGCAAATATAGTGCTATGGTATTAGTCTGGACTATCAGCCCCTGGACTCCTTTATCCCAGATGACCCTTTGTGGTGGATAAGCTGTATGCTTGCCAAATGACAGAAGGGAGAGGAGCGGCACGAGCCGCAGTAGCTGCTGATAGAGAAGAAAGAGAAAGGAGACGGCTCCAAAGAGAGGAGAAAAGGCAGTTGAACTTGCAGCCCTTACAGGAAAGGAACAAGTTCCAGGAGAGCCAGTTTCAGGCTGGGAAGCTCCAGAAGGAAGTCTTCAGGAAGGACAGAAGGAGAGCCAGGAGAGTGCCTGGTGGAGACAATACCAGAGACACAGACCCAAGAGTTCAGAGGTACCTTCATGCTTCTTCCCCTGTATGTGAGCCACAAGGAGGTCAGAGGTGGGTGAACCAGACTCAGCCCAGGAGTCTAAGAGACACAGATCTGAACCAGGAACTGAGGCCAGGTCACAGAAAGGCCTGGAAGCCAGGGAGCCGTAAGAGCAGCCAGCGCAGCTGGAGAAAGGTTTGGGAACCTATAGAAAGAGTGCTTACCAAAAGTCCTGTTGCATATTTGCCAGACCGGGTACAGTCAGGCTGGAGAGCCTTAGAAAGAAGCTCTGAAGTAAAACCAGGAATATATGGGGAAATCTCAGGGGCAACAGATATCTCAGCAGAACAAGAGGCTATGCAGACAGACCCTGCTGAACCTGACCCTTTGCTAACTGAATGCCCTATGGACTGTACGCTTTGTTGTACTGGGAGTTTAGAATCCTTGAGAGAAATATAGCATGCAGGATATACTTTTGAAACACAGTTTTGTTTGACAAGCTGAAAGAAGAAGCATTGCTTTTGTTTATATAACCTGTTTTGTTTGAACCCTGCATAACTAACAAAGACTGTGAAGCATATCCAAGTTTTTGACCTATGTAAATACCTTATGTGAAAATCCTGAACAAGGTGAAAATCCTGTTGTCTTCGTTTGAACCTTTTGTGCATTAAGGGAATAAAACCCTATACTTTACCATTCACATGGCTTACACAACTATTCATTATGAAGAAAGGGACTACTAGTACCAGAAGGCTTCTGGGCTAACAAAAGTTTCTACCTTCAATACAACAATAATGTCCACCCTGACCTTTAAGCACGTAGCTAAAGGGATGGGGTTGTGACAATCTCCAGCTAAGAGGAGAAGGAACAGGAGAAAATGGGGGGAAAAAGAAGTGGCACGACAGAAGTTAGGGTGAGGTTCCCTCAATGAGAGTGGAGATGGCTGAATCAGAGGAAGCAAAAGGTGAAGCTCAAGGGCAGATGATAAAGAAGTAACAAAATGGTAGAAGAGGTGGGGACAGTAAGGAGTGGGTAATGAGAAGTAAGGCCATGGAATTGTGGGAATGAGCAGAAAAGATTAGGTAGCATTAATATCAAGAAGACAAAGTGGTTTGGAGCCATAGGTGAGGGGGGAAGAAGATAGAATACAAATCAAGGAGATACAGGTGGAGATGGGGGAGAAAGTCCTGGTGACTTCAGGTGCACTTAAATAATTGGGTCAATGAGCAGAGGAAGGCTATGAAAGAATGTTAAACCAGGGGTGGGTAATAAAGTGTTGAGAAGAGAGACACAACACTGCAGAGGGCAGGAGCTGGGTAAAGGACAGACAGAAGATAGGACACACCCTGACAAACAGAAATATAGATTGAACAGTAATTAACAAGCTAGATTCTAAACAGACACAGGTAAATGCCTGAACAGAGCATACACAGTTAGCTGAGGCTTGCAATGAGGGTGCTCTCCCAAGCAGGAACCACCACTAAATAGAGGGTTAATAGCTTATGTGCTCAGCGAGAAAAAAGCCCCAGCAGGGAGAGGGGTGGGGCAAGTGCTGAATACAAGTAAGTGGATCGTCTTCACTTTTCAGCCAGTGGTATCATCAGCATAGCAAAAGTTGTTGAGTCTTCCACCAGTCTTCAAACTTTGGTTTTCCTCATACAGTCCTACTTCCATGAAGATTTGAGAGGGTATGGTTAGAATATGCAACCTTGTCATACATCTTTGCTGATTTTAAACCATTCTCTTTCTCCTTATTCTGTTCAAACTGTTGCTTCTTGAGCAATGTAAAGATAGTGCATGAGAACTATCAGGTGTTCTACTACTAAATGTTTATGCAAATACATGAGGTGTACATGCTTAAGAAACTGTTTCTGCTCTAGTGAGCCTACAACCTAGCCAAGAAAAACAAACACATAAGATGATAAATAAGATAGCCAGAATGGTGGCTTAAGGTCATGGACATATGCAGCAGCAGCTGTTTACTTTTCTTTGTTACCAGCTTGGATTTTGCCCTTTTCTAATGGGCAAGAATCATCAGGGAGGGATTCTATTGAGCCTTCATATAATAATATATGTCTACTATACCTTGAGGGCACTTGGATGTCTCTATTCATTAGTAGGAAAGAGGATAGCTAGCTGGAAATGATATCTTCCTAAGTCCCAATGGATGATCTACTCCTCCACCTTGACTCATTTATTTATTTAAAATAATTTTTATTCCACTCCATCTACTAGGTGCATTACAATAAAAGCATACCCAAGATACATAAGACAAAGAACATCATCAATACATTACATGCATACAAACATGAGACAACAGCTGCTGTCACCCTGCAAGTGCCAACATAAAATTAACTATCTATTCAACGAGAGAGGTCTAAGAATCTTAAGCAACATGAAAAATAGGGAAAGCCTACCAAAATAAGTGTGGTTTTAATTTCTTTTCAAACAATGACAATTCCAATGTTGTTCGTAACTCTGCTGGTAGTGTATTCCATAATTTGGGTGCTGCCATCGAGAATGCTCTCTCTCGAAATTCCTAAAAATATACCCAACAAAAAGATGGAAACAAGATGGATTCATGAAACAAAGATTTTATTGTTGGCACTGTCAAGTCAATGCTGACTCCAGCTTCCAGGAAGGAAAACCTTTGTTCCAGAGAGGTGGTACTGTTGCTCAGAGTGGTCCACACAAAACACCACATCTTTTATGGCAATGCTGACATTAACTACAATCAAACCAAATGCCATCTACCACCATAATCACAATGTGGAGAATGCCATGCATTGGGCCCTGGCCTGGTACACTTTCTGATAGGGGCACCTTTTCCATACCCTCCTGCACTCCCTATCCAGCTCCTCTATGAATGCTATAAATCAACAAATCATGCACTGCATTGTAACTACCCTCCACCAACACCTATGGAGACCACCACATGCACTCTGTGGTAAGGAAGCCTATCCTAAGTTAGGGGAAAGGGAAAAAGGCAAAGAGTTCACCCTAGTAAAAGGGCCTCTTTTGCAAGGTCAGGGTAACAAAACCACAACCTCAGCTAGGAACCAGAAAACCCCCAGCTGGAACAGGTTTCATGTTTCCCCTAGTGAAATAAGGGAGAGTGAATACATACCTAAGGTCCAAGACCCTTACGTCAGTAAGCTCCCTGATTACTCAGGTGCCAGAAAGCAGAGTGATCTCCGTCACCTGGGAAGAGAGGAGGTGGGGCTAGAACCCTGGAGATATAAGCCTATGCTAGATTATAGTAGAAGAGCAGGAGAAGGAGAGAGGGTGGAAGGAACACCAGAAGCAAGGGCAGAGGCAAAGGCAAGAAGAGGAGAAAGAGAGAGAGAAGCTGATACAAGCCTAGGCACCGGTACGAGCCTGAGAAGCCTGATTAATGCTGAGCAGAGCAGTAGAAGCCTGACTAATGCTGGGCAGTGCAGAGGTGCAGGAGACACTCTCAGCTCTAACGAGAGGCTGTCAGCTGAGCCCAGTGAGCCAGAAGGAGAGTCAGTCTATGCAGTTAGGAGAGCCTGATGCTGAACTGAATGAGGAAGACACCCTCATGGATTGCTCTATGTGCCAAGCCTTAGCCACAGAAGGGTTAAAGGAAAGCCAGCCCTGAGAGAAAGCCCTCCAGAGAAAGGTAACCATAAGAAGCAGGTAGATGGATTGTAAATTCCCACATGGTAAAGAGGGGAAGTTTTACTGAGACGTAAGAACAAGCTGGGGTTGTGAATTGTGCTTGTTAACCACCTGCTACCTGTGAGGTGAGATGGCAAGAAGCCAAATTAACTGTGAGGAAAAAGCTTTCTTTTTGCTCTTGAATTTTCCTGAGAAACCTGAATAGAACTTTGCTTGCACGTTGAAAGTTTGTTCCTGTTTGGAGTTTTTGTTTTTGCTGGTAAATTGGAAAACAGCCTGGAACGGTTTGAGACTGGAAAAGAAGGCAAACTGCCACAGACGAAAGCCTGTTTGTGTTTCTGCTTTAAACAGCAAGGCTAAAGGAAGCTGGTAGCCTTGCTGTTAAAAAGGGCTGTTTTTCTGAGCTGAAGAATACTTTAAGATGTCACTTTGGTTTTGGGTTTTGTTTTGCTTATAACCTGTTGTACTTTGAAGAAGCCTGGAGAAGTATGCCTGAATGTGGTATTTATGAACCTTTTTTGTGCTCAATAAATTTCTGTCATTGCCTTACCCAAGGAGCCCGACTACAGCTTTCTACCTGAAGCCCATATATATCTCAATTAAACTAAATTTCCCAGAAAGCATTGCGAAGGAACTAGTCAGTGAAGGCTGAAAGGGGAAAGTTATTTATTTATTTATTTTATTTATATTCTCTTATATACCACACTATTCTGCATCAGTGTGGTTTACATTGAACAAACTGAAATTACATTGAACAGGGCATTATAACTTGGAGATAACTATTTTACAGGGAACATGGGCAATGGAGGGTTAAGTGGCTTGCCCAAGACCACAAGGAGCACCTGTGGGACTAGAAACCCCAGTCCTTCCGGCCCAAGGTTTCTGTCCTCTAATGGGATTTGAACCCCCGACCTTCCGACCTGAAGTACCTTGCCCCAACCACTAGGCCACTCCTCCACTCCCTCTTATACAACCACGCTGTGTTTCCTTGCACAGATCCTTAAAGGAAATGCAGTGCTTCTTAAAGTACATTTTTAACTACCAGTCCTGATCAGAGAGAAGAGTAAGAGTAACCAGGAGAGTGGAAGGGGTCACCGACTCTGCATCCGAGGAGTCCAAAATAGCCGAGATATTCAAAATATCCAAATGCTGTACAGCCATAGTTGATTGTTGGGTAGTCTCTGCTGGGACTTTCTTACGACTAAGGACATAATGCACTTTAGATAAAGGAGGATGGGCTTCAGAAGGAACCCCAAGAACTTCTTCCGGATATTTTTTTATTATTTTTTTAAATTTTATATTTATTGAATTTTAAATAATAGCTACAAGTAATTCACTTGTTACAGAAACGAGACAAAGTCCAAGAAATTCATCCAAATTGGAAATAAATAATGATCAAAATATATAGGCAAGTCTCACTGGCCCTCAATATATGGAGGGGACCTATTTTATAACAGAAAAGAAAAAGCAACCACCACAGAAAAAGTGCAGGCATAACCTGAACAAGCAGTATGCAATACTTTCAGCTTCTGAATACCTAGGGTGGACTAGGAGAAGAAGCAATTTGCCTAGCACTTATAAAGGCAGGCAACTCAGATGAATGGAAAAAATATAATTAACAGAGTTATACTTTACTAAGCATTTACATGGATATTTAAAAAAATAAAGCACCCAACTACAAAACACCATGTTTTAACAAAAGAAATTCCTTATAGCATTTTTGGGTATCTCTAGTGAGGTTGGGAAAGACCCTAACATTGAAACCTAAGAAAGGGACCAATCTCTTTTTAAAGAATACCTTGAGAATCCATTCTCTATCAACAGATAAAGCACAGGACACTAACAAGGTAGCAGAGGTCAATGTTCAATCTGCAAGTCCTCCAACAAAGCTGAAACATTTAATGTGCCATGGAGGTAAGTTCTCCTGTAGTTTGCTTCTTTCCAACGGGGAAGTAAATAATGTGAGATACTGGGGGAATCGCTTCCTTAGGCACTTGCAGAATCTTTATTAGGTACTTGTGGAACATCTCCTGTGCAAAACAGTTGAAGATTTTGGAAAGTTAATGCATTGCAAATTGGAAGCCCTATGTGCATTTTTCAAGGGGCTCTATCTTCAAATGAGTAAAGGTTAAATCCTTCAGGATAGTGAAATTTGAATCATGGACTGAATCAATTCTGATGGCATGATCCAAAACAGAAACCTTTAAATTTTAAATTACTGTTTGCTGCTGAATAGTCACAGCAACTTGATATTGTAACCGTATCTGCAATTGTTGAGTTTGAGAAGAGATAGCCACACTCAAGTTAATAACTGAGCCCCACAATCTTTCAAGAGTAAATACAGCTGGTCTTATTGGGACCAACACAGATGAGAGAATTCCAGTAGCAGCTACAACAGAAGCTTCAATACAGCTGCCCTCTTCTCCCTCCCTCAAAGGCACTCCTGAAAACACTGGGACACTTCCCAGCAAAACAGCTGTCTCATCACCAGCTGCAGTTGTACTCCCTTGGGTGCTGGTCTTAACTGAGTTGGCATCTGACCAGAGACCAGCTGTATTCTGCAGCTGCATTGTTGAAGCTGCAGAAGAGCTTCGTAATACCTCTTCACTGCTGCTTTTGGATCTTGACTTACCTGATCTCCTTTGTGTTTCCTAATCATTCCCTCTAGCTGTATCCCATGTCTACAGCTACTGTGTTGTCTGTCTTGACTAGATTGTAAGCTCTGAGGGCAGGGACCATCTTTTATGTGACTGTGCAGTGCTGAGTACATCTTGTAGCAATATACAAATGTTCAGTAGTAGTAGTAGCTGAAACAGGAGGCTGGGGGATGGTGATGCCCCTCCAGGGAAAGAAAGATGTCATGCTCCGAGAAAGACACCTGTTCCACTGACCACAGTATCAACACTGCCGGAATCACACCAGAGCAAAAGGGCAATAAGAGGAGCATATGGAACCAAAGAGCAGTTAATGCTGAATAAGGCCATTATGGCCAGTGCTAAGAAAGACAGAAATCTCAGTATAGTATGGATTTATTATAAGAGAGCTTTTGACAGCATCCCACACCCTTGGATAATACATTGCTTTGAAAAATATAAAATTAATTCTGGTTTGATAGAGTATGTTAAGTTCACTATGAAATTGTGGAAATCCATGCTCTTTCTGAGACATGAAGATGGTCAGTACATCATTCCTAACATTAAGATCCAGCGAGGAATATTTCAGGGAGATTCCCTGTCACCAATTCTGTTTTGTTTAGCGCTTAATCCAATGAGTGCTCTCATCAACTCTTTGGGGTATGGATTTAACCAGAATTCTAAAGACTGTACCAACCCAGAAGCAACTTACCATCTGCTATTTGTAGATGATCTGAAACTGTACAGTTCCAATGATCAACAATTAGCAGAGCAGCGTTGTGTGATGAAAAGCTTTTCTGATGACATCAGGGTGAACTTTGGCCTTGACAAATCTGCTAAGGCAACCTTTTTCAGAGGAAAATTGAGCAAAACCGAAAACATCTCCCTTGCTGAGGGCTGTGACAGCAAGGACCTTGAAAAGGATGGTGTATATAAGTATCTCAGAATAGAGGAATGAATGACACTCGAGCAGGAACAATTGAGAGAGACGATCAGTAAAGAATATTACAGGAGATTAAAACTGTTATTGAAAAGTGCTTTAACATCACAAAATATGATATAAGCCACCAATCAGCTGGCAATTCCTGTACTCTCCTACAGTTTTGGGATTGTGGATTGACCTCATAAAGAGCTTGAAAATCTGGATGCGTGAACAAAAAAAATCCCCAATGCTCATGAAGTAATGTACAAGAAACAGTGTATGCCAAGATTTTATATCTCTAGAGCTGAAGGAGGGCTAGGGCTTATAGAGATTGACTACACCTACAGAGCTACTATTGTAGGCCTCCTAGCCTCTCTGACAGCATCATCGGATCCAAATACACAAAAAGAGCTGAAATATGAAAGTAAACGTCCAGAATCTGTCTCCATCATCAAAGCTGGACAAGCATTCCAATGATTAGAAATAATGAGCGAGAATCCACAGGTGTGCATGGGAAAGGAAGTAACAATATTTATAAAACAATAGAAAAAACTCTTCAAAGAATTAGATCAGCAGGCGAGAAAAAACAAGTGGCCAATGCACAAATGCAGTGGAAAATACAGTTTTACTCCAATAACCTTTTGTCAATCAAGAACAGACACACAAATGGTTGAGGAGAGGTGGACTGAAACCGAAGGATGAAAGATTGAGGGTTGCAGCCCTGGAGAGTGGATTACATACGAGATGCTTTACGGTGAGTATTGAAAAAACTGGCACAACAGACATATGATGTCATGTAATGAAGCTACAGGGTAAACTATTTAAGACAAATAAGAGAAAATATTTTTTCACTCAACGTGTAATCAAACTCTGGAATCTGTTACCAGAGGATGTAGTAAGGGCTGTTAGTATAGCTGGGTTTAAAAAAGGTTTGGACAAGTTCCTGGAGGAAAGGTCCATAAAACACTATTAAAAAGGGACCCAGGATATCAATGCTTGACCCAGTACAAGCATTGTGGAACCTGTGTCTTTTGGGGATATTGCTAGGTACGTATGACCTAGATTGGCCACTGTTGGAAACAGGATACTGGGCTTGATGGACCTCGGTCTGACCCAGTATGGCATGTCTTATGTTCTTATGTTCTTATGTTCTTATGATGATTCTGTAAGAAAGAGCTGGAAACAGTGACTCACCTAATAGCAGGTTGTGAAGTTCTGACAGTGGAAGATTTCTATACAGACAGGCACAATAAAGTAGCACGCCTCCTCCACTGGAAACTCTGTAAACACTGCAACATCACTGTCCCTGAAAAGCACTGGGATCATGACCGTAAGAAAATAACAGAGAATGAAGAGGTTATGATCACCTGGGACATTCCCACTCTGACGGATAAGAAATGATGCCAAGAAACCTGACATAGTGGTAAAGGAGAAGAATACCAGAGTGGCATTGATAATAGGAGTGTCGGTACCAAGTGATTATTCTGTGAACGGAGAGGGAGAAGATCTTGAAGTATCAAGAAATGCAATCAGAGACCAAGAAAATGTGGCAAAAAGATACAGAAATTTCCCATTGTAAGAACATAAGAACATAAGATATGCCATACTGGGTCAGACCAAGGTCCATCAAGCACAGTATCCTGTTTCCAACAGTGGCCAATCTAAGTTATACATACCTAGCAGTTCCCCAAAAGACACAGGTTCCACAATGCTTGTATTGGGTCAAGCATTGATATCCTGGGTCCCTTCTTAATAATGGTTTATGGACCTTTCCTCCATGAACTTGTCCAAACTTTTCTTAAACCCATCTACACTAACAGCCTTTACTACATCTTCCGGTAACAAATTCCAGAGTTTGATTACACGTTGAGTGAAAAAATATTTTATTTTATTAGTCTTAAATAGTTTACCTTGTAGCTTCATTGCATGTCCCCTAGTCTTTCTATATTCCGATAACCTAAACAATCAATCTACGTTTACTCGTTCCACTCCGTTCATTAATTTATAGACTTCTATCATATCTCAACTCAACTGCCTCTTTTCCAGGTTAAAGAGCCCTAACCTTTTTAGCCTTTCTTCATAGGGGTATCATTCCATCCCTTTTACCATTTTGTTGGCTCTTCTCTGAATCTTTTCTAATAACGCTATATCCTTTTTAAGATACGGCAACCAGAATTGTACACATTATTCAAGATGCGGTCTCACCCTGGAACGATATACAGGCATTATAATATCCTTTGTTTTATTTTCCATTCCTTTCCTTATGATACCTAGAATTCTATTTGCTCTCTGCACACTGGGCCGAGGGTTTTAACATGTTATCAACAATGACGCCTAAATCGTTTTCCTGTGTGATGGTTCCTAATATGGAACCTTCCATCGTGTAACCATAGTTTGGGTTGTTCTTTCCTAGGTGTATAACTTTGCACTTGTCCACATTAAACTTCATTTGCCATTTTGATGCCCAGTCTTCCAATTTATCAAGATCCTCTTGCAATTTTCCAAAATCCTCTTGGGTTTTAACAACTTTAAATAGTTTTGTGTCTTCTGCAAATTTGATAACCTTACTCATTATTCCCTTTTCCAGGTCATTTATGAATATGTTAAAAAGCAGCGGACTCACACAGATCCCTGGGGTACACCACTATCTACCCTTCTTCATTGGGAAAATTGGCCATTTAGCCCTACCCTCTGCTTTCTATCTTTTAACCAGTTCCTGATCCACAATAGTACACTGCCTCCTATCCCATGACTCTTTAGTTTTGCCAAAAGTCTCTGATGAGGGACCTTGTTAAAGGCTTTCTGAAAGTCCAAATACACTATATCAACCAACTCACCTTTGTCTACCTGTTTATTCACACCTTCAAAAAAACATAACAGATTAGTAAGACAAGATATTCCTTTTCTAAAGCCATGTTGGCTGTCTTCCATTAAGCCATGACTGTATACATGTTCAGCAATTTTGTTCTTTATGATGGTTTCTACCATTTTTCCCAGTACTGACGTCAGGCTCACCAGTCTGTAGTTTCCCGGGTCACCCCTGGAACCCTTTTTGAAAATTGGTGTTACGTTCGCCATCTTCAAATCTGAAGGTATTACAGATGATTTCAATGATAGTTCACAGATTACTAATAGCAGGTCTGCAATCTCACATTTCAGTTCTTTCAACACCCTTGGATGTATATCATCCGGCACAGGTGATTTGCTACTCTTCATTTATCTAATAGTTGTATTACATCTTCCCGATGTATCGATATCTCCTTCAATTCTTCCACACCTTTAAATACCACTTCAGTCATGGGTAACATCCCTACATCTTCCTCAGTAAAGACGGAAGCAAAGAATTCATTCAGTCTCTCTGCTATCGCCTTGTCGCCTCTTAGTGCCCCTTTAACCCCTCTATCATCTAATGGACCAACTGACTCTCTCACAGGTTTTTTGCTATGAATGTACTTGAAAAAGTCTTTATTGCGCGTTTTTGCTACCGCAGCAAGCTTCTTCTCAAATTCTCCCTTTGCCGGCCTACTGTACCCCATGGGAGCCATAGGCCTGATAAAGAAGAATTTCCAAGCACATCTTGACAAAGTACCCATACATGTTACATCTTACGAACTCCAGCAGGAGGCTCTCTTTGGCACGAAGCAAGTATTACGCCAAGCATTAGCAGTAAATTTAAGAGATTAAGATCATATTCCACATACCCTGGCTTAGAAGTGAGGTTCACAACTACCATGGTATATTCAAAACTACCCATTTGGAGAAAATACCCTGAGCTAAACACTGCTGAGCACCCTAGGGATGGACCCTAAAGTTACTGCTTGGGTTAGAAATTGGTTGGGTGGGAGGCGACGAAGAGTACAAGTAAATGGAGCTCACTCTGAGGAGAAGGATGTTACCAGTGGTGTGCTCCAGGGATCGGTCCTTGGTCCGATTCTTTTTAACATCTTTGTTAGTGATATAGCGGAAGGGCTGTCGGGTAAGGTTTGCCTCTTTGCGGATGATACCAAAATCTGCAATAGAGTAGACACCCAGGAAGTGGTAGATAATATGAGGAGGGATCTAGCTAAGCTTGAAGAATGGTCTAGAATTTGGCAGCTGGGATTTAATGTTAAAAAATGTAAGGTCATGCATTTGGGCTGCAGCAATCCAAGGGAGCAATACAGTATAGGAGGTGAAGTACTTTTGTCCACTAAAGAAGAGCGGGACCTAGGCGTGGTTGTGTCTGATGATCTTAAAGTAGCTAAACAGGTAGAAAAGGTGACGGCAAAAGCTAGAAGGATGCTTGGGTGCATACAGAGAGGAATGGCTAGCAGAAAAAAGGAGGTGATAATGCCTCTGTATAAGTCTTTGGTGCGACCTCATTTGGAGTATGGTGTGCAATTCTGGAGACCGCACCTTCAAAAGGATGTGAACAGGATGGAGTCGGTGCAGAGGGTTGCTACTAAAATGATTAATGGGCTTCATTATAAAGCATATGAGGACAGACTTAAGGATCTTAATATGTACACCTTAGAGGAAAGGCGGGATAGAGGTGATATGATTGAGATGTTTAAATACCTCCATGGCATAAATGTTCAGGGAGAGAGCCTCTTTCAATTGAAAGCAAGTTCTGCTACGAGGGGACATGGGATGAGGGTGAAGGGAGATAGATTCAGGAGAGATATGCGGAAATATTTCTTTACGGAAAGAGTAGTGGATCCGTGGAATAGTCTCCCAGTGGAGGTGGTAGAGATGAGGACAGTAACTGAATTCAAAAAAGCATGGGACCAACACAGAGGATCTCTAAAGGTAAAAAGTGGACTGTTGTAGTTGTTGTTATGGAAGGACAGACTAGATAGGCCATGTGGTCTTTTTCTGTCATCATGTTTCTATGTTTCTATGAGTGCTCCCTGAAATATTGATCCATCGGACCAGAGACAGGTAATGGTGGAGTCTCCGAGGGTAATTTTCCCGACTTTACTTTTGCTTTCCATTTGCCCATAGGAAAAGATTCGGAGCACCATACAGCTCAGTCAGCCATCTTGACACCCCCCCCCTCCCAGGTATTTTTTAAACATGTCCCTGGCTGATGTTAATGATGACCTGGGAAAATTAATCAATCACAAGTTTGAAAACCAAATCTGATTTTCCAACATCTCAAGTTTAAATTTAGAGACAGTCAAATCTTAAACAAGAGCTGAATGAGTACCTTCCAGACTTTGTGATTTATTCTTCAAGGTTTCAATAGATTCCCTTAAAACAGAAATATCATTCACATTCTTTGAATTAAAGCAGCATTACTTTGAACTTGAGCAAATAATTGATGGAACTTGTGCACCAAGACTTCACCCA
The DNA here is from genome assembly GCA_033557465.1 of Ichthyophis bannanicus. Lineage (NCBI taxonomy): Eukaryota > Metazoa > Chordata > Amphibia > Gymnophiona > Ichthyophiidae > Ichthyophis > Ichthyophis bannanicus. The sequence goes on from CM066035.1 coordinate 487,704,185, forward strand.
AGTTGTAAATCACGCTCCAAATAGTTTCTAATGTAAAGTTCTCTGGTCACTCAAGCAAGAAGAGCTTGACTGTATTCAGTGCCTTCATGGCATCCATGAATGATCTAGAGCAAGGGTTTTCAACCCAGTCTTCGGGGAACCCTAGGCCAGTCAGGTTTTCAGGATTCCCAGAATGAATATGCATGAGAAAGAGTTGCATGTTCTGCTTTCATTAAATGCAAATCTATCATATCCATATTCATTGTGGGAATCCTGAAAACCTGATTGGCCTAGGGTTCCCCGAGGACTGGGTTGAAAACCTATGATCTAGACAGTGTAGCAGGGCTTGACGAGAGGTTTGAATCATCTATTATGAAGAGTTGTTTATTCTGTGTGGTATGTCCACGTACTGCTTCTAGAAGAGTTGTCAGCTCTTCAGCTTTTGTGCTTAGTGCTCTGTAGGCCAGGCATAATGTTAAGAGTCTATTTCATTTGGTTATTGGTGCGGAGCTGTTTGTGATGCTGCGGAACTTCAGGTGCCTTCTAGCCAGAATTAAGGTGGCTGTTCATGCAGAGCGATGACGTTGCTCAATGTTTAAGAGTACTTTAATTTATTTGATTGTTATGTTCATAATTTAGGTGTATATGACCCAGGTTTCTTTTGATTGGTGAGTTTCAGTATAGGCTTGTACAAGTTCAGTCGTCAAGAGCCACAAACGAGCCAGAATGAGAGAGATTTGCCTGCATATTTTTCTGCCTCCACTGAATGCAAAATTCTCTCATGCATATGAGTATTCATTAGGGATATCCTGGAAATCTGGCCTGCTTGCAGCTCTCAAGAACTTAGACAAGCCTGGTTTAGTACATCAACCTCTTACATAAGGAGAAGGAAAGAAAGAAAAATAGATTTTCAAAAACCTATTGATCTGTATAAATATTTCAGCAATTTGTAATGCAGTCTTTGCCTTTTCCCCACTATCAAAACTGTGCTTTAGAGAACTGCAATTTTCCGATGTAATTAAACTATGAAGATCCAGATTTCACATAATTGAATTGTTATTATATGTGACCTTTAAAAAAAAGGATTATAAAAAACTTGCTCACATCACCTTTAGCAAAGTGCATTCCTTCACTTTTCAGCATCAGCAATCATTTGTTATTACAGGCATATTTTCTTGTAAAACCCATAAAACGCTTGATTTGATAGTTTCTATTATGCCAAATTGAAAATGAAGCAGATGAAACAAGATTTTGTATTATATTATTTTTCATTCTGTAACTTGTGCTTTCAGAATATTGTCATTGGACAAGAACATAAGAATATAAAACATGCCATACTGGGTCAGACCAAGGTCCATCAAGCCTAGTCTCCTGTTTCCAACAGTGGCCAATCTAGGTCACAAGTACCAAGTAGTTTCCCCAAAAGACACAGGTTCCACAATGTTTGTATTAGGTCAAGCAGTGATATTCTGGGTCTCCTTTAATAATGGTTTATGGACCTTTCCTCCAGGAACTTGTCCAAACCCTTTTTAAACTCGACTACACTAACATCTTTTACTACATCCTTTGGTAACAAATTCCGGGGTTTGATTACATGTTGAGTGAAAAAATATTTTCTCTTATTAGTCTTAAATATGTTACCCTGTAGCTTCATTGCATGTCCCCTAGTCTTTCTATATTTTGATGATGCATAGTATAGTTTTGTTTGCTCACATTAAAGTCCTATGCATGTTAATGCTATCATATTTTAATGTGGATTTCAAAACTACAAATGTATGCTAGAACACCAGTTATTTATTTATTTAGTTGCTTAGGGGGTTATTCTGAACCACAAATAAGCCGCCTGTATGTGCGGGATAGACATGTATCTTGTGAAAATGTCCAAAACCGTATTCTGAATCTTCACAGCCCTGCACGTTCATGGCACTTAAACGGGGATCACAGAATGTGGGGGGGAAGGGGTGGACAGGGGGCATGGCCAGTCACAGAAATGTACGAAGAATATTCCGGTCACACTCATGTACATCCACAGATGGCCCCAGAGACAGCCAGGTTATACCTTCAAAAACGCGGAATAAAGGTAGGACTTAGAAATATTTCTGCTCCTCACCCCAATGCAGCCAATAGTGGATGACTAACCTATGCTGTGAACTGCTGTGACTGCAGTCTGGAAAATCGCAACATGCAGTGTTACGGAACAGAAAGCATAGGAGAGGGAGGATGTACGTCAAAGCAGCAGAAATAAACACCCCCACAACTGTATGCAGCAGAGCACTGGTGCTCAATCCGGCCATGCTGGCATTTGCTGTGTGAGCTAAAGGCACAACTAGGGTGCCCTACCAATGCCCATGTCCTGGATATGATAATGGTGACAGAGTACTAGCAACCCATGTGAAAATATAAGCCCAGACATCAGTGCTATGTGCAGCACCCAGCCAGCTGGAGTGTTGTGCTCCACACAGTGGATTTCTACAATATGCTCTATGCAATGTGCTCAGCCCCCTGGTGCAGATAAGGTCTCATGTAACTCCTATTGGAACACTATACTGGGGATATCTTATACTGGTGGCTACATGACACATATCTTGTGCACAAGTCACTGTTGCGGTTGTTTACATATGTGGGCCTATGATGTGCAATGTGCATACGGGGTTTGACCCTTCAGACAGATATACTGGCAGGACTGTTTGGGCCTACTGCAGCTCTGCAGCAGATTGAGATCCACCATTGTAGTTATTGTGTACGTAGGACGGCAAATAGAAATGTAGTGAGCAGGTGTGATGCTGGGATGGAAGTACTGATTGCTATGGTTCCCCATCCATCAGCTAAGACATTCAGTGCTGGGCATTCTTTTGTCAGATGGCTGTTTCTGTGGGGCTGCAAGTGAGAGTGTGTGTGTGGGGGGGGAGGGGGGTCTAGATTGCTCATCCACATATCCTGGGTGGACAGGTGTGCCTGGCAGGTACCTGGACCATAGGGCTGTCTGCTGCCTCACCAGGCGCCAGTGCATACAGGCAAGAGTGAGCAGGATGGTTCTGCAATCAATTCCCTGTCACTACTCAGGTGATTGGAGAGAGTGGACGTGCAATGGTGCAAAGTGCAGTACACCATTCTCAGGTTCATCAGCATTGGTCTCTACAAATGTGCACATTTGTAGGGAGTACCGATGGTGTCTCTGGGCATGCCTGTGTGGTGCTTGCACTGCTGACTGCTGTCATTCCATTGGCTCTTTAGTAGTGCAGGGGAGGTATTTGGGTAGTTCCCTATGGGGGCCTGTTCTGTTGGGATCATGTCCTCACTTAGCATTGTACAGTCATGTTCCTGAGCTGTTCACAATGTGCATACCTCGGAAGGGCATCTACTGTCATGTCGGTAGTAATGCACTGCATGTTGTACAGTACCAGTATGTTCACTCTCTGCCTGTTTTCCTGCTACTGTACAGTACTGTACACTGCGACTGCTTTGTAGTGGTCTGGGCATACCTCTGACAGTTTTCTATTGTCTAACTTGCATCCACTGTGAATCTCGCCATCTTACATTGTCATTCAGCACGAGAACAGCTTTGTCCATGCCCACTGCCTGTTTTGAAGGCTGGTGTGACTGTTAGCGTGTATATCGCGGAGATGGGCAGAGTTGCAGATGTACATCTTTTCAGAATATGGTGAGCGCATTGTCGGCATATATCAGTCTTTGCACAACATAGCACTGCGTGCTGGTCGTGCCTAGCATGTCTATGTGGGTGATTCTGTGCACATGGCTTTATCTATCCCCGCATGTGTGGAGTTGGATTCTATTTCTGCTTCTATTTGGACGTGCCCACTGCTCAGTCATGCATGTTTTAGGAACTGGCCTCCACATATTTAGCTCACATCTTCAGGGATGTGTGCTGGGTCCACTGCTTTTTAACATATTCATAATTGACCTGGAAATGGGAATAACGAATGAGATAATCAAATTTGTAGATGACACAAAATTATTCAAAGTTGTTAAAATCCAATAGGATTATGAAAAATTGCAAGAGGACCTTGATAAAATGGAAGACTGGACGTTCAAATGGCCGATGAAATTTAATGTGGACAAGTGCAAAGTTATGCACCTAGGAAAGAGCAACCCAAACTATGTTTACACGATGCAAGGTTCCAAATTAGGAACCACCACCCAAAAAAAAATTTAGGCATCATTATGGATACCACATTGAAACCCTCCGCCCAGTGTGCAGCAGCAGCCAAGAAGGCAAATAGAATGCTAGGAATCATAAGGAAAAGAATGGAGAATAAAACAAAGGATATTATAATGCCTCTGTATTATTCCATAGTGCGACCGCACCTTGAATATTTTGTGCAATTCTGGTCTCCATATTTTAAAAAGGATATAAGCGGAATTAGAAAAGGTAGAGAGAAGGGGGGGCGGAGCCTGATGTCCAGCGGGATGGTCGCATAACGCTGAGGCTCCCGAGAGGCCTACTCAGAATCCTGAATTAACACCGTACATACTTGGAACTTCTACTCTGATCTTACCGGGGCACATTGGTGAGATGGCGGGGACCAAACCCACGCGCCTGGAATTTGGATCTCCAGCGGCTTCTCACGGCAAACGTTCCAAAACTGAACCCCCGTCCCCGCAGAAGGGGCTGGCCTTGCGCGAGGGCCCCGAAATGCAGCAGGAAATCCTCGCAGAGATTAGAGGGGTCAAAAACCTCATGCAGTCAAACGGTGAAGCACTCCGAGCGCTGCGGGAAGATCTTGGTGTGCTGCAAAGCAAGCTAGAAGGGCTTTCTTCGCGTCAGGACAAAATGGAGAGCATATTGGACTCCCATGCGGCCCGGTTGTCCAAACTCGACAAAGTTGAACGGCAGGTGCGGGCCTTGCAGAAAGAAGTGGAAGATGGCAATAATAGAGCACGCCGCAACAACATACGACTCGTGGGCATACCGGAGGGAGCGGAATCGGGAGACATGAAAGAGTTTTTATGCAAAATCCTCCCTTCCCTGCTCCAAATCACCTTTACCAAAGATCTGGAGATCGATCGCGCTCATCGTGTACCCACAAGCATAACGCTCAACAGGAAGACCCCGTGGCCTATCATTTTTCGACTTTTGAGATATCAACACGTGGAGCAAATTCTAAGTGCCTCTCGGGCAAAGGGCCATATGGAGTTTGAGAGCCACAAGATCTCCTTCTATCCTGACTTGGCTAAACCCACGGTCGACCGCCGAAAGCGCTTTCTGGAATTCCGGCCGAGGCTTCAACAACTACAAGCACGCTATGGCCTGATGTACCCGGCCAAGCTCCGAGTCACGCTTCACAATCAGACAAGAACATTTGAGGACCCTGATCTACTAGCGGAGTTTTTGGATTCCAAAGAAGCCGACTTGATGCGCTGACTTCCAGAATATTCCTGCAAGTATTCTCATATCCGCTGTACCTGCCACCTTGGATCTGCCGCAGCCCAGCAAAGAGTCTGGCGAGGGCAGTTTGTTTGCCTTACTTCTGATGATATCTGTGACCCGACTCCATCTACCCACAGTAGCCTCGATGAGTATCAGAGACAGTGTTAATTATGGACTCTGGTGTTTCTTTTCTTTTTTCTCATGTCTTTCTATTTCCTCTCTAGGGCCTCCTCCCGCAGACATATGGTCGCCATATTCTTTGGGGGTTTTGCTTCTTCTCTAAGATACAATGGCACATATTTTTCAATATGGGGTGTATTAGCCAGCATACTCGGTGATTATGTCATTGTTGCACAGATTCTGATTATGTTGTATGTTTTCAAGCGCCCTTACCTAAAATGTCTATTACCGATTGATGGCACCATGTAAGATTTTCTCATTGAACGTAAAAGGAATCAATAATCCGATAAAACAGAAGAAAATCCTAAGCTACCTAAGTCAGGAAGCTGCGGATCTGATTTTCTCCAAGAAACGCATTTAAATTCGAAGGAAACTCTTAAACTCAATATTAAACCTTACATGGTGGCCGCCTATTCCCCAGCCGTCTCTAAGAAATGTGGGGTTGCCATACTGGTTAGGAAATCTTTGCATGCTACTATTATTGCGACTAGCTCAGATACAGAAGGTAGATGGTCCAGAGTTCACCTCAAGATAGGTAGCCTTGAAGTTACATGTATATGCCTTTACGCTCCTAATGTGGATGACCCTGCCTTTTTAAGGGGGATTTGGACACCCCAACAGCTTTTCTCTGCAGCTCGTTGGAAAACCTTTTCTGATTTACAAAAGGAATTTGCGTTACCAGCGAAACACTACTTTCAATTGATGCAGCTTCAACACTGCCTCAAAAGTGCTCGAATCACGCCGCCCTCTGCCCCTACTGAGGACGGGCTATTAGAGATAGTTCACTCTATTAGTAGTACACATGGGGTAGCCTCTAACTTTTATAAAATATTATGTCAGGGTACAGACACGGCCACTTTTAGAGCCCAACAAGCCTGGGAGCGCGAACTGCAAACCACTTTAACCCCTGTGCAATGGAGCGTTTTCTGGAGCAAAGTAGTGCGGGTTTCCCGGTCTGCCTCTGTTACCCAAACTCTCTTCTTTTTTGCACACAGATGCTTTTATACCCCAGAAAAAATAGCCAAATGGAACACAACTGCTAGGGACCAGTGTTGGTCTTGCCATACTGCTGTGGGAACCTTCGCTCATGTTATTTATGAATGTCCTCAACTACAGGTTTATTGGGGGCGGGTTTGGGGTTGTATTCAATTTATCTTACACCTTCACGAACCTCTCTCTTGGAAGATCGTGGGACTCCGCTCTGTGGCGGAGGTCCCCTCTCTTCCTAAGAAGGGTCGCTTTCTCCTTGATTTCATGCTGGGTATAGCCATATGCTTAATCACGAGGAATTGGAAGGATAGCTCTCGACTTACTGTCAATGAATGGTGGAACCTCGTCTGCTTATATAGTAAATATGAGCAGATACCTCGGAGAGCTATTCCCCATGCCCAAACTCATTCTCGCTTGTCTAAATGGCAGATGCTTAATGATTATGTACAATCTGCTCATTGTTCCAACATGCCTATATAATGTGCACTCATCATGTTTCAGATCACCGTTAGGTTTTGTAACACAATAATGTAAGTACACGCCCGCTTCGGGAATGATTAGTTTTCTAGAGAAGAAGCAGGGGGGAGGGGGGTGGCAGGGGTTTACTTTGGTGTATGTATTACACTTTATGTATCTGTCTTTTAGCTGTATGTCTTCCTTTTCCTTTGTTGTTATAAAACGAAAATAAAGAATTTTAAAAAAAGAAAAGGTAGAGAGAAGAGCCACCAAAATGGTAAAGGGGATGGAAGAATACCCCTATGAGGAAAGGCTTAAAAGGTTAAGGCTGGTTAAGGCTGAGGGGAGATATAATAGAGGTCTATAAATTAATGAATGGAGCGGAACGGGTAAACATAAATTGATCTTTTTGCGCCACCAAAAAGTAGAAAGACTAGGGGACATTCATTGAAACTACAGTCTAACCCATTTAAGACTAATAACAGAAAATATTTTTTCACTCAACATGTAATCAAACTCTGGGATTCGTTACCGGAGGATACAGTAACTACGCTGTTGGTGTAACTGGGTTTAAAAAAAGGTTTGTATAAGTACCTGGAGGAAAGGTCCATAAACTATTATTAAAGAGGATCCGGTAAATCCACTGTTTACCCTAATACAAGCATTATGGAATCTGTGTGTCTTTTTGGGAAACTGCTAGGTACTTGTGACCTGGATTGGCCACTGTTGGAAACAGGATACTGGGCATGATGGACCTCAGTCTAACCCAGTATGGTATTTCTCATGTTCTTTCCAGTAGTAGATCATAGCGAGGTACAATCAGGTACTGTAGGTAGTTCCTTGTGCCCGGAGGGCTTACAATCTAAGTTTATATCTGAGTGCTAATATTTTTCCAGATTTATTGTGTAGGGAGGTTTTAACTTACATGTGGATATTGTTCTGTTTTTCTCTGTTTCCATGTGCATGTTAAAAATGGAGTTGTGCCAGCAGAGTGGGGCTATTAAACCACTGAGGCCAGAAGGAGACTACAAGCCCTCCAAACCAACAGTAGTAGGAAAACTAAATTAAAGGTGCCAAACAAAGAAGAAGGGTCCTCCAAAAGATGATAGAAACCAAGGAAAAACAGAAATGGGGGTAGGCACATGACCCAACATGGTCCAAGCAAACATCTTTGTTCCAAAATGTGAAAAATCCTTTTCACATCTTGGAATAAAGACGTTTGCTTAGACTACACTGGGTTATGTGTCTACCTCCATTTCTGTTTTTTCTTGGATACTAAATTAAAGGACCATCAGAAAGGGAGCAAATAAGTTCTTCACTGGTACATTTTTTACGTGTCTATCACCAAGTATAACTTATTCAGACTCCTTTTTATCCCTTGTTTTTTTAAAAAACACAAACAAATTCTCAAAGAATGGCAACTTAACTTCACTGTTTCAAAGGCAAATGAATGAGCTTTTTGCATCAGGGAGTGCTCTTACATATTGGTGGTAGCTTCATCCGGCGTCACTTGCCCAATTCTTTTCAGCTGAGGACAGAAGGAAATAACTCCAGTTTACAGCTCACTTCTGTTCTCATTCACCCAACCATCAGACATTCACAGTCTTCAAATTTGCAACATCCATTCAAGTCAACATATTTAATCCTTGAGATATCACAGGGGGACATTCAAAGGCATTTACGTGGTTTATAAACCATGTAAATGCTGCTGAACTGGATATTCAGTAGCACTAACATGGCTAATGCCACTGGATATCCGCAGCTGCCACTGCTACATGCTCTGATTAGCATTAGGGCCGGTTGGGGGCATCCTGGAGTGGAGCAGAGGCAGTGGCAATATTGAGCAAATACTGGCATTACTTTACCTACAGAATCTAACCAGGCAGCAGTTCAATATCACCACTGTCCAGTTAGCTTTTGGCTTCTGCGGCAACCCAGATATTCAATGCCAGTGGCTGGATATGGCCACAGCATTGAATGTCCAGAGTTAGTCTTCAGTGGTGACAGCTAGGCACTTTGCAAGTGCTAGCCACTGCTGCTGAATATCTCCCCCACAGTATTTAAAGAAAAAATCCAAAATTGTTCCAGAGTATTTAAAAGCGAATCTCGATGACCTCCTCTCACAATATGTGCAACATGGTCAATAATCCTGCAGTGGATTTTATCTGTTGTATGATTCTTCTCCAAAGGTACAAATTCATTCCGTGTGTTAATACGAGATCAGTGCTCATTAAGTCGCATTTGTACTTTTCTTTTGGTCTTCCAAACATATTAGAACTAACAATAGCACATAATTAGATATACCACTAATCCATCTACAAGATGTAGAGAAGCAGGTCTTCCGAATATGACCAATCCCTGGGTGAGTCCAATTGTTACCTTCAATTGCTTGAAAACACCAGATACATTATCCACAGACCCGATAGCTATAGCAAGGCACCTCTATTAATGCAGTAACATCACGGCGAATGATACCCATTCATTTATATTATTCCCATTTGTGTACTGTAGGCAACCCTCAGAATATTCTCAAAACCTTTATATAACCAAAGCACATGTCAGATATGTTTATGAGAGCAGGAAGTGCAAAAGTGGCATTGACAGACTCAAGGGTGAAGGGGAGGAATATGTAGAAGCTGATGAGGATAAAGTGGAATTGCTGAACAAATATTTTTGTTCTGTGTTCACAATTGGAAGTGAAGGGGATCTTGAATGATTTTTAGAAGACATTGTGTTCATGAGGAATTAGTTCAACTAAAAGTAGACAAAGCAAAGGGGCTGGATGGGATACACCCGAGAGTATTGAAGGAACTTGGGGAAGTTCTAGTGGCTCCACTGTTCATTAGAGTCAGGAGTAGTTCCAAAGGACTGTAGAAAGGCACATGTGGTCCCTTTATACAAAAGTAAAGTATGAGGTTGAGAACTACAGGTCAGTTAGTCTGACCTTTGTGGTAAATATATGAATGGAAATGCTACAAAACAGAGGATAGTGAGGTTTTTGGAGTCCAGTGGTTTACGGGATCCAAGGCAACATGGTTTTACTAGAAGCAGGTCTTATCTGATAAATCTAAATGATTTATTTGACTGGGCAAGAGCCCTAAATGTGGTGTATTTAGATTTCAATAAAGCCTTTGAAAACGTTCCACATAGGCAACTTAAGTATAAATAAATTGAGCACCCTAGGAATGGACTCTAAAGTGACTAACTGGATTAGAAATTGGTTGAATGGGAGACAACAAAGGGTACAGATAAATGGAGGATGTTACAAGTAGTGTGCCCCCGGGAGCTGCACTTAGTCCGATTACTTTTAATATTTTTGTTAGTGATATGTGGAATGGCTGTTGGGTAAGGTTTGCCTCTTTGCAGATGATGCCAGCATCTGCAATAGAGTAGACACCCAGAACAGCATAGATACCATGAGGAGGAATCTAGTTAAGCTTGAAGAATGGTCAAGAATTTGGATTCTAAGATTTAAAGCTAAAAAATGCAGGATCATTCATTTAGGCTGCAAAAATCCAAGAGAGCAGTACAGTATAGGGGGTGAAGTACTTCTATCCATGAAAGAAAGGTGGGACCAAGGCATGATTGTTTCTGATGACCTTAAGGAGTCTAAACAGGTAGATAAGGTGACAGCAAAAGCCAGAAGGATGTTTGGGTGCCTAGGAAGAGGAATAGCCAGCAGGAAAAAGGAGGTGATAGTGCCTCTGTATAAGTCTTTGGTGAGACCTTGTTTGGAGTATTGTGTGCCATTCTGGAGACCACACCTTCAAAAGTATATAAACAGGATGGAGTAGGTATAGAGGGTGGCTAACAAAATGGTCAATACACTTCATCATAAGGCATATGGGGACAGATTTAAAGATCTCAATAGGTATACTTTGGAGGAAAGGCAAGAGAGAGGAGAAATGACAGAGACATTTAAATGACTACATGGCATAAATGCACAGGAGGAGAGCCTCTAGCGATTAAAATAAAGCTTTTCAATGAAGGGGCATAGGATGAAGGTGAAAGCGGATAGATTCAGGAGTAATATATGGAAATATTTCTTTATGGAAAGAGTGGTAGATGCATGGAAAAATTTCCTAGTGTAGGTAGTAGAGACCAGTACAGTATCTGAATTGAAGAATGCATGGGACCAACACAGAAGGTCTCTAAACGAAAAAAAAGTGAGTATAGTAATTGGCATGGAAGGGAAGACTGGAGGGGCCATGTGTTTTTTTTCTGCCATCATGTTTTGTTGCTGATGACATAGAATTTAACTGTTGTTTATACATTCATTTTTGGGAATATTCTGACTGCCTACATTCCTTGTGTAGCCCTTAAATCAGATATCTTAACTGTGCACTCAGTCCATGTAAGGCCTACTAGCCAAGGACACTTGTGATATAAAGCTACTTGGAATAGAAATTCTTTGGTTTGCAGGGACCTGGTCTTTACTTGAGTCTCTCACTTACTTTAGAAGCAAAGGTATCATTTAAAGTTACAGGGACCTTTGCACAGTAGATAGATACACAGAAGTTAAAAGTTCAGTTTGACTATTTCTGCTTCCATTGTTTGAATTGTCTATTGCAAGCCTGCTCACAGGGTGGGGCTAATTAAATTATCTTACAGCCCTTCCACAAGTACCTGATCATCTCTAGTCTTCACAGCTTCCACAACTTCCAGAGCCTCCACACAGCTAAGCTTTCAGTCTTGTATCTTTGTTGCCAATTTTATTGCTGATGATATAGAATTTAACTGTTGGTTATACATTCATTTTTGGGAATATTCTGACTGCCTACATTCCTTGTGTAGCCCTTAAATCAGGTATCTTAAGTGTGCCCTCAGTTCATGTAAGGCCTACTGGTCAAGGACACTTAGGTTCCCCCCTACCCTACCCTTCACCCCACCCACCCATCCCAGGGCTGCATTGCCTACATAGCGGTCACATACGTTGTCATCTATCCTTTTAATTTGGTGTTAAGCCCACCTTTTCTTCTTCTCCTTCTAGGACCACTTAATCAGCATGTCGTGTATTCAGTGCAACAACTGTGGTGCCTTCATTCAGAGAAGAATCATTTGGAACCTAAGAGCTTGCCCTTTATGCCTCAAATTAGCTGCCATGCATAATAAATTGATTCTACTAAGGGAAGAACTAGCTGGAATGAAACACACCTCTTCTAGGATACAAACCAAACAAATTCCACCACCGCTCCCACAAAGAATCAAACATCCCAGAAACAAATGGATCACAGTGGGCTCGGGTAGACTGCGAACTGTAATGCAGAGACACCCTATACATCATGAGATATCCCTGCATAATGCCTTCTCTGCTTTGGTTAATACATGGCTCCAGACCTGGTCCAAACAAGAAGGATTCAGATTTATAGGCGACTGGGGAAACAGATGGACCAACAAGAGACTACACTGTGCTGATGGACGACACCTCTTTGTCGCAGGGAAAAGAATCCTAAGTGAAAAATTCAGGCAATATGTGGATATGCATTTAAACTAGAAAAAGGGGGTGATGGATGGGGAAGGACAAGTTCAGGACGTCACTCCCAGCAAAAGCAGAATAACATCAGAAACAGCCAACTTTTAAACCACACATCAACGACACGTGGGAAGAAGTGGGCAGAACAAAATCAATGCAAAATACATGCAAGCCAGTTAAATGCTGGAAAGCAATGAGCACAAATGCTCGAAGCTTAGCCAACAAAGTTACAGACCTGGAAGCTCTAATGGTGGAAATGGACTTGGACATTGTGGCCATTACAGAAACATGGTTTAATGAATCGCATGATAGCCATAGCTGGCTATAATCTATTCAGAAGAGACAGAGCAAGTGGAAAAGGAGGAGAAGTAGCCTTGTATGTCAAAAGCAATATTAATTATCACAACAACAAACTACCAAACAACTCCCTTCCCATAAAAATATGAATATTAAATAGAATAACTTTTGTCGGAGGAAGCCAAGGGAGTCTAGAAATGTACTCTAATCCCACCAGATGGCAACATCCATTTTTTAAAGAACCATACGTGTGTGAATAAAACTTAACTTAGAAGCTCCGATGAAAATTTTTGTGATGATCGATGCTAATTTCAGAAATATAAAGCCCAACACAGTATCCAAAAAACAAGGCTCGACGTGCACGTTTCAGGCAGAGCTCCCTGTTTCAAGCGCAGTCCTCTTTCTTCTGTGCTGACCGCCAAAAGACGTCGAGTTCACGCCACTCGGTATATTCACCAGGAGGGATCTCCTTATTGGCTACAACCAACCATCACTCACAACAGAGATCCAATCCAGCCGCAGGGACACCCCACAAAATCAGGGGAACCCTGCCGCGTCATGGATAATGTCTAGTAAAGGTTTACCCAATCAACTTCTTTATTCAGTCCGAAAGGAGCCACTGTATTTAATTTGAAAATCAATCAAGTGAGGTCTCACCCAAGACTTGCACAGTGGCGTTAGTATCTCCTCCTTTGTGCTGGTAATTTCTCTCTGTATACAACCCATCATCCCTCTGGCTTTGACCACCACCTTGTCACACTGTTTCACCACCTTGAGATCCTCAGAAACAATCATTCCAAGGGCCTTCTCCTGGTCCATGCACACCAACCTCTTGCCTCCTGTCACATACAATTCCCTTGGATTTCTGCTTGTAGTACTGCTATATGCCCGGCGGTTGGCATTGGAGTATGGTAATGTAGAAATCTGGTAGCCATTCCTTATCCTCACTGTCCATGAAAATGGTATTCAGACACTGATTAAGAGGCATGTTTACTAAAAGTTAATGTGCATTCACAAATGTTAATGTGTGTCAAGTTCAGGAACACCCATTGATTTTTTATTGTATGGCGGCACTTAACGCACATTAATATTTAGTAAACATGCCCCAAAGTCATTGCCAGGAGAAAAAAAAGGCTTGTGAAGGGCTTCTCTGAAAGCTGCCTAAAATTTTAGATGGGCAACATATACATTTTAAAATAAATTAAATTTAAGCAAATGAGATATAGTGGATATGCAAATGAGGCCCCAAAATGAGTCTACACATGGCCCCGCATCACCTTTGGGCAGCCCCTGTATACACGTCAAACTGTCATCTTCTTTTTGACTCCAATATGCTAATAACCAATCACAATGACAGTGCTTAGCATGTCTGCAAGCCCGGGTAAAAGGGAGATCACAAAGCATAGCTTGTTTTGGAATTGCTATGCTGCTGGTAGGAGAAGGAGAGAGATACTTCTCTCTGGTGGTAGTTACATCAGGGGCGGCCCAAGGGGGGTGCGGGACCATGTGCGGAGACTCGGTGCAGGACCTCATTTGCATAAGGGGCCTCATTTGCATAAATATTTGCATAATGTTACCATACACTAATGTTTAGTAAGCATGCCTCTTAATGAGTATATGGATAAAGAAAGACTAAAAGATTTCTACATTACTATAATCCAGTGCCAACCGCCAGGCACATTAGGAACTACTACAAACACTGCCCATTTAGAACCCATAGCAAACCCGCTGTATCCTAACAGCACTACCAGGACTCACAAAGCACCATACCCTACCTATCAAAAGGCAACACTGCAAATATTAAACCAATACATTTCAGAGAATAACAATACATGACCTACTGGGGAAAGGGAACAAGTGGCAATGTCAAATAGGAATTACATAAACAGGATACCTCAGCTCAGTTACACATGCAGAACACAGACCATCACCAAACAAGGAATCACAATTTAGAAACAGGAAGACAATTAAACTGGGAACCCCAAAAGCCAAACTTGGAATGTACAACAACACTGTAGAAATAAAACTATAAATTAATTTCCTCTTGTACTAAACAAAGCGCAGACGTTAATGATGCACATTTCCTAGAGCTGACATATTCCAGTTAATAAATTCAAAATAAAGAGATATCTTTCTACCTTTTGTGCATTTTTTTTCAGTTGCAATTGCTCCAGCCACTTTCTTCTGGTTTCTTTGTGTCTTCTGCTAACTCTCCATCGTCTGCTGTCCAATTGTCCTTTCTTCTCTCTTCTAATTTTTTTCCATTCTCTCTTTACATCTGCTTTAACATACTAATCTTTCTCCTTTTGCTCTTTCCTCATTCCTATTTCATTCACTCAAATTTTACCCCTCCATCCTCATTCCCCACTTACTCTCCCAATACCCAGCCAATTGTAGATTTTTCTTCCGTCCCACACAAAATATTTTTCCCCTCTCCATTTCACTCGCCCAGCTCCATCCCATTCTAATCTCCCCCAACATCAGCTCATACTTGTACTGATCAGATGATGGGAAGGAGAGAGTGTGATGTGTTGTGGCAAACTCCTGTCATTCTGTTTTATATGCAATGGATGGGTGTCCAAACAACAGAAGTAGAAGAAAAGCATTTTATTTTTGACCGACTGATTGAAATTTGCAAGCTTTAAGACTTTGTGAAATCTAATTTTGTATTTTGCATAATACAGCAGGACGTTTGTTTCTGTTTCTATTTCTCCATATTCCCCTTTGAAGTCTAGCGTCTTATGGTTTCCAATTTTTATATATGTACAATTATACAATTTTATTTCTAATTTAGGGTCTCTTATTCTGTGTTTTCTGAGGATCTGGCTATATTCTGTATGTGTGTAACTGAGCTGAGGGATTCTGTCCGCAGGCAAGCTTTGTGCACAGATCAGTTTATGTTATTTTTGTAGTAGGAGATGTATTTGTATTCTAGGTTTTGGTGTTTGCCTTTTATAGGTACTACTACTTATCATTTGTATAGTGTTACAAAGCATACGCAGCACTCTTCATATAGATGTAAGACAGATGTAAGATGTAAGACTTGATCAGAGTTTACAATATAATCAAGACATAGAACATCACAAAACTGGGGACTAGAGTAGTAAGATACACGTAAGTGGTGAACAAGAGATTGAGGGGCATCAGGATCTAAAAGCAACCTCGAAGAGGTGGGGTTTTAGCCTGAATAGGGATAGAGAAGGAGCCCAGTACACTGACTCAGGTAGTTTGTTCCAGGCATGTGGAGCAACAAGGTGGAATGGATGAAGTCTGGAGTTGGCACTGGCAAAGAAGCAGGACTGGCTGTCCACTAGGTGAGCTAGGACAGCTGGCTTCGGTGGGTGGTGGCAGCAGCACAAATGACCAGCCGTGCCTCCCCCCTCAGCTGCCGCTGATTCTGTTTGTGAGGGGAGGCAGGCAGTGGCAGCAGCAGTATTTCCAAAAGTGGCTGCTTTTTGCTGCCACTTTCTTGTCCATGGCAGGGCCATGCCCTTCAGCACACATGACCTGCCACTTCTGACCCTCCTCTGACAAGATGCGTTGGAAGGAGATCAGAAGCGGCAGGCCATATGTGCTGAAGGCCATGGCATGCCGCAGGCAAGAAAGCCCTCAAATATATCTACAAACAAACAAGTGACCAACCAATAAAATCCTTACAAAAAAGTCCCATTCATAAAATGCCACTTAACAGACCATGCAAACATAGGGGGATGTTTACTAAACATTCTTATCATGCGGGGCCGCGGTAGTGTGCCTGTGCCATATAAGGAGTGGGCGGATCAGGCTGAAAAAGAAAAAAACCCGACCGTACGTGTGCGCGTCACGCTAATTTGCGGGGCCCACATTAGCGCGTGGGAAGGCTAGGCGGGGCGCTGCTGAGCACATATCAGAACAGAGCTGTAGCACAACGGTGAACACACTAATCAATGGTGCAGGGGCCACAGGTTCAATCCCCCATTGTGCGCAACAAAAAGGCCAGCTGAGACAACACCTTGAATGTGTAAAAGTGGTCAGGAAGCAAAGTACTTTTGTACGGCATAAGGCGGCACACTGTTCGTTTTGTACGGCATAAGGCAGCGCACTGTTCGTTTTGTACGGCATAAGGCGGTGCACTGTACTATCTGGGCGGCACAAGGCGGCACACTGTTCATTTTGGGTGGCACAAGGCGGCGCACTAATTGTGGGCAGCAGGAGGTGGCGCGCTGATGGGCATAAGGCGGCGCGCTGATGCCAAAGCAAAGGAACACAGCCACAGCACAATGGTTAAGACACTGACCAATGGTGCAGGGACCAGGGGTTTGATCCCTCACAATGCCCAGTGAAAAAGGCTAGCTGAGGCAGTATGTTATATGTTGTGGAGTGCTGTAGGAGGCTTTTTAATTTTAGTTTGTGATAACTACTAGCAAACGCACTCTCACAGCATATTAATATAAGGCGGCCCATAAGGCACATGTTACAGTGCACTGTCCGCCAAGGCACCCTAGAATGTCCCCACAGGATAATGTATAGTGCACCCTATATGGCTGGCAACCGTAACGTGCCCTATAGGGCGCCCCATAAAGCACCCTCAGAGGCACCTTATGGGTACAGTACGCTGAGGGTGGTATTGCTGGCAGCAACATATGTACAGTAAATTAAAATAAATCTGTGGACACCCCTATCACATAACCCCACTGTGGGTTTGAACCCATGATATCTGGCTGCACAGGCAGTGACGTAACCATTGGGCTACAGCTCTATAGCTGCAAGCAGCCCCTGGCTGGCTGCAGATAGCCTGTACGTCACCTCACTGACAGTCTGCTGTTGTGAACCACCCGTACCCATGATGCACTGCACATGCAAATCAGCTGTCCACGATTGAACACAGGATGGGAAATGCACCCCTAAAGCTCCCCGGCCTGGTAGGGGGAAGTGTCCGTGTGCACCCACACAGCACCTCGGCCTGGTAGGGTGTCCTGAGTGGGTGGACAAACGGCAAAGAGTAGCTAAACACCATCACATTGTGCGGTTACTGTGCTCACCCTGAGTGTGAGATGTTGCGCCCAGGACCAGGTCCACAACACCAGCCATGGCTGAATGCGGCCATGACAGAGCTCCAAAGCAGCAATAACTTGTGGAATAGGTAGGTGCTGCATAAACATATTGGAGATCACTGTCTGGCTCAGTTAGTGGGGACCCCCAGGTGGATAAAACAGGGCTTCCCCTCAACAGATCCCCACCCCAATGGCAGTAGAGTGGACCATCAACCCCAGTCCTGCTAGGGAACAGACACCCTACAGGGCAGTCCAAGCAGCTCCACACACATCCATAACACAATATCAGACAGACATTAGGCCTGGACATTCAAAGATGCACCCCACCACTATCTGATATTCACCTGCAGCAAGCCATCAGCCACTGCACGGCACTCCATCACAACACATATCAGCTGTGAACAGTCTGCTGGCTGGTCCTGATGGACATCCATGCACCCACAACTGGGGTGGCAGCACACACAGACAGATAAGTCCATGAAGAGGCCCCCACAGGACACCCATACATATCACATGGGAGAATCACAATATAGCACTATGGGGGTGCCTAGCCATGCTGCCGTCACTGCACACTCAAGGTGAGAGTGATCCCCCAGCAGCACATACAGAGGTCACCCTGTCTGTGTAGGTGGTGGCTGGGCACTACCATGCCCCTGCCAGTGCCCTATGCCCTGTGCAGCTGCATCCTGGTCAGCACTCTGTCTGAGATATACCCATGGTCCCTTGCTACTCATTATGCACATTGGCAGGCCAATACTGGCAACAGTGTTGGCAGTGTGGGCTGTGGAAGGGGCATGCAGCCAACACCCACTGTATAGACAGACACACAATTCCACACCTATGCCATCATGGTGCTACTATTGAGGAGGTAATTAGCCTTGCCCACCAAACCGGTGCTGGGCACGGCAAGGCATGGATATGTTACGCAGTACTGCTGGGGGTCACTCCCCAGGGTGGTAAACACCGTCAGAGGCAAGGGCTGGAGCACGCACTGCAAACACCAAACAGATTGTTCGGATGGGGTCAACTAGCAGTATGTGCGTAACGTATGGATATCTATCTGCCAGTACTCCTAGCAAGCGTCTCAGAGCTGTGTACCGTATACCTCAGGTGTAGGGTTCCATTGCTAGGGTATGCAGGTGCTAGTATTGGGAGATGCACGCAGGGTCCAATGTTCTGCCTCTCCAGGAGACATTGGCCAATGGGGCCAGTGGGTGTGGGTGTGGGTGTGTCTGCCCCTGTTGGCTGCTGCTTTACGGCAGAGATTCCCAACTCCAGTCCAGGTTTGCATCACACTGATCGGGTTTACCTGCTGTTCCTCATGAATATGCATGAGCTACATCTACATACCATGGGGGTGGTGCATAGATATACAGCTCAGGCATTTGTATGAGTGGCAGCATGGACCCTGACTGGTGTGTGGCCCACCAGGACTGCATTTGGGAGATTCTGCTCTAGGTACTGCCCCTGTACATGGTGTCTGTGCTCAGTGGGGTAAAAGATAGACGTAGTACCATTGCATATGTCCTCGCCACGAAAGGTTTGTCCTTACTATCACTGTGTAGCTGTGGGAAAAATATGTGGGAAGGATTGGCGGTAGCCCCAGCTGGGCTTTGAACCTGTGACCTTCTGTTCTTGTATGCACTGTCTGTGTGCACTGCACCACCTTGTAGCTACAGATTGGCTGGATTCCCTGGAACGTCCATGCCTGTGGATCCGGCAGGGCCTGTGTGTTGCAGTGGACTGTGCCAGCCTGCACATGGCTTGGCCTCTGTCCTCTGTGGCTAGCTGCCACTGCCCCCTGCACCACATGTACTCGTGCGCCAACATGCTGGCATGAGCTTCTCTCAGAAAAAGCAGATGACCTGATTGCAATGTGGCAGTACGGGACTGCATTTGGGGGACTTGGCTGTAGGTATGCCCATTGTTGTGGTGTGTGTGCGGTGTTGGGTAACATATGGGTGTTTCCCCCATGCTTATGTTCCCTGCAATACAGGGGTGTCTGCTCTATCTTTGTTTAGTGGTGGGTAAAATATATGGACTGGGCTGGCAAGTGCCCCAGCTGGGAATTGAACCTCTGGCCTTCTAGTCTTAGAGGTCATGGCTATGTCCTCTGCACCACACTATGGCCACAGAGACAGTGCAGCCCCTGGAGGTAGTAAACCTGGCAGGATGGAGTCACAAACCCTGCTGTATGCATCTTTACTGTGGGCTCCTTCACCCTGTGTGGTGACAAACGTGCAAATAAAACCCGGGAATGACCACGGAACAAAGGGGGAAAACATATACCCAAGCTGGGCAACAGTGATATTGATGGGCAACCCTAGATAACACTCCCAGGACAGCTCCAGAAAAAGGGAAATGTTTTTTGGACGAATCTCCGCTCCGTACACCTTTCCATAAATCATTTCTTTTTTTTGGAGCTTTCCTGGGTGTGTTATCTAGTTTTGCCCATCACTATAACTGTTCCCCAACTGAATTACTATTTTTCATATTTTTGTGGTGGTCATTTTCTATTTATAATTGCACTTTTGTGCTGTGCACATGTAGCACACTGCTCACGTTTTTCAGGTTTCCCCGGTTTTGCTGTACATTGCTGACGGAAATGGTTTCTCTTCCCTTTAAATGCATTCTAACGCGAGTGATTCACTCGCGCTATTTTTTTTGGGAAATTCAGCCCCGATAATGTGCGGGGCGCCTCTCCCCTCCCCTTCCCCGCCCATTAACCCCTTCTCTCTGCCCCTCCGGGGCCTTCCTCCGCCCTCCGTTAGCCTTTCCACGCCTCTATCCGACATTTGCGGGCACGTACTTGTGCGGCACCCGTTACTGTGACGCGCAAGTGTGCGGGGCTTCATCGCACGTTTGCGGGGCGTTTAAGCGCTCTTAAGTACCGCTTTTAGTGCGCTATTTTGCGGCGCGCTAATTAGCGGTTTTTAGTAAACATGCCCCATAGATAGATAGATAGATAGATAGATAGATAGATAGATGTGTACGTCGGAGTTTCAAACAAAAGGGAGTAGTGAACCAACTTACTCCCTCACTGTAGTAGCTCCCCTTTAATTTGTATCAGAATACGTTTAATACAAAATTCCCAAAGATTATTTTCACTTATCTTGTGCTGAACTCTTGTGCTGTCTAGTGCTGAAACGCTGACAAACATCACATGAACAACAGCATGCTGCGTTTCAGACCTCGTCACTCTGGTCCTGCATCAGGTTGGGCAAAAAATGTTTGTTGACAGGCTTTCAAGCCCGCCACAAAATCAAGCTCCAAACACTCACAATGTTGTCCGATCAAGTGAGCTTTCAAAAACTGGCGTCTGATGTCAGATCTGATGTCATCAGCAATACAGCCAATAAGGAGGGAGGAAAACCTACCAAGAAATGGCCAGTCAGGAGGGAAATCCCCCCATAAATAGGAGGGGTCCTCCTGCTGTCCTTCAAACAGATATGAATGAAAAATCACTTATTGAAATACTATAAAGGCTGGACCATTCTAACTCCGCATTCAAACCCAGAGGAGCTACTATTTTTAAACAAAACATCCAAGAAAGTGGCAGGAAAAAGCCACCGCTTTTTGAAATACTGTTGCTGCCCATCTCCCCCTTCTGAGATCGAATCGGTGGTAGATGGGGGGGTCGGCAGCAGCTGGGGGGATGGCGGCAGCTGGAGGCCCTCAGCAGCTGGGGGCAGTGGCAGCCGGCGGGGACAGCGAGGCCGGCCCTACAGAGAAGGCATCTGCCAGAGAAGCGGAGTTCCCAAGGAGGGGTGTATAGTGAGATAAGAGAGGAAAAGCAGTGAGTTAATATTACAAATAATAGCTAGTACTATTGTCTGTAATATCAGGTTTGTTTTATAAAGTGTGTGGGGGGGGGGTATGTGTGTTGCTGTTAATGGCAAAGAGTATGGGGTTGCTATGCAAAGCACTTAGCCAGCTGACCAATGGAAAACTGACCAGCTAAGGACACTCACAACATCATTAAGTGGCATTATCTTGCAAACTTTTCAAGTGGCCTAAGCTTGGAAGATTAAAGCTGGCTGAATATCGGGCGAATTGGATAAAGTCACCATTTATCCAGATAGCGCCAATACTGCCTTTGTCTGGCTCCTTCACTAACCAGATAGGGCCGAGGTGGTCTGTGGAGATATTCAGCGGCACTATACTTCTGCAAAAATAACATAAGCTGAGTATCTGCTGATTCTTACACAGAGTTTACTACTATCAGAATCCCTCAGCCTCAACCATACACACACAGCATACAGACAGATTCTTAGAAAATACAGAATAAGTGACCCAAATTTTGAAATAGAATTGTATAATTGTACAGACAAAAGTGGTGACTTTGTCCAGTTAGCATCAACATTAAGCGATATTTCAGTGCTATTTGGATAAAGTCACTATTTATCTAGTTAGTAGCATTTTGGATATTAAGCAGTTGCTTTTATCCAGATACATTCACTGAACATTCTGCCCATATTCAAGCACCATAGCTCACTGCTGTGGCTTTTGATATCAGTCATGCCCCTGCATGTATGTGTGTGTGAATTTGAGAGTGAATATGCTTTAGAATAAATTCATTTGCATGTGAAAGATTTTGTGTGTGTGTGTGTGTGTGTGAGAGAGAGAGAGAGAGAGAGAGAGTGTGTGTGTGTGTGTGTGCGCGCGTGTTTGCACTCCTTGCTCATCCATGCCAGAAATCTGAACTTGCTACATTTCTCCCACCCACCAAACTGAACAATCAAAGAATTCTGAAGCCTGGGTGTCCTGAGAATGGCTTCAAATTGCACTTTCAAATGCTATATAGAAGCTCCATCTGTAGCTATTCCCAAGAAAATAATAATTAAAAAAAAAAAACCCAGACCTTCCACCCAATGCATATATTAGCCAAAATGGTCTTTATGAAATCTCTGAAAAAAAGAGCAACTTCTTTCATAGCAGTCAACACAACAAATCAAATATTTTCTTACTTGTTCTAGTTTAGAAATAAGCCTACATCAAGGGCAAATTTTCACTTCCCCGTAAGATATTCAAGGCTGCATGCATTTGGCAGATTTTTTTTTTACCTGTTTGCAGGATATCCTCTTTCATCGGGAGCAGTGTTGGCATGTGTTACACAGATAAGATGAAAAGCCCTACAAACAGGGAGCAAAACTTTCAGCCAAATGCATGCAGCCTTGAATATCTAACAGTGAAATGAAAATTTGTCCTTGACATAGACTTTTCATTTCTAGACTTAATCGAGTCAGACAGCCTGATTTGCTGTGCTGGCTGCTTTGAAAGGTTTTTTTTTTTTCTTAAGCCCATTGCAAGTTGTATTTGAAACTTATACATAGCACTAAGTCAAATTTGAAGGCATTTTCAGTACTCTCCATTTTCTCTATTTTTTAAGCACTCTTGGTCATATTTACTGAGCATTTTTCCTACAGACACAAAAAGGGAGAAATATTTATTTAAAACACCTCTGTTTTATCCAGTGGAAGAAATATTAATGATCTCTCAGTCTTAAGTGCTATAACATTGTTATTTCTATTCTTACACTGTGATATCATTAAGCCTCTAGTCATTCTAGAACAAACACCAGTCCTTTCCTATTTATAAAGATACACTGATAGGCATTCTATAAGCACACACTAGTATTATGGGGCTGATGGTTATCCAATCCTTGCAGCACCCTTCAGTACTGTAGTCATATATAAGGGCCCCATATACCTTGCTAAATTCTTTTGTACTAAAATCAAATATGAGGTCCCCAAACTTGCTGTAGCGCTTCCTAATTCCATAATTATACATGAGATAAACATTCCCTGCAGCCCTCCTCAGTAGTACAACAATATGTGCATGCTCTCTGCAGAGATTCCAAGTAACATAGTAGATGATGACAGATAAAGACCAGTATGGTCCATCTAGTCAGCCTGTAAGATGGCTAGTGTAGTTGTAGCCTCCCCTCTGTGCAGGCCCCCCTATCTATGCCTTTGACAGAATTGCAGTGCTGTGAAAGTACTCCACTTTGATGATTCCTTAGGTATATTAGTAAGTTATGCTTTACCAGTGTCTTACTAGTGGTCTTAGTCCCCTGAAGAAGGCTTTGGCCGAAACATGTGTCTGGCAGACCCTGTTATTAATAAAGCACTTTCCTTCAGTGGTGTGTCTCTCCTGCTCCTTTGTGCTTCTTTGTGCCTGTAGGAGGTGCCTCCCTTCTGCGCTCTTTTGATTAGGGTTGTACCTACTGCTTCATGCAGGTCACCCTTCTATTTGTTGAAGTCTAAAAGATAAGATGTCTCTCTCCATACAAAGATTCGACTTGTTCAAGCCATGGTATTTTCAATAACATCATATGGATGTGAAAGCTGGACAGTGAAAAAGACAGACAGGAAGAAAATTGATGCCTTTGAATTATGGTGCTGGCGGCGAATACTGTGTATACCATGGACTGCCCGAAGAACAAACCAGTCGGTACTAGAGGAGATCAAACCTAAGCTTTCTTTAGAAGCTCAGATGACAAGACTTCGACTTTCATACTTTGGACACATCATGCGAAGAGAGAGATCATTAGAGAAAGACATTATGCTTGGCAAGATAGAAGGTCAACGCAAAAGAGGAAGGCCAGCAATGAGATGGATCGATACAATAACAGCAGGTACGGGTACCAGTCTGTCAACAATGAGCCACCTGACTGGAGACCGAACACAATTTAGGATAGCTATCCAGAGGGTCGCCATGAGTCGACTCCGACTCGACGGCACTTAACAACAACAAAAAGATACTTAAGTTTGTTCCATCCTGTTGTTATATAGGGATCCTCTGTGTCTGACTGATGCCTTTTTGAATTATATTACTGGTTTTGCCCCTACCACCTCCATCAAGAGGGCATTCTATGCCTTCACCATCCTTGCAATGAAAAAAGTATGTACTGATACTGCTTTTAAGTTTACTTCCTTGCAGTTTCATTTTATGCCTTCTAGTTTTACAGCTTTCCCTTCTTTGAACAAGGTTTATTTGTTAATTAATACCCTTTTAATATTTAATTATCTGTATCATAGCTCCCTTGTCCCCTTCTCTCCTCTAGGATATACGTATTCAAGTCTCTTCTCATATGTCTTCTGGCACCGGGTCCAAATCATTTTGATCGCCTTCCTCTGAACCATTTCAAGTATTTTTAAATCCTTTGGACTCTAGGGTTGCCAGTTTTTTGAAAGAGAAAAACCCTCCACCTGTGGCTAGCCATGCTCTGCACATGCCCACCCCTGCCCACCCCTGCCTTGCCCTTTCTCCACCCTCTGTCCTACCCCCACCCCACCCCCTGTCTTGCTCCCTGTCCCCAAAAAATAACTGCAGAAAGGGAAATGTGCAAACTGAACAAGAAAGCTTGCTACACATTCTTAAACAGAAATTCCATACTAACAGAATGCCCAGCATTAGTTGTACACACACACACGCACACACACACGCACACACACGCACAAACACATACACAATACAGATAGGCCTTCATCAATAAATGAATCCAGATGCTGCATGTAATGAAGCACAAGAGAAAAAGAAATGCATTTCCCCCATACTGTACAAAATAAAAGACAGCAGAAGTCAGAATTGGCATTGGGAGGGATGCAATCTTGCAATTGCTCTGGACCCACAAGCCAGAGAGCGCCTCAGATCTGTTGGAGATGGAGAAAGGCACAGCTTGTTAGTGGGCTTTAGGCAATGCAACATATGCCTTTGAGTCAATGCCCCCTGGCAACCCATCAGCTCCTGGCTTTTCTTGGCACTGTGAATGGAAGTAGATTGTGAGGCTTTTCTTTTGAGACAATGGAGAGTTAAGTAACTTGCCCAAGACTACAAACAGGTGTTAGTGGGAATTGAATGCTGGTCTCTTGGTTATTAAGTCAGTGCTCTAACCACTAGACTACTTCTCTAGCTACAGCTACCACCTCGTATCAGCTTTCTTCTGTGGTGCTAGTGGGTACTCTAGAGTGCTAGACTGCTGTGAGGACTTCAACAGCAATGTCTGGGAGTAGCCACAAGCACCACGTGCCTTAAATGGGAATAACGGTGATCGTGGCTCTCTCTGACACTTGCATGATCCCATATGCTGCCTGAGCCCAGCTCCACAGCTTCACTTTTCTCTTTCAGTTCTGCCACTGCCGCCCAGGGCAGACTTGGGCCCACTAGGGCTGCTGACAGCTCCAATCGCAGCCCGAAGCTATCCTGCTGCATGTGTACGGCCGGCCCTTGGCAGGGCCATGCTTGGGTTTCTGGTGCTCCCCTCCCACATTATTATTAATGTTGGCTACGTCCCATTCTCCTTTTTCCCAAAACTCCTTTGTGAACGTTTTTCATGTGATACTAGTATTTTTCTATCATATCCAATGTTGTAAGAAAATTTCAATAAAAGGGCAAATGCATAGCCAGAAAAAAATGACTACTTAGCAGTAAATATTTGGCATCAAAGAGTCCAAAAAAAAAAAATCTGATTCTGGTCATATCATTAACGACAACATACATATTCTCCAGCAACAGGCAATATAGGTGAACTAATATAAAACCCTACAAAAGTTACCAAATATCTACAAGGCCAAATCCACCATACTATACCAGCACAAACTTCCAAAATTCATACAAGAGGTCTACCTAGAAAAAAGCAGCACTATAAATAGTGCAGGGGGCCCTAAAACATCCATATACCTATTTGAAAAACTGAACAAATTACTACAGAACAGTATAGATACCTAAGTAAAAACTCCATGTTAACAGAACACCTGGCCTTAGTCACATACTCAGAAAACAGACCCTCACCAATTACAGAATAAGTGACCACAACCTAAAGTAAAAATAAAAATATGTAGACAAAAATTAAACTGAAACCCCAAGAAGTCAGACTCCTCATGCAGTGCAACATCAGATATATAAGAGATGCAGTTTCCCATACAGTGTAAAATATAAAGATAGCACAAAGCCCAATCACTAAATTGAAAATAAAATTATTTTTTCTACCTTTGTTGTCTGACCATTTTTTTCTCTGATCATGCTGGTCCTGATCTGAGGCTTCTGCTTTCCTGTCTTCTCTTAGCTCTCTTTCTGTGGTCTATAGTCCATCTGCCATTTCTTGCCTCTTCTTTTGCTTCCATCAGCCTATTTCCAGTCCCAGTAACCCTCCCAATATCAGCCCCCTTCTTTTTCCGTATTCAATGTAGACTTTTCCTTCTGAGCTATAAATGTATTCATTCTACTACTCCTCGCTGCCTTTCCTCTCTCCACTCTCTCTACTCCCCTCCTCATGAACTCCGCTCTTCCTCTGGCCTACTCCTCTCTATGCCCTTTTCTTTTATTGTCAACTCTAGACTTCAACCCTTTCACCTTGCAGCTCTTTATGCCTGGAACAACCTTCCCGTGTTTGTATGCCAGGAGTCATCTCTCTCCCTCTTCAAATCCATGTTAAAGGCTCACTTCCTTCGGGATGCCTTTGGTTCCTGATCCCTTGCTTTCCGTGTATCTCTTTACCCTTCCCTTTTGCATCATTATTCTTATTTTATTGTTTTCTTTGTCTTGTCTCTCTTTTAGATTGTAAGCTCTACGGGCCCAATTTTTGAAAGGCATTTACACGGAACAATAAACCATGTAAATGCCTTAAATTGGAGTATTCAACAGCACTTATAAGGTTAGTGCCATTGAATATCCTCTTCTAACTCCCCTACACACCCCAATGCGGAACAGAGACAGCGACAAGCGATAACTGGGCAGCAGTGATATTGCATGCTGCCTGGTTAGCAATCTACACCGAAAAGATAGCTGAGGAAAAGATAGGTGAGGAAAACCTTTGCCTATCTTTAAGGCACAGAAGCTAACAGGGCAGCATGCAATATCGCTGCTGCCCAGTTATCTAATGTGGCTTCCAGCATATGCAGCAATCCCTCGATATTCAATGCTGGGGCTGCATATGACCCCGACATTTAATATCTGGGGTTAAGGGTCGGTGGGCAGGGCTATATGCCATAACAGCGCATAGCCTGCCCAGAAGAATATCAGGCCCTACAAGCAGCCACTGTCTTTTTCTGTGCTTGTTCAACGCTGCATATGCCTTGAAGTGCTATATAAATGATAAATATTTATTTTTTTAACATTTCTTATATACCGCCTTTCATGATATCAAGATGGTTTACATTGAACAGGGCATTACAACTTGGAGATAACTATTTTACAGGGAACATGGGCTATGGAGGGTTAAGTGGCTTGCCCAAGACCACAAGGAGCACCTGTGGGACTAGAAACCCCAGTCCTTCTGGCCCAAGGTTGCTGTCCTCTAGTGGGATTTGAACCCCCAACCTTCTGGCCTGAAGTACCTTGGCTCAACCACTAGGCCACTCCTCCAAATAGCAATTGCAACAGTAATTTAAAATGGCATTTTAAAAAGTTTTCTTTTTTTTCTTTTTCATTGTTTTCTCTCCTTTCTGCCCTTTTAATTTGGGCTGTTCATAGGCATGAATAGTATATTGATTCATATCATGGTTATAAAAAATATTGTTTCATTTTTTTGCCTGTGTTTTCATTACTTATTTGTTATTGGCAAATTTGTTAAAATCTTAATGTAAAAAAACAATGAGCCTGATAGTCAAAGGATTTATGCTCCCTAATTTTGAGAGTTAACATTTATATTCCACTTCTATCTATCATTGCTATGAGGAGGATTACAAAAACTAACAAATGCAGATCCACATTAATTCAATCAAAAATTTGCTTTAAATGTAGTTGGTTGAATATTTAAATCCAGAGGTGTTTCTTTAAACTACTTACTACTACTACTTATCATTTGCATAGCTCTACAAAGCATATGCAGCGCTGGCCACTGGTACTGAATATATGTGGAAAGTGCTTGCTGCCAGCAGCTCTACATATAGCAGTAATATTTAGCCACTATCCATATGGCTGACAACCTTTTTTCTGGCCTAAATGAAATCTAAGCTAGCTATATAGCAGTAGTGGCTAAATATTTCTGCTGCATAGCCAGTCAGAACACCCTTTACTCTGTTCCAGAATTACCCAGATATCATTTAGAGTGAATTACATTGCACTATCCATACAATGCCCACTGAAAATTCATGGAGAAGGGGCTTATACATTTAGCTACTGTCGGAGGAAAGGTCCATAAACCATTAAAGGGGGCCCAGGAAATCCACTGCTTGCCCCAATGCAGACATTGTGGAACCTGTATCTTTTGGGGAAATTGCTAGATACTTGTGACCTGGATTGGCTACTGTTGGAAACAGGATACTGGGTTTGATGGACCTTGGTCTGACCCAGTATGACATCTCTTATGTTGTGCTTCTCATCACTGTATGTAAATGTTTACTGCAAGTCTTACTGCTCTAGTCCCTTCAATGCATAGTAGTATCTTGTACCTTGTGAAATCTATCAGCTCCTTGTATACATTGTTTCTGTGATACTACGTACATTGATATATCGTAAATTTATGCCTTCATTCCTCAAAGGCACATTTTAATCAGCTCTTACCCTTTCTTCTGTTGTAAAATGTCAACAAAAACAGTTCTCCTAATCACTATTTTACTATGGTTCTCTCTTAACCACTCTAATGTACTATCCCATTTCAAGCAACCATTTCTTATTCCAGTAATACCCTACCAATTCAGATAAAGGGATACTTGTTTATCTTACCTAATCGACTCATACACATAAAAAAACACAAACACAATACCTTCCAAAGCACCACCTAAATGAACACTCAGAACCACTAAAATGGTACCTGATAAATACCAGATCTATAAAGAAAAAAATCCCTAGCATAAAAGACCTAATAAATGATGCAAAACCAGACTTCATATGCCTAATGGAAATATGGATCTATGACACTGATACTGTACTCCTTAATCAATTGCAATCACCACGATACAACATATACCACTGCTCAAGGCAACACAAAAAAAGGTGGAGGACTAATTATCCTATGCAAAATCTCTTTATGTGCTCAACAATGCTCCTCATTAAGTACTGATAGCTTAGGTATCCTAACATTCACCACAAGAAAACTTACAATTTCACTCAGATATATACCACCCTCCTCTGAAATCAATGCACTGGACACCATAATTGAAACATCATGCTCTGCATCACCCCCGGTAAAGAACATATCATTCTGGGTGACTTTAAACTTTCATCCTTACTCTGCACGGAGTTTGACCTTCCTCCAAGCAATGGAAGACATTGGTTACAACCAACTGATTGACACAGCAACTCATACAAAAAGGAAAATATTTTATTTCATTTTCTATCCTACTACATGGTTTCAGAACAAAAATCTATCCATTAAAAGAATTCAGCCAGTTCCATGGTCAGACCACTTCCTCATATGTTTTAGTACTGATTCAGATCACCATCAATCAACCAATACTCATGTAACATCAACCTACTATCAATTCAAAATGTTTGACAAAGATACGTTCATTGATAAAATAAGCTTAGATCTCTCAAGTAAAAGCGATGACATTGACTTACTCACAGAAACATGGAATATAGCTCTAAGTGCAGCATCAGTAAACCATCAAAACTATCAAACAAAAAAACATAGGTGTATGTTTACTAAACTGCGGTAATCATGAATAACGCGCGTTATGTAACGTTAACGATTGTAAGTGCAGCATAACGCGCGTTATGCTGTGCTTATGAACGCTAACGTTACATAACGCGTGTTATGATGCGCTAATGATCGTAAAGCCCCGCGGCGCGGTAAAACAATGCAGAAGGTGGAGAGAGGGCGGAGAGAAGGGGTCAGTGGGCGGAGAGTGGGTGGAGAGAGGCTCCCTTCACACTAACGCGCTGATTTTCAGGGCTGAATTCCAACGCGAATGAAAACCTGCCGTTAAAGGCACATTACAGGGGAGAGAAACCATTTCAGTGTCAGCAATGTATATCCCAGGCAGGGAAACAAAAAAAAAGTGATAGGTGTGATACATGTGCACAGAAAAAAAGGGCACAGAAACACTGAAAATGACCCCAACAAACTGGAAAAAAACAATAACCAAGCTGGCCAATAGTGGTATCAATGAGAAACATCAACCCCCTCCCCCCCCCACCGAGTAAGCTCCATAGAACAGATATAAATCGTGGAAGGGTCTATACTCCATCCCCATACAAGGTGAATGGGCCCACAGTGAAATAGCGCTGCTCAGGGTTTTCCCCACCATCGGACAGGGTTCCTATGGCGTGCACATGTCCCGCAACATCAGGGCGGGCATATCGGAACAGCAACTGGACAGATGCCGGAGAAGGGGATACAGAGGGCCGCAGGCGGCACATGCTGTGGTGGAGCTGGGCCACAGTGCAGACTAGGGTGATGCCTATGTGGCCCAAATGAATGCTGAAACAGCGGAGCAGCCAGACAGCAACTGCTGAAGGCCCAACATGGGTACGAGTGTGTTTCCCAAAGTGTCACAGGGGATAGTACCCAACAGTTACCCCCAAGGGCACGGAACATTGGTAGGCGGGGCTGGGGGGGAGCGTGGACGTCGATGCAGGCACCCCTACCCCAGAACCCGCACCATAGGCAGCCGCCTACCTGCACACTGGATGGCCTGAGACTGCGCACCATCAGCTCCACCAGCAGAAGGGCATGTCAGCATGGTGGCTGAGGGATACTGGTGGTGGAGGGGGCAGTGGCAGCTGGCCAGAGCAGACCGTAGCCTAGCCCTGTGTAGGTGGGTGCCATGCACTGCAACAGACAGGCCCCATCTGACCAACAGTCATGGTATCACCAGGGAATGCACCATCTCTGTGATAACATGGTGGTGCAGTGCACAAAACCAGTGTATTCAGAAACAGAGGGTCACAGGTTCAAGTCCCAGCTGTGGTTTCCGCCAACCCAGTCCTCATATTTTACCCACTACTATAACGTGCTAATACAGACAGAACCTTTCTTGCAGATGACGTAAACATGCCCAAAACACCTACATTTTACCCTACAGAGCATAGACACCATAAACATGCACATTACCTAGAGCAGAGCCTCCCAAATGCAGTCCTGGAGGGCCAAACACCATTCTGGTTCCATGCTGCCTCTGATAAAGATGCCTGTGCTGCATTTCTATGTGCCACCCTCATGGTATGTAGATGTATCTCATACATATTCATGAGGGACAGCATGAAAACCCGAACAGTGTTTGGCACCGCAGGACTGGAGTTGGGAACCTCTGCCGTAAAGCAGCAGCCAACAGGGGCAGACACACCCACACCCACAGGCCCCATTATCCAAAGCCTCTTGGAGAGGCAGGACTTTGGGCTCTGCATTCATCTCCCAATACTAGCACTTGCATACCTTAGTAATGCCACCCTAAACCTGGGAATATGGTACACATCTTTAAAGAGGTTGCTATGATTACTGGCAGATAGCAGGTCCTAGGTTAAGTACAATTATCTGAGTGAGCTGCATCATAGCAACCCTCCTGATGTCTGTGGAGTGTGCTACAGGTCTTGTGTCTGACAGTGTTTACCAATCTGGGGAGTGATTCCTACAGTATTGCATACCATAGCCATGCCTGAACTGTGCCCAGGACTTGTGTGGTGGCCTGGGCTGCCCAACACCTCTATAGTTGCACAATGCTGGCATAGGTGTGGGGAGTGTGTGTCTGTCTATCCAGTGTGTGGTGGCTGTCAACACCCTCCGCAGCCCACACTGCTAGCACTGTTGCTAGTATTGGCCTGTCAATGTGCATAATGAGGAGCAAGGTACCGTGGGAATAGCCTGGATAGGGTGGCCTGGCCTGGATGCATCTGCACACGGCATAGGGCAATGGCAATTGTAGTGCCTGGCCACCACCTGCACGGACAGGGTGGCCATAGCATGTCCTGCTGGGAGGTCACTCTCACTCTGACTGAGCAGTGACCATGGCATGGCTAGGTTCCCCCATAGTGCTTTATAGTATTTATCTCATGTGATATTTATGGGTTTCTTTTTGGGCCTTAATCACTGACTTATCTGCTTGGTGTGTATGCTGACATCCCTGTTCTGAGTACATGCATCTCCTCCAGGACCATGCACTATGAACTAGCTGGCGGACTGTCTGCAGCTAGTATGTGTCTTGCTGGAACACCTTGCAGGATGCAGCGGCTGGAGGCTTGCTGCTGGAGAATATCAGATAATGTTGGGGGGCAGCTGAGCATTTCCAGGCCTGCCATCTGTCTGCTATTGTGTTATGGATGTGTACTGCTCTGTTTGTTCCCCAGCAGGACAGGGGTTGTTGGTCCCCTCTACTGCTGTCATTGCTGGAAGGTAGACTGTGGATCTATTGGTGGGTGATCCTGTTTCCCACCCTGTACCCCAGAGGGTGGGTTGTGTGGTGGTACATAATCTGCCTATGGGTCCATACACCTCCCCCCCCCTTCACCTACAGCAGGTAACCATGGCACCAATACTGGATATGCACTATTCTGGGTGCATCATTGCCCATAGGGACTAGACATGACCGAGACATACAGCAGGACACAGATGTATCCTAGGTGTGTCTAATGCAGTGGTTCTGAACCAGTCCTCCTTGAACCCCTAGGCCAGTCGGGTGTTCAGGATAGCCCTAATGAATATGCATGAGATATATATGCATTAGAGATATCCTGCCAACCTGACTGGTTTGTGGCCCTCTAGGGCTGGATTTGGAGACCCTGCCTTACACCTCTGTCATTTAAGATTGTGAGTGGGCAAGGTGCAGATGTCCTAGACATCAAAATGGTAGATAGAATGTGTCACATGCCTCCTCAATTCTCACCACCACCAAAAAGTTGTCTAATAGACAATATTTTATTTATTTATTTATTTATTTTTTATTTATTTAACAGTTTCTTCTATACCGCCCCTTCCAGAGATCAGGGGCGGTTTACATTGAACAGAGAATTAGTATACTTCTGTATACTTTACAAGGAACAATATTTTGGTGGTGGTGAGAAGCAAAGAGGCATGTGACAAATTCTGTCTAATCTTTTAGATGTCTTGGAGATCTGCACCTTGCCCACTCACAATCTTAAATGACAGAGGTGTAAGGCAGGGGTCTCCAAATCCAGCCCTAGAGGGTCACAAACCAGTCAGGTTGCAAGGATATCTCTAATGCATATATATCTCATGCATATTCATTAGGGCTATCCTGAACACCCGACTGGCCTAGGGGTTCAAGGAGGACTGGTTCAATGGAACTACCTATCACACACTGATGGGGACCTGCAGCATGGCGCATTTCAGCCATGAAAGGTGCCGTGGACCTGGTGCTGGGCGCCCCACCTCAACCTCAGGGTGGGCACAGTACCCACACAATGTGACTGTCTGTGGCTACTCTGTGGCAGTGACGCACACGGTCATCTCACCCTACCGGGCCAGGGTGCTGTGGGGGTGCATACCCCATCTTGTGTTCATCTCTGGACTGCTGATGTGCATGGGCAGTGCACCATGGGTATGGGTGCGTTGACCCAGATCCTGGCCAACACAGCGGGCGGTTTGGGTGGTGGCCTGACGCCTTTCAGTAGGCAGCCAGGGGGTTGTTAGCAGCTATGGGGCTGTAGCCCAGTGGTTCCTTCACTACCTGTGGGGCCAGTGGTCATGGGTTCAAACCCACCATGTGGTTATTTTATAGGGCTGTCTGCAGCATTGTCTATTTTTAATGTACATTAGTGCTGCCAACGACAACCCCTCAGCATACTGTAACCTTACAGTGCCTCATGAGGCGCCCCATGCGGCACCTTATATGGTGCCCTATAAGGTGCCTTATAGGGTGTTCTATAGGGGACATTGTGGGGTGCCTCAGCGGACAGTGCACTTTATAATGTAGCCTATGGAGTGCTTTATGCGGCACCTTAGGTTACGCCACTGTGAGGGTGTGTTTGCTGGCAACACTACTGAAAATAAACGTAAAATTCCTCCTCATTCACTACTTAAATGTACAGGGTGATGCCTCAGGCAGTCTTATGCATTAGGCACACTGGGGAATCAAACCCAAGACATCTGTATCATCAGTCAGTGCAGTAACCATTGTGCTACAGCTCTGTTTCAGTGTTGTGTGTCTGTTCGCCTTCTTAAGTGTAACGCGCGGTAACGCACCACAGCGCCCTCTAACGCTCGTTAATTTCTGTAACGCGCGTTATCGGTAACGATGTACCGCCCATGTCCTTATTTGGGATTTCTGACTCTACTGCGGCTCCTAACGCGAATCAAACTAACGCAGTTTAGTAAAATACCCCATAGTATATGTTTGTTTGCCCCACACTGCCTGCTGCACTTTAGTAAACATGTCCCTTAGACTCAGATGAATCATGTCTTACCATGGAGTGATACAGAAGAATTATGTGATTCTCTGTTTTATTCTCTATTTCTTTCCTAATAATCCCTATCTTTTTTTTTTTGGGCTGCTGCTACTCACTGAACTGAAACAAGGTTAAATGAAATTAAATAAATTTGATACCTACATACCCCTAGTCATAATATGCATGAGACTTTTCTAAATGTTTGTTACATCTGTGGCAGAAACTGATCAAACATTCAATACTATAAGTCTACTTTTTCTAAGAGGTAGAAAAGTTACAAGAATGGTAACTGATACAAAGTAATATTAGTTTAGGAAAACCCTTGTGATTTGTGCAATTTGCCCCCATGCCCAAAGATGTGAGTCACTATGATTGGGAATTACCATGACAATTAAAGGAACCTCAGTTCAGATGAGTGTACTAGCAATTTAACAGGGATATGCATTCATTTTTGCACACATGGTAAAATGTGATGAATGCCATACAGAGAAGACAAACCAAAATGGTAAAGGGGATGGAAGGATACTCCTCTGAAGAAAGGCTAAAAAGGTTAGGGCTCTTTAACCTGGAAAATAGACGGCTGAGGGGAGATACGATAGAAGTCTATAAATTAATGAACGGAGTGGAACAGGTAAACGTAGATTGATTGTTTACCTTATCAGAATATAGAAAGACTAGGGGACATGCAATGAAGCTACAGGGTAAACTATTTAAGACTAATAAAAGAAAATATTTTTTCACTCAACGTGTAATCAAACTCTGGAATTTGTTACCGGAGGATGTAGTAAAGGCTGTTAGTGTAGCTGGGTTTAAAAAAGGTTTGGACAAGTTCCTGGAGGAAAGGTCCATAAACCTTTATTAAGAAGTGACCGAAGATATCAATGCTTGACCCAGTACAAACATTGTGGAACTTGTGTCTCTTGGGGAAACTGCTAGGTACATATGACCTAGATTGGCCACTGTTGGAAACAGAATACTGGGCTTGATGGACCTTGGTCTGACCCAGTATGGCATATCTTATGTTCTTATGTTCTTATGCCAGCATTTTCTGTAAGTTTTTCCACTGCTGAGTGAAATGTGTGGGGCAGTCCCATTCTTATTCCTTGAAGGAATATTTGTTTGTGCAGCACAGATGCAGTGATGCCACTCCAGAGCGGAGAGAATGGGAGGGAGTAAATTTAGGAAACTTTTCAGCAGAAACGTAGACTTCTAAGTTTGACTAAAAATAGGGGACACATTTAAGTACCTAACTTAGGATTCTAAATTTAGGAGCTCATCTTTTTGCAGGCCAGGACTGACTCGAAGGCACACATTGCAATGTGTATAAGTGCTTCTATTTACATATGTAAGTCACAGATTTCACAAAAAGTCACATTCAAGGGGAACCAAATTAAAAAAAAACTACAATACGACTAATTTCGGGTTTTTTTGAGGTGGTTTTAAATATCAAAGAGGTAACCACAATTGTCCCCTAGGTCATTTTTCCAAAGCTTAAGTCCAAACGTATAGCTGCCATGCTTGAATCTATGCAGATAGAAATGCCAATGAGCAAATGGCTTGGCCGCAGAGCAGTCAGTGGTGAAGGAAAAAGCAAACAATTCTAGTTAGCATGTCGGTTTTCTTCTGAAATTCAGAAATACCTACCAATAAAATATATTGAAAGACTTCTACTAATACAATGCATGGAGTAAAAAAGTTAGATCCCTTAGAGATGAATCATTACATATCACAATCTGGAGACAGTTACAATTCATGAACATTCTCCCTGAACAAAGACAACCTTTTCCCCCTTTGCCTTATTGTTTCCTCATTTTCCAAATGAACTGGAGGCATGGAAACTGGAGGAAGCATTACAAGATGAAACAGCCTGGACAAAGCGGCTTAGTGGAGATTTAGGACAACTGAGATCTGTAGAATTTTCACAGGTATTTTTACTCTCTGGTGGATGAATTGGTGCTAGCAAGAAAACAGCTCAGAATTTAATGCCCTGCATAAAAAGCAAATTGTTTACAAACCTTTTGATGCACTTTATCCAGCTGCAAACAGATTGTGGGAAATTTTCTAAAGTCATGCCCAATTAATGCATGTTTGCACAAGTATAGTTTATGTCCATTTTAAAAACTCAAGTACATGCATACTTGCCTTTATAAAATAAACTTCTTTACGACTGTTGAGACATTTTATATATATTATCTCAATACCTAAAGCTTGAGACAGGGTCTGTTCTGACCCAAAACACAGTACTGTGTTGCCGGTTGAATACTTTTGGTTTCTAGTAAATCCTCTATGTATTAAGAACGTCTTACCTTCGTGGGGGTGCGTTTGGAAACCTTTCGACATTTTTGGATCCACGGACCTTATGGATTTAACACCTTTGGCCTCCAGCAAATTTCCGGCTCCGACTGCCAGCTAAGTATTCATTTTACTATGTAAACCAGCGGGTTATTTAAATTCCTTAGCTTATTGGCTTTTGGTTGCCACATTTTGAGTTTGTGATTTTCATACACTTTAAAAAGATGAAAAAGAAGTTGTTTGTTTTTGGAGGGATTATCTTTTTTTCCCTGCACAACAAGCATTCTATCATTTAAATATTGTTTTTTTATGTATTTTCTTTAGTTTTCCCTTATTTATAGTAACATTGGGTTTGGATTTTTTTCTATATCATTTATAAAATACAAGGCATAGAACGTGCCTCAACTTAAGGCATAATGACTTACACCCCAGCCCTAGAGCTGGTGTAAATTACATCTACGGTTAGCATGTGTGGACATAAATTATAGTATTCTGCAATCAGTATGCATACTTGGGCACTCCACCCAAACATTGCACATGTGCATACCCATAGTGAGAGTATATGCAATGCAAGCAATGTGCATACATATGCAGTAGTCAGTATTTTATCAGAGCTCTACATGCATAAATAGCCATGTATGCACATGAATGACTAAAATACCATTATTTAGGTGAGTTGCTGACACCTAAAATTAAGTGATCTTATAAAATTACCCCATTATATATTCAGGCTTTTTGTAACCTTTCTACCATTAGACTGTCATACAACACTGACAAGATCAAGTGCTACGATAGAAATAAAAAAAAATGTAGTTATAGTAACTTTGTTATAGGAGACCGGAGTTTCTGTAATGAAGCTTTAGGGTCTATTATGAGACAGCAGGAGCTTTGCAGAAAAGCTAACAGTTATTGTTAAATTTCTATAAGCATTTTCTTGCTGAGCTGAATGTTTCTAGAACATATCTAGTTATAGAATAGCAAGGGATTTTTAGAAGGATTGAGTGTTCCTCTTATATACCCACAAGAGGCAGCAGGGAATTTAGAACATAAGAACATAAAATATGCCATACTGGGTCAGACCAAGTTCAATGAAGCCCAGTATCATGTTTCCAACACTGGCTAATCTAGGTCAGAAGCACCTAGCAGTTTCCCCTGAAGACACAGATTCCACAATGCTTGTACTGAGACAAGCAGTGGATTTCGCAGGTCCCCTTTAATATGGCTTATGGATCATTCTTGCGGGAACTTGTCCAAAATGTTTTTAAACCCAGCTTCATTAAAAGCTTTTATTACATCCTCCGGTAATGAATTCTAGAATTTGATTATGCGTTGAATGAAAAAATGTTTTCTCTTATTAGTCTTATATGGGTTACACTGTAGCTTCCTTGCATATCCCTTAGTCTTTCTACATTATGATGGCATAAACAATTAATCTACATTTACCATTCCACTCAATGCATTAATTTATAGACTTATATCCTATCTCCCCTCAGCTGTCTCTTTTCCAGGTTGAAGAGCTCTAACCTTTTTAGCTTCACCTCATAGGAATATCCTTCCATCCCCTTTACTATTTGGTGGCACTTCTCTGTAATGCTATATCTTTTTTAAGATACGGTGACCAGACTTCCACACAATATTCGAGATGGGTTGCATGATGGAATGATACAGAGGAATTATAATACCTTAGTTTTAATCCCCATTCCTTTCCTTATAATTCCTAGAATTTTATTTGCTTTCTTGGCCACCACTGCACACGGCACAGTATTTCAGCATGTTATCCACGATGACACCTAAATCTTTTTCTTGGGTGGTGGTTCCTAATGTGGAAACTTGCATCGTGTAAACATAGTTTGGTTGTTCTTTCCTAGGTGCATAACTTTGCACTTGTCCACATTAAATTTCATCTGCCATTTGAACATCCAGTCTTCCAATTTATCAAGGTCCTCTTGTAATTTTTCACAATCCTTTTGGGTTTTAACAACTTTGAATAATTTTGTGTCATCTGCAAATTGGATTACCTCACTCATTATTCCCATTTCCAGGTCATTTATGAATATGTTAAAAAGCAGCAGACCCAGCAAAGATCCATGGGGTACTCCACTATTCACCGTTCTCCATTGGGAAAATTGGGCATTTAGCCCTACCCTCTGCTTTATATATTTTAACCAGTTCCTGATCCACAATAGTACACTGCCTCCTATCCCATGATTTTTAATTTTGTGAAGAGTCTCTCATGAGGGACCTTGTCAAAGGATCTCCCCAGAATGTTGCCCAGTTCCTAACAAATCCAAAACCCTCTTCCTTTCACCATCGTATCATCCATACATTGAAACTCTGGAGCTCTGCCTGCCTTTGGGGTCCTGCACGTGGAACGGGAAGCATTTTGGAAAATGCTAACCCGGAAGTTCTAAATTTCAACCGCCTACCTAAAAGCCTAAATTTGGCCTCTAAAACCTCCCTACCACACTTTCCTATGTCATTGGTACCAACATATACCAAGACACAGATTCCTCCCAAGCACTATCTAAGACTTTGTCTAGGTGGCATGTGAGGTTCGCTGGCATGTTACCAGGTGATCCTCATGTCCACCAGTCACCCAGCTATCTACATACCTAATGATTGAATCACCAACTATAATGGCTGTCCTAACTCTTCCCTCATGGGAAACCTCCTCTGTGTGATAGGGTTCTACATCACCTGGAGGGCAGGTCCTAGCTACAGGATCACTTCTTGCCACACCAGGTTGATGCTCTCCTGTCTGATGACCTCTTTCCTCCATGGCAACAGGGAAACTGTCAGACTGGAGTTGGGACTTCAGTACTACATCCCTGTAGGTCTCATTTATGTAGCTCTCTGTCTTCCCTATGTCCTCCAAATCTACTAATCTAGCTTCCAGAGATCGGACTTGTTCCCTGAGAGAAAAGAGGTCCTTGCACCTAGTACACATGTGAGACCCCTCACCAACTGGGAGAAAATCATAGATGTGACACTCAATGCAGAAGACTGGAAAGCTCCCATATTGCTGCCAGACTGCTGTCTGCATCCTAGTTTTAAGGTTTGTTTATGTATTTAAGCTGTTTACTTACTTAGGTTTTGCTGGGGATACTTATGCTAATAAAACTATACCTTACATTTTTAATGGACTTTGTTAACCTCAACATTAATTAATCTCAGGTCCTTAATGTATGCCTGATTAGGATAAACAGCTGCACCTGAGAGGGAATATGGAATCCTCCTTCCATTTAAGAGGTTTAAGCACCTATAAAGCCAGGGGTGGGTAGGAGTCAGGGAGGGAGGAAAAAGAGACTTATTAAAAGTTGGCTGTTATACAGTGCCCTGTTCTGTGCTTCTAAGATAAAGTTTTACCAATTTCCTGGGTGATTCACACAGCCCTTGGTTTGATAGAAGGGGCCTTTTAAATAGCCCCTTTGACACTGTCACTTTTCTGCTAGAGTGAATGTAGCAATAAGAGAATGAATGGGAGACCCTTTGAATTACTCTAGGTGGCTAATAGTCATTCTGGATGATGCATTCAGGTACATCTTTTTAAAAAGTACATGAGAGGCTCTTCTAGTTTTCTTATATGGAGGACACAGGAAATTTATCAAAGCCAAATTATATTCATTTATGACTAACTTTTCTGGGAGAAAGTTTTCAATTTTTATAAAAAATGCTGAAATGTTCATATGCTGATCTACAAAAAGCATGATAATTCTTACATACTTAAAACTGCTATGTCAGATTCATGCTTTTTTTAGCAGGATAATTTTTATCTATTATTCATGCTCAATAACACCCAAAATGTACTATTGTTTTTAATTAGCATGGTTTAGGCCCAATTTGCTTGAGCATAATGCCTTTTGTATAGGTTTCATCTGTTTGTCTGTTTGTTCCTCGTGCATACTCCAACAAACAGATGCATAGGGCTTCAGTAGAATGGAGTGGAGTACCTGCAAAAGCAAAGAACCAAAAGGAGTCCTCACATTCTACAAGAAGAAGAGGTAGTGTCCGGGAGCAGGCAGGAGTTCCCAGGTCCTGCCAACAAAAAAGGCAGAATGGCAGCAGCAAAAGTCAGTTAGAGTTTTCAGATCCCACTTGCAAAAAAAGTCAGAATGACAAAGACAAAGGCTGGCAGGAGTCCCAGGGTCATACCAGCAGAAAAGGCATAGCAACAGTGACCAAGGGCAAAAAGAGTCCTCT
This sequence comes from Ichthyophis bannanicus, assembly GCA_033557465.1. Lineage (NCBI taxonomy): Eukaryota > Metazoa > Chordata > Amphibia > Gymnophiona > Ichthyophiidae > Ichthyophis > Ichthyophis bannanicus. The sequence continues at coordinate 487,745,760 of CM066035.1, forward strand.
GTTGGGATGCCCTAATTTCCCTCATTTGCTAGTATCCTTCAAGGATACATCCTTCTGAATCATGTGCTCTTGGGCGACTGTCAGCCTAGTTAAAGGTTGCTCTATCTGCTTTTTAAAGGTCAATGCCAGCAGCCTGGTTCCATTCTGGTTAAGGTGGAGCCTGTCCTTTTGGAAAAGCCCCTCCCTTGCAAATCTGAGCCAAAAATAACAACAGAAAAGCTGTATGACACAGTAATCCCATTAATGGAATGTGTCATAGAAAACACCTTCTTCTGAAAGTTTTTGATAGAACAGGACCATTGCATATGTTCAAAGTCTCCAACTTGCCATCAATGATCCAAGCATGCACAGTTTAAGAGGGGTGAGATAGGTCCTCATCAGGAATCTTAGAGTAAAGCATCCCCTTAATGTAAAACACCCTCTACCCTGAAGTCAGTTTTCTGTGGATGGCAAATATTGCTAAGATTCTCCCTAGGTGGTAAACCTGGAAAAATTGGAAAGAGAAAAAACTCTCTTTCCATCTGAATACTCAAAGGAGGGCTCCTAACCCATTCAGTTTAGTCCTTTTAAGTCTGATAGGAAAAGCAGAGGATTCAATTAAAGTTAAAGTTATTATAAAATGCAGAAAGATAGATTTGAGGAAGAGATGCTAGAGTGTCGGAGTGGGAGAGGGAGTAGGGAACAGAAAACAATGGCAGTGGCAGCAATATGAGGAATTTAAAATTTAGATGGAAATGTGTAGCTTTTCCATTTCCACTGATGGACTGCAGTGTTTGGAGGGGCAATGTTCTTTTCCTTCCCAAACTATACTCATGGTTATATTCTTTTCAGCTTTTACATTCTTGTGCCCAGGGCCAGTGCTAAGGTTTCTGGTGCCCCTTTCCTCATTATTATTAATTCTGGTTACATCCCACCCCCCTTTTTTGCAAAATTCCTTTATGAACTTTTCACATGATGCTAGCATTTCTCCTTGAAGTCTTATATTGGAAGAAAATTGCATATTAAACAGTCTACATCAACGGTGAGCATAAAAATAACAGAATAACCCTGAAACAAAGTACTTAACCCCTTTTATCATATTCTGAGCAGCAAAGGAAATAAAATCCAAAAGAAAGAAACAAATTATAATATTTCAACCCTTACCCTGCAAGAAAATTTCCAGTTGAGAAGGCTCAAAAAAGACATACCTTACACCTTGATAAACCACATTACATTTACAGGGAAACTTTAAATAAAAAGAGACCCCCAGAGCCAGGACCCGAGGTCGCAGCTCCAGGAAGGCCTTCCTACGTTCTGAGTAACCCGCGATACATCATGAAAAATCTGTATAGTCTGCCCAAAATATTTCACCTGCTTTTTTTTAAATAGAGCTTTAAGACCAAGGGGTATGTTTACTAAACCGTCTTAATGTGCACTCTGTGACGTTATCGCGCGATAAGGTACCTTATCACGTGATAATGGCGCTTTATCAGGCACACAGGTACCTTATCGCGTGATAACACGCGCAGCGGCGCAAACAAGCGCTGAAGGCAGGAAAGGCTCCCGGAGGGCAGAGGAAGGCTCCCCAGGGGCGGAGAGAAGGGGTCAATGGGTGGAGAGTGGGAGGGGAAAGGCTCCCCGCACACTAACGCTGTGAAATCCGAGGCTGAAAACTAACGCTAGTGAAAACCTGGTGTTAGAGCTGATTTAAAGGGAAGAGAAACCATTTCTGTCAGCAATGTACAGCAAAACCAGGGAAACCTACAAAAAAGTGATAAGTGTGATACATGTGCACGGCACAAAAGTGCAAATAAACATTGAAAATGACCCCAACAAAATATAAAAAAACCATAACCAAGCTGGGCAATAGTGATATTAATGGGAAACATCAAAAAACACTCCCAAGAAAGTTCCAAAAAAAAATATATGAATTTTGGAAGAGTCTACGCTCCGTCCCCATACAAGGTGAATGATCCCACAGTGAAATAGCGCTGATCAGGGTTTCCCTCTCCATTGGACAGGTTTCCTATGGCATGCACATGTTCCACAACAGCAGGGTGGGCATGTCGGAATAGGCAACTGGACATATGCTGGGAAAGGGGACACAGAGGGTTGCAGACATCACATGCTGTACTGCAGCTGGGCCACAGTGCGGAATAGGGTGATGCCTAGGTGACCCATAGGAATGCTGAAACAGTAGAGCAGCCAGACAGCAACTGATGAGGGCCCAGCATGGGCACGAGTGTGCTTCCCTCAGTGTCACAGGGGATAGTACCCAGCAGGTACCTCCAAGGGCACAGAACATTGGCAGGCGGTGCTGGGGGGAAGCGTGGACATCTATGCAGGCACCCCTACCCCAGAACCCACACCATAGGCAGCCGCCTACCTGCACACTGGATGGACTGAGACTGCGCTCCACCAGCACCACCAGCAGAAGGGCATGTCAGCAGGGTGGCAGAGGGGTACTGGTGGTGGAGGGGGCAGTGGCAGCTGCCCAGAGCAGACCGTGGCCTAGCCCTGTGTAGGTGGGTGCCATGCATTGCAACAGACAGGCCCTGTCTGATGAACAGTCATGGTATCCCCAGGGAATGCACTGTTTTTGTGGCAACATGGTGGTGCAGTGCACACAGCCAATGTGTTAAGGTGCAGAAGGTCACAGGTTCAAGTCCCAGCTGTGGTTCCTGCCAACCCAGCCCCCATATTTTACCCACTACTACAACATGCTAATACAGACAGAACCTGTAGTGCAGATGACGTAGACATGCCCAAAACACCTACATTTTACCCTACAGAGCACAGACAACATAAACATGTGCATTACCTAGAGCAGAGTCTCCCAAATGCAGTCCTGGAGGACCAAACACCATTCAAGTTCCATGCTGCCTCTAATAAATGTGGCTGTGCTGCATTGCTATGCACCGCCCCATGGTATGCAGATGTATCTCATGCATATTCATTAGGGACAGCATGAAAACCCGAACAGTACCTGCATCCGTGTCCCGCGGTGGGGCTAGATGAAATACCCCTTACAGACACACGTCATAGGCTAGTGCAAGGCAGCTGAGATCAGGGTCCAAATCAAGAGAGAAATGCAGCAAACAGGAACAGAGCACTCACAATATTCCAAGGTGGGGCTCGATGAAATAGCCCTTACAGCCACAGGTCACAGGCTAGTGCAGAGCAGCTGAGACCAGGGTCCAAATCAAGAGGGAAATGCAGCAAACAGGAACAGAGCACTCACCTAAAGTATACATATTAAGATCTTCAAATCTGTCCTCATATGCTTCATAATGAAGACCATTAACCTCTGCACTGACTCCAACCTGCCTATATACTTCTGAAGGTATGTTCTCCAGAGATTTATACAGATGCATTATCACCTTCTTTTTTCTGCTGGCCATTCCTCTTCCTTTACACCCAAGAAGCCTTCTGGCTTTCGCAGTCGCCTTTTCTACCTGTTTTGTTACTTTAAGATTGTCAGACACAATTATGCCCAGGTCCCGCTCTTCTTTTGTGGACAGAAGTACCTCACCCCCTACACTGTACAGCTCCTTTGGATTTTTGCAGCCCTAATGCATGACTCTGCATTTTTTAGTATTAAATTTCATGCTTGTCTCTTTCTAGTCAGTCATGGCACTAGTCAAACAAGACTATTATGTCCATGTGACTAACTCTCTTGCCTCTGATCTTCGCCGTCTCTTTACAACTCTCAACTATATCCTCAACATCCCTCTGCCTCCAACCCCTCCTTCCCTTTCTGCCCAAACCCTGGCTGACTGTTTCCATGACAAAATCTACAAGATCACCCTCCAATTCCCCATGAGGTTAGATACTTCTCCTCCTCCCCCCTTCACTTCCAACTCCCCCTCCCCACCTCTGCTACCCTTTCTTCCTTTTCTATGATCTCTGAGGAAGAAACCACACACCTTTTTACCTCCTCCAAACTCACTACCTGCTGCTCTGATCCTATTCCTACCCATCTCCTAAGTCCCATCTTCTCCACTGTTGTCCCTTCCATCTCTTATATTCTCAACCTATCGCTCTCCACTCAACTGTCCTGCAGCCTTCAAGCATGCTGTAGTTATATCTCTCCTCATGAAACCCTCATTAGATCCTACCTGTCCTTCTAACTATTTTATTTAGCATACATTTCTATTGACCCATCTCCCTCCTCCTTTTCATTTATAAACTACTTGAACATGCGGTTCACCATCATTGCCTTGATTTTCACTCCTCTCAAGCCCTCCTGGATCTTTTATAATCTGGCTTTCATCCTTTACATTTTATTTAAACAGCCCTTGCCAAAGTCTCCAGTGAGTTGTTCCTGGCAAAATCCAAGGACCTTTACTCGATCCTCATCCTTCCTGACCTTTCTGCTGCTTTTGACACTTGACCACAACCTAACTCTCAATACCATGTCCTCGCTTAGTTTTAAGGGCTCTGTACTATCCTGGTTCTCTTCTTATCTCTTCCATTGCTCTTTTAGTGCTTGTTATGGTGGATCCTCCTCTGCTGCTATCCTGCTCTCAGTTGATGTACCCCAAGCATCTGCCTTGGGTCCACTCCTTTTCTCTCTATATACCCACTCCCTTGGTGCTCTTATTTCTTCCCATGGCTTTCAGTACCATCTTTACACTGATGACAGGTTATTGAGGAATTAGTGGGTGTCATCTACATGATGTATTGTTCATTGAATGGATGGTATACATCCAAGGGTGTTGAAAGAACTGAAATATGAGATTGCAGACCTGCTATTAGTAATCTCTGAACTATCATTAAAATCATCTGTAATACCTGAAGATTGGAGGACTGCAAATGTAAAGCCAATTTTTAAAAAGTGCTCGAGGGGTGATCCAGGAAACTACAGACCAGTGAGCCTGACATCAGTAAAAATGGTAGAAACCATCATAAAGAACAAAATTACTCAGCATGTAGGTAGTCATGGCTTAATGGAAGACAGCCAACATGGCTTTAGACAAGGAAGATCTTGTCTTATTAATCTGTTATGTTTTTTTGAAGGTGTGAATAAACAGGTAGACAAAGGTGAGTTGGTTGATATAGTATATCTGAACTTTCAGAAAACCTTTGACAAGGTCCCTCATCAGAGACTTTTGGCAAAACTAAAAAGTCATGGAATAGGTGGTGATATACTATTGTGGATCAGGAACTGGTTAAAAGTTAGAAAGCAGAAGGTAGGGCTAAATCGCCAATTTTCCCAATGGAAAAAGGTGAATAGTGGAATACCCCAGGGATCTGTGCTGGGTCCGCTGCTTAATTCATAAATGACCTGGAAAAGGGAATAACGAGTGAGGTTATCAAATTTGCAGATGACACAAAACTATTTAAAGCTGTTAAAACCCAAGGGGATTATGGAAAATTGCAAGAGGATCTTGATAAATTGGAAGACTTGGCATCCAAATGGTAGATGAAATTTAATGTGGACAAGTGCAAAGTTATGCACCTAGGAAAGAACAATCCAAACTATAGTTACATGATGCAAGGTTCCACATGGGAACCACCACTCAGGAAAAAGATTTAGGCGTCATCGTGGATAACATGTTAAACTCCCCGCCCAGTGTGCAGCGGCAGCCAAGAGAGCAAATAGAAGGCTAGGTATCATAAGGAAAGGAATGGAAAATAAAACAAAGGATATTATAATACCTTTGTATCGTTCCATGGTGTGACCGCATCTTGAATATTGTGTGCAATTCTGGTTGCCGTATCTTAAAAAGGATATAGCGTTATTAGAAAAGGTACAGAGAAGAGCCACCAAAATGGTAAAGGGGATGGAAGGCTATTCCTATGAAGAGAGGCTAAAAAGGTTAGCGCTCTTCAACCTGGAAAAGAGAAGCCTGAGGGGAGATATGATAGAGGTTTATAAATTAATGAATGGAGTGGAATGGGTAAATGTAGATGTTTACGTCATCAGAATATAAAAAGACTAGGGGACATGCAATGAAGCTACAGGGTAACCTATTTAAGACTAATAAGAGAAAATATTTTTCCACTCAACGTGTAATCAAACTCTGGAATTTGTTACCAGAGGATGTAATAAAAGCTGTTAGTGTAGCTGGGTTTAAAAAAGGTTTGGACAAGTTCCTGGAGGAAAGGTCCATAAACCATTATTAAAAGGGACACGGGATATCACTGCTTGACCAAATACAAGCATTGAGGAACCTGTGTCTTTTGGGAAACTGCTAGGTACTTATGACCTAGATTGGCCACTGTTGGAAACAGGATACTGGGCTTGATGGACCTTGGTCTGATCCAGTATGGCATATCTTATGTTATTATGTTCTCATGACTCCCAGATCTACCTTTCTATACCTGAAATCTCGCTGGCAATCTAGGGGGCATGTTTACTAAAGTGCGTTAAACGTGACTATCGCGCATTATACGACGTTAACGACCATAAGTGCCGTATAACGCGTGTACCGACGCGTGTACCGACGCGCTAACGACCGTTAACGTCATACTACGCACGTTAACCATAGTTAACGATCGTAAAGCTCCGCGGCGCGTTAAAACAGCGCAGAAGGTGGAGAGTGGGCGGAGAGAAGGGGTCAATGGGTGGAGAGTGGGCGGGGAGAGGCACCCCTCATACTAACGCGCTGAATTTCAGAGCTCAATTCCAACGCGAATGAAAACCTGTCGTTAAAAGGCATTTAAAGGGAAGAGAAACCATTTCCGTCAGCAATGTACAGAAAAACCGGGGAAACCCACAAAACGTGAGCAGTGTGATACATGTGCACAGAACAATATTTCACATAAAACGTTAAAAATGACCACAAGAAACATTTTAAAAAGCATAATTCAGCTGGGCAACAGTGATAGCAATGGGCAACAAGGAACAACACTCCCTGGAAAGCACAAAAATAAAAAGAAATGATGTGTGGAAGGGTCTACGCTCCGCAGACCCTTTCCAAGAGCATTACATTGTAATGGAGCTGTCCTGGGCGTGTGGTCAATGTTCCCTCTAATTTTCTGTAGGCTGTGTGCGCATAAAATATCAGCTGTGTAGCTTTTGAAGAAAGGTTAAATTTTTGTGCGCCACATAACGACACTCAGAGTTATATACTTTAAAATTTGACTACACATCTGAATACAGTATGTACACCACATTGATTGCTCTAGAAAACATTGTAGAACTTGCGAAAACCATAAATACATAACAACTTTTAAATTTTAAGACATCTGTGTTGTTTTCTATCAGAATCAGAACCGTAATTTTTGTGCGCTCTGTTGTAAAGTATGTGCGCTCGCTCGGTGAGGTGTGTGCGCGCGCACACGCGCACAGCTTAGAGGGAACAGTGCGTGTGGTGTAATGTTTTCCAATGATATCATTGTTGCCCAGCTTGGTTATGGGTGTGTGCCCCTTTTCTGAGGTCTTTTCTGAGGTTTATGTACACCTTTGTCTGCATAAGGTAAATGAGGCCACAGTAAACCTGTTGCAGAACAGGGTTTCTGGCTCGTCAGGCCGGTTTAACTAACTCCAGGGAGTGCACTGTCTCTGTGGCCACAGTGTGGTGCAACCGACACAGCCAGTGCCTGTAAGACCAGAGGGTCACAGGTTCAAATCCCAGCTGGGGCTCTTGCCAACCCAGTCCCCATAGTTTTACCCACCACTAAACAGTGATAGTAAAGACACTCCTTTATTGCAGAGAACATACACATGGCCTATAGTTTACCACACCAAACACAGACACCAGAAACAGGCACATTACCTAAAGCAGAGTCCCGCAAATGCAGTCCTGGAGGGCCCCACACCATTCCGGCTTCATGCTGCCTCTAATAAAGATGCCTGTGCTGCATAGCTATGCACCACCCCCATGGTATGCAGATGTAGCTCATGCATATTTATGAGGGACAGCATGAAAACCCGAACAGTGTTTGGAACACCAGGACTGGAGTTGGGGAACTCTGCCGTAAAGCAGCAGCCAACAGGGCCACACACCCACCCACAGGCCCCATTGGCCAATGCCTCCTGGAGAGGCAAGACATTGGGCCCTGCCTGTATCACCCAATACTAGCAGTTGCATACCTTAGCAATGCCACCCTACACCTGGGTATATGGTACAGAGCTATCAAACGTTCCCTATGATAACTGGCAGATATCAATTCCTACGTTAAGCACAGTTTGCTCATTGCGCTCCACCATAACAATCATTCTGATGTCTGCGGTGTTTGCTGCAGGTCTGGTCTCTGACAGTGTTCACCACCCTGGGGAGTGACCCCCCAACAGCCTTGTGTACCATATCCATGCCTGTACTATGCCCATGACTGGTGTAGTGGGTATGGCTGCTGACCACCTCTATAGTAGCACAATGCTGGCATAGGTGTGGGGGTGGCTGTCTGTCTATCCAGCAATGTTGACAGTATTGGGCTGCCAATGTGCATAATGAGGTGCAAGGTACCATGGGTATAGGCCGGACAGGGTGGCCTGGCCAGGGTGCATCTGCACAGGGCATAGGGCAGTGACAGGCACATTGTAGTGCCCGGCCACCACCTACACAGACAGGGTGACCTCAGTATATCCTGCTGAGAGATCACTATCACCCTGACTGTGTAGTGACCACAGCATGGCTAGGCACTCCTATAGTGCTATCTAGTATTTCTCTCATGTGATAAATATGGGTGTCCTTTTGGGGCCCAGTCACTGATGTATCTGCTTGCTGTGTATGCTGACATCCCAGTTCTGGGTGCAGGCATCTCCACTGGGCACTAGCAGACTGTTTGCAGCTGGTAGGTGTTGTGATGGAGTGGCTTGCAGGGTGCAGTGGCTGATGGCTTGCACCAGGGGAATATCAGATAGTGGTGGGGTGCAGCATACCATATCCAGGCCTAATGTCTGTCTGCTGTTGTGTTATGGCTGTGTACAGAGCTGCATTGACTGCCCTGTGGGGTGTCTGTTCCTCAGCAGGACTAGGGTTAATGTTCCCCTCTACTGCCACCTTTGCAGGGAGGTAGACTGTGAGTCTTTTGATGGGAGACCCTGTTTGCCACCCTCAGCCCTGGGGGAGGGGGGTGGGGGTGGTGGTGGTGCATGGGGGCTACACCAGACTGAAACAGACAAAGATGTCCAAGGTGGTCCTGCAGAACCTACCTATCTCACACAGTAACACAGCTTTGGACCTGCACCATGGCCGGTGCTGTGGACCTGGTGCTGGGCACCTCACTGTACCCTCAGGGTGAGCACAGTACCCGCACAATGTGACGGTGTGTAGCTACTCTGTGCCAGTACAACACACGGTCAGTACCCCCTATCAGGCCGAGGTGCTGGGGGGGTGCACATGGTCAGTTCTCCCTACCAGGCCGAGGTGCTGTGGGGGTGCATTCCCCATGGTGTGTATCTGTGGACAGCTGATTTGCATGTGCAGTGCATCATGGGTGTGACTGGCCCAATCCAACCCTGTGAAACTCCAGCAGCTGCTCACAGGCTCTGATAAACCATAGGCCATCACACGTACATCTGTTAGCATAATGCATAGGTGCAGGACACCCTACAAAGTCTGTAATATCAGATGCCCACACTGGTAAAAACACACGTACCCACGCACGTAGCAACGCACAATTGTACGCGCGCAGCTACGCACGTACCAATGCACGCAACCTCGCACGTATCAACGTACGTGGCTAAGCACACTCCGAGGGTGTTTTTCTGACACCAATACTCAGCGTAACGAAAAACATGCCTCCTCTTTCCCTCTGTAATGTGCAGGGTGATGCCTGGGACAGCCTTCTGCGTTAGGCACACTGGGGACTCAAACCCATGCTGCCTGTAACAGCGGTCAGTACCGTAACCATTGTGCTACAGCTCTGTTTCAGTGCTTTGTGTCTGTACGTCTTCTTATGATTAACGCGCAGTAACGCGGCACGGCGCCCGGTAACGCTCGTTACTTTTTCTAACGCGCGGTAGTGGTGACGATGTACCGCCCATGTCCTTATTTGGGGTTTCTTTCACTACCGCGGCTCCTAACGCGAATTGCACTAACGCACTTTAGTAAACATGCTCCTAGGTCCTGATCTCTGCCTGCCTTTTTGACATTGCTGCTTGAATGTCTCACTGCCACTTGGAATTGAACATGGCCAAAACTGAGCTTCTTATTTTTCCCCTAAACCCTCCTCTCCCCTTCCTCCTTTCTCAGTTTCTATGGATAACTCTCTACTCCTCCCTGTTTCCTCAGCTCACAACCTCGGGTCGTCTTTGACTCCCCTCTCTCCTTCTCCACACACATCCATCTGATAGCTAAAACCTGCTGTTTCTTTCTCTATAACATCAACAAAATCCACTCATTCCTTTCTGCACACTATTAAGACACTTATCTACTCTTTAGTCACCTCCTGTCTTGACTATTGTAACATACTCCTTGCTGGTCTCCCTCTGAATCATCTTTTTTTCCCTTCAATCTGTTCAACACTCTGTTGCGCGGTTAATCTTCTGCCAGCCTTGTCATACTCATATTACCCCTCTTCTCAAGTCACTTCATTGGCTCCCTGTTTCCACATCCAGTTCAAACTTCTCCTGCTGAATTATAACTGCATTCACTGCAGCTCCTCACTACCTTTTCCCTCTTATACTTCCCTAACCCCTCTCCAGAAACTCCACTGTTCTGGCAAATTGCTTCTATCTGTGCCCTTCTCTTCTATTGCTAACTCCAGACTTTACCTTGCTGCTGCTTATGCCTGGAACAAACTACCTGAGTCTGTACATCAGACGTCTTCTCTGGTGCTTTTCAAATCCAGACTGAAAATGTACCTCTTTGCTGCCGCCTTCAGATTTTGATACTCCTGGTCTCCTTTGTATTTTCTTACCATTCCTCCTAGATGTAAACCATGTCTACAGCTACTGTTTTGTCTGTCTTGACTAGACTGTAAGCTTTGATGAGCAGGGACCATCTTTTACATTTGCCTATGCAGCGCTGCCTATGTCTTGTAGTGCTATGCAAATGCTCAGTAAAGTAGTAGATACGATAGAAGTCTATAAATTAATGAATAGAGTAGAATGGGTAAACATAGATCAGTTGTTTACATCATCAAAATAAAAAGACTAGGGGACATGCAATGAAGCTACAAAGTAACCAATTTAAGACTAATAAGAGAAAGTTTTTTTTCACTCAATGCATAATCAAACTCTGGAATTCGTTACTGGAGGATGTGTTAAAAGTATGGCTGGGTTTAAAAAAGGTTTTGACAAGTTCCTAGAGGAAAGGTTCATAAACCATTATTAAAGAGGATCTGGGAAATCCACTCCTTACCCCGGGTCAAGCATTGTGGAACCTGTGTACCTTTATGGGAAGCTGCCAGGTACTTGTGACCTGGATTGGCCACTGTTGGAAACTGAATACTGGGCTTGATGGACCTTGGTCTGATCCAGTATGGCATATCTTATGTTCTTATGTAATAGAGGAACTGGCATACCAATCAGTTTTTTTATACAGGCATATTTGCAATATTATTGTTCTTATGTTCTTATGGGAGATATGATAGAAGTCTATAAATTAATGAACAGAGTGGAACAGGTAAACGTAGATCGATTGTTTACGTTATCAGAATATAGAAAGACTAGGGGACATGCAATGAAGCTACAGGGTAAACTATTTAAGACTAATAAAAGAAAATATTTTTTCACTCAACGTGTAATCAAACTCTGGAATTTGTTACCTGAGGATGTAGTAAAGGTTGTTAGTGTAGCTGGGTTTAAAAAAGGTTTGGACAAGTTCCTGGAGGAAAGGTCCATAGACCATTATTAAGAAGGGACCCAGAATATCAATGCTTGACCCAGTACAAGCATTGCGGAACCTGTGTCTTTTGGGGAAACAGCTAGGTACGTACGACCTAGATTGGCCACTGTTGAAAACAGGATACTGGGCTTGATGGACCTTGGCCTGACCCAGTATGGCATATCTTATGTTCTTATGTTCTTATTATCATATTTATAATGCAGCTGTGATTGAAGCCAAGAAGGAATATTAAAATACGCAAATCAATTCCAAAATAAGACAAGCCTTTTCTTTGTGGTTGAGTAGTTAACTCATTTTAGAGGTCCTTTGACCAAATCTTATTCTACCTTTTTGGGAAGCTGCCAGGTACTTGTTACCTGGTTTGGCATTGTTGGAAACAGAACACCGGGCTTGATGGACCTTGGTCTGATCCTGTATGGCATTTCTTATGTTCTTATGTAGGCTATGATAGTCCAAGAGCATGCTAAATTTTAGATATGGACCAAAAGAAAAACATTCAGCTGTATGGACAGCTCAAAAATATTTTACTTATTGAAAAACTATGCAGAAGAAAGATTTTTTACAGAATATAGGAATCAAAAACATGATAACCATGCAGTCAATGTACATCTAGAAACTATAAGCAAAATTTGTATAATGTTGATGCAAAGAATAGTCGCAGTATAGGAAGACAGCGACAACATTAACCTATTGCTGATTTAAACTGCATGTGTTATGCAGGTTTCAATGACAAATTAATAAATCCATGCTATCCCCTTGTGGTATCACAGGACGTCTCTTCATTTCTTGATGAAGCATCTAGATTTCTCTTGCTCTAGCTTCACTTCCTACTAGCAGTCATGCAGACAATGTACTAGCAGTAGGAGGTAAAGCTGTAGCGACAGAAAAGCAAAATAAAATATGACCACTTTCCAGTCAGATCAGGGAACAAGTTCCATGCTTTTCCATTACTCTTAGGTTTTCAGGATTTCTTTCCTAAAATTACCTCGTATACTTTCCTCCCGAGTTAGGTGAGAGAAAAACTCTCACATGGAGGCATCTGTATTGTCGGCAGAAACTAACATAATGGCTCAGCACAAGTAGCATAGGTGAAGCTAATGCCATCTCAATGGCAGGCCTTAGATGCTCCTGCTGCCATTTTGCCATATTGAAATGTGGTAACTGCAGGGGGATGTAACTATCTCCCTGATGTTAAACTACAGCCCCACACTGGTAATGCTATCCACACATGTTACCAGCACAGAGCTTAGGAAACATGCTGCTAAATGTGCCAAACAACAAGAGGTTCTCAACAGCATCAATGCAGCAGCTCCCACTTCCACAAAAACAAGAGTGACTCGGCGGCCCCAACATACCACTTCCCACTCCAACATAAACACCAAGAGGGGCTTGGCATCTATAGCATAATTTGAAGCTGCACACTAGACCAGCATGGTGTTAATGTAAATATATATTCCACAAAAAACAAAGGAAAGGCAAGATGCTCACACACCAAGGAACTAAAAGAAAAAGCAAGAACCGCAGTACAGTTTATAACACCAAACTATAAAATTATAACTCATTTTATTTTGTTGTTATAAACTGCATTATGGTTCTTGCTTTTTCTTTTGGACATATATTCTCCATCCACAGAACCTACTCCCTCGACAATGGGTGCAGAGCAGAATTAGCACATTCACCCATAGAATTCAGTAGCTAAAAAAAAAAAATAAAAAACCCCAAATCTGATTCTGCTCATATCAGTGGAAAGTTATTGCTGAATGCCACCTTTTGGTGGCATGGTGTCTGTCAGACCCAAAATGTGGGGGGAAAACAAACAACAACAACAACCCCCCCCCCAAGAACAACATAAACATTCTTCAGTACTAGGTATATTGTGAACTAATACAAAACCCTACAAAAGTCGCTGAGGATCTATAGAGAAAATCTGCCATATCATACCAGTACCAACCCAAAACTCACATAAGGAGCCCCCCCCCCCCAAAAAAAAAAAAAGGCAGCACTGTAAATACTGCAGTGTGCTCTGGAACATCCAAACACCTACTTGAAAAACCAAACAATTCAGATTACTACATTACAGCTCTCTATGTACAAACTCCATGTTAATAGAACACCTGCCTTGGTCACACAGAATACACACCCTCACCAAGTACAGAATAAGTGACCACAACCTAAAAATAAAAATATGTAGATAAAAATTAAACTGCAATCCCAAGAAGCCAGAATCTGCACATAGTGCAAATACCAGAGAAATAGAAAGAGATGCATTTCCCTGTACTGTATAAAATCTAAAAATAGTGCAAAGTGTGATCACTAAAGTGAAAATAAAACTATGTTTACTACCTTTCTTGTCTGACCATTTTATGCAGATCATGCTGGTCTCAAACTGATGTTTCTGCTTTCCACTGTCTTCTCTTAGCTCTCTTTCTATTATCTTTAGTCCATCTGCCATTTCTTGTCTCCTCTTTTGTTTTCTTCACTTTGTTCCATCTTAGATATTGGACTTTTCCCTTCAGCTTTCTTCCATTTATTTTTCTCTTTTTCTGTCCATTCAGATTTCACTATTCTTTCTTACTATCCAGTCCTCAATACCCATCTTTTTATTACATCTATCTACCACTTTTCAACCCTCACCCCAGTTCTCCCATTCCCTATCTTTTTTTTCCAGGTCCATTATTCCCCTTTCTCACTCACTCTCTCTCCGCCACACCCCCATCCTGTCTCTCTCTCTTTCTCTCTCGTTTTCCCTGCATCCATTATCTCTGCTCTCTCTCTCTCCCCCCCCCCCATCAATCCATGTCTGCCCTCTCCCTTCCTATTCCCCTGCATTCAGCAGCTCATGCATCTCTATACCATACTATCCCGATTCTTACTTCTATGCCAAGCATCTCTCCATCTCTTTCCATCTTCTCCCCTTTCTCTCCCTATCACCCCCATGCCCTGCATTTCACTCTCCCCTTATTACCACAATGTCTAGCATCTCTCCTCTGTCTCCTTCTGCCCCTCACCAATGCCCAGGATCTTCCTATAGTCTCCCTTCCTATATTTATTATTTTATTTATTTAACAGGCTTTCTATACTACCTTAACCTTCAATCAAAGCAGTTTACAGGTCAACTTGAACAGATTACATTGTATTGTAGGTGAAGGAGGCATGCAGGAATTGCTTAGAAGCTTAACTTATTTACTAGGCAACTTTTATATAATAACCTATCTACAGATTCTACTAGGGGAGACGTTGCTTGGGAGTTTAACTTATTTATAAAGCAGTTCATATACAATAACCTATCTATGGATTCTACCAGGGGAGACATGGATGGGGTGGGGGGGTGGGTGGGGGTAGCAGGTGTTCAGGGAGTGCTTGGTTCCCATATATCCTTTGGAGTTGGTCAAGGATTGGGTATGCTTCATGATGTCCCTGAAGTGGTCCATATAGAGGGAAGGTTTTCAGGTTCTTACAAAAGTCTTTAGCATCCATGGTGGCTCTTAGGGTATCTAGAAGAAGAGTTCCAGAGGGCAGGTGCCACTAGGGATAATGCCCTCCTGGTATAGACTGGTTAGCCTTTGTGAAGGTGCTGGGGCTTGGGCTGGTGTCCATTGTGTTGCACCTTCTTGGTCTGGTGCTTGGGTTTGTACAGATCAGGCCCTGCAGTATGTTGGCAGACAAGTTTTGTCTGATTTTAAATATGTTCAGAACTGTCTTGAATTTGATGCGGGAGGTGACTGGAAGCCACTGGAGCTGGTTCAAGAGGGGTGTTATATGGACTTGCTTAGTTGATCAGGTGATGAGTCAAATGCAGGGGCCAGGTTGTTTACTTTGATAGGCCATAGTATAGGGAGTTGCAGTAGTCTAGTATGGGTGTGATGACAGTTTGGTAACTTGTGTAGAAGTGGTCTTGACTGAGGAGAGGTTTGAGCCTCAGGATTATCCCCATCTTATGGTATGCGTTCCTGGCAGTCCTATTGATGTGTGCTTGTAAGTTCAAGTTGCAGTCTAAGGTGACTCCAAGGTACCTCACTTCATATTTTATTGGTATGGATGTCTCAGGCAGGTTGATTGAGAAGGGGGGGGGGGGCAAAGGATGTATCTCATGTGATTATGAGGGCTTCTGACTTGTTGTAGTTAATGTTTAGAATGTTGATGGAGAGCCATACAGTCATCTCTTGCAGACATTCTGTCATTATTGTGTAGTCTAGAGTGTCCAAGTTGAAGGGGGTGTAGACCATGATGTCACCTGAATATATTTCATAATGAATGTTATGCCTTTTGAAGATGTTGCAGATTGGCTGTATATACAGATTGAAGAGCAGTGCAGATAGGGAGGATTCTTGTGGCACTCCCTGGACTGAGTCAAACAGGGTAGAGGTGTTTGCTCCCACTTTAACTTGTTGTTGTCAGTCACTGAGGTAAGACTGAAACTAGAGGCCAATTTCTCTCACCCTTTTGAGGAGGATGCAGTGGGACACCATGTCAAATATGGAGGAAATATCAGTGAAGATGAGTAGAAAGCCCTTTTTTATGCTGTCGATCCCTCTGATTAGGTTGTCGAAGAGCAGAGTGAGTAGGGTTTCAACACTGTGGTTTGGTCAGAAGCCATGTTGGTGGGGGTCTAGGGAGGCGTGAGCATCAATGTGGTCCTGTAGTTGTTGCTGTATTATCTTTTTGATTATATTTGTTAGAAAGGAGAGGCTGGAGATTGGGTGGTAAGAGGCGGGGGTTTGCAGTATCTGGTGAAGTGTTATTGGGGATTGGTTGGATGGTTGCTTGTTTGAGTGAGGGTGGCTTGTATCCATGGGTTAGGGAAATGAGTATTAACTTGAGAATACATTGACTAAGCTTGTCCTTAGTTTATTTTATCCATGTTATCGTGAATGGATCAGAGTTTCTGTGCTAGTGTTTAGTGCGGTGATTGTGCGGGTTACTTGCTCGATGGCGGGTTTGTAAAATTTGCTCCAAGTGTGCCTCATGGAGGGGAATTGTGAGGTCAGAGGCTCTAACAAGTGGCATACTTCTATGTGGGGTCTTGTGCTTGGAGAGGAAGAAATTTGCGAAGGACTGATGATGAATCGTGCGTTCTCCTGTATGGGTTAGGTCTTTTGTTAGGGTTTGGACAATCTCAAAGAGTTCTCTGGGTCTATTGTTCAATTTTAGTATAAGGTTGGTATGGTATTCTTGCTTATGGTGATTGATGAGGCTATTGTAGTCCCGTTGCTTCATCTGGTATTTTATAGAGTGGTTTGGGTTTTGTTCTTTCTCCAGATCCGTTCGAGCTGGTGAAGTGCCCTCTTGGCCTCCCTTATTTCAGCAGAGTACCAGGGTGCTGATCTTGCTCTCATTTCCCCTTGACTGGTCTTCACTCTGTCAGGTACTGTTGCTGCTGTAGCGATGCTGTAGTCAGGTGCTCTTGCCTCATCTAAATCAGTGATGTCCTGGGGTAGTTTAGGGAGGGTGTCTTGTAGGAAGAGGTCCTTGTCAAATCCTTTGAATCTTCTTCCAGGGTGAGGTGTTTTCTCCTGTATGTTACGGTGGGGGATATGCATCTTGAATCGTATAGCATGGTGGTCAGACCATGGTATCGGGGTGACTAGTGGTGATTTTATTATTGTGTTTTTGAAGATGCCTTGGGACAAATATGAAGTCTGGGGTGGAGCCCAGATGGTGGGTTGGTACCGTAAGGAGCTGTGCAAATTGTAGTGATTCCATTGCCTTAAGGAAAGTGGTGGCCTCTTTGTTGGGTGCTGAGTTGAGGTTGAAGTCACCCAGTAGTATCAGTGGCTTGTGGGGGGTGTTAGTTGCGCACACCAATTCAAGTATGCTAGATTGCTCATCTGCATAGGCGCTGGGGGCCCTATAAGTGAGGTAGATGGCCATATGCCTATTTTATATGGTGATCATGTTGAAGTTCCGTGCTTCTGTTTTATATGATTTGAATCTGAGGTGGGATCTTGCTAGGATCAGTTCCCTTCCCCCTCTTCTGTGTAAACATGGACAGTTGAATCCAGTGTGTGTGTGAGGGGTGATCTAGTTTAGAATGATTTAGTCAGTGTTGATTAGCCAAGTCTCAGTGATGCACAGTTTGTCCATTTGGGGAGATTGAAGGTGGTCTATAATGGTGTTAGTCTTGTTCCGGATGGATCTGGCATTGATGAGCTCCACGCCGATGGGGATGCTTTGGGAGGGCTGGCTATGAGGTCTATGTACATGAATTGTAGGTTGCAGTTGTATTAGGTAGATGTTTCTTCTGTTTGTGTGTGGGTGCATGTTCTGCCATGTTGGGTGGCAGTATAGCATGGGAAGTGGTGGAAATTGCAAGCATTTATGTAGTAGTGGGGATGGACCTCATGAGGCATACTGTAGGAGCATGATCACGATAAGCAGGTAGGTGTAGAGGTATTGTGTGGCTGACATGTTGTATATCTGTGCTCAGCAGACAGGGCCTGCAGCATTGTGTAATGAGCTGGGTGGGGCTAACGAGGATGCTCTGCAGCAAAGTGCCACGGGACAGCTAACAGAGTTCTGCCATCTTTCCAAGCTCTGTTGCAGGGCACCTAGGTGTTGTTGTCATCTCCTTGGTCTATGGCTTGGCTGAGGTTTAGGCATCTGTTTTGGCCTGATAGAGTTCTATGTTCCTGGACACTTATGGTGGGTTTGGATGAGGCACTAACAGCAGTCCTCGCCTAAGGCATGGGTAAATTCCTACATCTTCTTCAGTAAAGACCAAAGCAAAGAATTTATTCAGTCTCTCCGCTATGGCCATATCTTCACTTAGGGGCATGTTTACTAAACCGTCTTAATGTGCGCTCTGTGATGTTATCACGCGATAAGGTACCTTATTGCATGATAATGGCGCTTTATCAGGCACACAGGTACCTTATCGCGCGATAACGCGCGCAGCAGCGCAAATGAGCGCTGAAGGCGGGGAAAGGCTCCCGGAGGGCGGAGGAAGGCTCCCCAGGGGCAGAGAGAAGGGGTCAATGGGTGGAGAGTGGGAGGGGAGAGGCTCCCCACACACTAACACTGTGAAATCCGAGGCTGAAAACTAACGCCAGTGAAACCCTGGCGTTAGAGCTGATTTAAAGGGAAAAGAAACCATTTCCGTCAGCAATGTACAGCAAAACCAGGGAAACCTATAAAAAGTGATAAGTGTGATACATGTGCACGGAACAAAAGGGCAAATAAACCTTAAAAATGTACAGAGGAAAATTAAAAATAAAATAACCAAGCTGGCCAATAGTGATATCAATGGGAAAAATAAAATAACCAAGCTGGCCAATAGTGATATCAACGGGAAACATCACAAAACACTCCCAAAGCTAAAAAAAAAAAAGATATGAATTTTGGAAGGGTCTATGCTCCGTCCCCATACAAGGTGAATGAGCCCACAGTGTAATTGCGCTGAGCAGGGTTTCTGACTCCATTGGCCAGGTTTCCTATGGCATGCACATGTTCCACAACAGCAGGGAAGGCATGTCGGATTGGGAAACTGGACAGATGCTGAAAAAGGGGACACAGAGGGCTGCAGGCGGCACATGCTGCGGTGCAGCTGGCCCACAGTGCGGACTAGGGTGATGTCTAGCTGGCCCATAGGAATGCTGAAACAGTAGAGCAGCCAGACAGCAACTGCTGAGGGCCCAACATGCGCAAGAGTGTGCTTCCCACAGTGTCACAGGGAATAGTACCCAGCAGGTACCCCGAAGGGCACAGAATATTGGCATGCGGTGCTGGGGGGAAGCGTGGACAGCTATGCAGGCACCCCTACCCCAGAACCCGCACCATAGGCAGCCGCCTACCCACACACTGGATGGCCTGAGACTGCGCTCCACCAGCACCACCAGCAGAAGGGCATGTCAGCATGGTGGCTGAGGGATACTGGTGGTGGAGGAGGCAGTGGCAGCTGCCCAGAGCATACCATGGCCTAGCCCTGTGTAGGTGGGTGCCATGCACTGCAACAGACAGGCCCTGTCTGATGAACAGTCATGGTATCACCAGGGAAAGCACCATCTCTGCAGCAACACAGTGGTGCAGTGCACACAGCCAGCATGTTCAGAAGCAGAAAGTCACAGGTTCAAGTCCCATCTGTGGTTCCTGCCAACCCAGTCCCCACATTTTACCCACTACTAAAACGTGCTAATACAGACAGAACCTTTATGTCAGATGACGTAAACATGCCCAAAACACCTACATTTTACCATATAGAGCACAGACACCATAAACATGCACATTACCTAGAGCTGAGTCTCCCAAATGCAGTCCTGGAGGGCCAAACACCATTCAGGTTCCATGCTGTCTCTAATAAAGATGCCTGTGCTGCATTTCTATGTGCCGCCCCCATGGTATGCAGATGTATCTCATGCATATTCATGAGGGACAGCATGAAATCCCGAACAGTGTCTGGCCCACCAGGACTGGAGTCAGGAACCTCTGCCCTAAAGCAGCGGCCAACAGGGGCAGACACACCCGCACCCACAGGCTCCATTATCCAATGCCTCCTGGAGAGGCAGGATGTTGGGCCCTGCGTGCATCTCCCAATACTAGCACTTGCATACCTTAGCAATGCCACCCTAACCCTGGGAATATGGTACACAGCTATCAAAAGGTTGCTATGATTAATGGCAGACAGCAATTCCGAGGTTAAGTACACGTTTCTGAGTGAGCTGTAGCATAGCAACCTTTTTGATGTCTGTGGAGTGTGCTACAGGTCTTGTGTCTGACAGTGTTTACCACCCTGGGGGGTGGCCCCAACAGTATTGCGTACCATAGCCATGCCTGCACTGTGCCCAGGACTGGTGCGTTGGCCAGTGCTGCCAAACACCTCTATAGTTGCACGATGCTGGCATAGGTGTGGGGAGTGTGTGTCTGTCTATCCAGTGTGTGGTGGCTGCAAACACCCTCCACAGCCCACACTGCTAGCACTGTTGCCAGTATTGGCCTGCCAATGTGCATAATGAGAAGCAAGGTACCGTGGGAATAGCCAGGATAGGGTGGCCTGGCCTGGATTCATTTGTACATAGCATAGGGCAATGGCTCGGACATTGTAGTGGCCGGCCACCACCTGCACGGACAGGGTGGCCACAGCATGTCCTGCTGGGAGATCACTCTCACCCTGATGGAGCAGTGACCACGGCATGGCTAGGTTCCCCCATAGTCCTATATAGTGTTTTTCTCATGTGATGTTTATGGGTTTTCTTTTGGGACCCAATCACTGACCTATTTGTTTGGTGTGTGTGCTGACAGCCCAATTCTGGGTAAAAGCATCTTCTCCAGGACCATGCACTATGGACTAGCTAGCAGACTGTCTGCAGCTAGTATGTGTCTTGCTGGAACTCGAGCAGCGGCTGGAGGCTTGTTGCTGGAGAATGTTGGATAGTGGTGGGGGACAGCTGTGCATTTCCAGGCCAATTGTCTGACTGCTATTGCTTTATGGATGTGTAAAGCTCTTCATTGCCTGCCCTATAGGGTGTCTGTTTCCAGCAGGACTGGGGTTGATGGTCCCCTCTACTGCCACCATTGCAGGGAGGTAGAATGTGGATCTGTTGGTGGGTGATCCTTCCCACTCTGAGCCCCAGAGGGTGGATTGTGTGGTGGTACATAATCTGCCTATGGGTCCAAGCCCTTCCCCTTCTCCTTCCCCATGTAACCATGGCACCAACACAGGATATGCACTATTCTGGGTGCTTCATAGCCCATAAGGGATAGACATGACTGAGAAATACAGAAGGACACAGATGTATCCTAGGTGTGTCTGCAGGAACTACCTATCACACACAGTAGCACTGATGGGGACCTGCAGCATGGTGTATTTCAGCCATGAAAGGTGCTGTGGACCTGGTGCTGGGCGCCCCACCTCACCCTCAGGGTGAGCACAGTACCCGCACAATGTAACGGTCTGTGGCTACTCTGTGCCAATACCACACACGGTCAGTTCCCCCTACCAGGCCGAGGTGCTGTGGGGGTGCATACCCCATCTTGTGCCCATCTGTCGACTGCTGATTTGCATCTGCAGTGCATCATAGGTACAGGTGGGTTAACCCTATCCTGGTAACCACAGCAGACAGTTTGTGTGGTGACGTGCAGTCCTTCTGCAGCCAGACAGGGGTTTGTTGGGAGCTGTAGCCCACTGGTTACTTCACTGCCTGTGAAGCCAGAGGTCATGGATTCAAACCCATGGTGGGGCTATTTAATAGGGCTGTCTGAGGCATTGTCTATTTTTAATGCACATTAGGGCTGCCAGCAAAAACACCCTCAAAGTACTGTAACCTTACGGTGCCTTATAGGGCGCCCTATAAGGTGCCTTATAAGGCACCCCATAAGGCACCTTATAGGGCGCCCTATAAGGTGCCTTATAAGGTGTCCTATAGGTGACATTATAGGGTGCCTTGGCAGACAGTGCACTTTATAATGTGCCCTATGGAGTGCATTATGGGGTGCCTTATGCAGCACCTTAGGTTCCGCCACCATGAGGGTGTGTTTGCTGGCAGCACTAATTAAAATAAAAGTAAAATGCCTCATAAAGCACTACTTAAACATAAAGGTTGATGCTTCAGCCAGCCTTATGCATTAGGCACACTGGGGGATCAAGCTCATGACCCCTGTACCATCAGTCAGTGTATTAACCATTATGCTACACCTCTGCTTCTATGCTTGCATGTCTGCGCGCCTACTTAAGATTATTCCACGTTAACGTGCTTAGCGGCATTTCGCCCGATAATGTGCGCAGCGCAGGTTATCGCGCGATAATCCCATTTTGCTACGTTAAGACCGAAACGCCCACTCCTTTTATGGCATCCTGCACACTATTGCCGGGCGCACGTTAAGACGGTTTGGTAAACATACCCCCTAATGTATGTTATGGTGGTTGTTCTTAACATAGTGAATAATACAGTACACTGGCTGAGATCTGCCTTCTGAATCCTTACTACAAGAAGCAAGGAGTGCTTTGACCTCTAAAAATAACTTGTAAACACCCCTCCCAATAATATTTCTCTAGAGAAGTAAGGCCTTCACCACCAGTCTCTCTCAGAAAGGCTAGAACATTATAAAGTTTTGGCTCTCGTACCTTGCCAGAGAAATCTTGTACAGGTATAATAAAAAAGAAAAAAAAGAGAAACTATGAAGAGCACTGGAGAGGCAAGTGTGTAAACAGGAAAGGACTTTGGGAGGATTATCATTTTAATGGCATTAATTCTGTCCAATCAAGAAACTATTTATCCAGTCCAGTTGCTCATTACCAGTTTTTGCTAGTAAGGAGTCATAATTCCACAAAGGTCAGACTAACTGGCCTGTAGTTCTCAGATGAGGTCAGTTAGGTTAGTTTGACCTCTTTGGTGAATAAATTAATGGAAACGCTACCAAAACAGAGGATGGTGAGGTTTCTGGAGTGAAATGGATTGCAGCATCCGAGGCAGCATGGATTTACCAAAGGTTGGTCTTGTCAGGCAAATCTGATTGATTCCTTTGACTGGTTGACCAGAGAGTTTATTTATTTATTTAACATTTCTTATATACCACCTTTCATGATATCAAGGCAGTTTACATTGAACAAACTGAAATTACATTGAACAGGGCATTATAACTTGGAGATAACTATTTTACAGGGAACATGGGCTATGGAGGGTTAAGTGGCTTGCCCAAGACCACAAGGAGCACCTGTGGGACTAGAAACCCCAGTCCTTCTGGCCCAAGGTTGCTGTCCTCTAGTGGGATTTGAACCCCTGATCCTCCGGCCTGAAGTACCTTGCCCCAACCACTAGGCTACTCCTCCACTGAGGAAGAGCCTTAGATGTGGTGTACTTGGATTTCAGTGAAGTCTTTGACATTGTTCCACACAGGTGACCCTAAGGATGGACCCTAAAGTGACTGACTGGGTTAAAAATCGGTAGAGTGGTAGGTGGCAAAGTGTATAGATAAATGATCATTATTATTATTATTCATTTATTAAGCACTACAAGGCATACGCAGGGCTGTATAAACACAAGCAAAGACAGCCTCTGCTCACAGAGCTCATAATCTAAAAGACAAACAGACGTGACAATACAAGAAGTATGAGGTGAAAGGGAAGAGGAGACACAAGGAAAACAAAGATCATAGTCCGAAAGCTGTCTCAAAGAAGTATGTTTATAGCAAGGATTTGAAAAGGAAGAGAGAAGAGACTTGACATAGAGATAGGGGAAGCTTATTCCAGGCATAAGGAGCAGCAATGTGAAAGGATTGAAGTCTGGAGTTAGCATTAGAAGAGAAGGGCATAGAGAGAAGGAGACCAGAGGAGGAGCGGCATTCATAAGGGGGGGGGGGAACGGAGAGAGGAGTGGAGGAAAGATAATGAGGGACTGTAGAGTGAATGCATTTAAAGGTTAGGAGAAGTAGTTTGAAATGAATACGGAACTGAAAGGGAAACCGGTGAAGCGATTTCAAAAAAAGAGGTCACTTGAGAGTAACACTGCTTGCAGAAAATCAGTCATGCCACAGAGTTCTGAACAGACTGAAGAGTAAACAGGTGGGACTGAGGAAGACCGGTAAGGAGGAGGTTGCAATAGTCAAGACGGGAGGTAATTAATGTGTGAATAAGGATCCTAGTAGTGTCTTCAGAGAGGAAGGGCCGCATTTTGCTAATGTTAAACAAAAAGAAATGACAGGTTTTTGCAATCTGTTGAATGTGAGAGGAGAAGGAGAGCGAGGAGTCGAAAAAGACTCCAAGGTTATAGGCTGAAGAAACAGGTCATAGTATAGTATTATCGATAGTGATAGAGAAAGGAGAAAGGGAGTGGGAGGGCTTAGGAGGAAAGACAAGAAGCTCAGTTTTATTTATGTTTAATTTCAGATGGCGGAGAGACATCCAGGCAGCGACGTCAGACAAACAAATGTAGATATGGGATTGGAGTACAGGAGAAATATCAGGTGAGGAAATATAGATTTGAGAATCATTAGCATAAAAATGATAGTGGAAACTATGAGAAGAGATGAGGGCATGGAGGGACTGGGTATAGAGAGAGAAAAGGAAAAGTCCTAGAACAGACCCTTGAGGTACACCAACTAAGAAGGGAATGGCAAAAGAAGAGGAACCATGTGAACAAACACTAAAAAAGCAATTTGAAAGATAAGACGCAAACCAAGACAGTACAGTCTCTAAAACCCAGAAAAGATAATGGGGCTTGTTTACAAAGCCGCGGTAGTGGTTCGCGATCGCGATCGCAACCGCGGCCCCATTGAAATCAATGGGGCCGCGGCTCCGATTACGATCGCAAACCGCTACCGCGGCTTTGTAAACAAGCCCCAATGAGTCAAGAAGGAGAGAGTGATCAACAGTATCAAAAGCTGCAGAGAGGTCAAAAAGAATAAGGACAGAATAGAGACTTTGGACTTTGCTAAAAATAAAGCACTAGAGACTTTGGTAAGAGCTGTTTTGGTGAAATGAAAAGGATGAAAGCCAGACTGGAGTGGATCCAGGAGTGCATGAGAGGTAATAAATTCAAGGCAATGACAGAGGACAGCTTGCTTAAGAAGTTTAGAAATGAAAGGAAGAAGTGAAATAAGATGATAACTGGAAGGAGTTGAAGGGTCGAGAGAAGAGTTTTTGAGGATAGGAGTGATCACAGCATGTTTGAAGGCTGCAGGGAAGGTTACAGTAGAGAATGAAAGATTAATGATATATGAGATGGAAGGGATAACAGAAGAAAAGACAGAATTGAGGAGATGGGTAAGGATAGGATCAGAACAGGTGGTGGGTTTGGAGGTTGAAAGAAGAAGGGACGTTTCGTCGTCTGAGATTATGGAAAAAATAAGGAAGGGTAGGGGAAGATGAAGGGAAAAGCTGATAATGGATAGGAGGAAGGGGAGGTAAGGAAGAAATAGGAGGGAATAGAAGAGTAATCTTAGAGACTTTGTCATGGAAAAAGATAGCTAGGGTTTCAGCAGAGAGGGAAGGAGGGATTAGTGGCAGTGGAGACATAAGAAGTGAACTGAGGGTAGAGAATAGATGATGGGGATTGGAGAAGCATGAATTTAAATTGAAGGAAGTCAGAAAGGGAGCGTGATTTAAACCAGGTGCGTTGAGCTGCACAGGAACAGGAACGGAGATAGCGGGAAGTAGGAGAAAGCCAGGGCTGAGGAGAGGTATGCCTCATAGGACAAGCTATAGATGGAATAACAACATCAAGAGCAGAGGAGAGAGCAGTATTATAGTGGAGAATGGCCTCATCAACAGAATTAGAGATGTTTAAATGTATTCAGCAATGCTTATATACCGCTTTTCACCTGGTCAAAGTGGTGTACAATCAGGTACAGTATATATTTCTCTTTCTCTGAAGTGCTCACAATCTATGTTTTGTAAATGAGGCAAAGGGGAGTTAAGTGGCTTGCCCAACGCAACTTGCCCAAACAACTAGGCCACTCCTCCCTAAATGCCTCTGTGGAATAAATGGAGCTCACTCTGAGGAGAAGGATTTTATCACTGGTTTGTCACAGTGATCTGTCCTTGGTCCGATTCTTTGTAACATCTTTATTAGTGAAATTGAGGAAGGGCTGCCGGGTAAGGTTGGCCTCTTTGCTGGTGATACCAAAATTTGCAATAGTGTAGACACCCAGAAATGAGTAGATATCATAAGGAGGGGTCTAGATAAGCTTGACGAATGGTCAAGGATTTGGCAGCTCAGATTTAATGCTAAAAAATGCAGGGTCAAACATTTAGGCTGCAAAAATCCAAGTGAGCAAAACAGTGTAGGGAGTGAAGTTCTTCTGTCCATGAAAGAAGAGCAGGACCTAGGCCTGATTGTTTCTGACGGTCTTAAAGTGATTAAATAGGTAGAAAGGCAACAGCAAAAAACATAAGAATGTTTGGGTGCATAGGGAGAGGAATGGCCAGCAGAAAAAAGGAGGTGATGGTGTCTCTGAATATGTCTGTAGTGTGACCTCATTTGGAGAATTGTGTGCAATTCTGAAGATCATACCTTCAAAAGAATATAAACAGGATGGAGCCGGTACAGAGGGTGGTTACTGAAATAGTCAGTGGTCTTCATTGTAAAGCATATGGGGACAGACTTAAAGATCTTAATATTTGCATATGTTAGAGGAAAGGCAAGAAGGAGGAGATATGATAGACGTTTAAATGCCTCTGTAGCATAAATGCACAAGAGGAGAGCCTCTTTCGACTGAAAGTAAACTCTGCAATGAGGGAGCATCGGATGAGGGTGAAAGAGGATAAACTCAAGAGTACTATGTGGAAATATTTATTTTTGAAAAGAGTGGTAGGTGCATGGAATAGTCTCCTAGTGGAGGTAGTAGAGACAAGGACAGTATCTGAATTCAAGAAAGCATGGGACAAACACAGAAGATCTCTAAAGGAAAAAAAGGAGTATAGTATTTGATACAGTAGGGCAAACTATGTAGGCCATATAGTCTTTTTCTGCTGACATGTTTCTATGTTTCTAGGAATATCTTGTGAATTTGTACTCCTCAGTACAAATTGCTCCATCACCTGAAATTTGCTATAGACCATGAGGTTGCTTCTATTAGATGTTTTTGTCTTGCAGGTCATTATAACAGATTTATTTACATTAATTGTACATCTTGACAAATCTCCAAATCCCTTAATTAACCTCATTAGTTGGGAAAGAAACACAGAGGGCTGGTTAATATGCATTAAGATTTAATCTACACATAAGGGAACTCTATATTCTTCTCCTCTATATACGGTAATCCCTTGCACCACAGCCATCTCTTGAATTGCATATACAGTTCCATAGGTTCAATGTTGAGAGTGAGCAAGAAAGGTAAGAAAGGACAGCCTGGGTTTGTACCTCACCACTTCAGAGGGGGAATGGTAGAGGACCTCCACTCAGCTACAAAAATTCCTACCCAACCTGAAATGCAACAAAACGAAAAACAGATAGTGCCACTTAACTTTTCTGAAGGCTTTCTCTGCATCAAGGGAGAGAACTGCACAAGAGGTATTGACTCTGAGTCATGTGGTTTATATTAAGTAAGCAACATATATTATCAACTTCATAACAGTCTTTAATAAAATGTGTGGTCTGGGTGAATAAGCAGCATGATGTGGTATTCAAATCTAGAACAAAAGAGCTTAGTGAATATTTTATAATCTGTGGTGAAGCAGTGTGACAAGGTGGTGGCCAAATGTTAGGCTGCATGCATAGAGGCATAACTAGCAGGAAGGAGGTATTAGTGCCCTTGTACAGATCATTAGAGAGGCCTCACTTGGAGTATTGAGGTCAGTTTTGGAAACCATACCTTGCAAAGGATATAAAAAGACTTGAAATGGTTTAGAGGAAGGCAGCCAAGATGATATGGAGCCTGCACAAGAAGACACATGAGAAGAGATTTGAGGAGCTAACTATTTATACCCTAAAGGAGAGAAGAGATAGTTGAGATATAATACATAAGTCTAAATACTTATAGGGTATTAATTAATGAACAAAGAAACCTTTTTAAAAAATGGGGACGCTGTAGAACTAGAGGACATGGAATGAAGCTGCAGACTACAGTAAAAGCAACATCAGGAAATGCTTTTGCATGAAAAGGGTGGTGGAAGCTGCTATTCAAAGACGTCTGCTGAATTTCTGGTTTCATTTTACCTGTGGCACCTGGCATTTAAAAACAATTATTAGCATTGCAGGCTCAATATCAGCCTATAGGTTTGAGGCATTGGAGGGTTAAATGACTTGCACAAGATCGCATGGAGTGGCAGTAGCGACTGAGCCCTCATACTCAGCCTGCTGTTTTAACCATTAGGATGCTCCTTCCTGCTGCTAATTTTACACAAACACAAAGCCATCACTTTTTTCTATAACTGATTTCTAAACATGAAACATTTTTCCTACCAAAACTACAGGATTTCAAGCAGTTTCTAGAGAAACAGTTATCTCTGTTTCCACCTTCTTTAGTTTTCAGTATTTCTCATAGAAATGCATTTGCGATAGTACTACTATTAATCATTTGTATAGCGCTACAAGGTGTACAAAGTACTGTACATAAAGATGTAGGATACAGCCCCTTCTCATCAGAGCTTACAGTCTAATCAAGATAGTGTCGAAGGAATGCTGCTTGATGGGAGCTTCAGGATGGCTGTAAGTCTCAATTGCCTTTTTCATATGTATGTCAGAACCATATATTTCTTGTGAAAACAGAACAAAAAAAATTATTTATGAATTAGCTCCAGGAGAATAAATAGTTATTCCACTGACTAGCATTATTTGTAATATCGATGACAGGCATGATTCATAAAAATATCTAATTATTTAATAAAATAATTCATTGAACTTAAAATTTGCTATTGTCTGTCTGCTTTATTGCTTTTTATGGTAATATAAAAGTCACTAGCTCCCAATCTGATGCCACAAATTGATTCACAGATTGACAGGCCAATTCAGTCTATCAGCCAAAGTTTTTGAATCTGTACAGCCTGCTCTGTTCCGCTCTTATGGCAACAATCAACACAGCATATGTAAGAATTAATATACTGTGCTTGTAAGGCCAGTTTTCATAAGAATAAGCGCTTTTCATTGTCACTAAAAGCATAAGAAGACTTTAAAGATATATTTGGACAAAGATTCAACAGTGCTTATAATTTCGGAAAGTTTTAGAAGCATGTAAAAATGTTGTTGCATTGAATTGGTGCTAAATAATAGAAGCTGGGTCAGCTGTAGGTCTGCAAAGATGCTTTTCAAAAGCCTATGAAACATTCACAAATTCTAAAAGCTGCCTACACTTATGCCAAACATACTTTAAAACAGCTATTTTATAGTTTTGATGCCGGGAAAAAACATGCAATCTATCAAAGGTAGAAAATAACAAGCTTTTAAAAATATTATTGCAAATGACTACTAATCACCCATTAAGGCTATGATTTTGTAAGTAACATGTTTTTAAAACAACCATTCCATTTTATATTTTATATTTTTTTCAGTTGATGTTCAATGTAAACCGCTTTGACTGTACAATAAAGCGGTATAGCTGGGTTTAAAAAAAAGTTTGTACAAGTTCCTAGAGAAAAAACATTATTAAAGGGACCCGGAAAATCCACTGCTTACCCCAGTACAAGCAGAGTGGAACTTGTGTCTTTTAGGGAAACTGCTAGGTACTTGTGGCCTAGATTGGCCACTGTTGGAAACAGGATACTGGGCTTGATGGACCTTGGTCTGACCCAGTAGAGCATATCTTATGTTCTTATGTTCTTATGTATAGGTCTTAGGTGCGGCCTCATTTGGAGTATTGTGTGCAGTTCTGGAGACTACACCTTCAAAAGGATATAAACAGGTTGGAATCGATACAGAGGGTGGCTACTAAAATGGTTAGTGGTCTTCGTTATAAAGCATATGAGCACAGACTTAAGGATCTTGATAGAGATGTTTAAATATCTCCATTGCATAAATGCACAGGAGGAGAGTCTCGATTGAAAGCAAGCCCTTCTATGAGGGGACATAGGATTAGTGTGAAAGGGAATAGACTCAGGAGTAATATGCAGAAATTAGTGGTAGTTGTGTGGAATAATCTCCCAGTAGAGGTAGTAGAAATGAGGACAGTACGTGAATTCAAAAAAGCATGGGACAAACACAGAGGATCTCTAAAGGAAAATAGGGGACTATTGTACTAGTCAATATGTAAGGGCAGACTAGATGGGCCATGTGGGAGAAAGGAACAACAAAAAACAGGTGTGCCAAGAAAGTAGTAGGTTAAGCAAATTTTATTCAATAACCCCAATGTGTTTCAACTGACGCTTTCTTCAGGGGGATACACCTCAAATAAAATTAAAAAATGTACCGAAGATCACAACCATGCAATATATAAATAAAAAAACAGTGGATGAACTGTACAACAATAAATAATCGTACATAACTAAACATAAAGGGGGTTATTCCGTGCAACGAATAGCGGTCCCGGCCTGCATGTACAGGCCTGTTAGTGATACTGATCCCGCAGGGCTAGACATGCCCCACGGGATCAGAATCACAACGCCTTCTGTGCGTCTGGTTCCGAACGAGCAAACAGAGGGCCTGTACATCCAGGATGGAATCAGGCTCAAAATGAACTAGCCATGCAAAGATGTCTCACCAAAGGGTGCGAAGGGAAGGGAAGAGAAGGACCACATGTGTGACCCATATTTAATCCACATAATACATAAGCTGTACGGTCCGAATCATTTATTTGATGGTCTGTTCAAAACTGGAAAGTGTTAGAAACTTGTACTGAAGTAATCCCATGACTAAGAAGCATAGTGACGTGAAGGGAAACAATGAAGTACCCTGGAATAGTCAAATCTAAAAGTATATGAACCGGGAAACCCTAATGTGAATTAATTCAAGCCAAAGACTTACTTAGCGGCTGCTAGCACAAGTAAGCAATCAGCCAAGGCCATAAGGAATAACCACTAACGTAGAAATATGACATGGGGAAGAGAATCACTGCATTAATATCACAAGATTGCAAGAGAATATTTAGTAATTTATTTATTTATTTATTTATTTATTTATTAGAGTCTCTTTTATACCGCGCTATTCAGCATCAGTGCGGTTTACAATGAACAATAAAATACACATTTCCGATGGTACTTTGTGTTTACAGTTGAACAGGTAATGCAACTTGGATAACAGGGTAATAATAAGAAAGAGAAAATCACTTGCCTTATAACAATGCTCACTTCATCTTTAGGATCGCCACAATACCGGCATGAAAAGCACGCTGAATGGAAGGGCATTTAAAAAGCTAAAAATGGCACCAAAATGCGAGGTCAAAGTTGTAAACCAAAATAACTTTTTTATTTCTATCAATCTCAATTTAATGACTGTTTTTGAGTTACACCAACTTGGCATAAAAACAGTAAATATCATGAAACTAACTAAACTGTACAGAAAACATCAGAAAAAACAGGGGCACTTGAGTATACAGATGTGAAAATGTAAATGAGGCCATGTGGTAAAAACTGCGGAGAAAGTCAAAGTGCCATATTTTAAGTCCTAGCTTAATAGAGTAAGGCTTCCATATATGCTAACGTGAACGGCTGCTGGACCGCAGTTCTACTGGGCATCATGTAAAATTAATATTCTCAAAGAATTTGCCTAAAAATGTTTTGAAAACAATTGACAGCCAAAGGCTCTTATGGTTATGATACTAACAAATAAATACAATGTTACATCGATCACTAATAGAACCGACACGAGTCACAGGTATATCTCCCCTTCTTCCTTTTTCTCCTGCATTCTCTGAAGCAGTATCTGCTGGGCCTCTATGGCTCCCATTCCTGTATTGTAGGGAAATCGTCCTTTCCTTTCGGTCCACCCTTTTTCAGACTTACATAGTAACATAGTAAATGACGGCAGATAAAGACCAATATGGTCCATCTAGTCTGCCCAGTACAATGTCAAGAGTAGGTACACCTGCCGCTCTGTGCAGGCCACCCCTCCCCATGTCTTTGCTTAGGGGTGAACCCACCACTCCATGTAGGACACCCCTATTTGTTGAGGAATTTGATGGTTCAGTTTATTTTGATATTTTCTTGTTGCTGTAAAGGGATCTACTGTGTCTGTCCCATGCCCTTTTGAACTCCGTCACTGTGTTTTCCCCCACCACTTCCATCAGGAGGGCATTCCAAGCATCCACCACCCTTTCAGTGAAAAAGTATTTCCTGACATTGCCTTTCAATTTACCACCTTGTAGCTTCATGTTATGCCCTCTAGTTTTGCAGCTTTTCCGTCTTTGGAAGAGGTTTGTTTGTTCATTATTTTCCTCTAAGTATTTAAAGGTCTGAATCATATCTCCCCTGTCCCTCCTCTCCTCCAAAGTGTACATGTTTAGGTCGTCAAGTCTCTTCTCATAAGGCTTCTGACGCAGGCTCCAAATAATTTTGGTCACCTTCCTCTGAACAGTTTCCAGTCTTTTTACATCCTTTGCAAGATATGGTCTCCAAAACTGAATACAGTATTCCAAGTAAGGCCTCACCAGTGAATTATACAGTGGCATTAGTACCTCTTCCTTTCTGCTGGTAATTCCTCTTTGTATGCAGCCCAACATCCTCCTGGCTTTTGCCACCGCCTTGTCGCACTGTTTTGCCACATTGAGATCTTCAGAAATATTCACTCCAAGGTCTTTCTCCTGATCCATGCACACCAATCTCTCGCCCCCTATCGCGTACGTTTCCCTTGGATTTATGCTACCCAAATGCATGACTCTGTACTTCTTCACATTAAATCTTAACTGCCAAGCATCAGACCATTCTTCCAGCTTTTGCAGATCATTCCTCATGTTAACCACTCCCTCGGGGGAGTCCACTCTGTTGGAAATTTTTGTGTCATCTGCAAAAAGACAGACTTTTCCATGCAGCCCTTCAGCAATATCACTCACAAATACTTTGAACAGTGCCGGGCCCAGGACCGACCCCTGGGGCACCCCGCTAATCACCTTCCTTTCATCCGAGTGAGCTCCATGTACCATCACCTTCTGTCGTCTGTCAATCAACCAATTTCTGATTCAATTTATCATCTTGGGATCTATCCCCAAGCTACTGAGTTTATTGATAAGCCTCCTATGAGGAACAGTATCAAAGCTTTGCTGAAATCCAGGTAGATGACATGCATTGCATGCCCCTGATCTAGTTCCCTGGTCACCCAGTCAAAGAACTCAATCAAGAGGGCTGGAGGTTCAAGTCCCACCTGGGGACAGCAATCTCAGGCCGGAGGGACTGGGATTTCTAGTCCTATAGGCACTCCTTGTGGTCTTGGGCAAGCCACTTAACCCTCCATTGCCCATGTTCCCTGTAAGTATTAATGTATGTGTGTCATATCCCCTCATGTTAAATGTATCCCCCAATTGACCGCTTTGACCCGGTGAAAAGCGGAATATAAATACAGCTAAATAAATAAATAAATAAATAAGACTGATGGGTCCTTGTTTCGCTACCCTAATAACCTCCTTCCCTGCTTACCCTCTCCTCACCATTTTATTTATATTTATTTATTTAAAGTCTCTTTTATACCGCGCTATTGACATCAGCGCGGTTTACAGTGAACATTAAACTACACATCTCAGCTTGGTGATTTGTGCTTACAATAAACAGGAATCATAACTTGGATATACATTAAAACGATTTCTTAACAGGGAAAAACATGATAAATATACAACCACTTTATGTAGCTATATAAAGGGTTAAATGGACTGTACAAGCATCTCATAGTGGAGGAAGGTTAAATGTGTGATTGCGAGTATTCAGTCAAGAATGTGAGATGCATGCGCTTGAGGAGCTGCGTTGAGGTGTGGAAGTGGGTGGATGTGAGGTGGAGACTGAGGCATCATAGTGAAGGAGAAAAAGGTGATGTTTCAGTGCCTTCTTGAATTGACAGAGATCACTGATGGTTCTGATAGTTGCGGGTAGAGCGTTCCAGCAGGATGGTGCAAAGAAGGCAAAGGCTCTAGAATTGGTAACTTGAGAGCACTTAGTGCTTGCCTTAGGTAGAATGAGGGTATTTGAGGCATTGGATCTCCTTACCCGATTAGGAGGTGTAATTGATACTAGCTCAGAGACGGCAGTGGCTGGGTATTTCTTGATGGCCTTATGGGTCATAGTTAGAATCTTGAATCCCTCCCCCTCCCAGACCACTACGCACCCTCCCCCCATCAAGCTGGGACTCCTCAACTGTCGCTCTCTGAGAACAAAAACCCTTCTAATACAGGATCTTGTTCTTCAGGAATCCCTAGATCTTTTACTCCTCACTGAGACCTGGCTCAAAGAAGGCAAAGATGCTCTTCTTACTCACTGTCTCCCTCCGGGCTTTGCTGCTGTCTCCGTTCCCCACACAGGCTGTGTAGGTGGTGGTGTAGCAGTTCTTATCCGTTCTTCTTTTCCCTTCACACAAGTCCTCTCTCCTCTGTTACACTACCCAGAAGCCCTTCTTCTCTGCCTCCAGACCTCCCCAGCTTTACATATTCTCGTCATTTACTCTCCTCCAACTCTCCGCTCTGACCTTTGGGATTCCCTTCTCTGACTATCTCTGACTTGTCATTGAATTTTCCTCACCTAGTAATTGCAGGGGATTTTAACCTGCATCTCAATTTACCTTCCTCCTCTAGGGATCACTCCTTCATCTCTTTCCTACAGGATCTGTCTCTTACCCAGTATGTCACCTTTCCCACTCACCTGGCTGGCCACACCCTTGACTTGCTTCTTTCCCCAACTGACTCTATTTTTCTCTTGCACTGTCTATGCTCTGTACCACTACCCTGGACAGATCACTACTGTTTGACTTTCCAGTGTCTTTTTCCCCCATCTAGTCCTGCTTCCTCTTCTTATCCAGCTGATCCCCCTCCATCAGTTCCTTTACGCTATTCCCGATGGATCAACCCTCTTACCCTCTAACATTTCCCAGCTCCCAGGGACCTCCTATCTGCAGAGTTCCCCTCCCTCTCCCCTGACTCACAAGTCTCTCACTGGTCTTCCTGTCTTTCGGACACCCTAGATCAACTGGCACCTCTACAACCATGTCCCTCATGCCATCGTCCTTCAGAACCTTGGTTTCATAGCAGCCTTCGCCTCCTTCGCACCCAGCTCGGTCGTGCAGAGCGACTGTGGAGAAAAGCGCCCTCACCATCCACGCTCTTATCTTTCAAGACACATCATTCCCATTATCGCACTGAAGTCCACCAGGCCAAACAAACTTACTTTTCTGTTGCTATCTCCTCTGCCCCGAACCAAACTCATCACCTCTACACAGTTCTCAGGTCCCTCACAGCACGCCAGCCAGACTCCCATTCCGTGTCCTCTCAGCCGACTACTTCCCCCTCCCAATTGGTCTCTTTCTTCAACACAAAGATTCTTGACCTTAGGGCAACACAAAGATTCTTGACCTTAGGGCATCACACTGTTCCCCACCTATTATCTCCCCTCTTCCTCCCTCCCCCCCCCTGTCTCCCAGCTTTCATATGTCTGTGTCTCATTCCATCTGCTTACAATTTCCGAACTTATTAAATCCATTTCTTCTTCCAATAAGACCTACCTGCTCACTTGATTCCATACCTTCCTCATGGCTTCTCACACCCTCTCTTGCTCTCATTCTCTCAATCCTTACCATGATTAATACCAATCTCTCCACAGGTACTTTTCCTCACCCCTGGAAGCATGCCCTCATTTGCCCTATTCTCAAAAACCCCTCACTTGATCCTCTTGTTCCTGCTTACTATTGCCCCATTTCCAATCTCCCTTTTCTTTCCAAAATACTTGAAAAAGCAGTTTTTGCACAGCTATCCTATCACTTGGATTCCACTCACTTCCTCCATCTCCAACAATCAGGCTTTTGACCAAGCCATAGTGTTGAAACGGTTCTCCTTGCCTTCCTCAATGATCTACATGTTGCTCACGACCTTGGTGACTTTTCGGTTGCGGTATCCCTAGATCTGCAGCTTTCGATCTTGTTGATCACTCCCTTCTTCTTTCCCGCTTGTGTGAGGCTGGTCTTCGCAGCACCGTCTACCGGAGGTTTCACTCCTATCTTTCCTCCTGGTCTTGCGCTGTCCTTTCTTATTCCTGGTCTTGCGCTGTCCTTTCTCATTCAACCACCCAGTGAAAGAAGGTGACAAATGTCTCAAAATGGACACATGCCAAAAACAGCCCATGGTAATACACTTACCAAAATAATATTTTCCTTCAAAATGGAAACTTAAAAAGGAAAGGACTGTAGATAAATAGGAAGTAATCAAAATGCAGGCTCAATGTCAGTTTCCCCAACAGTTTCTTTTGATTCTTCTCCTTTGCACTGTGGCGTTCCTCAAGGCTCAGTATTGGCATCTCTCCTTTTCAATATCTTCTTGATACCCCTCACTCTTCTGGTACAACAATTTGGGATTTCTGCTTTTTACAATGCTGATGACATTGTTCTTCCACACCACACTTCCCCTCTTCACCCGGATCTCCTCCCCCCCCCCTTAATTCTTTATTTTATTTATTTATTTAACATCTCTTCTATACCACGCTATTCATATCAGTGTGGTGTATATTTAAACAGAACCTTATACAATGCAGTCGGGGCTGCATTGTATTTAAATAAACAGGAACTATAACTTGGACATAACTGGGGTAACTTTCTACAAATTATTTACACTAATAACTGTACTGTACATACTGAGATTTACATGGAGTTGCGCCGATGGGGCTAGCTGTCCTCTAGTGTGCTGGGTGTGCTATTGGGGGAGTCTTGGTGATTGGTGAGACTGTTTGCGAGCTGACCTTTGGGGCTGACCTCTTCATAGTGCCATATGAATAGGTGGTGCTTCAGCGCCTTCCTGAATTGGGCCAGGTCGGTGATTGCTCGAATGGCTGTAGGGAGGGCATTCCAACATCTGGGTGCATGGAACATGAAAGCCCTATTAGATGTCGCGTGGGTACATTTTGTTGTTTCCTTTGGGATTATCAGTGTATTGACAGCTGTGGATCTTCTGGATCTGTTCGAGGGTGTGGGGTGGATTAGCTCGGTGATGGAGATGGAGGGTTGGTTGTTTATGGCCTTGAAGGTCATTACTAGGATCTTAAAACATAGTCTGCCGTGGATTGGTAACCAGTGGAGTTTCTTCAGGATTGGTGTGATGTGGTCCGTTCTTGAGACTCCGTATAGAATTCTGGTAGCTGCATTCATTGCAAGCTCGAGTGGATTCAGTGATGCTGGCGGGAGCCCATATAGAATTGCGTTGGTGTAATCGAAGTGTAGGATTACCAGGGCTTGATAGATCGTTCGGAAGTCGTTGGGGTCCAATAGAGATCATAGATGTCGTAGTGTCCGTACTTTATGGTATATTGTCTTGACTGTGTTTCTTATGTGGGTTTTCATGTCCAGCCGTTGGTCCAAGGTGACATCTAGGTAACGGATGGCTAACCACTAATTGTCTGCACTTAAACTTAACTAAGACACTTGCTATTTGGTTCACTCATGGTAGTCCTCATCCTCAGGTAGCCCCATCCTTTTCTGGTTCACCCATCCCTTTGGTTTCCTGCTTTTGCTACCATGGTGTTTTCTTTGACTCCAATCTCTCTTTTCGGGATCACATTTCTCATATCACTAAAGCCTCTTTTTCTTCTCCGTCAGATCTGTGCTGTTCACCCTTTTCTTACTCCACAAGCCCTTACCAATCTTATGTTGTCCCTTGTTATGTCATGTCTTGATTTTTGCAACTCTGTCCTCATCGGTCTTCCCCAGTCACAGTTACACAGATTACAACGTATTCAAAACACAGCGGTGCGCATCATCTCCCACTCTACTCATCAGGAGCATGTAACCCCTCTTTTCATTCACCTTCACTGGCTCCCCATAGACTTTCGTATTCACTTTAAAATCCTCACTTTGGTCCACCAGGTCCTTTACATTCACACCCCACAATATTTGGCGGATCTCATTCAGTTTCACATTTCCAGTCGTTTTCTCCGGTCACTGCACATAAATCGCCTTCACCTCCCCTCTCCCTCCCGCGCCCATCTACAATCAACTCACACCTCTGCCTTTTTCTTTGTCAGACCTGCACTCTGGAACGCCCTAACCACCTCCCTCAGACTGGAACAAATACACAGTACTTTAAAAAAACACTTGAAAATTTATCTTTTTTCCTCTGCGTTTGTCCTCCCTTCTCCCCCATGTGATCCTGTCTTTCCCTATCTCTCAATCATTGTTTACTCCTTCTGTCTAGTATGCATGATTGTACTATCCTCTGTCCTGTCATTTACTGTAACTTCCTTCATTTTCTCGGCCACTGGCCCTCCTTGTAAGTTGGATATTGTACACCGCTTTGTTTTTTTATTGAATGGTGGTATATCAAATAAAATAAAATAAACATAAACATATCAAAGCTTTTGCTCAATCGTATCGTGATGCAACTTGAACACACAACACAAGAATGAGCAACTAAAAATTAAGTAGGCAATAAAAAATGATTAAGCAAATAAGAAAAGGGGAGACAATAAAAAAGGGGAGCACAATAAAAAGGGGGGAAGAGATGCAGATAAAAAGTATATTAGAGGGCTAACCACCTACGACAGGAGCACTGGTGATAAACTGATAGAGCCCGGCATTGGCCGGTACAACTTGAAAACACCACTTTAAAAAATGAGTAAATAAAAATGATTCATAAAACCAGCAGCCCAAGCAAGTAACTAAAAACAATATTGGCCACAATTATATTATAGCATAAATTTGACTGCACCATAGTGTAACTAGAACACACTTCCCTAGGGAATGAAAGTGGGAAAGGAGAATCTAAAACGAAGGGGTATGTTTACTAATCTGCGGTAATCGTACAAAACGCGCGTTATGTAATGTTAACGATCGTTAGCGCATCATAAAGCGCGTTATGATGCGCTAACGATCGTTAACGTTACATAACGCGCGTTATGATGCGCTAAGGATCGTAATGCCCCGCGGCGCGGTAAAACACCGCACAAGGTGGAGAGAGGGCAGAGAGAAGGGGTCAGTGGGCAGAGAGTGG
Organism: Ichthyophis bannanicus; assembly: GCA_033557465.1. Classification (NCBI taxonomy): domain Eukaryota; kingdom Metazoa; phylum Chordata; class Amphibia; order Gymnophiona; family Ichthyophiidae; genus Ichthyophis; species Ichthyophis bannanicus. The sequence continues at coordinate 487,784,942 of CM066035.1, forward strand.
GCGGGGAGAGGCTCCCCTCACACTAACGCGCTGATTTTCAGAGCTGAATTCCAACGCGAATGAAAACCTGCCATTAAACGCACATTACAGGGGAGAGAAACCATTTCAGTGTCAGCAATGTACAGCCCAGGCAGGGAAACAAAAAAAAAGTGATAAGTGTGATACACGTGCACAGAACAAAAGGACACAGAAACACTGAAAATGACCCCAACAAACTGGAAAAAAACAATAACCGAGCTGGCCAATAGTGGTATCAATGAGAAACATCATCCCCTCCCCCCCAAGTAAGCTCCATAGAACAGATATAAATCGTGGAAGGGTCTATACTCCATCCCCATACAAGGTGAATGAGCCCACAGTGAAATAGCGCTGCTCAGGGTTTTCCCCACCATCGGACAGGGTTCCTATGGCATGCACATGTCCCACAACATCAGGGCAGGCATGTCGGAACGGCAACTGGACAGATGCTGGAGAAGGGGATACAGAGGGCCGCAGGCGGCACATGCTGTGGTGCAGCTGGGCCACAGTGCGGACTAGGGCGATGCCTAGGTGGCCCATACGAATGCGGAAACAGCAGAGCAGCCAGACAGCAACTGCTAAAGGCCCAACATGGGCATGAGTGTGTTTCCCAAAGTGTCACAGGGGATAGTACCCAACAGCTACCCCCAAGGGCACAGAACATTGGCAGGCGGGGCTGGGGGGGAGCGTGGACATCTATGCAGGCACCCCTACCCCAGAACCCGCACCATAGGCAGCCGCCTACCTGCACACTGGATGGCCTGAGACTTCGCACCACCAGCTCCAACAGCAGAAGGCCATGTCAGCATGGTGGCTGAGGGATACTGGTGGTGGAGGGGGAAGTGGCAGCTGCCCAGAGCAGACCGTGGCCTAGCCCTGTGTAGGTGGGTGCCATGCACTGCAACAGACAGGCCCTGTCTGACCAACAGTCATGGTATCACCAGGGAATGCACCATCTCTGCGATAACATGGTGGTGCAGTGCACAAAACCAGTGTATTCAGAAACAGAAGGTCACAGGTTCAAGTCCCAGCTGTGGTTTCTGCCAACCCAGTCCTCATATTTTACCCACTACTATAACGTGCTAATACAGACAGAACCTTTCTTGCAGATGACGTAAACATGCCCAAAACACCTACATTGTACCCTACAGAGCACAGACACCATAAACATGCACATTACCTAGAGCAGAGCCTCCCAAATGCAGTCCTGGAGGGCCAAACACCATTCCGGTTCCATGCTGCCTCTGATAAAGATGCCTGTGCTGTATTTCTATGCGCCACCCCCATGGTATGCAGATGTATCTCATGCATATTCATGAGGGACAGCATGAAAACCCGAACAGTGTTTGGCACCGCAGGACTGGAGTTGGGAACCTCTGCCGTAAAGCAGCAGCCAAGAGGGGCAGACACACCCGCACCCACAGGCCTCATTATCCGAAGCCTCCTGGAGAGGCAGGACTTTGGGCTCTGCGTGCATCTCCCAATACTAGCACTTGCATACCTTAGTAATGCCACCCTAAACCTGGGAATATGGTACACATCTATCAAAAGGTTGCTATGATTACTGGCAGATAGCAATTCCTAGGTTAAGTACAATTTTCTGAGTGAGCTGCATCATAGCAACCTTTCTGATGTCTGTGGAGTGTGCTACAGGTCTTGTGTCTGACAGTGTTTACCAACCTTGGGAGTGACTCCTACAGTATTGCGTACCATAGCCATGCCTGCACTGTGCCCCGGACTGGTGTGGTGGCTTGGGATGCCCAACACAATGCTGGCATAGGTGTGGGGAGTGTGTGTCTGTCTATCCAGTGTGTGGTGGCTGCTAACACCCTCCACAGCCCACACTGCTAGCACTGTTGGCAGTATTGGTCTGCCAATGTGCATAATGAGGAGCAAGGTACTGTGGGAATAGCCTGGATAGGGTGGCCTGGCCTGGCCGCATCTGCACAGGGCATAGGGCAATGGCTCGGACATTGTAGTGCTCGGTACCACCTGCATGGACAGAGTGCCACAGCATGTCCTGCTGGGAGGTCACTCTCACCCTGACTGAGCAGTGACCACGGCATGGCTAGGTTCCCCCATAGTGCTGTAGAAAATTTTTCTCGTGTGATATTTATGGGTTCTCTTTTGGGGCCCGATCATTGATTTATCTGCTTGGTGTGTATGCTGACCTCCCAGTTTTGGGTACATGCATCTTCTCCAGGACCATGCATTATGGACTAGCTAGCAGACTGTTTGCAGCTAGTATGTGTGTTGCTGGAACACCTTGCAAAGTGCAGTGGCTGGAGGCTTGCTGCTGGAGAATGTCAGAGGGGGGGGGGTGCAGCTGTGCATTTCCAGGCCTTCTGTCTGCTATTGCTTTGTGAATGTGTACAGCTCTGCATTGCCTGCCCTGTAGGGTGTTTGATCCCGAGCAGGACTGTGGTGATGGTCCTTTCTACTGCTACCATTGCAGGGGGGTATAAAGTGGATCTGTTGGTTGGAGATCCTGTTCCCACACCCTGAGCCCCAGAGGGTGTGTTGGGTGGTGGTATGTAATCTCCCTGTAGGTCCCAACACCCCCATTCACTTACATCATGTGACCATGGCACCCACACAGGGTATGCACTTTTCTGGGTGCATCATAGTCTACAAGGGCTAGATGTGGCATACAGATGAACACAGGCATATCCTTGGGGTGTTTGCAAGGACTACCTATCACACATTGACACTGATGGGGACCTGCAGTATAGCCTATCTCAGCAAAGCCAGGTGCTGTGAGAATGGTGCTGGGCACCATACCTCTTCCTCAGGGTGAGCACAGGACCCGCACACTGTGACGGTCTGTAGCTACTCTGTGCCACTAACACACACCGTCGGCACCCCCTACCAGGCTGAGGTGCTGTGGGGTGCATACCCCATCTTGTGATCATCTGTAGACTGCTGATTTACATGTGCTTTGCATCCTGGGCACGGATGGGTTGACCCTATCCTGGTAACCACAGCAGAATGTGGGTGTGGTGCCGTGCAGTCCTCCTGTAGCCAGCCAGGTGTTTGTTAGCAGCTCTTGCCCACTGGTTACTTCACTGTCTGTGGAGCCAGAGGTCATGGGTTCAAAACCCAGAGTTGGGTTCATCGATAGGGCTGTCTTAGGCATTGTCTGTTTTTATTGTATATTAGTGCTGCCAGCAGAACCACCTTCAGGGTACTGTCACCTTAGGGTGGCTCATAAGGTGCCCTATAGGGCGCCCTATAAAGCGCCTTATAAGGTGCCTTATATGGTGTCCTATAGGGGACATTATAGGGTGCCTTGGCAGACAGTGCACTTTATAATGTGCCCTATGGAGTGCCTTCTAGGATGCCTTATGTGGCACCTTAGGTTACGCCACTGTGAGGGTGTGTTTGCTGGCAGCACTATTACAGTACAACTAAACTTCCTCACAGCCCAATACTTAACCCTTTCCAGGCCAAGCCCAAAACTTTTAGGATCCAAACTTCTGCCTAAATATTCCTATCAAATGGTATATAATACATGACCATGTCAGAGGGAACGTCACTATTGGAACATATTGAATAAGACGGGTACAATTTCCATGACATATGCAAACATTAACCTGGCTGCAGAATGTGGATTAAAATATTATAGTAGGCCTTCAAAGGATTACACATGACACCTCAACCAGCCTTATTCATTAGGCACACTGGGGAATCAAACCCATAACCCTTGTACTATCAGTCTGTGTAGTAACCATTGTGCTACAGGTCTGTTTCTGCATTTGGGTGTCTGTGCGCCTTCTTAAACTTAACGCGCAGTAACGCGCCCTGTAACGATCGTTGCTGCGCGGCGCCTTATAACGCGTGTTATTGGTAACGATGTACCGCCCATGTCCTTTTTTGGCATTTCTTCCACTAACACGGCTCCTAACGCGAATCAAACTAACACAGTTTAGTAAACATACCCCTAAGTATGTGAAAAAGCTGTATTGAGTGCACAGGTGATACCAGAATAAAAATACTGCAACACAAACTAACCCACTGGAAACACCAACATGTCCATTATTCGCACTATGCTTCAATGAGCCATGTTCCAAGGAGGTGTGGCAATACCTAGATTTTCAATGCTAGGGTCACATATGACCCCAGCATGGAAAATACGGGTTAGGTGGGAAGGGGTGGACTATGTGCCGACACGGCGCCTAGTACCAACCAGATCAAATTCGGGCTCCTAATTTATAGTTTGAAATGGAATATAATACAAAAGAAATTCCAGTTTTAGATATTTTGATTACCTTTAGAGATCCTCTGTGTTGGTCCCATGCTTTTTTGAATTCAGTTACTGTCCTCATCTCTACCACCTCCACTGGGAGACTATTCCATGGATCCACTACTCTTTCCGTAAAGAAATATTTCCGCATATCACTCCTGAATCTATCTCCCTTCACCCTCATCCCATGTCCCCTCGTAGCAGAACTTGCTTTCAATTGAAAGAGGCTCTCTCCCTGAACATTTATGCCACGGAGGTATTTAAACATCTCAATCATATCACCTCTATCCCGCCTTTCCTCTAAGGTGTACATATTAAGATCCTTAAGTCTGTCCTCATATGCTTTATAATGAAGCCCATTAATCATTTTAGATTAAATAATGTAACAACAAGTTTGAGACCAGTATATACCAAAAGCCCAATAACACCAATAAAGCGTTACATTTTTAAAGCTGTCTCAAAGAAAATATGCCCATGAGTCAGTTTTTAAGGTTAAGTTGACTGCGCTCAGATAATAATGATTTTGAAAGACCATCAGTACAGAGGCAGCAAAGATTTAAAGAATGAGGATATCCAAAAGGCTCTATTAGAAAAGGTTATGAGAGGGCTAGGAAGTCTGACAGAGAAATTCTATTCTGGAAAAGAACGAGAAAGATAATGGAAGAATAATAAGTGATTTTGTATTTAGTAGTCTCGCTAGCAAGATAAAAAAAATACTTAAAAATATTGGCACATGTATTGTTCAAACCTTGGATTCTTTTTCTATATGTGACATAAGTATTGCTTATAAAAAAAGTACACAGTTTGAAAGACATTTTGGAACTCTCGGCTTTACCCACAACAGCAAAAAGAGTGAACAAGAGCGGTCAAGGCCATTATAAATGTGGACATTGTTGCATTTGTCAGGTGTAATTGCATAAAAGTATTTGAGCATCCCTTGATAGGAAAAGGGTATGACTTAAAACAGTGTTTGAACTACATTTTAGAAAATGCCATACACTTTGCTGTCTCTGCATGTAAAACATTTTATGCAATGAAGATCAAAAGAAAATTCAAGGATCAAGTAAAGGAACATAAAAGTTATATAAAAATGAAAAAGAAAACAGTAGTAAACAGTGTTAAGATGGGTTATGCGCTTCTTAATTATATATTTTTTGTGATAGCAGTAAAGTGTCTTTAATGGTGAGGAGGAAATATAGATAATGAGACCCCACCCCACTGTCCAGCAGGAAGTAAAGGGGGGGGGATTTAACCTTGCCCAGCCACTGGACTGTATATTCTGTTTGTTGATTGTCTAGGTCAGGGGTCGGCAACCCGCGGCTCCGGAGCCGCATGCGGCTCTTTCTCACCTTTGCCGCGGCTCCGGAGCACACTGCCCGCCCGGTATTTATGGCGTTATGGGCTCCCTCCCTTCTTCTGCAGCCGCGGCTCCCTGCCTCTTAGGGAACCGCGGCTGTGCTTTTAAAATCATCTCGGAGCCCTTCCTGTCTTGACGGGCTCCGTGCAGCATTGTCCCTCCTCTAAAGGAAGTTTGGAGGCGGGACAATGCTGCACGGAGCCCGTCAAGACAGGAAGGGCTCCGAGATGATTTTAAAAGCACAGCCGCGGTTCCGTAAGAGGCAGGGAGCCGCGGCTGCAGAAGAAGGGAGGGGAGCTGACATGGAGGGAGGGAGCAGATATGGATGGAGGGAGGGGGGCTGACATGGCCGGAGGGGGGCTGATATGGATGGATGGAGGGAAGGGGGCTGTCATGGAGGGAGGGAGCTGATATGGATGGAGGGAGGGGGGCTGACATGGATGGAGGGAGGTGGGGCTGACATGGATGGATGGAGGGAGGAGGGGCTGACATGGAGGGAAGGAGCTGATATGGATGGAGGGAGGGGGGCTGACATGGAGGGATGGAGGGGGCTGACATGGAGGGAGGGAGGGAGCTGAGATGGATGGATGGAGGGAGGGGGCTGACATGGAGGGAGGGAGCTGATATGGATGGAGGGAGGGAGCTGATATGGATGGATGGAGGGAGGGGGGCTTACAAGGAGGGAGGGAGCTGAAATGGAGGGAGGGAGGGGGGCTGACATGGAGGGAGGGAGCAGATATGGATGGATGGAGGGAGGGGGGCTGACATGGAGGGAGGGGGGCTGACATGGAGGGAGGGAGCAGATATGGATGGATGGATGGAGGGAGGGGGGATGACATGGAGGGAGGGGGGCTGACATGGAGGGAGGGAGCAGATATGGATGGATGGAGGGAGGGGGGGCTGACATGGAGGGAGGGAGCAGATATGGATGGATGGAGGGCGGGGGCTGACATGGAGGGAGGGAGCTGATATGGATGGAGGGAGGGGCTGACATGGAGGGAGGGAGCAGATATGGATGGAGGGAGGGGGGCTGCCATGGAGGGAGGGAGCAGATATGGAGGGAGGGAGCTGATATGGATGGATGGAGGGAGGGGGGCTGACATGGAGGGATGGAGGGGGCTGACATGGAGGGAGGGGGGCTGACATGGAGGGAGGGAGCTGATATGGATGGATGGAGGGAGGGGGGCTGACATGGAGGGAGGGAGCTGATATGGATGGAGGGAGGGGGGCTGACATGGAGGGATGGAGGGGGCTGACATGGAGGGAGGGAGGGGGGCTGAGATGGAGGGAGGGAGGGGCTGACATGGAGGGAGGGAGCAGATATGGATGGATGGAGGGAGGGGGGCTGACATGGAGGGAGGGAGCTGATATGGATGGAGGGAGGGGCTGACTTGGAGGGAGGGAGCAGATATGGAGGGAGGGAGCTGATATGGATGGATGGAGGGAGGGGGGCTGACATGGAGGGATGGAGGGGGCTGACATGGAGGGAGGGAGGCTGACATGGAGGGAGGGAGCTGATATGGATGGATGGAGGGAGGGGGCTGACATGGAGGGAGGGAGCTGATATGGATGGAGGGAGGGGGGCTGACATGGAGGGATGGAGGGGGCTGACATGGAGGGAGGGAGGGAGCTGATATGGATGGAGGGAGGGGCTGACATGGAGGGAGGGAGCAGATATGGATGGATGGAGGGAGGGGGGCTGACATGGAGGGATGGAGGGGGCTGACATGGAGGGAGGGAGCTGATATGGATGGATGGAGGGAGGGGGGCTGACATGGAGGGAGGGAGCTGATATGGATGGAGGGAGGGAGCTGATATGGATGGAGGGAGGGAGGGGGGCTGACGGAGGGAGGGAGCTGATATGGATGGAGGGAGGGAGGGGGCTGACATGGAGGGATGGAGGGGGCTGACATGGAGGGAGGGAGCTGATATGGATGGAGGGAGGGGGGCTGACATGGAGGGATGGAGGGGGCTGACATGGAGGGAGGGAGCTGATATGGATGGAGGGAGGGAGGGGGCTGACATGGAGGGATGGAGCACTGGTAATGGGGTTGAGGGGACGAGCACTGGAAATGAGCTGATTAGGGGAGGCTAGGACTGGTAATGAGCTGATGGGGGGGTAGGACTGGTATTGGGCTGATTAGGGGAGGCTAGCACTGGTAATGGGGTTGAGGGGGGATTAGCACTGGAAGGTACTGGGAGTGAGGACTGGAAAGGGGCTGATATTGGGGAGGGTTACTGGGACTGGAAATAGGCTGATTGAAAGAAGTGAAGAAAACGAAAGAAGAGATAAGAAATGGCAGATGGACCATAGACCACAGAAAGAGAGCTAAGAGAAGACAGGAAAGCAGAAGCCTCAGATCGGGACCAGCATGATCAAAGAATAAATTGGTCAGACAACAAAGGTAGAAAAAATAATTTTATTTCATATTAGTGATTTGACTACAAAATCATCATAATTTTGAAATCAAATATTGTTACTTGTTGTTGTGATATTTTCTGGCGTTTTTTTTTTTTGGTGTGTGAAGGAAGAGGGGTAGTCTTATACGGCGAGTATAGGCCAAACACCTATATTTTAACAGGAAAAATAGGGGGCCGTATATAGCATTAAGGTAAGAAACAATATATGCAGTGTTAGATTTGTTTTAAATGTCGCAATGGTTTTGCGGCTCCCAGTTTTTTTTTTCCCTTCGGAAACGGGTCCAAGTGGCTCTTTACGTCTTAAAGGTTGCAGACCCCTGGTCTAGGTAGTGAGGGTGGGGAGGTTGTGAAAAAAAGCAGGAAGAAATTGGGCAGGAAATGAATTAGCTGCTTATTTCAGCTGAGTGTCTTGTAGCAGTGAGAGCAGGGGTGTGCTTAAGTCTTGGGCTGTTCAGGCAAGCCCAGTGGCATAAATTCTGCCCAAGCAGCCCCCGCAATGCAGGGGGGTGGTCCCAGAAGAAAGGAGGCCTACAAAGTAGTTGTGACAGCAGTGCAGCAGACTTATTTTATCATATGTGCTGTGCTGTTCCTTTTTTATAAGTTCCCTTGGGCCCGGCGGCTGTTCCTTGCCAGTCAGAAGTCTTGTGGTAAGAGCCAGACCACATGAATTTGGCCTGGTGGGAAAGAACCTCCAGGCATGCGGGAACATATAAGAGTGAAGCAGCGCAGCAAACATGATGAAGTAAGCTTGCCATGCTGTCACTGCCATCACATGAGGGGCAATGGCATACATAGGAGGGGGGCTTATGCCACCATTGCGACAATGCGGGGCTCTCATTGTAGCTTACACCACTGGGCAAGCCCCTCTGGTACTTTGCTTTTTAGGACAGTCTGTGAGGTTAGATTGCCTGCACTCTTATGTTTTATAGCATTGTCATGGGCAGCTGTGAACTTTAAGTCTGAAGCACTTGACAGCATTGCTTCCTGTGGTTGTTAAGCTGTGGTGTTCTTTCTTTTTTCAATCTGTGTTTCTCAGAGCTGTGCTAGCGACAGCCTGATTTTTCTTGGATGAAGGGGTCGGGCTTTTGCTTTTTTCCTGTGTTTTTTGCTGTCAGTTTAAACTGTCTTCTTAAGTTTAGGGGAGAATCCAGCAGCAGTGTTAAATTCAGTCTTTTGTTGTCCCTGCTCACAAGGTCAGACTGAAGCTCCCTTAGGGCTTCCTATGTTTTGCTTCCCCTGCAGTCCTATAGGCTTTTCATCATTAACCCTTTGCTAGTTTATTATGCTGTTTAAACATCTCTGGTTTAGATTTTAGGATACTGGGGTCTTTTGGAGGAGGAATCGATATTTTCTGTAAAATTTAATTCCAAGGGAATTGTATTGATAATTTGACTTGCTGGTGAGGAAGTGCCTTATATATGGGACTAAACTTTTTGGGATGATTCCTAAGAAAGATAGTAGTGGCAAAGAGGTGGTTGGCTCTCAGGAAAAAGCATTAGGTAAACAGGCTACTAGGAACACAGGCAGACAAGTGGATTCTGCTCAGTCAGTGCTTAAAGGGAAAGGAAAAGAGACGAGGGTTTCAGCTGCTGAGACGATTGGGGGGTGGAGGTAATTTTCTCAGAAACAAAGATGCCTCTGGAGGAGCATCTACTTCGGTGTCTACTGACCAGGCTAGGAGTGGTTGGGTCACAGGTTACCAAGATAGTGATGATAGAGGCACAGGCTGTTGCTGGTACACCGATATCTAAGTTTATGAAGTCTGACTGACTCAGGGAGAGAGAAAGCGATGGTGACAGCCTGATTGCCAATGTGGACTGGAATTCCATCCAAACAAAGGGGTATGTTTACTAAACTCCGTTGCTGTGCGGGTCCCCGTTAGTGTGCTGGTGCCATATAAGGAGTGGGCGGGCCAGGCAGAAAAAAGCAAAAAAACGGACCGTACGTGTGTGCGTCGCGCTAATGTGCGGGGCCCACATTAGCGCGTGGGAAGGCTAAGTGGGGCGCTGCTGCAAAACCAAACAACAGAGCCATAGTACAACAGTGAAGACACCAACCAATGGTGCAGGGGCCAGGGGTTCAAACCCCATTGCGCTCAACAAAAAAGACCAGCTGAGGCACCAACATTTATGGGCAAAAGTGGTTAGGAGGCACATTAATTTTGGGCGGCAGAAGGCGGCGCACTGTTATTTTTATTACGGCATGAGGCGGCGCACTGTTTAGTGTGGGCGGCAGATGGCTGCGCATTGGTAAGTTTTGGCGGCAGAAGGCGGTGCGCTGATAAATGTGGGCAACAGAAGGCGGCGAGCCGGTGGGCAGAAGGCGGCACGCTGATGTGTGAGGGGGCAGTCCAATAGTGGGAGGGAGAAGTGGTGCGCTGATGTGCAAATAACAGGAACCGAGCCATAGCACAATGGTTAAGACACTGACCACTCGTGCAGGGATCATGGGTTCAATTCCCCACAGTGCCCATTGAAGACAACTGGCTGAAGCATTATTTTAGGGGCATTTCCATGTTGTGCGGCATAAGGCGGCGCGCTGTTAATTTAGTGTGCCACAAGATGGCGCGCTGATGGCTACAAGGCTGCGCGCGGATGCACAAACACAGGAACAGAGCCACAGCACAATGGTTAGGACACTGACCAATGGTGCAGGGGCCAGGGGTTCAACCCCTCACAGTGCCCAGTGAAGAAGGCTGGCTGGGGCAGTATGTATCATGGTGAGGAGTGCTGTAGGAGGCCTTCCATATATATTTTATTTCCCACCACTAGTAAACCCGCTCTCACAGTGTGTTAACATACGGATGCCCGTAAGGCACATGTTACAGTGCACTGTCCGCCAAGGCACCCTAGAATGTCCCCTATAGGGCACCATGTATGTTGCGACACAGGATAATGTATAGTGCACCCTATATGGATGGCAACCATAAGGTGGCCTATAGGGCGCCCTATAAAGCACCCTCAGAGGCACCTAATGGGTATAGTAAGCTGTGTGTGGTTTTGCCGGCATAGACATATGTACAGTAAATAAAAATAAAGCTGTGGACAGCCCTATCAAAGGGCCCCACTGTGGGTTTGAACCCATGACCTCTGGCTGTACAGGGAGTGACATAACCATTGGGCTACAGCTCTATAGCTGACAGCAAGCCCCTGGCTGGCTGCAGAGAGCCTGCACGTCACCCCACAGACAGTCTGCTGTTGTAGACAGGATAGGGTTAGGCCACCCGTACCCATGATGCACTGCACATGCAAATCAGCTGTCCACAGATGCACACAAGATGGGGAATGCACCCCAACAGCTACCCGGCCTGGTAGGGGGAATTGTCCATGTGCACCCACACAGCACCTCGGCCTGGTAGGGGGTCCTGAGCGGGTGGACTACCAGCAAAGAGTAGCTACACACCGTCACATTGTGCGGGTACTGTGCTCACCCTGAGGGTGTGATGTGGCGGCCAGGACCAGGTCCACAACACCAGCCATGGCTGTATGAGGCCATGACAGAGCTCCAAAACAGTACTAACCTGTGAGATAGGAAGGTGCTGCAGAAACATGTTGGATATCTCTGTCTGTCTCAGTTAGTGGAAACCCCCATGGACCCCCCTAGGTGGTCAAAGTACACACACACACACACCCCCACCCCCCCATGGCAGCAAAGTGGACCATCAAACCCCAGTCCTGCTGGGGAACAAACACCCTACAGGGCAGTCCAAGCAGCTCCACACACATCCATAACACACTAGCAGGCAGACTTTAGGCCTGGATATCCAAAGATGCACCTCCAACACTATCTGATATTCACCTGCAGCAAGCCATCAGCCACTGCACCCTGCAAGGCACTCCATCAAGACACATACCAGCTGTGAACAGTCTGCTGGTTAGCCCTAATGGAAATGCATGCACCCAAAACTGGGGTGGCAGCACACACAAGCAGAGAGTTCTGTGAGGAGGTTCCAACAGGAAACCCATATATATCAAAAGAGAGAAACACAATACAGCACTATGGGGGTGCCTAGCCATGCTGTCATCACTGCACACTCAGGGTGAGAGTGCTCCCCCAGCAGCACATACAGAGGTCACCCTGTCTGTGTAGGTGGTGGCCTGGCACTACAATGTCACAGCCAGTGCCCTATGCCCTGTGCAGATGCATCCTGGCCAGCCCACCATGTCTGACCTATACCCATGGTACCTTGCTGCTCATTATGCACATTGGCAGGCCAATACTGGCAGTAGTGCTGGCAGTGTGGGTTGGGGAAGGTGTTTGCAGCCAACACACACTGTATAGACAGACACACACTCCCACACCTATGCCAGCACTGTGCTACTATTGAGGGAGTGATTAGCCTTGGCCAACACACCGGTCCTGGGCACGGCACAGGCATGGATATGGTATGCAGTACTGCTGGGGGTCACTCCCCAGGGTGGTGAACACCGTCAGAGGCCAGGCCTGGAGCACGCACCGCAGACACCAAACAGATTGTTCGGATGGGGTCAACTAGCAGTATGTGCGTAACGTAGGGATATCTATCAGCCTGTACTCTTAGCAAACGTTTCAGAGCTGTGTACCTCAGGTGTAGGGTGACATTGCTAAGGTATGCAGGTGCTGGTATTGGAAGATGCACGCAGGGTCCAATGTTCTGCCTCTACAGGAGACATTGGCCAATGGGGCCTGTGGGTGTGGGTGTGGGTGTGTCTGCCCCTGTTGGCTGCTGGTTTACGGCAGCGCTTCCCCACTCCAGCCCAGTTTTGCATCACACTGTTCGGGTCTTCCTGCTGTCCCTCATGAATATGCATGAGCTACATCTACATGCCGTGGGGGTGGTGCATAGATATACAGCACAGGCATTTGTATGAGTGGCAGCATGGAACCTGACTGGTGTGTGGCCCACCAGGACTGCATTTGGGGGATTCTGCTGTAGGTTCTGCCCCTGTTCATGGTGTCTGTGCTCAGTGGGGTAAAAGATAGACGTATTACCATTGCATATGTCCTCATCACGAAAGGTGTGTCCTTACTGTCACTGTTTATTTGTGGGGAAAATATGTGGGCAGGATTGCTGGTAGCCCCAGCTGGTCTTTGAACCTGTGACTTTCTGTTCTTGCATGCACTGTCTGTGTGCACTGCACCACCGTGTAGCCACAGCTTGGCTGAATTCCCTGGATAGTCCATGACTGTGGATCCGGCAGGGCCTGTCTGTTGCTGTGGACTGTGCCAGCCTGCACATGGCTAGGCCTCTGTCTTCTGTCGCTAGCAGCCACTGCCCCCTGCACCACATGTACTCGTCCGCCAACATGCTGACATGAGCTTCTCCCATAAAAAGCAGGTGACCTGATTGGAATGTGGCAGTACGGGACTGCATTTGGGGTACTTGGCTGTGGGTAATGCCCATTGTTGTGGTATGTGTGCGTTGTTGGGTAAAATATGGGTGTTTTCCCCATGCTTATGTCCCCTGCAATACAGGGGTGTCTGCGCTATCTGTGTTTAGTGGTGGGTAAAATATAGGGACTGGGCTGGCAAGTGCCCCAGCTGGGCTTTGAACCTGTGACCCTCGAGGTACTGACTCTGTCTGCTGCACCACACTATGGCCACATAGACAGTGCAGCCCCTGGAGGTAGTAAGCCTGGCAGGATGGAGTCACAAACCCTGCTCTACGCAAATTTACTGTGGGCATATGCACCCTTGTCTGGTGACAAACGTGCACATAAACCCCGGAAATGACCACGGGAAATGGGGGACAAAATATCACCACGCTGGGCAACAGTGATATTAATGGGCAACCATAGCAAACACTCCCAGGAAAGCTCCACAAAAGGAAATGTTTTTTGGAAGAGTCTCCGCTCCGTAAACCCTTCCAAAATTCATTTCTTTTTTCTGGAGCTTTGCTGGGTGTGTTTTCTGTATTTGCCCATCACTATAACTGTTCCCCAGCTGAATTACTATTTTTAATAGTTCTGTTGTGGTCATTTTCTATTTTTATTTGCACTTTTGTGCTGTGCACATGTATCACACTGCTCACGTTTTGCTGGTTTCACCGGTTTTCCTGTACATTGCTGACGGAAATGGTTTCTCTTACCTTTAAATGCTTTCTACCGCGAGGGTTTCCCTGCAAATTCGGGCCCGATACTGTGCGGGGAGCCTCTCCCCTCCCACTCTCCACCCATTGACCCCGTCCCTCCGCCCCTCCGGAGCCTTCCTCCGCCCTCCTTTAGCCGTTCCACGTCTCTATCGGACATTTGCGGGCCCGCACTTGTACGGGGCCCGTTAGTGTGCTGTGCACCTTTGCGGGGGTGACACGCACGTGTGCGGGGCATTTAAATGCGTTTATTAGCGTTTCAGTGCCGCGTTTCCGTGCGCTCTTTTGCGGCGCGCACATTTCCGGTTTTTAGTAAACATCCCCCAAAGGGTCAGTATGATCATTCTGCTCTGATGACTTTGGGAGAAGAGCTGGGGGGGATGAGACAAAGTAAGCATTGTGGGCAGAAGTTGATTAAGTGCTTGCATGATAAAGAAAAAAATGTTAACAACTTGATGCACATTGTTAAGAGACGATAGAGAAAAGCGCATTCACAGAGTTGTGGAATTAGTGCCTGAACAAGTTTGGGATTCTTCGGATTCTGTTGATTCTTCTGACTCATCATCCCCTCTGAGTCTGAGTCTGAATCTGTGGAAAATGCACAGTTGAGTGTTTGGGGGCAATCTAGGAGAGCAGCAATGGGGTCGGAGTCAGGTGTTAGGATTCTCGTAGGGCACACACTTTTTGTGCTATTTCCATCATTGGAAAGTTTGGTCTCTCAGAAGTTGTGTAGGAAGATTTTAAGGGAAAAGTATATCTGTATGTTTTTGTTATTCACCAGAAAACAGGAAGGTGGAAATAGGTGAAAGTTAGATGAAAGTAAGGATGAGGGAAAAAGAGGATGACTTAGCTCATTTATGATGAATAGTTCAGAAGGAGTTTGGCTAAAGAAAAATTGGGAGCTTTTGGGTTCAGAGTTATTGACATATGGTTACCAGGGATGTCACTGGTTCGTTTGGCCCAGAAGCAGCTGAAATTTCAGCAGGCTAACACTGCTGTATGTGGTAAATCAAGTTTTCTTTCTGGTTTTGGGGATTCATTTGGGGAAGTGGGTCATGGGGTTAAGACCCTGACACATGGAGGTAACATCTTCTCGTGGGTTTAGACAGGTGCACAATTTAGTGATCAGAATAGTATTTGTTTTTCAGTTCAATGTGAGGTGTTGTGAATGGCAGTTGTGTCATTTTTGTCACAGGTGCAGTGCCTGTGGGGGACTCTACTCGGCTTTTTGCTGTTGATCCTGTTTTTCCAGGAGTGGGTGAGGTGTGCACTTTCAGAGGACAGGGCACCCTGCTTCAGCCTTGGCTCTGCAAGGCTCAGTTACCAATTAATTTGGTTGTGGTTGCCATACGCTGATGGAGACACAGTTGCTTTGTTATGGGAAGGTTTTAAGTATGGTTTTATTATTCCTTTTGAGGGACTTCAATTGCAACACAGGATGAGGAATTCTCCTTTGGTGTCTGCTTTGAAGGAGGACGTGGTTCTAAAATTCCAGAAAGAACTAGAGTTGGGCAGGATTGCTGGCACCTTTAATTTCCATCCTTTTCAGAATCTGGTATTTTTTCCTTTGGGCATTATACAAAAAAAAAAAAATAGCCAGGAAAATTTTGTTTAACTCATAATTTGTCTTTCCCATTAGAAACATGGAAACAGAAATATGACGACAAAAAAAGACCACATGGCCTTTCTAGTCTGTCCTTCCATATCAACAACTACAACAGTCCCCTTTTTTCCTTTAGAGATCCTCTGTGTTTGTCCCATGCTTTTTTGAATTCAGTTACTGTCCTCATCTCTACCACCTCCACTGGGAGACTTTTCCACAGATCCACCACTCTTTCCATAAAGAAATATTTCCGCAAATCACTCCTGAATCTATCCCCCTTCACCCTCATCCCATGTCCCCTCGTAACAGAACTTGCTTTCAATTGAAAGAGGCTCTCCCCCTGAACATTTATGCCACGGAGGTATTTAAACATCTCAATCATATCACCTCTAACCCGCCTTTCCTCTAAGGTGTACATATTAAGATCCTTAGGTCTGTCCTCATATGCTTTATAATGAAGACCACTAATCATTTTAGTAGCCACCCTCTGCACCGACTCCATCCTGTAACATCCTTTTGAAGGTGCGGTCTCCAGAATTGCACACTATACTCCAAATGAGGTCGCACCAAAGACTTATACAGAGGCATTATCACCTCCTTTTTTCTCTTTGCCATTCCTCTCTATATGCACCCAATCAGCCTTTTACCGTCACCTTTTCTACCTGTTTAGCTACTTTAAGATCATCAGACACAACCACACCCAGGTCCCGCTCTTCTTTAGTGGACAAAAGTACTTCACCTCTACACTATATTGCTCCCTTGGATTGCTGCAGCCCAAATGCATGACCTTACATTTTTTAACATTAACACCTGATTAGGTGTCAGCAGTTCCCAAAAGCTGAGAAGGTTACTAGAGTTTAAAACCTACTCTGCTAAAGAAAATATTGCCACTAAACCACCAAAAAGAATGTAACTTTGCTTTAAAAATATACCAGAACCCTTTCAAGAGCTCCCAGTCAGAGAGCTAGCAATTTAATACACATAAACCCTCAAATCCTTACCATTGTTTGACCTATAGAGCCCCTGTTTGGAATGCCTCAACAGGGCAGGGTTCTGAAGCCTTTTATGCAGACTTCAGCTGCTCTCAGTTCATTCACAGGCTAATCAGACCCACTAACTCCTGATTAGGTGTCAGCAGTTCCCACAAGCTGAGAAGGTTACTAGAGTTTAAAACCTACTCTGCTAAAGAAAATATTGCCACTAAAACACAAAAAAGAATGTAACTTTGCTTTAAAAATATACCAGAACCCTTTTTAGGGTTGTGTAAATTCATTTATTGATCCTGCTCTGTGTTTAATCCAATATGCTTTTTTTGTTTCTGCTCTTGACCTTTTGTGATAGTCTGTTCCTGGTGCCTTAAAGACAAAAACTGACATTGAGCCTGCATTTTGATTACTTCCTATTTATCTACAGTCCTTTCCTTTTTAAGTTTCCATTTTGAAGGAAAATATTATTTTGATAAGTGTATTACCATGGGCTGTTTTGTGGCATGTGTCCATTTTGAGACATTTGTCACCTTCTTTCACTGGGTGGTTGAATGTGTGTCAGGTTCCACTTCCATTGTTCATTACTTGGATGGATTTCTTTTTTTCTTTACAGAAAGAGTGGTAGATGCATAGAATAGTCTCCCAGTGGAGGCAGTACAGACAAGGGCAGTATCTGAATTCAAGGAAGCATGGGACAAACACAGAAGATCTCTAAAGGAAAAAAAAGGGGACTATACCAGTTGATATGGAAGGGCAGATTAGATAGACCATATGGTCTTTTCTGCTATCATGTTTTTATGAGTTTGTGGGGCCAGCTCAATCTGAGGAGTGTGGCTGGTTGATAGGCAGTTATTGGTAAAATACTTTGCCATACCTATAGCATTGGAGAAAGCTAAAGGCCCTTGTACTGTGCTTACTTTTGGGTGTTGAACTGGATTCGTCTTATATGGAATCTCAACTGAGAGAGAATAAGGGGTATGTTTACTAAACCGCGCACCCGTGCGCGGCGCACAAGAGCGGACGCTAATGATGCACTTGAGTGCTCTTAAGCGCCACGCACGCGTGTGCATCACATTAACGGGCCGGCGCACGTGTGCGGGGCGCTCATGTGCGATAGAGGCGGGGAAACGCTTATGGAGGGCGGAGGAAGGCTCCCGAGGGGCAGGGGGACGGGGTCAATGGGTGGAGAGTGGGAGGGGAGAGGCTCCCCGCACAGGAGCGGGGCTGAATTTGGCATTAAAAATACTGCGAGTGAAACCCTCGTGTTAGAGCCGATTTAAAGGGAAGAGAAACCATTTACGTCAGCAATGTACAGCAAAACCGGGAAAACCTGCAATACGTGAGCAGTGTGATACATGTGCACAGAACAAAATAGCAAATATAAATTGAAAATGACCACAACAAATTTCAAATAAATTATAATCCAGCTGGGCAACAGTGATATTAATGGGCAACCATAAAAAACACTCCCAGGAAAGCTCCAAAAAAAAGAAATGATTTTTGGAAGGGTCTACGCTCCGTAGACCCGTTCAAACATCACTGCATGTTAATGGAGCTTTCCTGGGAATGTTTTTTATGTTGCCCATTGATATCACTGTTGTCCAGCTTGGTTTTGGTTTTTTTCCTCTTTTTTTGGAGGTCATTTTTGAGGTTTAATTGCACCCCTGTCCCCATACAAGGTAAATGAGCCCACAGTAAAATTGTGCAGAGCAGGGTGTGTGACTCGTGCGGCCAGGTTTCCTATCTCCAGAGACTGCACTGTCTCTGGGGCCACAGTGTGATGCAGTGGACACAGCCAGTGCCTGTAGGACCAGAGGGTCACAGGTTCAAACCCCAGCTGGGGCTCCTGCTAACCCAGTCCCCATAGTTTTACCCACCACTAAACAGTGATAGTACAGACACTCCTGTATGGCAGAGAACATAAGCATGGTTCCAACACCTATATTTTACCCTACATCGCACACAAACCATAACAATGGGCATTACCGACAGCCGAGTCCCCCAAATTCAGTCCTGGAGGGCCACAACTCAATCAGGTCATATGCTTTTTTCCAGATAGGGACATGTCTGCATGTTGGCGGAAGGGTACAGGTGGTGGAGGGGGCAGTGGCTGCAAACCACAGCAGACAGTGGCCTAGGCCTGTGCAGGCTGGCACCGTCCACCGTAACAGACAGGCTCTGTCAGATGTACAGTCATGGACTCCCCAGGGAACACAGCATATCTGTGGCAATACGGTGGTGCAGTGCACACAGACAGCGTTTACAGGAACAGAAGGTCACAGGTTCAAAGCCCAGCTGGGGCTACTGCCAATCCAGTCCACATATGTTTTTCTACAACTAAACCGTGATAGTAAGGAGAAACCTTTATTGCTGAGAACATACGCATGGTGCACACGCCTATATTTTACCACACCAAACACAGACACCATAAACAGCCGCATTACCCAGAGCAGAGTCTCCCAAATGCAGTCCTGGAGGGCCCCACACCATTCAGGATCCATGCTGACAACTGACAACTGGAACAATATAATCTCCAAGGCAGCAGAACGCATACCATCCTTAGCACAACATAATAAAAACAATAAGACCAAACATAGAGATGCACCATGGTATAATAAAACAATCAAACAAATTAAAAGAAAACTGAGAAAGTACGAACATGAATGGAGACAATCTAAAACGTTACCTAACCATGAAAAATACTTAAACACTCTCAATGATTACAGACAAGCAACTGATACAGCTAAGAGAAACCATTACTCTAACATACTAGCTAACTCTATGAACCGACCAAGAGAACTGTTTAGTATAGTTCAGAACTTGACCAACAAAACCCATAACACATATGAAACATCTATTGATATTTCCCCACAAGAATTAGCCCAATACTACATAAACAAAAATAAACCACAAATGATGCCCCCAAAAATATATACAGAGACGACCCCTAACATATCTGATACCTGGTCAAACTTCAACCCAATAACAAAAACCACTCTCAAAACCATTATATCTAATATTAATACTACAACCTCTCACCTTGATCCTTGTCCAGTAAAATGGATAAAAAAGACACTCCCAACACTCTCTTCATTCATCCTCCCCATAGTCAACAGCTCATTAGAAAACGGCTATCTACCTCCTTCCCTAAAACACGTCCAAATAAGACCAATCCTCAAAAATAATACCCTTGACAAGACATCCCCAACCTCATATAGACCCATATCAAGTATCCCTTTCATGGCCAAACTCATCGAAAAAATAATCCAAACTCAATTACAAGACTTCATCGATTCAATAGATCTCCTTGATGAACATCAATATGGCTTCCGCCCACATCATGGAGTAGAAACCCTACTGACAGTACTCTTTGACACATTAATAAGAGGAATTGACGATCCAAAACAAGCATTTATACTAATCTTTCTAGACATCTCCGCTGCATTTGACAGTATTAACCACATAACAATGTTAAGCAGACTCCAACAAATCGGAATAACATCCACCGTATTTAATTGGTTTAGGTCCTATCTAACAAACAGAACCCAAACAGTGAGGATTGACAACCAAACATCAAAAATTTTCAACCAAACCCAAGGCCTCCCACAAGGATCCGCCCTATCAGCACTGCTATTTAATATTTATCTTCAACCAGTCTGCAACATCTTTAAACGTCACGGTGTACAATATCACATTTATGCTGATGATATGATGTTTTATCTACCATTTAAAATCCCTCACCCACCCCTACAACAAATAAAAGAATGTTTCAATGACCTAACATCATGGCTCTCTGATCATAACCTGCATATCAATTTTACAAAAACTGATATCCTCTATGTCACAAAAAGCCAAACATATACACCCCCAAACTCCATCATCCTAAGTAACCATGAAATTAAAACAAAAAAAGAAATAAAATACTTAGGAGTAATACTTGATGATAAACTTAATATGGACTCACACATAAAAAACCTTAAAAAAACCATACATTTCAAAATCAAGACTTTGAAACAAATACGTCCTTTAATTCACTTAAAAGATTTCATATCGATAATACAAGCAATCATAACCCCACACTTCGATTTCGCGAACACAATTCTCCAGGGAATCAAGCGGCAAAACATTAAAAAGATCCAACTAACTCAAAATATTGCGGCAAGAATCATTATGAATGTAAATTCAAAAGAACACATTACACCAATACTTGCTAAACTCCATTGGCTACCAATTCATAATAGAATACAATACAAAATACTAGTTACCACCTTCAAAATGATAAACAAACTAGCACCATCCGCGCTTAACAACCTAATCAACATGGAACCAAATAAGCGATCTCAAAGGAGTGGAAATACAAACACAATATCATTACCTAAAGACTTTAAAAAAGCTAGAAAACTAACCAATAATAGGGCCTTCTCTCACTGTGCACCGACTCTCTGGAATAACCTACCAGACAACGTTCGCCTCCTGACCGAAATTAAAGAATTTAGAAAAAAACTAAAAACACACCTATTTACCTCACATTACACACCTCTGGTTAACCAAACCAAACAAAGAGATACAGGCTAATAAACTACTAGACACACACCTATCTGATAATAAAAAATGTAAAAACTGTTAATACAATGTTGCTTTCACGTAATTCAAACTGTATAAAACTAATGTAAATATGTAAAAAGTTTTCATTACATCCTCACTATATCTCAGGATGTAAACAATGTTTGCATGCTTATTTATACTGTTATATGTAAACCTGTTCCCTGTAAATGACTAGGACATGATTACTCATGTACCTTCAATTTTCTCTGTTCATTGTAAACCGCACTTGATACTTGGGAAAGAGCGGTATATAAATGTGTGATAAATAAATAAATAAAAATGCTGCCTCTACTAAAGATGCCTGTGCTGCATATCTCTGCACCACCCCCATGGTATGCTGATGTAGCTCATGCATATTGTGATAAGGAAGCTTATCATAGTTCAGGAAGGAGCTATAGTAAATGTGAAGTGACTCTGAACAAGCAACCTGTCTGTTCTGGTAGAAATAATAAAACAGAATGTTTCCATAAAAGACTACCAATCCCAGAATGCACCAGGTTTCCAACAGCCATTAGAAGAGCTGAAGTGGGGAAACGTGTGTTCAATCAGGAGGGCTATGAGGTAATCCCCAAGCACTCATCTCCAAGGGCAGGGCTTGATTCAGCACAGCTGCGCTGTGCTAGGGTGGAGCATTCATCTAAGCAGGATAAAAGAAAAGCTTATTCTACAGAGAATCATCATCTTGATCAGAAGCATCAGAAGCACCTTGATCATCCTGATCATCATCATCAGCAGAAGCCAGAGCTGACGGACAGAGAGAGCAAGAAACACTTTGGAAGAAAGAAGAGAAAAGCATTTGGGAGGTCTAGAGGAGTCCATAGCAGTACGTATACTGGGAGGCATTCCAGAGGCAAGCATACATCACTGGACTGGGGAAAGCCAGAGGAGTGTTATTGCAGAGCCAGGAATCCCCGGACGGCACCTGTGAGGGAGACGGCTGTACTTGGAAGGGACCCTAAGACCAGTGCCAGAAGGTATGTGAAGAGAGATCCAGTGTCCAGGGATCTTGATTGGAAGGCTGGACATAAGAACTAGACTACATACTGGCCAGGATATTTAGAGAGGAACTCTAAGAGCAATGGAAGCTCAGGTATGAACACTGATCTATGCCCTAGCTCTTCACTGGGAAGACAGCAGGGAAACAAGTATTGTCCTGAGAATGTTCCATTGAGAAATTCCTCTGTGCCAATCCATGATAGTGAACCTATGATAATTGAAGAAGGGGAAGATGTGATAAATGGGGACCTTGAGTACATGGATTGCTCTCTGTCTAAACCTCTGTGGTAATATGCTGTTACAAAATACAACAACCATCACAAAGAAATATAAACTTGTTCTTTAATCTACTCAGAAAAGCTTCTGAGTAGGATTTGAGCCACGTAATAGAAAGTAAACCAGTCAAGAGGGTTTCAGCTGGTAATTGTTAGCAATTGAGCCTTGCCTAATTGCCAGTGAGCTCTGAAGGGACACTTCTGAGTGTATGTGAAGATACAAGAGGTTATCCCTGAAAAAGAACAGTTTTTTTCCTACTTTGTGGGGTTTTGTTTGCTCTTTGAAGCACTGCTAAGAAGATATTAGCAGGTGCCTACAGAAAAGACCTGTCTGTTCCCATCCAGGTCTTTATGCTTTGATTTGATTGCTTAACAAGTTCAGCTGTTGTTTTTCCTTATTTGTTTTTCTAATTATAATATTGAAAGCAAGTATCCTTATTTATGTGCTACCAAGTATATCTGTGTTGGGAGAAATAACCCCATAAATAAAATATCTTCTTTGCTTTACATTCGAGCAAGCACAACTAATTTATTGTGAACGGCTGAGTCTGGAATGAATGGACTATATTTCCCACAATCCTTTGCAAGTCATATTAATATTTGCCTTTACCAAGACTGTGGACATTTTCACCTAGCGCCCCCGTTGACAGATGGCGTAGTTTTTCGGATTGCTTTTGCGCAAAGGATTTACATGCTAAGGATTACAACTAAAGTCTGAAGAAAAAAAGAAAGTTCAAGTTTAAAAGCTGGAAAAAAAGATTTCCCCTAACTACACTTTGGAGGAGTGGTGGCTGATCCAGGTAGCTGTCCCAGGAAGAAAAGACCCTGTGCAGAGCGGGATTCATCACTGGCATAAGGTAATAAGTACCTGGGCATGTCTAGTGGTGGATGGGAGTAAGGCACAGGCATAATTGAAAAAAACAATTAGGGAAAAAACACCTGTTTGGAAGGTGGTGCACTGTGTTTTTTTTTTTTCTTTGTTTTCTTGCAGGGGTCAAGATGGATCCAAGGGAACTAGCTGAGTGGATGGCAGCCCAGATTAGCAGGCAACAGGAGCTAGCACAGCAGGCTCAGGACACTGCTATGAAAGCCTTAATGGACCAGCGGAGGCCAGTGCTTGATCTGGTGAAAGCCTTAGTTAATCTGCAGAACCAAAGTGGACCAGATGCAAGACCAGCAGTAAATACTGGTATACCACATGTGGACAGTGTGGGACTCAATCAGGGAATTGGGGCATTTAGTTTTGGGAAGCTAACTCCAGATGATAATGTTGATGATTTTCTAGAGTCTTTTGAGAGAGTGGCACAAGCATTAGCATGGCCAGAGACCCAGTGGGCAGTAAGGCTGGCAGCCTCATTAACTGGAGAGGCGCTTGCAGCTTATAGAGCAATGCCAGCAGCTCAGGCTTTGAATTATAAAGATGTAAAGGCTGCTATTAGAGATCGCCTAGAGTTGTCTATTTCAGAGTATAGGCGAATGTTTAGAGCTACTGCATTAAGAGTGGGTGAAACACCCTGGGCTCTGAGTCAGAGAATCAGAGGATTGGCTGTAAAATGGTTGGAGCCTGAGGGAAAGACTGTAGAGATGTTATTAGACATTATTATGCTTGAACAATTTATGTCTGCTTTGCCTAAAGATTTGCACACTTTCCTTATACAGCAAAATTGCCAAAATCTTGGAGAGGCAACCATGCTAGCCGAGAGATTCTTGGAAGCCACGCAGGCTTGCCATAGAATGGGTGGCCCTCTGAAGATTGGTGCTGAGGCAAGCTGTGCTGTATCAGAAAAGAAAATGTTTAAAAATGTTTCTGAAAATAAATGTGCTGTGCCAAACCAGATGACACAGTGGAGTAAAAAGAAATGTTTCAAATGTGGAAAATGGGGACATTTAGAAAGGGGATGCCAGACACACACTAGCTTAATGGGTGTTGATTTAAAACAGCCCAAAGAAGGATTTCTTTTGATGGTTGATGTGCAGGGAATTACCACAAATGCTCTGTTAGACTCTGGGGCAGACCAGAGTATGCTGTCAAAGAGACTTTGGAAGAGGATAGAGGCCCAAGAAGGATTTGTGCCAAGAACCCCTGAAAGCCAAGTTCACATCAGATGCATTCATGGTGCTGCAACATCATACCCCACCTATAGGCTAATGGTTAAGTGCCTGGGGGAACAAGAGGAAGTTCTGTTAGCAGTGGTGCCTAGGCTACAATTTGACTTGGTTCTAGGAAGAGACTGGCCAAGATTTAAGCAGGGTTTAGTGGAAGGACTAGGAAAGAAGGAGGGAGAAGGACTGATGGTAATAGCTCCCGGGCCTTTGTTTGGAAGTCCTCAGACCCCAGCTAAAAAGATGGTTAAGCGTCCAGAAGACCAAACTACCCCGAAGCAGACATTTGTCTTAAAGTACCATAGGGTCACAGAGAAGGCCCAAGCTCCTAAGCGGGCAACCCCTCAAGCTGCTGGGTTTGACCTGTGCAGTATAGAAAATGTGACTGTACCTAGCCAAGGGAGAGCCCTGGTTGACACTGGTCTCCAAGTTGAAATTGGATGCTATGGGAGAGTAGCCCCAAGGTCCGGATTATCCCTTAAATATTTCATCGATGTGGGAGCGGGAATAATTGATCCCGACTACAGGGGCAATCTTAAAGTTCTGTTATTTAATTTTGGACAGAATGATTATCATGTGAAGACAGGAGACAGAATTGCCCAATTGATATGTGAGAGACTGGGTTTTCCACCTGTGGAGGAGGTCACATCCCTGGAAAATTCTGAGCGTGGAACCAAAGGCTTTGGTTCTACTGAAGACAAAGGGGTTAAAAGCCTAGCTGCCACCTGTGCCCGAGAAAGGGAGGTGAATGAAGAGGAAGATTTGAGACCCCAGGTATCTGATTGTAAAGAAAAATCAGAGCCCCAAATAGGTGAGGACCTGACAGTGGTACAACAGGAAGAAATTAGGAAATTGCTTAAAGAATTCCCAGATGTGTTGACGCCCATACCTGGGGAGACACATTTGTTTGCCCACGAGATAATAACTCCACCTGGGAAATTAATTCGTCAAAGGCCATACCGCTTGCCTGAAGCAAAGAGACAGGAAGTAGTGGCACAAGTCCAGGAAATGTTGGACATGGGAGTAATAGAGGAGTCGAAGAGTCCCTGGAATAGCCCCATAGTCCTGGTGCCAAAGCCTGATGGCTCTTTAAGATTTTGTATTGACTTCCGGCAGGTAAACGCCATATCAGTTTTTGATGCATATCCAATGCCAAGAATTGAAGAGCTGTTGGATCAGCTTGGACAAGCTCAATATTTAACCACCCTTGATATGACAAAAGGATATTGGCAAATCCCTCTAACCCGGGAGTCGAAGCCGAAGACTGCGTTCAGCACCCCCGTTGGACTTTTCCAGTTCAAGAGGTTGCCTTTCGGACTGCATGGAGCGGCAGCTACCTGCCAAAGGTTAGTGGATCAGGTACTTCGACCCCACCAAAGTTATGCCTTTGCATATATGGATGATGTCATAATCCATAGTAACACCTGGGTGGAACATCTAAAGAGGATCAGGGCAGTCTTGTGCTCCATGAAGGAAGCGGGAATCACTTTAAACCCGAAGAAGTGTGCCTTTGCTAATAGGGAGGTAAAATACCTGGGCCACCTAGTGGGAAGAGGAAAAATTAAACCTCTAATGAGCAAGGTGGATAGCATCAGGAATTTTCCCCCTCCAACAACAAAGAAACTAAGAAGTTTCTTGGGACTTATTGGATACTACCGCAGATTTATACCACAATTTGCAGAGAAAAGTGCAATTTTCACAGATATGCTGCGGAAGAATTGCCCAAACCAGTTAAAATGGACTCCTGAAGCTGAAAAAGCATTTTCAGTCCTAAAAGGGAAATTGTGTACAGGACCAGTACTGAAAGGGGTGGATTTCAGGAAACCCTTTCTGGTTCAAACAGATGCATCGGATGTAGGGCTAGGAGCGGTTCTATCCCAATGTCATGAAGGGGAGGAGCATCCTGTGATGTACCTGAGTAGGAAGTTGTCACCGGCTGAACAAAAGTATTCCACTATAGAAAAAGAATGTTTAGCTATAAAGTGGTCAGTGGAGGCATTAAGGTTTTACCTTACAGGGAGGAAGTTCCAATTGGTCACAGACATGCCCCACTTAAGTGGTTGCAGCAAATGAAGAACCACAATGCCAGGCTGACACGCTGGTACATGGCCTTACAGGCATTTGATTTTCAAGTGGAACATCGTGCTGGGAAGTTACACAAAAATGCGGATGCCCTTTCCCGTATTACGGACTGCAAAGAAGAAGTTTCACCAGTTACACCAGTCCGTAATAACTTAAGCAGGGGGGTATGTGATAAGGAAGCTTATCATAGTTCAGGAAGGAGCTATAGTAAAGGTGAAGTGACTCTGAACAAGCAACCTGTCTGTTCTGGTAGAAATAATAAAACAGAATGTTTCCATAAAAGACTACCAGTCCCAGACAATGTTCCCTCTAATTTTCTGTAGGCTGTGTGCGCATAAAATATCAGCTGTGTGCAGCTTTAGAAGGAAGGTTAAATTTTTGTGCGCCACATAACACTCAGAGTTATATACTTTAAAATTTGACTATATGCCAGAATACAGTATGTACACCACATTGATTTTAATCAAATTAAATGAAAATAGACGATTACTAAATGAAGCGGGAAATTTCTAGTAATTACAGTCATAACTTTTAAATTTTAAGACATCTGTGTTGTTTTAGAATCAGAGCCGTAATTTCTGTGCGCTCTGTTGTAAAGTATGTGCGCTCTATCGGCGAGGTGTGTGCGCACGCACATGCGCCCAGCTTAGAGGGAACAGTGGTCCCAGAATGCACCAGGTTTCCAACAGCCATTAGAAGAGCTGAAGTGGGGAAACGTGTGTTCAATCAGGAGGGCTATGAGGGAGACGGCTGCACTTGGAAGGGACCCTAAGACCAGTGCCAGAAGGTATGTGAAGAGAGATCCAGTGTCCAGGGATCTTGATTGGAAGGCTGGACATAAGAACTAGACTACATACTGGCCAGGATATTTAGAGAGGAACTCTAACAGCAATGGAAGCTCAGGTATGAACACTGATCTATGCCCTAGCTCTTCACTGGGAAGACAGCAGGGAAACAAGTATTGTCCTGAGAGTGTTCCATTGAGAAATTCCTCTGTGCCAATCCATGATAGTGAACCTATGATAATTGAAGAAGGGGAAGATGTGGTAAATGGGGACCTTGAGTACATGGATTGCTCCCTGTCTAAACATCTGTGGTAATATGCTGTTACAAAATACAACAGCCATCACAAAGAAATATAAACTTGTTCTTTAATCTACTCAGAAAAGCTTCTGAGTAGGATTTGAGCCACGTAATAGAAAGTAAACCAGCCAAGAGGGTTTCAGCTGGTAATTGTTAGCAATTGAGCCTTGCCTAATTGCCAGTGAGCTCTGAAGGGACACTTCTGAGTGTATGTGAAGATACAAGAGGTTATCCCTGAAAAAGAACAGTTTTTTTCCTACTTTGTGGGGTTTTGTTTGTTCTTTGAAGCACTGCTAAGAAGATATTAGCAGGTGCCTACAGAAAAGACCTGTCTGTTCCCATCCAGGTCTTTATGCTTTGATTTGATTGCTTAACAAGTTCAGCTGTTGTTTTTCCTTATTTGTTTTTCTAATTATAATACTGAAAGCAAGTATCCTTATTTATGTGCTACCAAGTATATCTGTGTTGGGAGAAATAACCCCATAAATAAAATATCTTCTTTGCTTTACATTCGAGCAAGCACAACTAATTTATTGTGAACGGCTGAGTCTGGAATGAATGGACTACATTTCCCACAATCCTTTGCAAGTCATATTAATATTTGCCTTTACCAAGACTGTGGACATTCTCACCTAGCGCCCCCGTTGACAATATTTATGAGGGACAGCATGAAAACTTGAACAGTGGTTGAAACACCAGGACTGGAGTTGGGACACTCTGCCGTAAAGCAGCAGCCAACAGGGCCAGACACCCCCCCCCCCCCCCGGCCCCATTGGCCAATGCCTCCTAGAGAGGCAGGACATTGGGCCCTGCCTGTATCCCCCAATACTAGCAGTTCCATACCTTAGCACTGCCACCCTACACCTGGGTATATGGTACACAGCTACCAAACGTTGCCCATGATAACCGGCAGATATCAATTCCTACGTTAAGCACATGTTGCTCATTGATCTCCACCATAACAATCATTGTGATGTCTGCGGTGTGCGCTGCAGGTCTGGTCTCTGACAGTTTTTACCACCCTGGGAGTGACCCCCAAAACTAGTGCGTACCATATCCATGCCTGTACTGTGCCCAGGACTGGTGTGGTGGGTATGGCTGCTGGACTTCTCTATAGTAGCACAATGCTGGCATAGGTGTGGGGGTGGCTGTCTGCCTATCCAGTGTGTGGTGGCTGCAAACACCTTCCACAGCCCACACTGCCAGCAATGTTGCCAGTATTGGGCTGCCAATGTGCATAATGAGGAGCAAGGTACCATAGGTATAGGCTGGACAGGGTGGCCTGGCCAGGGTGCATCTGCACAGGGCACTGACTGGGACATATTAGTGCCCGGCCACCACCTACACAGACAGGGTGACCTCAGTATGTCCTGCTGAGTGATCACTCTCACCCTGACTGTGCAGTGACCCCAGCATGGCTAGGCACCCCCATAGTGCTATATAGTATTTTTCTCATGTGATAGATATGGGTTTCCTTTTGGGGCCCAGTCACTGATTTAACTGCTTGCTGTGTATGCTGACATCCCAGTTCTGGGTGCATGCATCTCCACTGGGAACATGCACTGTGGACTAACTAGCACACTGTTTGCAGCTGGTATGTGTCTTGATGGAGCAGCTTGTGGGGTGCAGCGGCTGATGACTTGCTGCAGGGGAATATCAGATAGTGGTGGGGTGCAGCTTTGCATATCCAGGCCTAATGTCTGTCTGCTATTGTGTTAGGGATGTGTACAGAGCAGCATTGACTGCCATGTAGCGTGTTTGTTCCCCAGCAGTACTGGAGTTGATGATCCCCTCTAATACCACCTTTGCAGGGAGGTGGAACATGGATCTATTGATAGGAGACCCTGTTTGCCACTCTCATCCCTGGAGGAGGAGTAGTGGTGGTACATAGCCCACCTGGGGGTCCATAGGGGCTACACCTGACTGAAACAGACAGAAACATCCAAGGTGTTTGTGCAGAAACTAACTCACACATTAACACTGCTTTGGACCTCTGGCATGGCCTCTTTCAGCTATGGAAGGTGTTGTGGACCTGGTCCTGGGCGCCTCATTGCACGCTCAGGGTGAGCACAGTACCCGCACAATGTGATGGTGTGTAGCTACTCTGTGCCAGTAAAACACACGGTCAGTACCCCCTACCAGGCCGAGGTGGTGTGTGGGTGCACATGGTCACTTCCCTCTACAGGGCAGAGGTGCTGTGGGGGTGCATTGCACATCTTGTGTTAATCTGTGGACAGTTGATTTGCATGTGCAGTGCATCATGGGTATGGGTAGGCTAACCCTATCCTGGTGACCACAGCAGACTGTCTGTGTGGTGACATGCATGCTCTCTGCAGCCAGCCAGGGGTTTGCTAGCAGCTATAGAGTTGTAGCCCAATGGTTACTGCACTGCCTCTGAAACTAGAGGTCATGGGTTCAAACCCACAGTGGGGTTATTTGATAGGGTTGTCCAATGCATTATCTTTTTTTAATGTACATATTTTGATGCCAGCAAAAACACCCTCAGCGTACTGTACCCATAAGGTGCCTCTGAGGGTGCTTTATATAGGGCGCCCTATAGGGCACCTTATGGTTCCCGTCCATATAAGTTGCACTATACATTCTCCTGTGACGCAACCTATAGGGTGCCCTATAGGGGACATTTTAGGGTGCTGTGGCGGACAGTGCAATTTATAATGCGACCTATGGAGTGCCTTATAGGGTGCCTTATACGGCACCTTCAATTACGGCACGTGAGGGCGTGTTTGCTGGCAGCAATTAATAACATAAATATAAAGTGCTGCAGGACAAAATATGTACAATGCAAAGCTGATGCCACAGCCAGCCTTACGTATTAGGCACACTGGGGAGCAAACCCATGACCCCTGTATCAGCAGTCAGTGTCTTAACCATTGTGCTCCACTGCTGCTCCTCCTTGCCTGTCAGCGCACCTATGTATGCTTTTCATTCCTTAAACTGCACAGTGCTGCCATAAAAAACAGTACACTGACCTTGCGGTACCTCATACGGCACCCTCTAAAGCGCCCTATAAGCAACATTCTAGGGTGCCTTGGCTGACAGTGCACTTTAAAATGTGCCTTATAGGGCACCTGATGTTAACACGCTTTGGGAGTGCATTTGCTAGTAGTGGCAATTAAAATATGACTAAAATGCCTCCTAAAGCAACCTGCCCCATAATATGTTATGCCTCAGCCAGCCTTGTTCATTGGGCACTTTTGGGGATTGAACCCCTGATCGCTGCACCATTGGTCAGTGTCTTAACCATTGTGCTGTGGTTCTGTTCCTGTGATTGTACATCAGCGCGCCGCCTTATGCCGCCCAATATTAACAAGCCTCCTAAAACATTGGCCCGCCGCCTTGTGTCCATCAGCGCGCAGCCTTATGCGGCCCATCATTTATATGCCTCCTAAAACGATGCCTCAGCCAGCTGCCTCCATTGGGCACTAGTGGGGGATTGAACCCCTAACCCCTCCATCGTTGGTCAGTTTCTTAACCATTGTGCTGTAAGAACATAAGATATGCCATACTGGGTCAGACCAAGGTCCATCAAGCCCAGTATTCTGTTTCCAACAGTGGCCAATCTAGGTCATACGTACCTAGCAGTTTCCCCAAGGGACACAGGTTCCACAATGCTTGTATTGGTTCAAGCATTGATATCCTGGGTCCCTTCTTAATAATGGTTTATGGACCTTTCCTCCAGGAACTTGTCCAAACCTTTTTTAAACCCAGCTACACTAACAGCCTTTACTACATCCTCCGGTAACAAATTCCAGAGTTTGATTACACGTTGAGTGAAAAAATATTTTCTTTTATTAGTCTTAAATAGTTTACCCTGTAGCTTCATTGCATGTCCCCTAGTCTTTCTATATTCTGATAAGGTAAACAATCGATCTACGTTTACCCGTTCCACTCCATTAATTTATAGACTTCTATCATATCTCCCCTCAGCCGTCTCTTTTCCAGGTTAAAGAGCCCCAACCTTTTTAGCCTTTCTTCATAGGAGTAGCCTTCCATCCCCTTTACCATTTTGGTGGCTCTTCTCTGAACCTTTTCTAAAATTGCTATATCCTTTTTAAGATATGGCGACCAGAATTGCACACAATATTCAAGGTGCGGTCTCACCATGGAACGATATAGAGGCATTATAAAATCTTTTGTTTTATTTTCCATTCCTTTCCTTATCATACCTAGCATTCTATTTGCTCTCTTGGCCGCCGCTGCACACTGGGCCGAGGGTTTTAACATGGTATCCACAAGGACGCCTAAATCTTTTTCTTGGGTGGTGGTTCCTAATGTGGAACCTTGCATCGTGTAACCATAGTTTGGGTTGTTCTCCCCTAGGTGCATAACCTTGCACTTCTCCACATTAAATTTCATCTGCCATTTTGATGCCCAGTCTTCCAATTTATCAAGATCCTCTTGCAATTTTCCACAATCCTCCTGGGTTTTAACAACTTTAAATAGTTTTGTGTCATCAGCAAATTTGATAACCTCACTCGTTATTCCACTTTCCAGGTCATTTATGAATATGTCAAAAAGCAGCGGACCCAGCACAGATCCCTGGGGTACACCACTATTCACCTTTCTCCATTGGGAAAATTGGCCATTTAGCCCTACCCTCTGCTTTCTATCTTTTAACCAGTTCCTGATCCACAGTAGTACACTGCCTCCTATCCCATGACTCTTTAGTTTTGCCAAAAGTCTCTCATGAGGGACCTTGTCAAAGGCTTTCTGAAAGTCCAGATACACAATATCAACCGACTCACCTTTGTCCACCTGTTTATTCACTCCTTCAAAAAAACATAACAGATTAGTAAGACAAGATCTTCCTTGTCTAAAGCCATGTTGGCTGTCTCCCATTAGGTCATGACTATCTATATGCTGAGTAATTTTATTCTTTATGATGGTTTCTACCATTTTTCCCGGTACTGATGTCAGGCTCACCGGTCTGTAGTTTCCCGGATCACCCCTCGAACCCTTTTTAAAAATTGGTGTTACATTGGCGATCCTCCAATCCTCAGGTATTAGAGATGATTTTAATGATAGTTCACAGATTACTGATAGCAGGTCTGCAATCTCAAATTTCAGTTCTTTCAACACCCTTGGATGTATACCATCCGGCCCAGGTGATTTGCTACTCTTCAGTTTATCTAATAGTTGTAGGACATCTTCCCGATGTATCGATATTTCCTTCAATTCTTCCACACCTTTAAATACCACTTCAGTCGTGGGTAACATCCCTACATCTTCCTCAGTAAAGACCGAAGCAAAGAATTCATTCAGTCTCTCCGCTATCGCCTTGTCGCCTCTTAGTGCTCCTTTAACCCCTTTATCATCTAATGGACCAACTGACTCTCTCATGGGTTTTTTGCTACGAATGTACTTGAAAAGGTCTTTATTTCGCGTTTTTGCTTCCGCAGCAAGCTTCTTCTCAAATTCTCTCTTTGCCTGCCTTATCAATGCCTTGCATTTGACTTGCCAGTGCTTGTGCTGTTTCCAGGTTTCATCATTTGGCTCTTTTTTCCATTTCTTGAAAGATGCTTTTTTGGCAACAACAGCCTCTCTGACCTCAGCTTTAAACCATGCTGGCAATTTTTTGGACTTCCTTCCACTTTTCTTAAAGCGTGGAATACAGCTGGTCTGGGCTTCCAAGATAGTATTTTTCAACAACACCCAAGCTTGATGTACGTCTTTAACCTTTGCAACTGCTCCTTTTAGTTTTTTCTTAACTGTTTTCCTCATTCTATCATAGTCTCCCTTTCGAAAGTTAAAGGGTAGTACTGTGGATTTCCTTACTATCCCTCCTCCACTAATTAAATCAAAGGCGATCATGCTATGATCACTATTGCCAAGTGGCCCCAACACCCTTATCTCTTGCACTACATCTGGTGTTCCACTAAGGACTAGGTCTAATATTGCTTCCCCTCTGGTCGGTTCATGAACCAGCTGCTCCAAGAAGCAGTCATTTATTTCATCTAGGAACTTTATCTCCCTAGCATGTCCTGTTGTGACACTGACCCAGTCGATGCCGGGGTAATTGAAATCACCCATTATTATTACTGCACTGTAACTTTTGCTAGCTTCCTTGATTTCTTTGAGCATTTCATCATCCATTTGTTCATTCTGGCCAGGCGGACGATAGTACACCCCCACTGCCATCGCCTTCCCCTTTTTACATGGAATTTCAATCCATAGAGATTCTACAGCAAATTTTGTTTCTTGCAAAACTTTAATCCTTTCTGACTCAATGCCCTCTCTAACATAGAGCGCAACCCCTCCACCAATTTGATCAGCTCTATCATTTCGATATAGTTTGTACCCAGGTATCACAGTGTCCCACCGGTTGTCCTCCTTCCACCATGTCTCTGATATTCCAATCATATCTAACCTCTCGTTTAGTGCTATATATTCTAACTCTCCCATCTTGTTTTGTAGACTTCTAGCATTTGCATACAAGCATTTTAGAGACTGTATTTTATTCATATTAATTTGGCTATTGGTAGACATGGGTAATTTGGGATCTTTAAGTTCTGTCTGCTCCATACTCGAGGGCATTTGGGCTACTTTACTCTTTTTTGGAACCTCTCTGCTTTTTGTAGTATCCTTCAAGGATACATTCTTCCGAACCATGCGCTCTTGGGCGACTGTTGGCTTTCCCCTATTATCTAGTTTAAAAGCTGCTCTATCTCCTTTTTAAAGGTTAATGCCAGCAGCCTGGTTCCATCCCGGTTAAGGTGAAGCCCATCCCTTCGGCTCTGCTCTTCTTCTTACACATCAGCGCGCCACTTATACCGTCCAGTATTATACTGCCTCCATAGACAGCGCGCTGCCTTATGCCGCCCAGTATTGATATGCCGCCAAAAACATCAGCGTGCTGCCTTAGGCTGCCCAGTATTAATATGCCGCATAAAACATCAGGGCGCTGCCTTAGACCGCCCAGTATTAATATGCAGCCAAAACCATCAGTGTGCTGCACAGTATTTCTGCAACTCATAAATTACACAGGTACACTAAAAAATTTTTTTTTTAAACTGCCTCTAATGTTTCGATTGATTTTTACGTTTTTTGGTGCGCTGAATCCAAATCTGGTAACCAATTTGCTCCATCACGTACAGATTTTTTGCTACATTGGGTTAGCAGTTTGAGGTGAACGTTTCAGATTGAGTGCGATTGAGATAAAAGTTTCTTGGATGGATTCTTTATGCTAATTGTTTAGTAGTTATTCAAATAAGAAAAAAGGAAATTGTAACAAGGCAGCACATAAGAATAGAGTAATGTCAACAAAACACACTGTGATGGTAGCAAAATTGTCTGCACTTAAAACAGCCACATACATGTGCACAAACATTGAGCATATAAGAGCGAGGTTAGACACAAAGCAAAGCAAAGAAATGTGCAAAAAATGTTGTACAGGTATGTATGTAAGAATAGAAAACGCAAACCGCACCATTGCAATACATGAAGACAAACACCCGATGGTGTGAAAATAAAATTCTAATAAATGAGATCCGACACTGTGGTAATAACTAGCAAATTTTTATTTCAAAGTTTAGTAAAAACACGATATTTGTCAACACAGTTTAGATTTTAAAGTCATTCTTGGGTCAATCAATCTCCTGGTGGGCCCGTTTCTTCTTCCCCCGAATGCTTCTCTTGGTGCGCTGCTTGGCGTATTTTTCATCTGGGGTTTCCCGCAGCAGCAACCAGCAGAAATCAGCCATCATAGTGGTGTTCCATCTTCCTTGGTACCTTCTCTCTGCGTCCTTGATGTCCTGGTGAAACCTTTCACCTTGTTCTTCACTGTACGCCCCCAAGTTTTCGGGAAAGTAGTTCACATGGGAGTGCAAGAAATGGACTTTCAGGCTCATGTTACAGCCTTGTTCTTTGAAGGCATTGAGCATCCTGGCAACAATATCCTTATAGTTCTCATCCCGCCTGTTCCCCAAGAATTTGAGAACAACATCCTTGAAGGAATCCCAGGCTTCTTTTTCCTTCTCAGACATCGTTTCAGCGAATGCTCCATCTGAAATGAGTTTCCTTATATCAGGGCCAACAAACACTCCTTCCTTTAGCTTTGCTTCAGAAAGATGGGGGAACTTTGAGCAAAGGTACCGAAAGCACTCACCATCTTTTGGAAGGGACTTGATGAATTGCTTAATGAGACCCAACTTAATGTGGAGAGGTGGTAATAGAATTTTATCACGAGGTACCAAGCTCTCATGAAGAACATTTTTCTCACTGGGTCTCAAATACTCCCGAATTGGCCAGTCTTTTTTCCCCCAGTGTAGGTCGCGGGCCCGGCTATCCCACAAGCAAAGGAAGCAGGGATATTTGGTGAAACCGGATTGCTGCCCTAATAGCATGGATAGAATTTTAAAGTCTCCACAAATCATCCACTTATGCTCATCATAACGAATCTTCTGAAGAATCAGGGCCAAATTCTCGTATTTTTCTTGGAGAATAACAGAGTGAGCAATAGGAACTGAAGCGAATGTGTTGCCATTATGAAGAAGAACACCTTTTATGCTGTCTTTTGACGAATCAATGAACAGCCGCCATTCAGCAGGATCATACTTGAGTTTAAACTTTTCCATCACTCCGTATATATCGTTGCAAAATACCAAATCTTCCTCTTTGCTGAAATACTTCAAAAATTGTGTCTCGTGGTTGCGGTACCAATAAAAAGTTGTTCCTAGTGACAATAGATTTTTCTGTTTAAGCCGAGAACCTAGCAGTTGGGCAGCATCTTTTGGGAGCCCTAAATCCCGGACTAAATCATTCAATTCAGCTTGAGAGAAAAGTTCAGGTTTCGGATCTGGTTCAGTTTCAAACTCGGAAGTACTGGACTCATCGGGAAAAGCCATCTGATGAGTATCATCATGATCAGAACCGTCCACACAAATATGATCCAAAGATTTTGGTGGTTCAGGCACAGGTACTTCTTTGCTATGAGGCATAGGCCTAATTGCTGAGGGAAGGTTGGGGTAACTTATTACGTTCTTATTTTTTAAGTTGTATCCTTTCACAATGCAAGAGCAAAAATAGCAGTCACTGCTGTGGTCTCTTTGTTCACGCCACATCATAGGTATTCCGAAACGAAATGCTTGTTTTTTACCTTTCATCCATAAGCGTAGATCTTCCTCACATGTCTTGCACACTTTGTGAGGAGCCCACGGTTTGTCTTGATCGCCTAACTTCAAACCGAAATAGGCGAAATATACTTTTTAAATAAATGCAGAAATGTTCCTCTGCTGCTTTTTCACGGTATATTCCCCACAAATAAAACAAAAACTGTCCGGAGAGTTGACGCAACCTCTGGCTCTGTGAGCCATCACAAATACACAGCACTGCAAACTACAACTGTAGTGAACCACTTCGGAATAAAGCTGGATTACGACTGAGCAAACAAAAGGTAATAATGAACTTGCAAGAAACTGAAATTTGACAAGAACGTTCATGTCGCAACCACCGTGTTTGAGCGAGCGAACGAGGCGAGGCGAACAGGAAAGAACATGCGCCAGCGCGAGTACTGGATTTAGCCCCCCGCCTCCCAATTGTCCTGTTAATGTATAAAATGAATACAAAACACTCTAAAATATCATGAGGGAGTGTTTCTAGTTAGTTAACCATTACAACCTCTATTTTGGGCCAAGAAAATAAACTGCAGTCGGCTAAAAAGAAATTATGTGAACATTCCTTATATGGGTAAGAAATCTAATTTTGCAAGAAAACGTGACGTGATGGAACATTTTGGCTATTTTTCCTGGATTCAGCACCCCAAAATCTATAGGAATCAGTTGCAAAACTGGAGGCAGTTTTTTGGTAGTGTACCTGTGTTATTGCCTCAGCCAGCTGTCTTCATTGGGCACTGTGGGGAATTGAACCCCTGATCTCTGCACCATTGGTCAGTGTCTTAATCATTGTGCTGTGGCTCTGTTCTTCTGCTTGCCCATCAGCGTACCACATATGCCTCCCGCGCAGCCATCTGATGCGCTAAGGTGCGGGGCGTGCAAGGGTGCCGTGCACCTTAGCGCATATTTAAATTCCAGCTTTTCTTTTTCAGGACGGAACGCCCACTCCTTATATGGCATCCGCACTCTACCACGGCCCGCACTTTACCGGGGTTTTAGTAAACACACCCCTAAGATAGCTAAACTTTGAGAATTGAAGGTTTGGTGTCAGAATATTGCATTCTTAGAGCTCTTTACAGTCTTAGTGGTCTTTTAATTTTGGGCAAAGACTTAGATACAAGACAGTAGTGCTGCGTTCTGGTAATATGACAGTTGTGGAATTAATAGCATATTCTTTTCTGGTTGTGGAACCATTGAGGTTGTTAGTCTTACATTGTTTACAGTTGAATGTGACTTTCACTGCAAAACACGTTCCAGTAGTGGACAATGCAATAGCAGACTCTCTCTCTCTCATTTCTAGTGGTCCTGGTTTTATGCGTTGGTTCTGGTAGCAGACGAGATATCTTTACCTCTCCCAGCAGCTTTATGGAGACTCATTTGGGAACATTTGCGAGCCTGTTGAGGTATACTTTGTCTTTCAACACTTGGAAGGCTTATAAAGCGGGATAGAGGCACTTCATAAAATTCTTGTTTTCTGAGAATCTAGTGCTGAAGGAATCCATAGATGAGTTTAGTGTGCTGCAATTCATTGCTCATGCTAAAATGGTAGGCATGTTGGTACATGCCCTATTGATCTCTTTGGCAAGTGTAGCCTTTTCACAAAGTTGGGTGGTTATCAGGATCCAGCATTATTTTTTGGTGTGCAAGTTTGAGCATGGTTTCACAAGATTTAGTAGACTGTCTACCTTATGGGGTATGTTTACTAAACCATCCTAACGTGCGCTCTGCGACCTTATCACGCGATAAGATACCTTATCACGCGATGATGGCGCTTTTTAAGGCGCACAGGTACAATATCGCGTGATAACATGCGCTGCGGCGCAAACGAGCGCTGAAGGCGGGGAAAGGCTCCCGGAGGGCAGAGGAAGGCTTCCCAGGGGCGGAGAGAAGGGGTCAATGGGTGGAGAGTGGGAGGGGAGAGGCTCCCCGCACACTAATGATGTGAAATCCGAGGCCAAAACTAACGCCAGTGAAAACCTCGCGTTAGAGCTGATTTAAAGGGAAAAGAAACCATTTCTGTCAGCAATGTACAGCAAAACCAGGGAAACCTACAAAAAAGTGATAAGTGTGATACATGTGCACGGAACAAAAGTGCAAATAAACAGTGAAAATGACCCCAACAAAATTTAAAAAAAAACATAACCAAGCTGGGCAATAGTAATATTAATGGGAAACATCAAAAAGCACTCCCGAGAAAGCTCCAAAAAAAAGATATGAAATTTCAAAGGGTCTATGCTCCGTCCCCATACAAGGTGACTGATCCCACAGTGCAATTGCGCTCATCAGGGTTTCCCTCTCCATTGGACAGGTTACCTATGGCATGCACATGTTCCACAACAGCAGGGCGGGCATGTCGGAATGGGCAACTGGACAGATGCTGGGAAAGAGGATACAGAGGGCTGCAGGCGGCACATGCTGTGGTGCAGCTGGGGCACAGTGCGGACTAGGCAGATGCCTAGGTGGCACTTAGGAATGCTGAAACTGAACATCAGCCAGACAGCAACTGATGAGGGCCCAACATGGGCATGAGAGTGTTTATCACAGTGTCACAGGGGATAGTACCCAGCAGGTACCTCCAAGGGCACAGAACATTGGCAGGCGGTGTTGGGGGGAAGCGTGGACGCCTATGCAGGCACCCCTACCCCAGAACACGCACCATAGGCAGCCGCCTACCTGCACACTGGATGGCTTGAGACTGCACACCACCAGCACCACCAGCAGAAGGGCATGTCAGCATGGTGGCAGAGGAGTACTGGTGGTGGAGGGGGGCAGTAGCAGCTGCCCAGAGCAGACCATGGCCTAGCCCTGTGTAGGTGGGTGCCATGCACTGCAACAGACAGGCCCTGCCGGACAAACAGTCACGGTATCACCAGGGAATGCACTGTCTCTGTGGCAACAAGGTGGTGCAGTGCACACAACCAGTGTGTTTGCAGGTCAAAGGTCACAGGTTCAAGTGCCAGCTATGGTGCCTGCCAACCCAGTCCCCATATTTTACCCACTACTACAACGTGCTAATACAGACAGAACATTTATTGCAGATGACGTAAACATGCCCAAAACACCTACATTTTACCCTACAGAGCACAGACTCCATAAACAGGCGCATTACCTAGAGCAGAGTCTCCCAAATGCAGTCCTGGAGGGCCAAACACCATTCAGGTTCCATGCTGCCTCTAATAAAGATACCTGTGCTGCATATCTATGCACCACCCCCATGGTATGCAGATGTATCTCATGCATATTCATGAGGGACAGCATGAAAACCCGAACACTGGCACACCAGGACTGGAGTTGGGAACCTCTGCCGTAAAGAAGCAGCCAACAGGGGCAGACACACCCACACCCACAGGCTCCATTAGCCAATGCCCCCTGGAGAGGCAGGACATTGGGCCCTGCGTGCATCTCCCAATACTAGCACTTGTATACCTTAGCAATGCCACCCTACACCTGGGAATACGGTACACAGCTATCAAAAGGTTGCTATGATTACTGGCAGATAGCAATTCCTACGTAAAGCACAGTTTGCTGATTGAGCTCCATCATAGCAACCTTTCTGATGTCTGTGGGGTGTGCTTCAGGTCTGGTCTCTGACAGTGTTTACCACCCTGGGGAGTGGCCCCCAACAGTTTTGCGTACCAGATCCATGCCTGCACTGTGCCCAGGACTGGTGTGGTCGCCAGGGCTGCTAAACACCTCTATAGTAGCACAATGCTGGCATAGGTGTGGGAGTGTGTGTCTGTCTATCCAGTGTGTGGTGGCTGCAAACACCCTCCACAGCCCACACTGCCAGCACTGTTGCCAGTATTGGCCTGCCAATGTGCATAATGAGGAGCAAGGTACCATGGGTATAGCCTGGACAGGGTGGCCTGGCCAGGATGCATCTGCACAGGGCATAGGGCAATGGCTGGGACATTGTAGTGCCCGGCCACCACCTGCACAGACAGGGTGGCCACAGTATGTCCTGCTGGGAGTTCACTCTCACCCTGACTGAGCAGTGACCACGGCATGGCTAGGTTCACCCATAGTGCCCTATGCTATTTTTTTCATGTGATATTTCTGGGTTTCCTTTTGGGGTTCAATCACTGACTTATCTGCTTGGTGTGTATGCTGATGTCCCAGTTCTGGATGCATGCATTTTCTCCAGGAACATGCCCTATGGATTAGCTATCAGACTGTCTGCAGCTAGTGTGTGTCTTGCTGGAACACCTTGCAGGGTGCAGTGGCTGCAGGCTTGCTGCAGGAGAATATCAGATTGTGGTGAGGTGCAGCTGAGTGTTTCTGAGCCTAATGTCTGTCTGT
The DNA here is from genome assembly GCA_033557465.1 of Ichthyophis bannanicus. NCBI lineage: Eukaryota > Metazoa > Chordata > Amphibia > Gymnophiona > Ichthyophiidae > Ichthyophis > Ichthyophis bannanicus. The sequence goes on from CM066035.1 coordinate 487,826,211, forward strand.
CTGCTATTGCTTTATAGATGTGTACAGAGCTGCATTGACTGCCCTGTAGGATGTCTGTTCCCCAGCAGGACTGCAGTTGGTGGTCCTCTTGACTGCTGCCATTGCAGGGACATAAAAAGTGGATATGTTGGTGGGAGACCCTGTTTCCCACTCTCAGCCCCAGAGGGTGGGCTGGGTGGTGGTGGTGGTACATAATCTGCCTATGGGTCCATAAGGGTCAAACCTGCCTGAGAAATACAGACGTATCCATAGTGTATCTGCAGGAACTACCTATCTCACACACTAGCACTGCTGGGGACTTACAGCATGGCCTGTTTCTGCCATGGAAGGTGCTGTGGACCTGGTGCTAGGCGCCCCACCGCACTCTCAGGGTGAGCACAGTACCCGCACAATGTGACGGTGTGTAGCTACTCTGTGCCAGTAACACACATGGTCAGTTCCCCCTACCAGGCCGAGGTGCTGTGGGGGTGCATACCCCATCTTGTGTTCATCTGTAGACGGCTGATTTGCATGTGCAGTGCATCATGGGTACGGGTGGGCTAACCCTATCCTGGTGACCACAGCAGACTGTTTGTGTGTTGACATGCAGTCCTTCTGCAGCCAGCCAGGGGCTTGCTAGTAGCTATAGAGCTGTAGCCCACTGGTTACTTCACTACCAGTGGAGCCGGAGGTCATGGGTTCAAACCCACTGTGGGGTTATTTGATAGGGCTGTCCAAAGAATTATCTATTTTTAATGTACATTAGTGCTGCCAGCAAAAACACCCTCAGCGTACTGTACCCATAAGGTGCCTCAGAGTGCGCTTTATAGGGCGCCCTATAGGGCACCTTATGGTTACCGTCCATATAAGGTGCACTATACGGTATCCTATGGAGCGACTTATAGGGTGCCCTATAGGGGACATTATAGGGTGCCGTGGCGGACAGTGCACTTTATAATGTGCCCTATGGAGTGCCTTATAGGGTGCCTTATGCGGCACCTTAGGTTACGGCACGTGAGGGTGTGTTTGCTGGCAGCAATTAATAAAATACAAATAAAGTGCCACAGGAAACAATACTTACATGTCAAAGCTGATGCCTCAGCCAGCCTTAAGTATTAGGCACACCAGGGATCAAACTCATGACCCCTGTATTATCAGTCAGTACCTTAACCATTGTGCTACACTGCTATTCCTCCTTGTATGTCAGTGCACCTACTTAAGATTTACATGCGTTTAAATGCACAGTGCTGCCATCAAAAACAGTGCTATGACCTTGCCTTGCCTCATAGGGCACCCTATATGGCACCCTATAGGCCACCCTTTAAGCAACATTGTAGGGTGCCTTGGTGGACAGTGCACTTTAAAATGTGCCCTCTGGGGTACCTTATGGGGTGCCTTATGCAGCACCTTATGTTACAGCGCTTTGAGAGTTCGTTTGCTAGCAGCAGTAATTAAAATGCCTCATAATGCAATATTACACATAACAGGTAGTGCCTCAGCCAGCCTTATTCATTGGGCACAGTGGGGGATTGAACCCATGACCCCTGTACCATCAGTCAGGGTCTTCACCATTGGACTGCAACTCTGTTCCTCTGCTTGTACATCAGCGCACCTGCTTATGCTTCCTGCTCGCGTTTCTCATGCGCTACTGTGCGCAACGCACATTAGCGTGCAGCGCACATTAGTGCGCAATAATCCCGGTTTGCTATGTTAAGACTGAAACGCCCACTCCTTATATGGCATCCTGCACACTAGCGCCAGGCACACATTAGGACGGTTTAGTAAACATACCCCTATGTATCCCGTGGCAGACTATTCTGCATGACATGCTGATCAAATTGTTTAATGTTCTGCCAGATTCATATTCCTCTCACTATGAGGTTGTTTAGTTTCAGGTAGCTTTCTCATTTGCATTTTTTACTGCTTTTTGTGTCCGTGAGCTAGTGACAGCACTAAAGACCTGATGAGACTATTGTGGAATGATGTGGAGCTTCATGAGAAGGTGGTTTGATTAACGATTTGTAATTCTACTATTACTACTATTAAACATAAAGCACTACAAGGCATACACAGAGATAAAGACAGTCCATACTCATTTGAGCTTACAATCTAATCAAGACAAAAAATACAAAAGTTAGAAATAAGGATAGAATAGAGAAGGGTGAGGAGACACAAGGAACAAGGGATCAGGATATAAAGGCAGTCTTAAAGAGGTAAATCTTTAGCATGGATTTCAAAAGAGGCAGAGATGAAGCTTGACATACAGACTCAGGATGTTTGTTCCAGGCATAAGGAATAGCAAGGTGAAAGGACCGATGTCTGGAATCAGCAGAGGAAAAAAAAGGGCAAAAAGAGAAGCAAACCAGTAGAAGAGTGAAGTCCATGAGGCGGGGTGAGAGAGGAAAGATAGTGAGGAGCAGTAGAATGAATGCATTTAAAGGTCAGAAGGAGTAATTTGAAATGGATACGGAAATGGAAGGAAAGCCAATGGAAGTGATTTGAGAAGAAAGGTCATATGAGTAAATCGAGGCTGGTTAGTGGTGCAGCAGAGTTTTGAATAGATTGGGATGACTCAGTGGGAGACCAGCAAGAAGGAGGTTAAGAACATAAGAACATAAAAAAATGCAATATTGGGCCAAGCGAAGGTCAATTAAGCCGAGTATACTGTGGCCAATCCAGGTCACAAGTACCTAGCAGTTTCCCAAAAAGACACACATATTCCATAATGTGTGTGTTGGGGCAAGCAGTGGATTGCCTGTGTCCTCTTTAATACTAGTTTATGGCCCTTTCCTCTAGGAACTTGCCCAAACCTTTTTTAAACCCAGCTACACTAACAGCTTTTACTACATCCTCCAGTAACAAATTCCAGAGTTTGATTATACGTTGAGTGAAAAAAATATTTTCTCTCATTAGTCTTAAATAGTTTACCCTGTAGCTTCATTGCATGTCCCCTAGTCTTTCTACTTTTTGATGCCATACAGGATCAATCTACGTTTACCCGTTCCACTCTATTCATTAATTTATATACCTCTATCATATCTCCTCTTAGCTATCTCTTTTTCCAGGTTGAAAAGTCCTAACCTTTTAAGCCTTTCCTCATAGGGGTATCCTTTCATCCCCTTTACCATTCTGGTGGCTCTTCTCTGTACCTTTTCTAATAATGCTATATCCTTTTTAAGATATGGCGACCAGAATTGCACACAATATTCAAGGTGTGCCTTTTCTTATGATATCTAGCATTTTATTTGCTTTCTTGGCTGCTGCTGCACACTGGAAAAGGGTTTCATTGTGTTATCCACAATGATGCCTAAATCTTTTTCCTGGGTGTGCAATTCAGCCCTACCCTCTGCTTTCTATCTTTTAACCAGTTCCTGATACACAATAATACACTGCCTCCTTTCTCATGACTTTTTAACTTTGCCAAGAATCTCTCCTGAGGGACCTTGTCAAAGACTTTCTGAAAATCCAGATACACTACATCGACAGGCTCATCTTTGTCTACCTGTTTATTCACATCTTAAAAAAAATTACAGATTAGTAAGACAAGACCTTCCTTGGCTAAAGACATGTTGACTTTCTCCCATGAAATCATGACTATATTCATGTTCAGTAATTTTGTTCTTTATAATGTTTTCTACCATTTTTCCCAGTACTGATGTCAGGCTCACCCCTGGAACCCTTTTTAAAAATTGGAGTTACATTGGCCATTTGCCAGTCTTCAGGTACTACAGATGATTTTAATGATAGTTCACAGATTAATAATAGTAGGTCTGCAATCTCATATTTCAGTCCCTTCAACACCCTCGGGTGTATATCATCCAGTCCAGATGATTATTCTACTGTTTATCAAATAGTTTTAATATATATTTTCCCAGTTTATCAATATTTCTTTCAGTTCTTCCAATGCATCACCTTTACATACCATTTCAGTCATGGGTGACTTCCCTACGTCTTCTTCTGTAAAGACCGAAGCAAAGAATTCATTCGGTCTCTCCGCTATGGCTTTGTCCGCTCTTATTGTCCTTTTTATCCCTCTATCATCTAATGGTCCAACTGACTCTCTCACAGGTTTTTTGCTATGAATGTACTTGAAAATGTCTTTATGATGTATTTTTGCTTCCACAGCAAGCTCTTGCTCAAATTCTCTTTTTGTATGCCTTATTAATGCCTTGCATCTAACCGTTCAGGTTGCAAAGGTCGAGATGGGAAGTAATTAGAGTGGAGAAGTGTTTTAGTAGTGTGTTCCGAGAAGAAGGAGCAAATTTTCTTAATGTTTTAGAGAAATAAATGACAGGTTTTGGCAATCTGTTGGATATGTGAGGAGAAGGAAAAGGAGGAATAAAAAATGACAAGATTATGGGCTGAGGAAACTGGAAGTAGAAGAGTATTATCAACAGAGTTAGAGAAAGGAGGAAGCAGAGAGGAGGGCTTAGAGGGAAATATAAGAAGTTCAGTTGTGTTCATGTTGTTTCAACCGACAGTGAGATATCCACATGGATATCTCAGAGAAGATAGGCAGATATAGGCCTGTAGTGTCAGAGAAATATCAGGTATAGAAATATAGATCTGAGAATCATCTGCATAAAAATGGTACTGAGATCTCTGGGAGGAGATGAGAGCACCGAGGGACTGGGTGCAGAGAGAGAAAAATAGAGGGCTTAGAACAGACCCTTGGGGAATACCTACTAAGAGTGGTAGATGAGTAGAGGAGGAACTACTAGAACAAACACTGAAAGAGTAATGGGAGTGATAAGAAAAGAACCAGGACAGGACAGAGCCCCTAAAACCAAGTGATTATGTCTCGAAGAGAAGGTGGTGGTCAACAGTATCAAAAGCAGCTGAGAGGTCAAGAAGGATAAGGATGGAATAGATGCCCTTAGATATGGCCAGGAACAAGTCATCAGAGACTTTGACAAGTGCCGTTTCGTTGAATGCAAGGGGCGAAAGCCAGACTGAAAAGGATCCAGAAGGGCTTGATAGGAAAGAAATTCAAGACAACGGTAGAGGACTGCATGCTCAAGAAGTTTAGAAATGAAGGGAAGAAGGGAGAATGGATGATAATTAGAAGGAGAGTTAGGATCAAGAGAAGGTTTCTTATCACAGCATGCTAGAAGACTGCAGGGACAGTAGCAATGGAAAGAGAGAGACAGAATATATGAGATGGAAGGGATGACAGCAGAGGAAATGGAGCAAAGGAGATGGGTAGGGATAGGATCAGAAGATTAGGTAGTAAGTATGAAGGAGGAAAGAAGATGAGATGTTTCATCATCAGACATCATGGGAAAGGAAGAAAGGATAATAGAGATTGATGGGAAAAGTTGGTATTGAGAAAGAGAAGGAAATGAAGTTATGCTAGGAGGGAACTGGAGAGAAATCTTGTGGATTTTGTTATGGAAGAAGTCAGCTAGGGTTTGGACAGAGAAAGAAAGAGGGATGCGAGGGGAAGATGCCTTGAGGAGAGAGTTGAGAGTAGAGAAAAGGCGGCGTGGATAAGTGGCAAGAGAATTAGTCAGATAGATATATAGTAGTTTTGCTTAGTAAGAGCTAAGGCAGACAAGAAGGAGGTAAGCAAGAATTTGAAGTGAAGGAAGTCAGAAAGGGAGTAAGATGTAAGCCAGATGTAATCAGCTGAGCAGCCAAGGGAGTGAAGATAGCAGCAAGTTGAGGACAACCAGGGCTGGGGTGTAGTGCATCTCATAGAAACTGGGATGGGTGAAGCAAGAGTATCAAGAGCAGAGGAGAGGGCAGTATTATAGGAAACTATAGCCTCCTCAACAGATTTAGAAGACAAGGTGGAAAACAAGAGGTGATGAGACTATAGTGAAAAGAGCCAATGAATCAATAGCATGATGGTTCCTAAAAAGGGGTGAGGAGACAGAGCGGGATTGAGGTGTGGAGTGACGAAGGAGAAACTTAGGAGATGATGATCAGATAAGGACTGACTATTATCTGATGTTGCTCATCCATGTCAGCAGAAATTATACTCCTAGGTCTCCCTCCGAGCATGTCAAGTGACTTCATGGCTCTGGAACAGAGGTTGAAGCAGATAGATACACAGGTGGTGTTCTCTGCAATCCTTCCTGTAGAGGGTAAAGGCCAAGGCAGAGAAGCTCACATCTTGGAGTTGAATACATGACTGTGTGGATGGTATCACTGAGAGCATTTTAGTGTCCTGGACCATGGGATGATTTTCCAAGGGCTACTGATCAGAGATGGTATCCATCTATCCAAGAAGGATCAAAGCAACTTCTGCAGATGACTCACTAATCTACTGAAGAGGGTTTTAAATTAGATTTGCTGGGGATGGATGAAGAAAGCCCTCGGATAAGTACAGGCACTCAAGTAAGTAAAACATTAAATACCTCTGTAGAAATGAGTAAAAGGAGCAACATCTGGAAAGCAGTGTGCATTAATGCCTGTAGTATGGGAAATAATATTCCAGATGTTGAGGCTTCAATAGAAGAGGCTGACTTGGATTTAGTGGTGGTTACAGAAAAATGGTTCACGAACAACCATAACTGGGATTGAAAGTAAGCTCTTCAATGAGGGGGGCATAGTATGAGGTTAAAAGGCGATAGACTCTGGAGTAACATGCAGAAATATTTCTTTATGGAAAGAATGGTAGATGCGTGAAATAGTTGAATACATGGCTGCATGGATGGTGTCATCGAGAACGTTTTGGTTTCCTGGACCATGGGATGATTTTCCAAGGGCTGCAGAGAAGAGATTGTATCCACCTATCAAAGTAAAGAAGTGTCTTCTACAGCAAATTGGCTAACCCACTGAAGAAGGTTTTAAACTAGGCTTGTTGGGGATATGTAAAGAGGTAAGTTAAAAGTCCCCAGGTAAGTGAAAGCCTTTAGGTAAGTAAAATATTAAATACCTCTGTTAAAATGGGTAAAAGGGGCAACATCTGGAAAGCAATGTGCATAAGTGCCTGTAGTATGGGAAATAATATCCCAGATGTTAAGGCTTTAATAGAAGAGGCTGACTTGGATTTAGTGGCGATTACAGAAACATGTTAATGGACAACCATGACTGGGATTGAAAGTAAGTTCTGCAACGTGGGGTCATAGGATGAGGGTGATAGACTCAGGAGTAATATGCAGAAATATTTTTTATGGAAAGAGTGGTAGAAGCGTGGAATAGTCTCCCAGTGGAGGTAGTAGAGACGAGACAGTATCTGAATTCAAGAAAGCATGGAACAAATATAGAAGATTTCTAAAGGAAAAACGGAACTAAAGTATTTGATATGGAAAGACAGACTATATAGGTCAGATGGTCTTTTTCTGATGACATGTTCTATGTCTCTATTTTAAATGATATTTTGAAGCTAAAATTGAATTAACCATTAACATTTATAACTGGAATAGAGACTTTTGGGTCCTTTCACTAAAGCCTGTTAAGTGGTTAATGTTCATTTTAGTGGATGATAATGGCTTACAGTGACAGCTAACGCATCATCATGGCAGCTACAGCCCATTAAAATGTGCATGAATTGCCCATAGTATACAAGGGTAAAGAATGGGCAGGGTAAGGAATGATTGGGCCCATACCCTCACAAGAATGATTATGAGGGGAGACAAGAGATATACCATAAATAACAGAGGCAGCAGAACAGCAGGTGGGGGCACCGGCAGCAAGTGAAGTGGTTGTCCACTTATGATCGCCAGCCACAGCTGGGTGCAAAGTATAGAGAGGGACAAGCATGGGAGATGTCACAGGAAGGTATCCTCAGTGGTAAAACATATGGTCCTAATGCCACATGACATATTTTGTTGCCCACATGGACTTTGGTGTTTAGTCCCAGTTGAAGGCACAGAGGGCCAAGTCCTGGCAGCCAGAGATGGTAAGGAATCTCTGTACAAAGGTTGGCAGCAGAAGTAGGTAATGATGAACACCCACTGGAAATGGTGCATGGGGCCTGGGCTGAGGCAAAGAGTAGGCCAAATGATGCAGATGCCTAAGGTAGCAGCCTCTAGTGGGGCAGAAAAGGGCAGTACAATGCCAAGCCAAGGCATACTGTACATTCTGATGATCACAGAAACTCAAAGAGAAAAGAAAACATACTGTTCGAGCAGAAACACAGATACAGTACAGCCACTGTTGACATTCATGTATGGACATCAAACACAGTGCTTGAACACTGTGTTTGATGTCCATACATGAATGTCAACAGAATTTTTGTTGGAAGGGTTATACTCAGCTGAGCATATCATTTAAAAGATATTTCCCATATCAAGGAGGGGGGAAGCAGTTTGAGGGTCACTAAGCATGCCCACTGACTTGTACTAGGCTAGAGGAAGGCCTTGCATGGGCCATCTCGCAATGAATGAGAGCTGGTCTAGGCAAATGTCACCAAAGCTTCCACATAGCACATATGGATATGGTCATTGTGATCACTGGCTAACCATGCTTTCATATGTAGGCAGCCCCTGCTGTGCCATGCTTGTGTGCATACTATGGTGATCTGAGAGCAACAACAAATTCCATAACCTGGCGGGAAAAACACAGATGTGAGGAATCCCGACAACTTAGAGACAAAGGTGACATTTGAAAAAGGAGCAATTTCCCAGGCCTTAGAAGAGGTATCTCTGTATTGTTATGCATCTTTGCACTGTGAATTGTTCCACCATGATCGTGTTACCAATTGCATTATCCCCTCAGGGGCAGGCCTGAAATACGCAGATGACAACTGCCAGCTGTGGATGGACACCCAATGTCTAAGCTCCCAGCGATGGTCTGAGAGAACGAAACATACCAGAGCTGTGATATGAATATGTGATACAGCTGGAGAGATGTCCAAGGTGTGACTGCAGTGAACCAGATGTAGAGTGACAGTTTGTGGACACATGTAGTAGAGGCTAATAGGAGGGAACCCCACCCATGCACCATCCACATTATATCATGGTAGACTGACAGATTTGCAGGTGTAAGATATGTAGTGTCTGTGTCCTGAACACACCGGTGGCCCCCTGTGTGTAACCTATGCATGGTCAGGAAGAATGAGAGCTGTGGATACAAAATGCTAGTATGGGGGTTGGCCTGACATAGCGCATGGCTGACCAGACCTAAAACCGCAGTCCCATGGAAATGCCAGTGGACAGAGGTATGGGACCAGATGCTGGACTTGGCACCACAACACCCACCAATTTGTACATATGGGGCCAAACCTGCCAACTATTATCAGAGTGATGCCATCAATGTGTACTATAGTTACAGGCAGGCATGCATACCATATAGTGGATGTGTAGTGCACTGGAAACAGCTACTTCCAAGGAAACCAAAGGTCACGGGTTCATAACAAAACACAACCCAATATGGCAATGTGCAATAGAACCACCACTGGTCACTAAGCAGGACCCCTGAATGGGTCACAGTGCCACCAGTATCCAGAGAGCCAGGGGCACACATGCCCTGAACAGAAGCAGCAGTCCCTGGCAGTGTACACTAAGAGTGACATTAATCCCATATACTGATTGTCCCAATGAGGAGGCTTGGCAGCTATCCCATCAGTACTCCTAAGTAGCAGTCCCAGCAGAGATTAGGTAAAGGGCCCCCTATCAAAATCAGTTGTGGAGGGTGCACCAGGGCAAGCACCAAATTGTATGGCAGTGGATGTGGCCCTAAGCAGATTGAAATGGAGGAGGGCATGAGAAATGTGACAGTGGGCACAGCACAGACAGGTGCTGTGCGTTTATACTGACAAATGCCTCACAGTGTCTGCCTGAGGTGGCACAGAGGGGCACTGGTCAGAAGACAGGATCCTGGGCTGGGCAGTGTGTAGATGTTGTGGACATATACATGTATGATTCACACAGCAACACATGAGCATAGGTTTCCATGTCATGCAATGCTGTGTCCCCTGCACATACCCAATGCCAGACCTATGAGACAATGTCACCCCATGAAGTCCCCTCCCACCACCCATGCCCACCCACATGGCACAATGTCACACAGACAGCCCTAGAACATGACTGCCACCCACCACAGACACCCCTGCACAAACCCACCTATGCACCTCCTTGGGATCCAAGTCCACACACCAAGCATTCTGTATCCCAGTCCTGGTGCTAGATGACATCCTGACATCCTCTTCCCCATGTCCAACCCTGTAGAGCTGGTGCCTGTTCTGAACCAAAGCCTGTACCATGGGGCCTGCTCTGAACCAAATCTTGAATTAAACAAGATGGATTCCTGTTTGGTTATAACTCAGCATTAAAACTTGCAGATCAAGCAATTCTGCAGATTTATGTACTTCACAGCAGAGTATTATTTTCCAACTGACTTCATGCAAAATAACTCTTTGCTGAGACTTTCACTGTGCTACTGGTGTTAGCATTTGCAACAATGTATGGATTTGCATACCAGCAACTTCCTCGCAACATGGATTTTTGTTTGTAGAAGGACCATCTATTAGCTGTTACTGGATTTGCTGAAGATGACATCCAGAATTTGAGACCAGCCAATCACTGGGCCATCAGAACAAAGAATTATATGCTGGACACAGGGAGAAACAGACAGGATACACACACAGCCCAGCACACACATGCAGCACTCTAGGAATATGCACAGAGGCTTGCAGAACACCTGGGAACTTTAACTTCTATCACAGATTGTTTTGCTGGTTTCCTCAGCTATTCTTTGCACTTTGTGTGCTTGCCTGTCTCTCTGGCTGAAAAGTCAGATAGTGTCCAATATCAAAACCCTGGGATAAAATGAATGTCTCCCACAGACCTGTAGCTGACGTTGGACCCACACCATACTTTGACTTTGTGCCGTTCCTGAGACAATTTCTCAGACCCTGTCATAAGCGTTCTGGCAAGAGCTAAGGTACTGGTCTTTAATTCCCCCCCCCCCCACCCAAGGTTGGGGCTAGCTTAGACAGACAGATACTATATTGTTTGTCTGAGTGCAGAGAGAATTAGTGATTTTGGTCCCTAAACAGTGATTAGGTCTTGGTAATTGTAATTATAGGGCTGCATAACATACTACCTCAGAAAACTAACTTATGCTAATTTTATACCATTTTTGTGTCAGTAATAAAGTCTAATTTATATACAAACACAGGGTTGGTTCTTGTTTTATCATGTGGTTTGTTTGCCAGGTAGTCGTATGGAATCCTGGTAAAATGGAGAGTAGCAGTTTTCCCTAGACATGCCGAGTATTTATGCATGTGTATTTATCTGCTTCTCCTACAGCCCTTGCCCCTCCCCTTCCCTGAGGGCACATGCACCTGTGCCTTGGTCACCATGGTCACAAGTGTGCATGGTGGCTTTTCCTCAGACCCTGAGGTGTCACAGCTCATGCTGCCTGACTCCATGATGCCCTCATGGCATGGGGGAAACACCATCTAGGGGCTGGTGCCCCTTGGAACTGGCCCAAGGAGAGGGGGTGTCTGTGTGGTGGGCAGACCAACAGCGGTGCAGATATGTGCTGAAGCCTGCATTGTGACACCACTGGTGCCTGGCTGTTGAGGCACAGGTGCACATGCTGCTGAGGATGTGCAGCTCTGGGAACTGCCCCACCACACCCCTGTCCAGACCCCATGGGAGGTACATTGGAGTGTGCACGAGGCATTGCAGGGATGGACTAGTCAGGGACACACCGCAGCTCCATCAGGATCTCTACCATGGTTGCTTGGAGGGTGCTGATAGCTATGGTCAGTTGTTCTATGGCCACAACATGCCTTTTCTGCAATGCCATGGACTGTTGCAGCAGCTCCAGCTGTTGCTTGGACCATGCCTGCTGGGTGGTGCTGTGTGCAAGCAGAAGTTCAGCACAGTGATGCAGGAAATGATGTGCGCCCCTGTGGGTATGCCCTTCCTGGTCATCACTGTCATCAATAGTGCACTGTGGTGAAGGCTCTGGGGAGGAGACATGGAGCGCCAGATCATCCAGCTCTGAGACATCATGTGGCTGCTGCAGTGCGGTGTCAACAGTGGTCATGGCAGTGGGTCATCATCTGGGGCCTCCCTCCCTCCCCTGTGGCATCCTCCATGGACACAATCAGCAGAACTGGCACCGCAGCCAGTGGAGCTACAGCAGGGGAACCTGTGAGGACACAGACAACACTGCACCTGCCAATACCATCACTGATGGGGTGGCAGTGTCGCAGCCATGCGGGTCGGGCATGAGGCTACACAGGCTGAGAGGGGCTGACACCATGGTGTACGACACACCCTGTCCTCCTATGTGGAGCCAGATGGGCATAGAGACCCGTGCACAGACACACACCCTGATGGCCTGTGCACTCAGCCCTGTCAACACCAGCTGGTGGCAATGCTGCCAATGCCCCCGACACACAGCCCAGCAGCAGAGCAACCACATGCACACTGGCATGACTGGGACACCATGGCAGCCAGTGGTGGTGGTGGCTGTGTGCAAATGTGTTCATGTACACAGCAGGAGGGCAGTACATGTGGTAAGGGACAGGAACACACACATCACATATGTACCTTGCTCCTGGGATGGTTTAAATGTACCGAGAGGGCCTATCCCCCCCTGAGGTGTCAGTGTCAATTGTAGTGAGGATGCACTGCTCCAGGTCAGTCAGCTGCTCCCCCTGCACCCGCGGATCCTTGCTGTGCCTTCCGGGCAGTGTCACATCACACCTGATGCCACCTGCGCTTCACATCCTCGATGTTCCAGTTCTGGTGATATATGGCTTCTTTTCTTGCTAATTTTCTGCAGTGGCGTTTTTCCTCATGCCCAGTTCAAATGGGTCTTCAGAATTCTCTCATACTGTCTGCTTTGTTTGCTAATAGCTTGCATGTTATACAATCTCATGCATTTTCTTTCTATGCCCCATGTATGTGGAATCACTTGCCAGATTATTTATGAGGTAGCACCGATTTGTTGGACTTCTGTAAAACGTTAAAGGCTTTTTTGTATCTACAAACTTTTGAGACTGTTATAGTGTATCTCTAGGATATCACTCAAAGTAGATAAGTAAGCTTAAGTACTTTTCATATTAAAGCTATTCTGCTATGGCTATAAATACTCCCATGCTCACATTTAAAAGGGGAATGTGTGCCAATCGATTATTATATGCCATAAGGAAAGCCTTATATGGAGGAATAAGGCCATATTATTTAAGTGATATTTCAATTTTATGTATTGACAAAGACATTGACAAAGAAATTGGCTCAAAAAAACTTTCAAGTCATATCTATATAATTGATCCTATATCCAAATCGCATTAGTCTATAAAATATTCAACAGCTGAAAGTTTGTAGGAGCAAATCAGGTAATAATTTTCAAACCGGAAGGTCAGGGGTTCAAATCCCACTAGAGGACAGCAACCTTGGGCCGGAAGGACTGGGGTTTCTAGTCCCACAGGTGCTCCTTGTGGTCTTAGGCAAGCCACTTAACCCTCCATAGCCCATGTTCCCTGTAAAATAGTTATCTCCAAGTTATAATGCCCTGTTCAATGTAATTTCAGTTTGTTCAATGTAAACCTCACTGATGCAGAATAGCGCGGTATATAAGAGAAGATAAATAAATAAATAAAATAAATAAATAAATAAACCACTAACAATAATAATTACAGGGGTGGCATGTAAAATTATCTACAAGCCGCTCACTCGGCATGTCTCTCAAAGTTTGTTTCTCAAGTTTAGCATCATATCATTAATATGCAAATATAATCAATGGAGTGGTTTTATTTTAGTAGGGCCCCATAATCTGTGCCAGACCTTCCTTTCCTTCTTTCAAATATTCTTCCAGTGCACCGATGTATCAAAGACCCCATAGTTTTAAGCATTCTTGAAAAGCTTTCTCTCAACATGGTGGCCATATTTAAACCTGATTTCCCGCCAGGACTAGTTGATTGTTAGTAGCCATGGCAACTGATGTATTGGGCTCTCCATTCAAGTGGTACAAAAGCTATTCATGAAAAAGCTCTTTCTAAAACACAAAGCTTACAGATCCTCAAATCATGATTAACGCATGAGTAACACATGACATGTGTCTCATTATCAAAAACACTTTAATCTTAGTACACATGATGGGTTGCGATCAGAAGGGGTAAACAATATACATAAATAATCATGATATTATCAGTGCCAGGTGATTCAGGTAGATAGTGTGACCCAGTGCTGAGCTGGGGCCTGCTGTAGGCATACTCTACAGATGTCATTTGCACTTGTCATAGGTTGCCATGGCAGAGACACCGACAAACAACTATTACAGAGGCTGTGAAACATGAGCTACAATGTATGTCCTTGAAACCAGGAGACGCCAAGGCACACAACAACATAACCCAGCCATTTGAGACCTGCATGGCTGAAATGCTTCTTTGTAGGCCTATTAAACAATGTATGTATATGCCACAGAGGACAACTACCATATTCCTTTGTGTCCCTTTCCGGTCATATAGAGCACACTGCCAAGCTACCTACCTCTACATCTGGATCCTCACCTGCTATGTGGGATTGCCATGGCTGATATGATTGGGGAGGACTACCAGCCCTGCCTCTGTCCACACTGGGCACTGCTGTCATAGGGGTGTTCCCAAGGCACTCAGCTGCCTCCAATAGCACACTGCATCTCCAGCAAGGGCTCACCAGCACATATGGACATGAGAGGTGTTCACCAACCTCTATAGCAGGGCTTGAAGTAGTTGACTCAGTCTCTAATAATATCCCCTCACCTGTGAGGGGTTCTCATTGCTCCCTGCTCATGATTGGTCCTTGATAGGGCACATGGGTTTTCAACAAATGCAAGCCTGTGTTTGGCCTATCATAGCCTGCCAGAACAATGGTACCATCTGTGGCCCATCATGCACACACCATCACAGCTGTGAATGGGGTAGACAGGCATATGTTAATGAAGCAGCCTATATGGCCCCCTGTGTGCTAGCACTGTTGCCCCTTTGTATTGCCCAAAACTTCTAATCTCAAAAAGGATAACAATATTTCTAATATCTGGATTTGCAATATGTAGTTATAATGCTGAATATTGATGGCCAGTGGAGACTGGATAACCTTTACCTAACTACTCTGCTGGTATGGCTGATGCAATGCAATGTGTGCCTTTAAGTCAATGCTGACTCCTGGTGACCCAGAAGGCTCCTGGGTTTTCTTGGCACTGTGACCAGAAGTAGATTGCCAGGCCTTTCTTCTGAGGCAACGAAGGGTTAAGTGACTTGACCAAAGCCACAAGGAGTGCTAGTGGGAATCAAACCCTGGCTTCTTGGTTAGCAAGCTAGTATTCTAACTGCTAGGCTACTCCTCCACTCTGGTGTGGCTGATATTTGGATTTGAATCACACTATAGTAACCTATCAGATGCTAATATAGGTGGGTAAGGCCCTTTAGTTAATGTATATCCATTTTTTTTTATATTGAGCATTTTGAAATATACATTCCATTTAAAAAAGGAAAACATTATAGGAAAATAAAAAGTCAAAATGACAAGATAATCACAAACTAAGGAAACACACAAGTTACAGACCTCATTACAGGGAGATAAATGCCAATATGAACACAAAAGAAATCCCCATAAGTAAATTAGGCTAACATGCCAATTACAAAGGTGGTATAATCATACTGAACTCCAAATCCTAGCCACCCCAATACCATCACTTCCTATCTAACAGAAACTTCTCTAAATGAGATAGATCTTGAAATACAAAAGTATCCCCCTTTAATGTAATTACACATTTACAGGGGAACCTTATATAAAAAGTGGCCCCCAAAGCCTTTAAATCAAGAAATTGTTTTTTATGAAGTTGCGTGTTTCTTGTGACATCAGGAAGTATGATCAACTTCTGACTACAAAACAACAGATCCTTGTTTTTAAAATACGCTTTCAAAATCCTAAATTGTATTACATCAGAGGAAAAGTGACCAACAAGGTAGCATGCCTAGAAATAGCATTTGTAGAGTCTTCAAGAAAGGCAGTTAGGTTCTGATTCTCAGATGGTTTAATCACATCTAACCCTCCTTACAGGGGATTAACACTCTGAGACCCATTGGAAACATAATAAGCAGTAAGAATATCAACATCCTTGGAGAGTTTCAAAATTTCAAGAAAATATTTCTTAAGGGGAAAGCAAATAAGCACAGAGAAAACTCGTATATTCCCTGCCTGGAGAGAATTCTCAAGTGCTTCCATCTTATGATGTAAAAAAAAAAAAAGAGAATCCTTAATACGAGATACATTAACTTGCTGGAGAGTCTGCCCCTGAGAATCAATCCACTGCAAGGACTTATCAAGCAAAGAGACATTTCTATCAACATCTTGCAATTTATTATAATCACTGTCTCTTGAATAAAAAAACACAAAGACATCACAGTAGAAGTTAACTTAGTATCAATAGAGCTAATACCTGCCTAAAGGTCCTTTAGAGTGACTTCCCCATCTAGAGGATAGCAGGAAATGTGAAGATTCCTTAGAATCCCAAGGTTTAGGAATTAAAACACATAGAGTCTCTTCAGAATCCCCAACAAAAGAGTCACCATTCACCATTCACTGCCAACATTAATGAAAAAAGATATTGAGGGGGGTTCTGTCCACTGAGTTTAAAGAAGCTATCTAATGACCCAATAGTCTTTACAGATGATATAGCCAAAGACTTTGACTTCATCATTCCTTTATTCTTTCGTTTCTCCATAAGAGGCCACTCACCTTGATCTTCCACAAGACACAATTAAACCAGCAGTCCCTACTGGTGTCCGTCAGTACCCCAAAGGGGCTCCAAATATGTGTGATCTGTCCTTTGGGCATGCCTCTTTGGGCCACACCCTGTGACTATGACTCGTGGCCACGTGTAGTGGTGACACTGGACAAAGCCATAGCGGAGAGACTGAATGAATTCTTTGCTTCAGTCCTTACTGAGGAAAATGTAGGGATGTTACCCATGACTGAAGTGTTATTTAAAGGTGATACTGCGGAAGAATTGAAAGAAATATTGATACACCGGGAAGATGCATTATAACTATTAGATAAACTGAAGAGTAGCAAATCATCTGGACTGGATGGTATATATCCAAGGGCGTTGAAAGATCTGGAATATGAGATTGTAGACCTGCTATTAGAAATCATCTGTAACACCTGAAGATTGGAGGATGGCCAATGTAACGCCAATTTTTCAAAAGAGTTCCAGGGGTGATCTGGGAAACTACAGACCAGTAAGCCTGACGTCAGTACTGGGAAAAATGGTAGCAACCATGATAAAGAACAAAATTACTGAACATGTAGATAGTCATGGCTTAATGGGATTTAGCCAATATGGCTTTAGACAAGGAAGATCTTGTCATACTAATATTTATGATTTTTTTAAAGGTGTGAATAAACAGGTAGACAAAGGTGAATAGGTTGATATAGTGTATCTGGACTTTCAAAAAGTCTTTGACTAGGTCCCTCATCAAAGAATTTTGGCAAAACTAAAAAGTCATGGGATAGGAGGCCATGTACCATTGTGGATCAGGAACTGATTAAAAGATAGAAAGCAGAGGGTAGGGCTAAATGACCAATTTTCCCAATGGAGAAAGGTGAATAATGGAGTACCCCAGGGATCTGTGATGGGTCCGCTGCTTTTTGACATATGCATAAATGACCTGGAAAAGGGAATAACGAGTGAGGTTATCAAATTTGCAGATGACACAAAACTATATAAAGTTGTTAAAACCCATGAGGATTATGGGAAATTGCAAGAGGATCTTGATAAACTGGAAGACTGGGCATCCAAATGGCAGATGACATTTAATGTGAACTAGGGCAAAGTTATGCACCAAGGAAAGAACAACCCATACTATCGTTACATGATGAAAGGTTCCACATTAGGAACGACCACCCAGGAAAAAGATTTAGGCGTCATCGTGGATAACATGTCAAAACCCTCCGCCCAGTATGAAGCATAGGCAAAGAGAGCAAATAGAATACTAGGTATAAGGAAAGGAATGGAAAATAAAACAAAATATATTATAATGCCTCTGTATCGTTCCATGGTGCGACCGCACCTTGAATATTGTGTGCAATTCTGGTCGGCATATCTTAAAAAGGATATAGCATTATTAGAAAAGGTACAGAGAAGAGCCACCAAAATGGTAAAGGGGATGGAAGGATACCCCTATAAAGAGAGGTTAAAAATGTTAGGGCCTTCAATCTAGAAAAGAGACAGCTGAGGGGAGATATGATAGAGGTCTATAAATTAATGAATGGAATGGAACGGGTAAACGTAGATCGATTGTTTACATCATCCGAATATAGAAAGACTAGGGGACACGCAATGAAGCTACAGGGTAAACTATTTAAGACTAATAAGAGAAAATATTTTTTCACTCAACATGTAATCAAACTCTGGAATTTGTTACCAGAGGATGTAGTAAAAGCTCTTAGTGTAGCTGGGTTTAAAAAAGGTTTGGACAAGTTCCTAGAGGAAAGGTCCATAAACCATTATTAAAAGGGACCCGGGATATCTCTGCTTGACCCAATGCAAGTATTGTGTAATCTGTGTCTTTTGGGGAAACTGATAGATACCTATGACTTAGATTGGCCACTGTTCGAAACAGGATACTGGGCTTGATGGACCTTGGTCTGACCCAGTATGGCATATCTTATGTTCTTATGTTCACAATGATGTCACAAGAGGTGTCCGCTGTGCCTGCACTGTAAGTGATCTTTCTCGCTGGGCTCATTCACCAATGAGCTGCTGCCTCAGGCTCATGGCAAGGCTCTTCAGATGCTCTCCACTACAAGGATGCCAACTCCTGTAAAACTAGCAGTGGCACTGGTTCTTATGGACCCCTCAGTTCCTCGCAGTGACATCACGGTAGATGTCTGCTGCATCTACACTGCAGGTGATCTTTCTCCATGGGCTCACATACCACCAAGCTGCTTCCTCTCAGGCTGCTGGCAATGGCCTCGGACACCCTCCACCACAAGAATGCTAACTCCCTGTATCCATTTAATTTAAAAGAGCTGGGTGCATGGCCCATCTCTGTTCACTGCCACATCCCTTGAAAACATGACACAGTCCAAGAAGGACAATTTCATGGTTGCTGATAGAGAGATGATAACTGGCCTCATCATGAGGCACCATGCCAATCTTTTTGGGTCTGGGGATGCTCACAGAAAGCATTGTGCCTGGCAAGAGATTTCCAGGCAGGTAAATGCTGTATACCACCACAAATGTGAGGTAGATAACCTAAAGAAGAAATGGTGGGTCCCCAAATTGGTGATCAAGAAAAAGAAGGCAGTCAATAGTCATCTCCCTCCAGTCCATTGCAAGCCCATGAATACCCTGGAAAGAAGGATGCTTCAGTTCATCGAGAAGGTATCCGTTGAGTAGATGGCCATGACAGCTCTGTGTCACCAATTTAGGAGGATGAGTACTGACCTAGACTCATAAACACCAGGGACAACACATATCTGGGCACCCTGGCCAGTCACCTGGCAGTGGTGTCCATAGAGATGATGAGTGCCTATGACACTTTTGAGGGGAATCTGTGCCTCCCACACACATATGCATGTCCCCATCCTCTGTTGTTTGCCTTGCACATGATTTTGTAGCTATATCTGACTTCAAATATGTATGGGGGTGTGAATACGGCCCTTTGGCCACTTAGCATTATCTGTGCAGTGGGGAGTTCTTGCACTTTTGCGCTCCAAATCCCTGGCCATGTCACATCCCCTAGCCATTGGTCCCTACCTTAGATAATATCAGAGTGCTATTTAGAAAGTGTTGTATACAAAGGCTACAGCTCACTACTTGGGATTTGGTTGAACATCTCATTATTGTTGGAAGGGGGCAGATAAATATTCACAGAAATGACATATACATTGGAAACATAGTGACATGGAGAGATGCTTCATGCTTCCACTCCCATACCTGCAAGACAACAGAAGGGACAAATTGTCATTCAGAGAGATATTGTACACAGAGAATTGCACATGGTATTAAGCATGCATGGGGGAAGGTTTGATGAGCTTTGGGGCTACAATCAGTGGCACCCATGACATTCCTGCTCACATGCCTGAGGGACAGTGCACAGGACATCCAACACAAGCCTTCCCATAGATGCCTTCTATGTTTTATAGCCAAGTCTGTGTGCAACATGCATTTATCACCCATTGATGTGCACAAACCATGCAGTATGCAGGTAGCTAGTGGGTCAGACCCTGTGCACCCTGTACATTATTCATCCAATGATCACAGGGTAATCATTGCTGGTCTGAAAGCATTGCAGAGACAGATGATGGTCCAGGACCTGACCTTTTGTCATCATGCACTATGGATGAGAAACTGGAGGGGCGAACAAGTAGATTTATGATGGGGACCTGGATCTATCTGGTCTCCACCATGCACCTCTGTGCCCACACTGCTTTCATAAACCTGTCTGTATGCACTGTCTTAGGAATGTTTACTTCATTTTGTTCCTTCTTCCTTCCCTATGGCTGAACCACAGTTAGGGATCTCCATGCAGCTGGCGGACAGCAAACCCATGACTACACAGGCAGGCTCCCTCAGAGAATCTACCACACATACCACCAAAGCGACAACAGGAGGAGCCCAAAGAGGAGATGCATGGACCAGCCAGCCAGAGCAACTTGGGCCTGACTGATGCCTGACACCATTACCCCATTTCCCATTCAAAAGCTAGCAGAGCAGTATTTTGGGGGAGGAGGAGGAATAGCAGCAGGAGAAGGAGGAGGCAGAAATGGTTTCCCTCACCTGCTGCATTACTTCTTACATGGGGACATTGAAAGACCACTTCAAACACCAGACTTGGATGTTAGAGGAACATCTAGGCCAGCAGACACAAATGATGCAGGTGCAGCTGCACCTCCAGAGGGAGAAGGCAGCCTAGTTCACTCACTCCAGGACATTGTGGACTTTGAGTCTCTGAGCAGTGGGGGTAAGTTCAGCATCTCTGTGCCTCAGGACCTACCTGATCCACTGACTGACTCATAGGTGGGGACTGTGTTAGCACTTAAGTAGGGATGATAAGGGGAGCATGACCTCTGAAATGGAGTGCACGAGTGGGTAAGCAGTCACATATGTTTAAATTGATGTACATAGTTTCTCACAGTTGAAACCCAAGTTTAATTGTCCGGTTCACTGTAAGTGCCTTTATGGCACAATACCGTTATATGTAAACCGTGCTGATTTTTAAGAGTGCGGTATATAAGAACAATAAAATAAATAAATATGGGTGAGAAGAGTGGATGTGGAAGAAAGAGGGCACGCTGACCTTGGTCTGCTGGTCTACCACCGGCACCTATACATATATGCACCTTGTATCCACTGAAAGTTCTGTTGCATGAGTCTGGTTCTTGCATCTACAGCTGCTCCAGGGGTGTCTGTCCCTGGCTCGCTGGTCCTTCCTCTGCAGAGTTGAGGTCTCTCTCCAAATCATATCATATGTTCTACTCTGGTAGATATATGCCTCTCTGGGTGACGATGCTGTACAGGATTCGTCAGGTGGTTAAAATGACACATAATTGGTTAGGGATGTACAGAGGTTTCCTCTGCTCCTATCCAAGAACTTGAAACTTCTCTTGAGGACATCAAAGATGTACCCCACCACAGACCT
This sequence comes from Ichthyophis bannanicus, assembly GCA_033557465.1. NCBI lineage: Eukaryota > Metazoa > Chordata > Amphibia > Gymnophiona > Ichthyophiidae > Ichthyophis > Ichthyophis bannanicus. Next base: position 487,847,731 of record CM066035.1, read on the forward strand.
GGTTCCGTGGTGTGCCCTGTTCTACCTCTCTTCCTGAGATATCTATGGCTGCCTTATTGATTTCATGAAGGTGTATCCATGGTCGTCTTTGGAGTGGGAATGGAAGGCTCCATTGTTTATTGACATAGCCAGGTGACACATGCGCCGGTGCACTGTTCGTGGTAGGCTTTAACAATAGGCATGGACTTTGTAGCCTTATGGTACTATGATCCATGGGCAGTTCATCTGGACACCTGTCTCTGTGAAAATGTACAAATGTTGCGCTCATGTCAACCCATGTGCATCCCCAGGGCCCACAGATGAGATTTGGGAAGTGGCTATTCTGTTATGTCTGTAAGGCATTGGAGCATTCCTCCCATGCTACTTCCTTATGGAGGAGTCCACATATCACAATACAGTTACATGTTAACATAGTATGTTCAGCTTACCTAGCAACTATGCATTTCCTAAGCTGTACAATGGCAGCAGCTTGTCTGAGGGTATATTGTGAGAGGGCATACGTATCATCACTGAATTTCTGTAGCATGCATATTGATGATAAACATACGGGCATTACAGACCACTTGCATGGCTATGGAGTGGTAACTGTGCTGACTTCTATATGCCCCCTCCTCCTAGCTGAGTGCTCTCAGGTCCATTTTTGTGCACTCTATGGCCCAAGGTCTGAGGGGAACTCAGCAATTGTGTAGAAATCCTGCATAGCATGCTCTTTCTGATCTTGGCTTTAGGGAATAATGATAAAGTCTCATATCCTTCACAACAGGGCTCTTGTGAAGGCCTCAGTTCAGGCGGAGATAGCAGACTGTGTCGTGCCGGTGTTTGCCCCAACAATTTGCTGGCAGCTTCCAGTAGCAAGGAATCACAGGGGTGTTGTAAACTTTGCTGCCACTGGCAATGCATATTTTCCCTCTGTTGCTGTCTCCAGGTCAGTTTTCACTACCTCACAGAGATCAGTGTTAGTGATCCTGTTCAGCCTGTATCTCTGAAATGCTTCCTCCTCTGTGAGTTGGAGGAAATTGACATAGGGTCCATTACTGCTGCCTCCCATGCTGCCCAACTGGCTACAGCTGTTGCTGCTGCTGGGTCTGGAGCAGTCTCCTCAGCCTTCTCCTCTGGACCAGGTGTCTCCTTCTCTGGCTGTGTATGTAATACCACCACATGCTTGCTGAAGCTGTGGCAGATGACAAGTGTCTAGCAATATGGTTGGTGTGGGTTCTGCTTAGAGACATTGAGATTACACCTGATTATTCAATGCACAATGGTACAAACTGAATAGAACACTGACTTAAATATAAATGGATATGCGTTGACAACTGCCCACCACCTTATTTATTTTTATTTATTTAACAGCTTTTTCTATACCGCCTTTATCCAAGGTGGTTTCCACATCAAAGCTCTGCTCAGGACTGTCCCAGTGTATATTTGGTTTTCCTCTGGCAGTCTCTGGCAATATTTGTCTGCTGGCAACCAGGTGGATATTGGAGATAAATAGATATGGTGCCCTTATCTGGTTTTTGCTGCCATTAATCCAGATATCTGTCACCTACAGGTTTGAATAACATGCCTTATATTCTTTAAGATGTGGGTATAGACTTTTATAATCCCTGCTTAAGGCCACGGAAGTTAGTCCTAGAGTACAGGTTACAAAATAGTGATCAGCTGGAAGCATTGCCAGGACACTACTATTGGGAGACATGGTAGCACAGGTCTTTTTACCACCTGCACCTCACTTGAATGGATTACAGCTTCTCCTTCCATTCTGGTTTGGGGGATAAAGATTGGTGATTGTTGCCTGCTCTATGGAAGCATTGCTAGGACTTGCTACTGCTGTTGGGAGAGGCGGTAGCAGAAATCCGTTACCACCTGCACCTTACCTGACTGGATTACAGCTCCTTCTTCCATTCTGCGTTGGGGGATAAAGTTCAGTTTGCTCCGCAGTACGCGACCACGGGCATATGGCCATGGTTGCGTGCCCAAAGGGGCATAACCTAAAGAGCATGTCTTGCCCCTTAGGAGATCATAAGAACATAATAAGAACATAAGATATGCCATACTGGGTCAGACCAAAGTCCATCAAGCTCAGTATCCTGTTTCCAACAATGGCCAATCTAGGTCACTAGTACCTAGCAGTTTCCCCAAAAGACACAGGTTCCACAATGCTTGTATTGGGGCAAGCATTGGATATTCTGGGTCCACTTTAATAATGGTTTATGGACCTTTCCTCCAGGTACTTGTCCAAACTTTTTTTAAACCCGGCTACACTAACATCTTCCGGTAGCAAATTCCAGTGTTTGATTACACGTTGAGTGAAAAAATATTTTCTCTTATTAATCTTAAATAGGTTACCCTGGAGCACCTGTAGATGCCTTTGGATTACACTCTTCTTTCATGATTGTAATGGGTAAGCGGAAGGCCAATTGTAAATGTCTCATTACTCTGAAGGTGGCCATCGGCTACATGGATCAACATATCATGAGTACTGGGTCATCAGATAGTCGACAGGGGGGGTGGAGTGTCTTTCTTAGATGCGTCTCTTAGTTTGGGGGTTCGTACCCCTCTCCCCAGTCAAGTTTCACTGCTTCTTTCTGCTCCTAAGGAGAGTCTCTGTTAGGAGAAGCCATATCCTTGACATCTTCTACCCCACTACCGGCTGGAACAATTTCTTTTATTGCTGTTCCACGGGCAGTTTTCCCATATACAGATCCTGTGACTTTACCATCCAGCGGTAGTACGCCGGGGATGCCAGGCCCTGCTTTGGGGGATATTTCCTTAAAAGATGTTATGGTTGCACTTCATAGAGTGGAGGGGGTCCTTCTGAGTACTCTCAACTGTGAGACTTCAACCAGGATACTGCTGTAGTTTTGTGGAGCCATGGGGAGTCGGTTGTGGCGGTCTATGAGAGGATCCGAAAGGTGGAAGTAGCAGTGAGGAGCGTTCAAGCAGTAGGCCATTTTTTTGTGAAAGACAGTCTGTTGCTGCATCGGCAGATAGAAAGGTTAGAAAATATTGCCTGTGTGCGAAACCTTAGGTTCCTGAATTTTCTGGTTGTTCGATTACTCTCTCTTCTTGAGCTCTTTAAGAAATATTTAAATGAAGTTTTGTTGTAAGATTCTTTTGATGCTTCTGTGGTTTCCTCAAATTTTATTTACAGTGTAGTCAGGCTTCAGAGGGGGAAGTGGACGAATTGACGAATATTGATGAATTGAATTTAACACAATTCTTGGAGACCTCTTTGGAAAACGTATCTAAGAAGGCAACTTTATTGGTTGCCTTTAGTTCAAAGAGGAAGAAGGGAGTTGCTATAAGACTGTTTTTTTTCCCCAAAAAAGGATGCCTGTTTTTGTGGGTAACCTTTGATGATGTTCCCAGATGTTGCTACATCTACTCAACTCTTCCTGAAGTTTTTTTGTTTTGCAATTGAAACCTAAGGTTCTCGCAACAGTTGGCACTTTTTATTTGAAGTTTATATGTAAATGTTTGATTGCTTATTTAGGCAATAGTTTTGTCTTTATGGAGCCTTCACAGCTAGAAAAGATTTTGTTGGATAAAAGCCCTACCTAAATAATGGTAATCTTTAATAATTTAATCTTGTCGGGGAAGAAATAAGGGTTAATAATGTTAGTTTGGGCTCCTGTATTCTTGCGGTGCTTCCCTTCAATGTGGAATTGTGTACATCATTTGTTATTTTTTATAGGTACAAACTTCACTGGTTACCTATACAAAGTAGGATAAAATATAAAGTTATCATAACAACGTTCAAACTGATAAGAGATATAGCCCCAACATATCTAACTGATCTACTGACAATTCATTCAAGGACCAGAACAGTGAGACAAAGGAACCTGAACACACTACTTGTTCCAAACAACTTTTCAAAACTCAATAAAATTACAACAAATAGGGCATTCATCTTCAATGCTCCTTTAATATGGAACGCTTTGCCGGATAAACTCAGAGATATCACAGATCTGTCAGCATTTCGAAAAGATCTTAAAACTCACTTATTTATAGAGTACTTTGGAGACTCATTCCCAATAGATGAAATATTTCCCACTTAAACTCATGTATACTCATATTCATTAATTCACAACTTACTTTTTCCTTTTTCTTACTCTATCTTACAATACCCAATTCTCCACATTATCACATTTACTCTTTACACTAATAATTCTAGTGAACTACAATACATTTTTCCTTGCTCAGATAAGATGATAAGATTTTTGAAATTTGTAAATATTTAAATCTGTATATATGTTTAAACTATATATATACCTAATCAGCATTTACTCAGCATTGTAACACTCAAATTACCATTTTTATTATATACAATTTAATGTTCACTGTAATTTCAGTTGTTTGAATAAGTTTCAATGTAATGTTCAAGTTTTGTTCTATGTAAACCGCTTTGATTTTTCTGAAAGGCGGTATATAAAACCGTTCAATAAATAAATAAATAGGTGAGGCATATGTTTGAGTGATGTGACAAACTGATCTGTCTTTTCCTATGTTTACTTAATGTATTCATTCAATAAACTCTTTAAAAAAATAGTGATCAGACCAAAACACAGGACTAGAATTTTCATTGTCTTTCTGAACTGGGGAAGATCCTAGGAAGAAGATTAAGTCCAAAGAATATACTCTAGCATGTGGTAACTATTGGACGTATTATTGGAAGCCCAAGGTTTCAATAAGATCCAGAAAAATGATCTCCCTGGGATTTGTAACATAATGCACATTAAAATCCCCTACTAATACAAAATACAGAAATGGAGAAAGTTTAATGGTAGCAGAAATCACAGTTTCCCAAATCAGTCCCAGAAGGGAAGGCAGACAGTACAATGTGTTTGGCTACTGGGGGAAATAAGTAATATTTATGAAGAAGTTATGTCTTTCTCTTTTGAAGCTTTTCTTCTGTCTACTGGTTGCACTATAAACCTTGTCAGCTACAGTACAGTGGTAGAGGGAGACAGAGAGGGGGAGCCAGAAAGAGCATTTGGAGATGAGTGACAGGGGGAATAGGTGGTAGGTGAGTGAAAAGAGGAAGATGTAACAGTAAGGGGAGTGAATGTCAGTGAGTGAGAGTATGAATGAGAACAGCACATATCAAGAGACCTCTACATACCTATGTCCTCCAATCCAAACCCAAACTCATCCTCCGCATGTCTCTACACATACGTCCATCCACCTCCATACTCCCACCACCCCTATACATACCCAGACTCAATGTTCCCTCTAAGCTGGCATTCCTGCCCCTCCCCACCACCATCGACGCTCTGCCCCTCCCCCCACCATCAGGAATGCTGGTGGAGGACCCGGCGCAGCTTAAAAAGAACATTGGCTGCGGCGTGTATTAGACCCCAACAGTAGAGTTGTTGGGTCTAACACATGCCGCAGCCACTGTTCTCTTTAAGTCACGCTGGATCCTCCACTGGCGGAGGACCCAGTGCAGCTTAGAGGGAACATTGCCCAGGCCCCACATTTCCCTCCCACAAACAACATCCCACAGACATACCTCAAAAAGACCAACATACATCCACCCCCACACACATACACACCACCATTCCCACCTAACATTACCTACCCCTACACATCCCCCCACATACATCGTCTTTCCAGCATACACATGTCTACTAGGGTGGTCAAAAAAAAGAAACTAATAGATTTCAGTTCTCCACAAGGCTGTTTTTGTTCTTTATGATATGTTCAAGCCATGGTATTTTCAATAACATCATATGGATGTGAAAGCTGGACAGTGAAAAAGATAGACAGGAAGAAAATTGATGCCTTTGAATTATGGTGCTGGCGGCGAATACTGTGTATACCATGGACTGCCCGAAGAACAAACCAGTCGGTACTAGAGGAGATCAAACCTAAGCTTTCTTTAGAAGCTCAGATGACAAGACTTCGACTTTCATACTTTGGACACATCATGCGAAGAGAGAGATCATTAGAGAAAGACATTATGCTTGGCAAGATAGAAGGTCAACGCAAAAGAGGAAGGCCAGCAATGAGATGGATCGATACAATAACAGCAGCTACGGGTACCAGTCTATCAACAATGAGCCGCCTGACTGAAGACCGAACACAATTTAGGATAGCTATCCAGAGGGTCGCCATGAGTCGACTCCGACTTGACGGCATTTAACAACAACACAACAACATGATATTTATAACAAACACACAAAATTTTAATGTAAATAAGCAACACTTAGAAGTCACCTCATTTGACAGTTTTATGTCATCTGAACTAAACATCAAATAACTGGAATGTCTGGTAACGGTGGCCGCTGAAGATTCTCCACCATCTTTTTCTTTGTTTCTGCTGAGACTCTGTCATCAAAAAGGGCTAAGCCTATCAAATGTTCAGACAAAAACCAGAGATGCCTTGAAAATGCAACAGCCTGGTTTGGGTAAGTCTTAAAAACTGATAAAAATCTGATGTCATTGAGAAGAGCTCAGATTGCAAATGGTGCTTCAATCCACTGTCTGATGTAAACAAGACTGACGGAGCCAAATCTGTGATATTCTTGGACTCACATGCAGTCATTCTGAAATAAGCCTTAAAAAAGAATAGTTTCAATTTCCCTTCTGTAAATGTTCAGAATGAGGCGACCTCTAAATGTTTCACAATCAGGCTGACATTTCACAGGTAAGCATGCTATCCCTAACAGACAAAAATAAACTTTCTGGAGAAATGATTCTACAAACATTAACTGTTCGTTTTGAAGGTAGAAGTGTGAATCAACAAAGACATGATAATGCCTTATTTGACTAATTTATCTGTGAATATTTTTCAGGAGTTAAGCTATCTTTGGAATGGGATTTATATACTGTATGTCTATGACTCTCAGTCCTTTCCACCACCTCATATCATACCAAACACACATATGTCTATTTCCCCCCACACATATATTTATTCCTCCACATGCATATTCATACCCAGACTTACGCCAGTCACCAATCATACATTCACACCTACAATCACATACATACTTCAGTTCTGCATTCTTTGGCACACTATCAAGCAACAATTTGCAACACCTTTCCCTACTAAGCCCCTGTAGTACACTGTGAGTGGGCAGGACACAAACCCCCATGGAGCCAGGCAGAGGGTTAAAGGAAAAATGCTTTATTTACAAGGAGTTCACAGCAGTAGCAGAGAAACAATTCTATCCCCCCTCCCCCCCAAGTTCCCTCACTCTGGGTTTCACAGCATTAACAGAGAGACAGTTCTCCCCTCTTCCAAAGTTCTTTCACTCTGGGTTTCACAACATTACTCCTACAAGCCTGCTGACCAATGTGGAAACACCCTAGCTCCTACCTTCCTGTAATGTCTCCTTAGAGGTAGGCGGTCACTCCGTACTCTGGAACACCTCGGATTCTTCTCTCTTCAAGCCGGGTTCTTTAAAGGGGCGCAGCTTCTGGTGCTTAAAGAGGCATGTCCTTAGTCTGGCTGGAGGTATATCAGTATGGGGGATGGGGAGCTTCTCATACACCCCATCACATACCCTCCCCATCAGCGCAACCCTACAAGGGTGAGTGGCCAGTGGCGTTGGGGCGTTAGAAAGTCCGCATTCAGATGTGCCTTGCCTGCCCGATGTTGAACCTCATAAATAAAGGGTTGGAGGGCAAGGAACCAGTGCAAGATCTAACCATTGGTGTCCTTATGTTGCGCCAGCCACTTGAGCGGCTAATGATCCGTGACCAACATGAAGGGGCAACCTGGTAGATAATATTGGAACATTTCTAAGGCCTATTTGATCACCAGGTCCTCCTTCTCATTCGAAGCATACTTTTGTTCCTAGGGCAGCAACTTCCAGCTAATAAATGCCACTGGGTGTTCTTCACTCTCCACGTCCTGGGCCAGGATGGCCTCAACACCCATTGTTGAAGCATCTGTCTAGATGATGAAGGGCTTTGTGAAGTCTGGGCTGACCAGGACCAGTCTAGAGCACAAAGCTGCCTTTAACCTCCCAAAGGCCTCCTCCAACTTGGTAGTCCAGAGGACCTTGTCTAGAACCTTTTTTTTTGAGGAGCCAGGTCAACAGTTCAGTATTTGATGCCATCTGCGGAATGAACTGGCGATAATATCCAACCACACTCAGAAAGGCCCATACTTGTTTCTTATTCGCAGGCACCAGTATTTGGGAAATATCCTCCACCTTCTTGACTTGAGGTCGTACTTACCATTCCCCACAGTATATCCTAGATATTGGGCCACTTTGCCTTCAAGGAAGCATTTGCATGGGTTGGCTGTCAGGCTGGCCTTCCTTAGACTTAGCATGGCCTGAAGATGGGACAGATGCGTTCGCCAGTCGTGACTGTAGATTACGATGTCATCAAGGTAGGTGGCTGCATATTCCCCATGGGGTTTTAGTAGGTGATCAACCAGGCACTGGAACATAGCAGGAGCTCCATGAAGCCCAAAAGGCAAGACCCTGAAGTGAAATAGACCTTGGGTCATCAAGAATGCGGTCTCCCTGGTGATTGTCATTAGGGGAATATGCCAATAGCCCTTTGTCAGATCCAATGTCGAATAATAAATTGTGCTTTCCTGAGGACCTCAATAAGGTCATCCACCTAGGGCATGAGATAAGCATCACACTTAAAAATGGCATTTACTTTCCAGAAGTCAATGCAAAGCTGGATTTTTCTATCCAGCTTAGGCACTAGCGTAATGGGGTATGACCATTTGCTTTGGGATTCTTCTATCACACCCAACTTCAGCATTTATTCTACCTTCTTCACCATGGCTTGCCTCCATGCTTCCAGGAGTCGGTAGGATCATTGACATACCGGCACGCCAGGATCCGTGTTGATATTGTGATAAGCGATGTGGGTACATCCTGGAACCTGGGACGACACATCCTTATTCCTCTGGATCAGCTGTTCTAAGTCCCCCTTCTGGGTGTCAGGTGTTCTCTGAACGGAACTTGGTCCGGTTCAGAGGGTCATGTACAATGGGCTTAAACTCCTTTTCATGGACTATCGTTGTTAGTCCACTTCTTCAGAAGACCGATGTGGCAGATCGCCAGCTTTTTCCTTTTATCCGGTTGCACAACCTTGTAATTGATGGGCCCCATCTGTTCAATGACTTCATATGGGCCCTGCCATTTACAAAACAGTTTACTTTCTGAGACCAGAAGTAAAAGTAGCACTCGGTCCCTGGGCTGGAAGGTTAGCTGAACTGTCCCCGATTATAGGCCCGGACTTGATTCTCTTGGGCTTTCTCCAGGTGCTGTCTGTCTGATGCTCCCACTTTCTTTATATGTTCCTGCATTTGCAGGTTGTAATCCATTAGATTCCGGCCGGGGTTCGGTTCCTCTTCCCAGGTCACTCGCAGTATCTGCATGATACCTTGGGGCTGTCAACCATAAAGCAACTCAAAGGGGGAAAACCCAGTTGAGCTCTGGGGTATTCCCTGATAACAAACAGAAGTTAGGAGAATAACAGATCCCAGTCTTCCCCCTCCTCATTCACAAACTTCTTCGACATCTGTTTTAATGTTTTATTGAAGCGCTCAACCAGCCATCGGTTTGGGGATGATATACCAAGGTCCGCAAGGTTTAGATCTTCAGTAGGTTGCACAATTGTTTCATTATGCAAGAGACAAATGGTGTTCCTTGGGCTGTAAGGATTTCAGGTGGGATACCTAGTCGGGAAAACATCTCCCAAAAAGCATTGGCTAATGTAGTGGTCCTTGTATTTCACACGGCTATCACTTCCGGGTACCGTGTAGCATAGTCCATGACCATCAGGATGAATCTATTTCCCCATGGAGTATGCTTCAACAGTTCCACCATATCCATCACAACCCTTTCAAATGGGATTTTGACAATGGACATGATCACAAGGGGGGCAGGTCTAACCCTTACTGGACTGTGAAATTAGCAAGTAGGACAGGACTGGCAAAAGAGCTGCACCTGCTTGTAAAGCCCTGACCAGTAAAACTGAGCCAGGATCCATTCTTGGGTCTTGTCTACCCCCAGGTGTCCCCCCAAGGATGACTATGAGCAAACTCGGGGAACCACTAACTGCTCCAGCTCTTCTCTCTCTATTGTTCCTTGGGTAACCCTATAAAGGAGGTCCTGCCATACTAAAAAGTATGGAGAAGCCCTCGGGGAAGGGTCCAGGCTGTCTACTGGGGTCCCTTCTAACTAGTGAACTTGATCCAAGGCATTCTTAGGAGTGTTATCTTCCCTGTTGGCTTTTTAAAATTGGCACAGGTTTCTTATACTAGCCCACCCCAATGGGTGGTTCTTGTCTCCCTGGGCCTTCCATTAGGGTGCTAGGTTCCCCTGAGACTCGTCTACAGCATCCTCTGTGGTACTCCCCTCTTCCACGGAGCTCTCATTCACAGCCGCCCCTATATGTGTGTTATGGCGGGCCCTTTCCCACTGGCATTGCCTCCGGGACTTGGGGCTCTTTGGGTTCCTGACAAATAAATCCGGGTCTTCTAAGGGAAAAAGTTCTAGGAAGTCCTTCTCGGTCCCCTCATCAAGGCTGCCTTTCCTCCGGTCACAAAAGTCTATGAATTTAGGGAAGTCCCGGCCAAAATCCACTGGATAGGCCAGGCAGGCCATGACCACTGCTTCCAGGGTCTTTGTTCCTGCGCCCATTTTTAGTTCCACTTGCATCATCGGATAGGCCCAATGATCACTATGGATGCAACTTAGAGTCACAAGGTTCTCATAATTAATTTGATGTCTGATCCTGGTGTCCCTGCTGACAAGGGTCCTTATGCTTCCTGAGTCCACGAGGGTTTGCAAGTGAGCACCCTCAAGTTCCAACAGTATTACAAACAACCCATGGCTCATTAGGGACACTTCCAGAATACTGCACATGTGAGGCCGTAACATGTATGTCCATGGGTTTCCCCATTTCTGTTGGTCACTTGCGGACATAGTGACCTTTTCCTCTGCACCTGAAGCAGGTCAGATAGCCAGCCCTGTTTTTTTGAGTGGCTGGAGTGCGTGGAGTCCTTGGTGCAGTGGTCCTCAAGTGTTCTGGTCTCGAGGTCCAGGCCCCTTGGGATCCGTCTGCCTCATCCTGGGTGACTCAGCTATTGACTGTGCTTCATAAACGCCTTCCACTAACTCTACAGCACTATCCAGGGTCAGTTTGTCAAGTTGGCACACCCACTGTCTCATAGGAGAAGACAACCTTTCTAAAAATTGTTTGAGCAGGATTGGCTACTTCTGCTCCTCTCTTATCTTCTGGCTGTAGCCACTTCCATGCCAGCCCCTTCAGCCTGTTGAAGAAACTCTGGGGGTTCTCTGTATGTCCCAGAGTTCCCTTCCGGAACCATTGGCGATAGCTTCTGGTGTACAGCCCACTTGCTTCAGAATATCGTTTTGTACTATCACATAGGGGGCCCTTCCATACAGGTTGGCTTCTTGGTAGGTGACTTGGAAACTTCCTGTAAACAGATTTCCTAGGTAAATAGCCCACCTCTCTTCTGGCCATCCAGCCAGTCGGGCGGTTTGTTCAAATTTTGTCAGGAAGGAGTCTGGGTCTTTGCCTTCCACCATTTTCAACAGGGGTGGCACTTGTAGATGTAGCTGCCATCCCTGGAGTATTTAGGATGTTTGTGCAAGTGAGTTTTGTTGTAGTTTCAAAGATTTTATAGCAATTGCTGTTTCTGAGTCCCTTGTACTCTTGTAGCATCTACAGCTGTTGTTGCTGTTGTTGCTGCTGCTGTTGTTGCTGCTGTCCTTCCACCAGGGCCTGGAGTAATCTCTCCATTCTGGTTATATCAGTTCCCACCTGTCCGGTAAGAGAAGGGGGAAAGAAAAAATCCTCCTGCCTGTTCAGTACTAACTATACAGAAGGTGTGCCCTAAATCTAGCAGGACTTGCCCCTTTAGCTGTATACTAAACCCCTCTTCCACAGGGTGGAGGTCTGAGCCCCGGAGGGACATGGGGTGTTATTCTGTCCTTTGGTTAAAAAGAAGATCCCACCACCACCACCATATGTAGTACAATGTGAGCGGGCAGGACGCAAACCCCCACAGAGCCAGGTAGAGGATTAAAGGAAAAATGCTTTATTTACAGGGAGTTCACAGCAGTAGCAAAGAAATAGTTCTCCCTTCCCTTAAAGTTCCTTCACTCTGGGTTTCTCAGCATTAGCAGAGAAACAGTTCTCCCCTCTTCCAAGTTCTTCACTCTGGGTTCACAGCATTAGCAGAGAAACAGTTCTCCCCTTCCACAAAGTTCCTTCATTCTGGGGTTCACAGTATTAGCAGAAAAACAGTTCTTCTCCTCTTCCAAAGTTCTTTCACTCTGGGTTTTACAGCATTACTCCTACAAGCCTGCTGACCAAAGTGGAAAAAGTAATCTCCTACCTTCCCATAGTATCTTCTTAGAGGTAGGTGTTCATTCCATACTCTGGAACACCTCGGGCTCTTCGCTCTCTCTGCCTCTTCCCTCCTGGTTAAAATTGCTATCCCCAGCCACATCCTTCCAGGTATATTCAAACTGGGTTCCTTAAAGGGGCCCGGATTCTGGTGCTTAAAGGTACATGTCCTTAGTCTGGCTGGAGATATATCAGTACGGGGAATGGGGAGCTTCTCATATGCCCCATCACAGTCCCTTACAGAGGAGTGTCTGAGTCTACCAAAAGAGGAAGAAAAGAACCATTGTTGTGTCACACTTTCCAACGTGTTTATTTTCAGGGTTGGCAGCATAATTTATTTATTTATTTAGTAAACATTTGTATACCGCTGCTTCCTACGATCAGCAGTGGTTTACTTTACAGAATCATAATGTATCGTACAATTCAGTGATTTTTAAGATACACATTTTGATTGAGCAATGATTTACATAACACAGGAAATAGTGATTAGATACTTTGTACATTGAATTGGGGCTGACAAATCTAAGATACGCATTTTGATTGAGCACATGAAATAGTGATTAGATACTTTGTACATTGAATTGGGGCTCACAAATCTAAAAATACATTTGATTGTAGGTGTGTGGGAGGGGCGTAAAATATACATATATACAAGATTACATACCGGTAATCCATATGCTGAGGGTATTCCGAATGCCATCATGGCAGGCAAAAGTGAACTCGTTGAGGTAAGGTGTCGCACTTAGGTCGGGTTGTAGTGAGCCTGAAATAAGTGGGTTTTGAGTTTCCTTCTGAATTCACTCAAGTTATTTGTCAGTCGTAACTCGTGGGAGTTGGTTCCAGTGGATTGGTGCTGTATATGTGAATGCTCTATTGCTTGTTTCTGCTTTGACAGATCTTATGCTGATCGGGACACAGAGAGTGTTGAGATTTATGGTTCTTCTGTTCCTGTTGTGCGGTTGCATAGTGATTAGGTTGTCGAGGTAGGAGGGTGCAATGTTGTGAATGAGCTTAAACATTGTTATGAGTAGTTTGAAGATGATGCGGGCGGCTACCGGGAGCCAATGCAGTTCCATTAGCACTGGTGTTATGTGATCTGTGACGCTTTTTTCCATGATGACTCTTGCTGCAACATTTTGAGCCATTTGCAAGATATTTAGGGTGTTCTTCGGAAGCCCTTGTAGAATGGCGTTGCAGTAGTCTAGGTGAGGAATGATTAGTGCTTGTGCAACAGTCCTGAAGTCAGATTTCTCGAGGATATTGCGAAGTGGTTGAAGAACTTTCAATTTGTAAAAATTGGCTCGGTTAATTGTTCGGAGGTGTTTATCCATCTTAAGGTTGCTGTCTAGTAGGACCCCTAGATATTTTATTGCAGGCTTCGTATGATATATGTTTTAGTTGAGGGCGACTGTGGTGGGCGGGATGAAATTGGTTTTCTTGAAGATAAACATGACCTCTGTTTTCTTGTGGTTTATTGACATGTTGTTTTGTTGAAGCCATGTTTGTAGCATGTCAAGGTATTCTTCCAGTGCAGTGAAATCCGGTTGTGTTATGTCAAGGCGCGTGTACAGCATCACATCGTCAGCATAGATGTGGTAATTGATGTTGCACTTCTGAAAGATCTCGCAGATTGGTTTTATATACAAGTTGAATAGGAGAGATGATAAGGCGGACCCTTGGGGGATCCCCTGGGTCTGGGGGAAGGCATCGGCTTTATCGTCGTTGAATTGGACTTGTTGCATCCTATTGGATATGTATGATGCAAACCACTCATAATGAAAGCCAGAGCTATTTATAGCTGTAAAAGCATAGTGAGAGTGGTGATGTACAATGTAAGAAGGGTCCACAGGAGTGAGAGAACTGGGCTGCAGAACTGAGCTTGATAACAGTAGCAATAAGGGAAGATAACAGGGTTGAGATTGGCATAAATTTACAAGCATAAAGCAAAGACATATTACCATGAGACAACTGTCTGGATTATGCCATATTATCAGGGGCAGCAGTAAAAGTTGGGCTTCAGTGAAAAAGCTGCAGAAAGACAGTTGGATGGCTTTGGGGGTGTAAATGGCAACTATTTAAAGAAAAAAATGTTTTGCCATGTGTAACAAATATTTAATCATGAAGATTAACAAACACAGAAATCAGTTAGAAAGTGAATAAATTACTTTGTGGAAAACAAGCTATAAGCATATGTTATAGCTTAAAAAATCCTCAGTATCAGCAAAGAAAGACAAAAGTGATACCTGTGTTTGTTTTAATTGTAAAAAAAACAAAAACAAAAACGAACAATTGCCAAGAGAGTGACAGAATGCTCTGAGTGTTTGAGCAATGTTGAGGATTAAGGGGCCTGAAAAACAGGGTAGCAGAAAAGAAAATCCCTGTTATCCTCAGCTTCTGCCTCAAGGTGTGAAAAATCTCAGCATCTCTCGTATAATATTGCAGGAGAAATTGAGTGAATCCAATGAAAAAATTCTAATACAACAAATTTGAAGTGATGCTGAAAATTGATTTAATAAAGAAGCTGGGAGGAAGTGAGGCTTAAAGAATAGTCACAACAGCAGGTTCAGCAAACATTCCAGAATAAATTTCAAGAGAGAAAAATAATTTGTACCTGTGTATAAACATGAGTATCATGAGTTATGGATAATAGAGAGAAATGAGTCTAGTTTTATGGAAATACATATTTCCTGAGTTAACCAGAGAACAAATCATTCAAAACTGAAGTTGCATATTTTATATTTTTTAAGAACATCAGAATTGCCATACTAGGTCCAAACTAAGGTCCATCAAGACCAGTATCCTGTTTACAACAGTGGCAATCCACGTCACAAGTATGTAGGCAGGAATCCAAAAAGTAGATATAGTCCATGAACTTATTCCCAAAGATAAGCAATAGATTTCCCCAAGTGTACCTTAATTTATAAACCTTTCTTGCATATACTTGTCCAAACCATATCTAAATAAGCTATGCTAACAGCTCTACCACATCTTCCAGCAATGAACTTCAAAACTTAATTATACGTTGAGTGAAAAAAGTATTTCTGATTTGTTTTAAAAGTACTACTTACAAATCTCATGGTGCTTCCTCTTGTCTTTTTTTTTTTTTTAAAGAACAAGCAACCAATTTTTATTTACCCATTCTACTCCACTCATAATCATCTATCAAATCTGCCCTCAGTCTTCTCCAAGCTGAAGAGCCCTAACCACTTTAGCCTTTCCTTATAGGGGGATTGTTACATCTTCTTTATCATTTTGATTGCCCTTCTCTGTAGGTTTTCTAATTCCACTGTATCTTATTTGTGATGTGATAACAATAACTGCACACCATACACAAGATACAGTAAAATCATGGAGAAATACAGAGGCTAGGACCTGTCCTCCAGATGATGTAATGTTTTCTCGCATGAATGAGGTGTCTTGAGGGTGATATAGATAGCTGGGAGGCTGGTGAGCATGAGGATTGCCTGGTAACTTGCCTGCCTGGCGCAAATGTGGTGGAACTCATGTGCCAACTAAATAAGGTTTTAGATAGTGCTGGGGAGGAGTTTGCTATTTTGCTAGATTTTGATAACAATGAAATAGGAAAGTATAAAAGGGAGGTTCTGGAAGCTAAGGGGCATGTTTACTAAAGAATGCTTTTTGCGCTGCGTCCCGTTATCACGCGGTAAGGTACATTACTGTGCGATAATGGCACTTTAACGGGCGATAAGGTACCTTATCGTGCATTAAAGCGCCATTATCGCGCGGTAATGTACCTTACTGCGCGATAACAGGACACGGTGCAAATAGCGTTCTTTAGTAAACATGCCCCTAAATTTTAGCTTTTAGGTAGAAAGTTGAAATTCAGAACTTCCAGGGTAGTGTATTTAGAAATGTGTCCCATTCAATGTGCAGGAAACAATAGGCCTCTGCTGGACCTGCTGGAAGGAAGATAACCAATGGGACAATGTGATAACTGGATACAAATTAAATCACTATAGGGTAGATAAAATTTGTTGAGGGCACTATATGTTAAAGAGGGTATAGAGACAAACAGGATAAATGTTTTGCAGTAAACAAAATACACTGTAGAATATCTATGGATAGAAATTTGTGTCAAAAAGGGAAAGGCAAGGCAGTGGAGATGTACTAACTTCCACCTGGCCAGAATGACCAGATTTATGGCAAAATGCCAAAAGAAATTACGGAAACTAAGAAAAATTACAACACAGCAATAATGGGTGATTTCAATTACCCTGGTATCAACGGGGTCAATGTCATATCAGTACCCGCTAGGGAGATAAAGTTTCTAGTTGACATAAATGACTGCTTCATGGAACAGCTAGTTTATGAATCGACATTAAAGGATCTGGTGGAAGAGACTGTGATGTTGGGGCCACTTAGCAATAGTGATCATAACTCGATCAAATTTGATTTAATAAATGGGGGAGGGGGCAATAAAGTAAAATGTGGGATATGATAAAATGAGGAAAATCATTAAGAAAAAATAAAAGGAGCAGCTGCAAAGGCTAAAGGTTTATATCACACAAAGACATTGTTTAAAAATGCAATCTTCAATGCCTAGACCAGATGTATTCCACACTTTATGAAAGGTGGGAGGAAGGACAAATGACAGCCAGCATGGGCTTAAAGGTGAGGTCAGAGAGGCTGTTATAGCAAAAAAAGTCATCTTTCAGAAAATGGAAAAAGGAGCCAAATGACAAAACAGGAAGCAACATAAGCATTGGTAAGTTAGATGCAAGGCATTGATAAGACAGCCAAAAAGAGAATTTGTAAAGAAGCTTGCTTTGGAGCAAAAATGCATAATAAAAAACTTCATCAAGTGCATTTGTAGCAAAAAGCCTATGAAAGAGTAGTTAGACCATTAGATGATAGAAAAGTAAAAGAAAAACTAAGGGAGGACAAGGTTATAGCAGAGAGACTTAATGAATTATTTGCTTCGGTCTTTACTGAAGAAGACGTAGGGAAGATACCCATGGCAAAATGATATTTAAAGGTAATATATATGAAGAATTGAAACAAATCTTAATAAACCTGGAAGATGTAATACAGCAATTTGAAAACAAAGAGTAGGAAATCTCCAGGATTGGATGGATACATCTCAGGGTGCTGAAAGAACTAAAAAAAAAAAAAGAGATTGCAGAGCTACTATTAGTAATCTGTGAATTATCACTAAAATAATATGTAGTACCTGAAGTTTGGAGAGTAGTCAATGTGACGCCTATTTTTAAAATGTTTACCAGGAAAGATCCACCTCTAACTTCTGAACCTGATATCAGTACCAGGCAAAGTGGTAGAAACCATTATAAAGAATAAAATTAATGAACATATAGATTCAGCTCCTGCCCAATCGGGGCAGTTGGAGCTCTAGTGCACAGCTGATCGCGGCAGTTAAAGCGGCGTCCCTGCCTGGGGTTCGCCTTTCAGTTGACTCTCCACCTCCCGATTCAGCACGATTAGGAGGAAAAATCAACTCTGACAGCTTCACAGATGAATGCAGCAAGGCATAATCTTCTGTACTGCAAGTAGTCCCCACACAAATCCTCACTGCAAGCTAATATGTTCATAATACTGTTCGCTCCAATCTGCCTCCTTCTCACACAATTCCTACCACCAAACCCTCACTTCCACTTCCCATACTCTATCCCACCTTGGCATCCACCAACCTCCTATTCATACTTACTACCACAATACACCCACTCTACCTCTCACAGCACATCTATTTCAATAAGAAACAACACTCACAAATCTCACTCATGCACACGACATTCAAAGAATCCACAGAATAAGTTGAAATCATTAGAGTATGTAACCATAAAGCTCATTAATGCAAGATCCATATGCAACAAGATTCACATAATAGCTGACCTTATCGAAGATCACCAACCGGACATTCTTTGTATTACAGAAACTTGGCTCAATCCCACTGACAATGTTCTAGTTAATCAATTGGTACCAGACTCCTACATAGCTTACAACTGCCCACGCTCCCATAAACGCGGAGGAGGGGTGCTGATAATTACAAAGAAGATCCTAAAATTCAAAACTCAAAGCCTCACGGAAACACCTCAAGGTAACACAATCAGCATTGTGAACAATTTTATGTCACTCTGCCTGACCTACAGAGCACCCAGAGCCCCACCTGATGAATTAGCATCTACGCTTGAAACTGTATGTGCTATCACCACAACCAACAAGCCCACGCTACTGCTAGGTGACTTCAATCTCAAATCCACCAACCTTAAAGATGCTGATGCCTTCCTCCAAGCAATGACTTCTCTCCAATTCACCCAAATCATTGACGTCCCAATGCATAGACATGGTTCTACACCAGACCTTATCTTTGCAAACAGCTACTTAATTTCAAGAGGTCTAATATCAACACCTACCATCACCCCAGTACCTTGGTCAGACCACTACATAATTAAGATAAGGCTGCTTCTTCAGAACGACAATCTCAACAATCAGTCTGACAACACACTCACACAAAGGCGCTTCAAGAAATTTGACAGAGATGCCTTCCTACAGGATATGATAGATCATCTTAATACAGAAATGGACAATCTTGAGGCTCAAATATCCAACTGGAACAACACTTTATCCAATTCTGCCTCAGCACCAGCTAACGAACCAAAGAAATATCATTACAAAAAGAGACAAAACAAGCCTTGGTACTCCACTTCCATACGGAAGGCAAAAAGAGAACTCAGAAAGGTAGAACGAAGATGGCGGAAAACCAAGGCAACGGATATCCAGGAGATATACCTAACAAAGCAAAAACATTACACGGATCTTATCAACCAATCCAAGAAGGAATTCCACACAAACATGATAAACTCCTCCTTAAACAAGCCCAGAGAGTTATTCGAAATAGTGAAAATCCTCACAAAAGAGCATAGCAAAGATGAGGATGTTCAAATTGATCCACAAAATTTTTTGATTACATCAAGGAAATATTTCACTCCACAACGCCAACTATGCACAGCACTACAAACATGCATGACTCTCATCCTAGGATCTGGGACAAATTTTGCTCTCCCTCAACTGAACAGCTCTCTCACATCATCTCTGCAATAAATACAAGCACTGCTCCTACTGACCCTTGCCCAGTTTCATGGATTGAAGCCACCAAATCAAGCTTGATCCACTTCATACACAACATGGTGCACTACTCACTCTCCCAAGGTTTCATGCCAGTACAACTAAAGCAAGCTACAGTTCGACCAATACCAAAGAAAACAACTCTCGACAGAAGCAACCCTGCTGCATATAGACCAATTTCTAGCATACCATTTCTAGCAAAAATCATAGAAAAATCTGTACAACAGCAATTACAGGATCACATCGACAATCATGCCCCTCTAGATGATAACCAGCATGGATTTCGCCCGAACCATGGAGTCGAAACACTTATGATCTACCTCTTTGATAACATACTCCGAGTAATAGACAACACTAAGAAAGGTATTCTAATAAGCTTCGTAGACATCTCCTCAGTTTTCGACACAGTTGACCACCTAACTCTCCTGGAAAGACTAAAGAAGATTGGGCTTCATGGTACTACTTTAAAATGGTTTCAATCTTACCTCTCCGACAGGCAGATACGGGTCAAGGTAGGTTACAACACTTCCCAACCCATAAAAGTACTCCAAGGAGTGCCTCAAGGGTCCGCCCTTTCAGCACTTCTATTTAACATATACATACAACCAATATGCGACATCATGAATGCAAATAGCATTCAGTACACAATTTATGCAGATGATATTTTGATTTACACGCCTATTTCTATTGACAACCCAGTCTACTCAAAAATATCAGACTGCTTAACACAAATGACAAGATGGTGTTATGACAATAACTTCTCAATTAACTACAGCAAGACAGAAGCTCTAATAATCACTCGCAACCCAGAATTTTTACATCCACTGGACATCAGAGTGGCAGACAAAACCATACCAATGAAAACGGAAGTTAAATACCTTGGAGTAACACTGGACAGCGATTTGAATCTTAAAGCACACATAAACAAAACAATCAAGAATGCATATTACAGGATGAGAATTATCAGAAGACTCAAACCTCTCCTTGCAACTGATCACTTCCATACTGTATGTCAAGCACTGATCACTCCTTTACTGGACT
The DNA here is from genome assembly GCA_033557465.1 of Ichthyophis bannanicus. Taxonomy (NCBI): domain Eukaryota; kingdom Metazoa; phylum Chordata; class Amphibia; order Gymnophiona; family Ichthyophiidae; genus Ichthyophis; species Ichthyophis bannanicus. The sequence continues at coordinate 487,868,227 of CM066035.1, forward strand.
TCTGCAATCCCATCTTCCTTGGGCTAGCAAAGCAATCACTCAAACCTCTTCAATTAGCTCAAAACACTGCAGCCCGCATTATATCTGGATCAACTAGTCATGACCACATTACTCCAGTTTTGAAAGACCTACACTGGCTCCAAATCCGCTCACGTATTAAATACAAAACAATAATTAATATTTTTAAAATGAAACATCATATTTCAGCCAGCAGCCTGCACTCCCTCATTCATCCAGACATTAGTACTCGACCAAGAAGAAGGGGAACTTCAAACAGTCAACACTTCAAGCGACTTCAGAAATTTATGAAAGGACACAACTGAGAGAGCACTCTCCCTGGCTGCTCCAATAATTTGGAACTCACTCCCAGACGATTTAAGATCAACAACGGACCTCAAAGACTTCTGTAAACAGTTGAAAACAATGCTTTTCATTGAACATTATGGTCCTGTCATTTAATCTTTGTACTGTGACCATGATATTATCTAACCCTAATTGTATATAACCTTGTAGTTTAGCTCATGCTGTACTATAGCGCTTAATGTTCATAGTTCATTATAATCTAATACACTTTCCACTCACATGTATATCTTAAAATCTCCTTCACTGTATGAATCACTCTCTCACTACTTTTGTTTGTATTGTTATTTCACCGCCTTGATTGTACGATAAGGCGGTATAGAAATACTGTTAAATAAATAAATAAATAGATAGTCATGGTTTAATGGGAAAAAGCTAAAGTAGAACTAGCCAAGGAAAGTCTTGGGTAGACAAAGGTGAGACAGTTTATCATTTATTGGATGTGATATACCACCCTATTGAACAGATACATGTAGAGCGGTTTGCAATTAAACCAAAATTCAAAAGGGAGAAGCAGAAAAGAACTCCAGTCAATATAGGAAAGGTGAAGGAGATCAGTAGGATATAGAACAATTAGCATTTTAGGAAAGCTTGGGAGGGCAGTGAAGGGGGGGAGTGAGAGACAATGAGGGATGGAGACTGGGGAGGCAGGGTGATACTCGCCAACTTCCTACTGGGTTGCCATGAGTCCAAAAGCTTGCTGGAATAAGTAGGTGTTTAAGCAGGTCTTGAAATCTTCGAGGTTATGTTCTAGACAAATTGGTTGAGGAAGACTATTCTAAAGTGAAAGGGCAATGAAAAAAGAAAGCAGTTGACTAGATTGTAAGCTCGGACGAACAGGGACTTTCTCTGGTACTTTTGGTTGTGCAGCGCTGCGTGTGTGGTGCTTTTCAAGTGTTTAATAATAGTAGTAGTAGTAGACTTCCTGGTGGAGTTGAATTTGGCTCTGGTTGGTGGAGGAATGACAAGGTGGTCACCGTGAAGTGACCACAGACAGGGAGGGGGAGCATAGGGGACAGTGAGGTCCAACAGATAGTCTGGGGCTACATTGTGAAGAGCTTTATAGGTAAGAAGAAGTATCTTATACTGGATGCAATGAGAGATGGGAAGCCAGTGGTGATGGAATAGCAGAGGGATTATATGGTCATATTTCTTAGCCTGAATGAGTAAGCAGCTGGTGGTATTCTGGATGGATAGGAATCTTTTAAGTTGACAAACAGGCAGTCCTGAGAATATGATGTTACAATAGTCAAGTCTAGAAATTATAGACAAGATGAAACAACATCACACCAACACTCTGAAACGTTCATTAAACAAGCCACACGACCTCTTCAACCTGGTCAAGTCTCTTGCCAGAGAACCGACCCCGGAGCGCACAGGATCTATACACCCACAGGATTATGCCATCTTTATGCAATCAAAACTATGCAAAACCGACAAGATGGTGATACCGGACCCCCCTGATGCTCAAGCATGCGCAACATATCTAACCACCTTTACCACTCCGTCTAAGAGAACTATTGAAGACACCATTGCTACCCTAAATACCTCCACTTCATACTCAGATCCATGTCCGGCATTCTGGATAAAAGATCTGCGATCTGACCTTGCCCCAATCTTAGCTAAAATGATAGGACTATCATTTAGCACCGAGTCGTTCCCATCCATGCTCAAACAGACCTCTGTTAGACCGCTGCTTAAGGACACCAAATTAGACCCTCTAAAAGTCGAGTCTTACAGACCCATATCCAGTATCCCGATGCTCTCTAAAATTGTGGAAAAAATAGTCTACAAGCAGCTACAAGACCATGTGGACACCAATGCACCTCTAGATCCATCACAACACGGGTTCAGAGAGTCACATGGAGTGGAAACACTACTCACTACTCTTTTCAACACCATAATCTCAGGCATTGACAACTCACGTACAGGTTTCGCACTTATCTTTTTAGATATTGCGGCAGCCTTCGACTCAGTCTGCCACGAGATCCTCCTGATGCGCCTACGAGAGAAAGGAATCACCGAAACAGCGCTGGATTGGTGCAGATCTTACTTGTCTGGAAGATGGCAACACGTACGAGCAAATGGAACCACATCCGAGCCATTCCTACAAAGTCAAGGAGTCCCTCAAGGATCCTCCCTATCGTCACTTATGTTTAACATTTATATCCAACCCATTTGTAATATCATTAGATCCTTTAATGTGAGTTGCATGATTTACGCTGACGATGTCCTAATGTACCTGCCAATATCCCTGGATTGCCTGGACCTCACCCCACTAACTAAGTGTTTCAATGCAATATCCGAATGGCTCCTCTCCCAAAATCTGCGCATCCAACATAAGAAAACAGAGGTCCTATTCATCTCTAGAGATCCTAAGTTTATTCCACCTAACCACTTGGAAGTAGACAACGCCAAGTTGCAAGTTAAATCAGCCATACGGTATCTCGGAGTCACATTGGATCAGAACCTCAACATGAAGCAGCACATAGCAAAAACAGTAAGAGCGATCTACTTCAAGATCAGATCCCTCAGACACATACGCCCTCTACTCGAGCTGAACGACTTCCGTACCATCTACCAAGCCCTCATCATCCCTCATTTTGATTATGCAAACGCCATCCTACAAGGTCTCCCTCAGGCAACCTTACATCCCTTACAACTCGCTATGAACAGCGCTGCGCGAATCCTCTTAGGAGCACCAAGGAGAGAACACATCACACCCCTCCTGATGCAGCTGCACTGGCTCCCCATTCAAGCCAGGATTAGCTTCAAGATCTTAGTGATGACTTTCAAGGCCATCAATGGGTTATCCGCTTCTTCAATATGTGACCTCATACAACTACCCATGCCCAACAGGATAAGAAGAACTGCTACAGCCAACATGCTAGCAATACCAAAATCTATGACAAGATGCGCCATATCAACTTCTAATAGAGCCTACAGCCTGAGCGCCCCAAGCCTCTGGAACTCCCTACCACCACACATCAGAACTATCCCCAACTTGAGCCAGTTCAGGAAGGCCTTAAAACACCTCCTCTTTATTAAACACCTCACAGCCTCCCCTGAACCCCAGCCACCAGGTATGAACAACACACAATAACTCCATCTCACATATATACAGTTACCTATTTCAATGTTTCAAATATGTATATAGTTTCCCCCGTTATCCAAGTTGATTGCTCCTGTTCATTGTAATGACCTGACTCTTGTTTATTGTCGGATACTGTTTGTTTTATGTAAACCGCGCTGATCGCAAATAGTGCGGTATATAAGAAATGTAAAATAAATAAATAAATAAATAAAATAGTGCTCAAGGTAACAGAAATTTGCACAATGGGATTAAGGAAGGGGCATATCACGCGGAACCGTCAAAGGGCTGCAAAGGTAACAGAACATAAGATATGCCATACTGCGTCAGACCAACAGTGACCAATCTAGGTCACAAGTACCTAGCAGTTTCCCTAAAGGACACAGGTTTGAGGTAGATTGAGTCAATTTACTGATGTGAGTTGAAAAGGACAATTCGCCATCTAGATTCCTGGAGTTGAGGAGTAGGCTAATGATTAGATCATGGGCTTGAGAACCCACTAGCACTCTTTGTGGCCTTGGACAAGTCACTTAAGCATCCATCAATGTCCCTGTTTAATGTACATTACTAAGTTAAAGTTACAATGTAACTGTTTTGACTAAAATGATAAAGTGGTATAAAAAAACAATTAAATAACTAAATAAAACAAGGAAGAGAGGAGGGTTACCTTTAGAGCTCGAGCATTTAAGAACCTATTGTAAATAATTGAAAATATCTGTTAATTGTTAATCCCTGTTATCCATGTTTTTATTCCCTGTTCTCTGTAAACTTAACATTTGTTTTATGTTTAAGTACAAAATTTGTTAAAATGTAAACCGCGCTGATATTAAAAGTGCGGTATATAAAAGCTGTTAAATAAATAAATAATAAATAAATAAATAGGGAAGGGGCAGCAGAAGTGCTTATTAGCCACATAGCTGATGATCTTTCCAAATTCATTTGCAGGCTGTAATCTTGTAGCCAATGGGCTACCTTGGTCAGGCAACTGTTTATTCCTGTCAGATCTGGAGACAGACTATTAGTATGTGTCAAGAGAAAGATATTGCCTGCATAAAAATAACAAGTAAAACAAAGGGATTGAATAAGTATGGCCAGAGGATCAAGGAAAATACTGAAGAGCAGAGGGGAGAGGAATGACCCTTGGTTTACATTAAAAGGTAGAATTCCAGAGTCAATATAGGAAAGGTGAAGGAAGTCAGTAGGATATAGAACAATTAGCATGTTACGAAAAATCTCTGAAACTTATCTTGTTCTACCATTTTACTGCATTTGTAGTTTTTTTCCCATTTGAATCTTTACTTTCCAGACTGATTCTCTTAGCTTTTCCAATTATTGATGCTTGTCTTCCTCTTTCTGTGGTCTCTTAAATTTTATGAAGGACACCTTCTTTTTCTTCATCTTTTCAACTATTTCTTTTGAGAACCATAATGGCATCCTTTTCCTTTTAATTTATTTACTTTCCTTCAAAAAGGTTTGCTGCCCTTAAAATATCACCTTTGTTTTGGCCACTGCTTTTCTATATCCCCAGCTAATGACTCCTTGAGGTATTGTCCCATCTTGACAAAGTTAATTTTCTGAAGGCTTAGGACCCTCACTTTTGAATTGACTTTATCAGTTCTAGTCCTAATACTGAACCACACCATCTGGTGATCACTGGTTGCGAGATGATCGCCCACTATAGCATCAGAAACATTTTCCCCATTGGTAAGCACCAAGTCCACTATGGCCCCCTCACATGTTAGCAGTTTTCATAATAGTTCTCTGTGTATGGAATCCAGGATCTTCTTAATTCTGGGTCACACTGCAGCAGGAATGTGCCAATCAAGATGTGCCAATCAATATCCAGCATATTGAAATCACCTATCGATAGCACTTCTCTTTTCATGGCAATGCTGTGAATGTCTTCAATTAAATCTCTGTCCGTTTCTTCTGCCTGTGAAGGAGATCTGTATATCATACCAGTGCAAATGGATGCCTCATTCCCTCTTTCTAGCTTAAGCCACAGTGCTTCCTCGCTCCCTTGTAAGCACTGTAATTCTTCAGCTTTAATATTATTTTTTACATATAGTGCCACTCCCCCTTCCCTTTTGTCCCTCCTAAATAAAGTATAGCCTGGTATAATTATATCACAGTCATGGTTGTCCATGAACCATTTTTCTGTAACTACCACAAAATCCAAGTCAGCCTCTTCTATTAAAGCCTCAACATCTGGAATATTATTTCCCATACCGTAGAACAGGCATTAATGTACACTGCTTTCCGGATGTTGCACCTTTTACCCATTTCTCATGAGAGACTCTTGGCAAAATTAAAAAGTCATGGGATTGGAGGTAGTGTAGTATTGTGGATCAGAAACTGTTTAAAAAAAGGCAGAGAGTAGGGTTAAATGGCCAATTTTCCCAATAGAAAAAGATGAATAATGGCATGCCCCAGGGCTCTGTGCTGGGTCCGCTGCTTTTTAACATATTCATAAATGACCTGGAAATGGGAATAATGAGTGAAGTAATCAAATTTGCCGATGACACAAAATTATTCGAAGCTGTTAAAACCCAAGAGGATTGTGAAAAATTACAAGAGAACCTTGATGAATTGGAAGACTGGGCATCCAAATGGAAGATGAAATTTAATGTGGACAAGTGCAAAGTTATTTATCTAGGAAAGAACAATCCAAACTTTGGTTGCACGATACAAGGTATCAACTTAGAAACCACCACCCAGGAAAAAGATTTAGGCATCATTGTGGATAATACGTTGAATCCCTCTACCGAGTGTGCAACAGCGGCCAAGAAAGCAAATAGAATGCTAGGAATCATAAAGAAAGGAATGGAGAATAACACCAAGGATATTATAATGCCTCTGTATCGTTCCATGGTTCGACCACACCTTGAATATTGTATGCAATTCTGGTCACCATATCTTAAAAAGGATATTGCGGAAATAGAAAAGATACAGAGAAGAGCACCAAAATGGTAAAGTGGATGGAAGAATACCACCTATGAGGAAAGGCTTGAAAAGTTAGGATTCTTCAACTTGGAAAAGAGAAGGCTGAGGGGAGATATGATGGAAGTCTATAAATTTAATGAATGTAGTGGAACGGGTTAACGTAAATCAGTCGTTTATGCCAACAAAAAGTAGAAAGACAAGAGGACATGCAATGAAGCTACAATGTAACCCATTTAAGACTCATAAGAGAAAATATTTTTCACCCAGTGCGTAAGCAAACTCTGCAATTTGTTACCGGAGGATGTAGTAAAAGCTGTTAGTGTAGTTGGGTTTGAAAAAGATTTAGACAAGTTCCTGGAGGAAAGTTCCATAAACCATTATTTAAGAGGACCTGGGAAAATTACTGCTTACCCCAGGACGAGCATTGTGGAAGCTGTGGACTTTGGGTACATGCCATGTACTTGTGACCTGGATTGGCCCCTGTTGGAAACAGGATACTGGACTTGATGGACCTTGGTCTGACCCAGTATGGCATTTCTTATGTTAAACAGAGTAGAGGGCTCCTTCTGACAAGAACAGGCACCCTCTTAAACATACACTTTAGAGTAACAACTCCCTCCTACTTTAGAGTTGACACCTGTCTAACCAGTGCAGGCACTTCACAGCAGAGCCATCTCCCCCTCACAGTATACCATATTGTACATATCCTCAGTAAGCATAGACTATCATCCTCTCACAGTATAATGAATGGTCCCTGGCCAGAAAAAAGAGTACCCCAGAGTTGCAAAGAGCTCCAAAAACTGATGTGCATTTCCCTCACCCATGAGAGTTTTGAGAAGTCTCTGAACTCTTAGACTTAACATTTTGCCTCACCCTTAAGGTCTCTTCTCCCTACAATCCAAATTCATGATTCATGGAAGTCTCTTTGGGTCCAAAGAATCAGATCATGCCATTTGACCAGATGCATGCATCTAAAAATTGTACAGGTGTAATTTGATGCCTTCAAGAGAGAAGGTTGGAGAAAATGAGGACATTTTCTTTCTCAAGGACCCTTCCATTTTTTTTTTAATGTATTGTGGGAAACGAAGAAGGGGTTTTGTGGGTGCTGTGCAGGTCTGAGCATCTTCAATGTTTAGGAAGGGAAAAAAGAGAAGAGGTTTTCTGCTTTTAAAGTAATTGAATAACCCTAGGAACAATGGAAAGATTAACATGGTAACTTGTAAATTGTACATAATTTCATATGTAAATTGTTCATATTTAAATTGTACATAGTTTCCCCCAGTTCACTCCAAGTTGTTTCCCCCTGTTTTATGTAAACTCTGATTGCCTTCGCTGTCATTGAGTCACTTTGTTCTCTGTAAACCACACTGATGGAAAATAGAGCGGTATAAAACAAATGTTAAATAAAATAAATAAATAAATAAAAATAAAATAAAATAAATAAAATAAAGTGTTCTACTATCAGTGGTATGACATATCAACTCTTGCTGAGGGGTTTCAGATCTATCTTTGGGAGGGTAAGGTAACTAAGAAAAGCAGGAGTGGCTTAAGGTCACAGCATTAGCAGTTTTATTAGCCTGCTGATGCTTAAAAAAACTTAATTGCATATCTTGAGGTGCAGTTACTTTTCTGCTTTACTGGAAATCATATTGATTAATGGAGTATGTGTAATTCTTGTTAATATTAATAAGGAACTTTACATGCATCACAGTTCATTATCATTTTTGTTGACATTTTTTGTTGTGCTAATGTAATTCATGTGCATTAGTGGTTATACATTTTAATGCATGCTAGACATCAAAATAGGTGTTTAATGTACATTATCATGTTAATGCAGTTTAGTAAAGAGATCCCATTATGTGCTTTCCATCACTATATACTTAGATACTACCTAGCAACTTCAACTAATATTTGCATGCTTGGCTGAATATATTAAAAAGTGGAGGCAAAAGAATTTTAGATCTGAAATATCTCTCCTAATTAGTCCCTTTCTAGTCATTCTTTAATTAAATGTATGTAACCTAGCTCATTGGTCATGTTTTACTTTTTTTATCACTAGCTATGTCAAAACTAGTCTTCAGATCTCTTCTTTCTCCCCAGAAAACACTTTGCCAGTTTATAGTGCAGTCTTTTTTACTTATCATCTTTTATTTCAGAAAAACACACAATTTGAACCATACTTCCTCACAGATCAGCAGTACTTTCTTCAGAAACATAAACAATCCATGTTTCTACACTGAAACTCCAGTCTGGCTGTAAACAGTTTTTCATTCTATAATCAATTGGCATCTGTGTCCTTCATGTTCAAAAAAACTGAACCTCCTTCCCTCTTTTCTCATAAATTCAATTTTCTTAATTTTATAGCATTGCTTAGAGAAAAGAGATGGGAGTCTTGCTCCACTCTTACTCCAGGACAACATGATGGACCATTGCTGGATTTTAATATGTTCTATCATCTTAAGGACATTTTTCTATATTGGAAGGCTTTTGTGATCTCTTTTGATCTCCAACGTCTGGCCTTATCTCTTTTACTATTACTCCTCTTATTAATGGAAATAGGAAATGACTTGCCGTTGTTTGTGCTTTCTCTTCTTCTTTTATCCATTTCCCAGGCAGCAAAGTAGTGGAGGAGTAGCCTGGTAGTTGGATCAGCAGGCTGCAAATTAGCAAAGCTAGTCTTCAAACATCACTGATGGTCTTTGTTGTAGGAATGGACAAATGGATAGAGGGATACCAGAATCCCCAATATGTAATTGAAGATAGATGGATTTCTTGATACAGATCTCTAAAATGTGCTGATAGAAGAATTTTGCTAACAATGACCATCACTCACAAGTTTATCTTTTCACCTACTTCTTTTAAATAGAATAAGATAACATGATCACAGGAGCTGTGTAACTGTTTTAAAATAGTTTAAGAACATTGTTAATGCAAGCATAAAGAGTAAACATGGGCTATGAACTGTACAACTATAGTTCAATGTACAGTCAACTATAGGTCACTGCTGGCACTGCGTAATTTCTGCAATTCTGCAGTTATAAATAATTTTGTCATAAACAAATAAATTTCATCTAATACACTGTAATCAACTCTTACTCTGTAAAAGATTTCTAGTGACACCTTGGGGTATATTTACTAAACCGCGGTAGCGGATTCCGTGCGATATCGGATCCACGGCCCCATTGAAATCACGCGGTTTAGTAAACATACCCCCTTGTGTTATTTCATGTTTATGATTAATGACTCTGTTACTTCCCCTTTTCACTACAATAAATAGAGCTTCAAGGGAGGAAGACTTTGAATTCAACAGAAGTAGAACTGTGCTGTGTCCACAGACCTTCCAATGGCTTTCCTATGGGTTCAAAGAAAGAGGAACTTTGTGCTAGAGTATTTGTGTCCGGTGTTTCTCTCTGCTTATTTCTCGCTGTTTGAGGGACCATAGGAGACAGAAAGAGCTGAGGTATTGTGGCCAGATCACAGGTAATCTTTCATTTATGATCTTTGGCAAGTCACTTTATCCTCCATTACATCAGGTGCCAGCATAGGTTGTAATCCCTCCAAGGACAGGGGTATACCTACTGTACCATAAATGTAATCTACTTTATACCACTGGAAAGCTATGACCTGAGGGAGGAGGGGGGATCATTTTAGAAGCTCTATTCATGCTTTATATGTATGAAAATGGGCATAGAGACATCCCAAGCACAGAGACTATGACTACTATAAGGAGACGCCAACCTATAAAATTACCATCAATATGTCTCCATCAGCCATTTTTAGATTTAAAGGACATTCAAGTTCTCAGTTATGCATTTGTACTTAGTCATTTAAAGTATGGCTACCGCTAATTCAAAATATAGCTGTCAAGTTGCTTGCCCGTTCCAATAAATTTGATCGTGTGAACCCTCTTCTTACTGACCCCACTGACGACCTGGAATCAAGTTCAAAGTTCTCATTCTGTCATTTCA